>CP137670.1:18957889-19009660 GCA_037976565.1 Mesocentrotus franciscanus
TCCCATGCTTGAACTCTTCTCCTTCTCTCTCCCTCTCTCTATCGCCCTCTTTCTTCAATCCTCTCTCTCTCTGTACCATTTTCTCTTTATCTCTCTCTCTCTCTCTCTCTCAGTTTTCCCCTTTCCCCACTCTTTCTCTCTCTATTAATTCATTTCTCTTCCTCTTTCTCCCCCTCTCTCTCTCTCTCTATCTCTTCCGATCTATCTCCCACTCTCTCTCTGTTGTCCACTTTCTCTTCACTATCCTCTTTCAATATCCCTATCCCCTCTTGTAACAGACCCACAACTTGAAACTTCTTTTCCATTTAATTTTTTCCTTCGAAGTCTCTGCTCCTTTGTTTCACGTCACCATAATCAGAATTCAAGAGTATTTGTTTTCCATCCCGCGTACACATAGACGTATATGCATATTTTCGTGTCAAAAATCACCCGAGAATATGCTATCTGGATTCCAAATATGTTTAGTAAGCGAGCAAATTATTATATCTAGTTTATCTCATTTACCCGAATCATCCTGATTTATCATTTTTGCGAGAAGTAAAACAAACGAGTGGATAAAGACAGTTTGTTATGGCATAAATTTTATTTCAATATAGAATACAATAAATAAGGTTATATTAGGGCGCATTGCTGCCCGAATCACGACAAAATTCGGGCAGTGAGAAAAGGAGAAAAGAAGAAAGAGAATCAGATATCAGGAAGAAGATATCGATCACTTTTCTTTTCATGTTGTATTTCCTAATCTATCTAAAAACTGTCTTATATGTAGATTTGTATTTCTTATTCTCATCTTTCTTCATCCAGATAATACAAACATACCCCACCTCACATGCATACACCTGTTTTTCCTTTTATTACATACCTACTTTTCATCCACTTCTATGACACCAACCTTTGTTCACTGCAAAATTAACAAATCAATGTACAGCTCACCTTATTTACCGGGGTGTTGCAATTAAAACCTTCGATGTGAAGTCAGAAAGAAAGTTGATCATCTAGATGCTCCTTTTGTAATTGATACTGTTTGAAAAAGAACAATCCATCAAACCTCTTGTAATATGTGTATTAGGTTCTAATCAAGATGGCGTTTAGTTATGTGCCATCGCACGTCAAAGTGATGCTCACTTGGCACACATTATTGGGCATTCTTCACTCATGCATGCATACAGTGCATGAATATGGCAAGCAGAGAAACAAAGTTATTGTCCCCCAAACACTAAATGCAGGAGCGTTGGCAAGAGATGTGCTCCGTTGTTCTTTGTGAATAGATTAATATGAATATGAATCGTATCTGTCTAAGATCAAATGAATGCAATCACATTTATTGTGATGTCAATAGAGGCGTTACGAGGGGGTATGCTAATATCCACCCCAAAATAAAAAAAATGTTTTGCTAGGAAGAACTATAAGATATCAATAACCAGCTATAGTTAAATACAGTTCTTCAGAGTTATATAACGGTCTCATGACTTTTTTATCACTATTCTATCCTAGGTACCGTAGAAGGAATAACGTCATTAGATCAATGTTTTCATAAGGGTAAGAAAGATCATGAAACTCTACAATTCTAGATTATATATTCTTCCATGCTGAAGACAAAGTGAGTGGAGGAAACCGTGGCTTGTGCAAGACCTTCGCTGTTGCACAGAAGTAGCAGACCAGTTGAAGTATAAATTTAAAAAAGTACAGTATCTGTTTGATTCGGCTTAACACGAGTGTTACTCTTTCTTTCACTACAGTTGTGTATAGTGTTCGTATCTGATTTCATATCTTGCACTAGTTCAAGTTCAAGTTCAATTTTTTTTTGCCTTTCTTCCAACATGAATTTAATACAATTTAACAAATTTATAACATGTAGTGTGTATAAAAGGAACACTTATAAGGAAAAAAGTTCATATAATGCATTTAAGTGAAGAAAAAAAAAGACGAGGAGACCTTAATAAAAGCTTAGCTTCTTAATAGAGGTCAAGTCCTCGTAACAATATCATATAGACAAGAAAAACAAACAGTCTGGTTATATAGTAGATTAATACAAGAAATGTTCGTCAAAGGCGCTTAAGTACTAAAACAAATAACTATATTAAAACTATAACCATATGATTATAAACATGGTTTAACTAAGTAATAAAAAGGGTAGGGAGAAGAGACTATGTACAAAAGGGGGCGATAATAGTGATAATAACGTGGGATATATATATGTAGAGAGGGGGCGGGAGAGGGAGAGAGAGAGAGGGGGAAAACAGTTTTTCACTGTAAGCTGAAAGCTAGCTACAGGCGAGAAAAGGAAAGAAAAAGGAAAATGTAAGTCGGCAGTTGCTATACAGTAGTAAATTGAGGAATAGATTAAAGCCCAAGTCCACTCTCAAAATAACTCACTTTCAATAAAAGCAGAAAAATCAGACAAACCAATCAAATAAAGTTTGAGCAAAATCGGATAACTGATAAGAAAGTTATGAATTTTTGAAAAAGTATGAAAAACTATGGAACAATGGAAATCACTACAAAAATTGCCAATTTGGTTATCAGTTTGTGACGTCATGTCCTCACTATTTATCATATGGTTCATATAGTTTAATCCCATTAATTTCCATTTTTATCCCCAAAACTTTATTTCCCCATGCCTTTGCCCAGGTTATATGATTTGTATCATATTGCGTGCATGAAATTTCACAAAATTTGTAATGAACTTTGAAGAATTTATTCTATTTTCTGAATATTGCATATTCATAATTATTGATTTTTATATAAATAGTTTATCAAAATTCACATTTTTCATGATTTAACTGGAAAAATTACTCTATATTAGTGCATCTACACAAAAACATATTACTATCAATCTAACTTGGATACTGGTGTGAAGAAATAAGATTCTTAGGGAGAAAATGGAAATTTATATTATCAATATAAAGGAAATAATTAGTGGATAGTAAGGACATGACGTCACAGACTCATGATTGAGTTGCCAATTTGTCTAGTGATTTTCAAAGTTATTCATGTCATTACAAATTCATAACTTTCTTATCAGTTATCCGATTTTGCTCAAACTTTTTTTGATTGGTTTGTCTGATTTCTCTGCTTCTATTGAAAGTAAGTTATTTTTGGAGTGGACTTGGGCTTTAAGTTCAAATATAAATCACGGCAGCATCACAATCATTAAGAATCAACAAAATAATTATTCAATAAGTGTACCTTCAGTTTACGTTTGAAGACAGATATACTGACAGAATGGCTAATGCTTGGGTCAAGAGAGTTCCAAAACCTTGGTCCAGTGCAAACTAAAGTGTTGAGAGTAAACTTTGTCCTTGCATGGGGTAAGTGGAATGCAGAGGCACCTCTTGTGGCATAATTGTGAATTTGATTGTTTTTCTTTAAAATCTTGGCTAATGCCAGTGGCAGTACACCTGAGTTGAGATCATACATTAAGGAACTCAATTGCATATAATAAATATATTCTACCTTTAAAGTTCTATGATGATAAAAAAGAGGATTTGTATGAGCACGAAAGTCAGCATTACAGATTGTTCTTATTACCCTCTTTTGAGCCACGAATAGTTTATCTAATTGTGTTATTAGAGATTTGCTCCAAGTAAGCACACCATAATTAATATAAGGTAGAATTAAAGTTGAATACAAGATAAGTAATGTGCTTTGAGGAAGAGTAGACTTTAACCTACGAATTACACCAGTATTCCTTGACAATATTTTGCATAGATTATTTATATGAGTTTTCCACTTCAATTGTTCATCGATAAGGAGACCTAGAAATTTAGTTGACGCTACCCTGTCTACCAGAACACCGTTGATAATAATGTCACCGGGAACATCTTGAGCGAATTGCTATATATATAATATAATTTTTTGTGGTAAGATTTAGAGACAGTTTATTAGCATGAATCCATGCAGTAATATTGCGCAACTGTGAGTTAACTGTTTGCAAAAGGACTTGTGCATGTTTGTGTTTAAAAAATATGCTGGAATCATCTGCAAACAAAATAAAGGATAATACATCAGAAGAATATTGAAAATCATTTATATAAAGGATAAATAAAAGGGGACCAAGAAGAGATCCCTGCGTGACTCCACAGCTGACATTTTGTAACTCTGAAACAAAACCATTAATGGATACGAATTGCTGTCTGTCAGCTAAATAGCTCCTGAACCAATCCAGGGCAGCACCCCTGACCCCGTAATGGGATGATTTACATAACAAAATGTTATGATTTACTCTATCAAATGCCTTAGAGTAATCCAGGAATATTCCAAGTGTGTGCTTGTGCTTGTTCATAGCGTTAGAAACTTTATTGATAAAGTGCAGTATAGCATGGGCGGTAGTATGTTTATCACGGATTCCAAATTGAAAGTTGGATTTTGTTTTACTTGTATTGAGAAACTTTACAGTTCTCACGTAGATAAGTTTTTCAAGAATTTTAGAGAAAGATGTTAATAGGGAAATGGGTCGGTAGTTCGTCAATAGTCTAACCAATGAGGCTGGAAAAACAAGATTCTTATTATAACAAATATTTAGAATTACATTTATGAACAATTAGCTGAATGGCATGTACCCTAAATGCATGTTGCGCCCCTCCCCTCTCTTATTTTCTTTTCCATTTCACCGGTGCCCCCTCATTGGCTGGACCTATACTACAACTCTGTATTCAAATATCTGAACAATTTTTCAATATGATTATCTGTTATTAGATGTCTATCCCTCTTTCTCTCTCTCTCTTCCTCTCTCTCTCTCTCTCTCCTTCTCAGTCCCTGTTGTGTCTATTAATTCCTTTGTTTCCCCACTCTCTTTCTCTATCTTTCTCTCTCTTCCCTTCTATCTCCCACTCCTCTTGTGGTCCATCTTATCCATCTAATTTTCCTTCCGAGTTTCTCTGTTTCTTCGTTTCACGTCACCATAATCCAAAATTCAGCAGAGTATTAGTTTTCCATCCTTTATACACATAGACGTATTGGCACATTTTCGTGTGAAAGCCTCTCATACGAAAATATACTATCTGGACTCCAAATATTGTGAACAATCGAGCAAAACATTATATTCAGCCATCTCGTTACCAGGAATGTCCTGATTTATCAATTTTGCGAGAAGTAAAGCGAACGAGTGGAAAAAGACAGTTTGTTATAGCATAAATTTCATTTCGATATAGAATACAATAAATAAGGTTATATTCAGGCGCTATGCTGCCCGAATCGTGACCCAATTCGGGCAGTGAGAAATAGAGAAAGGAAGACAGAGATAGAAAAAAGAAGAAGAATATGTCGAATACATTTCGTTTCATGCTGTATGCCCTAATCTATATGAAAACTGTCATATAAGTGGATATTTACTTTGCATTCTCATGTTCTTCAAGATTAGACATACATACCCCATCCCACATGCGTACAGCTGCTTCTCCTTTTATTGCATAATTACCTATTTTTCATCCACTTCCTTCTATAACACCAACCTTGTTCACAGCCAAATGACCTATAAACAATGTACAGCTCACCTTAATTACCAGTTTCTTGCGATGTTAACCTTCGTGAAGTCAGAAAGAAAGTTGATCATCAAGAGGACAATTTATGCAAACTCTTGTAATATGTTTATTAGGTGCAAATCAAGATGGCGTTTAGTTGTATCATACGTCATCCCACGTCAAACTGATGCTCACTTGGCACACATTTGCAAAGAAATTCATGGGTATTTTTCACTCATGCACGCATACAGTGCATGAATTTAGCAAGTAGAGAGAACAAAAAAATTGTCCCCAAACACACAATGTAGGAGCGTTGGCAACAGATGTGCTCCGTTGCTCTTTGTGAATAGATTAATATGAATATGAATAACACCAGTTTAACATCAGATGAATTCATTTTCAGTCCTTGTGATCTGAATGGAGGCCTTACAGAGGGCAATTTGCTCATCCACCCCCAATTTATTTTATTTTGTTTGCTAGGAAGATCTATACGATGCAGGTAACCAGCTGTGGTTCTTCAGAGTTTATTCTCGCCCGCATGTATTGTAAGCCCCCTTCACACCAAACTAGTTCTCACTACGTTCTGGAACCGTCCCAGAAAATCGTAAAACGGGTTGTGGTCTGGGTAGAAGGTGTAAATAATGTCTATAACACGATCCTAGTTCGTTCATAAAGAGTCCTCAATACGTCCATCTCGTCTGTACCCTGTCCACAGTCAGTTCACATCAAGTTCAGATCGGATAAATTTGCCATTTCAAGGCAGTCCAAGCCCGTCCATAGTCAGTTTAAACCCGTTATTAACTAGTTCTACCTCGTTCCCAATACGTCCAAACCATACTAACTAGTTTGCAACGTTGTAACACGTTCCTAGTAGGATCGAAGTACGACAATTCCGTTCATAGTACGGCAATCAGTCCGTTCGTAGTACGTCCTCCTCGTTTTAAGTACGTTGTCACTCCGTGTAATTGCTGGACGGGAACATTTTTGAACAGGCTCAAAGTTCTAGAGCACTCTCCCGTACTAGCCAGTCCGAGCCAGTCCATGAAGTTCTTAAACAGATCGTAAACAGTTGCTACTACGTTCAGCTCCGTTCGCAACCAGTGTGAGCCCGTTTGGCAACATTTTCCAGAACGTAGTGAGAACTAGTTCGGTGTGGTGGGGGCTGTTTGTATCAACAGGGCACTCTTACTCGTAAGTGTTTTGCCCTAACCTCAGTAGCGTACCTACGAGGGGGCAGTGGGGGCAGTCTGCCCCCTTGACAGTGACAAGCAAGCAAAAGGAAAGGAAAGGAAAGGAAAGGAAAGGAAAGTTAGAAGTGGACACAGGGCACTCGCTTATCCCTTTATAGGCCAAGGCCCCGCGGTTCAGCTAGCCATGCTCCGAGATTTGGGTCGTTTTCAGGTCAGAACTAGCACTAATTCGTGTTTTAGGCCTAAGATTAAAACAAAATGCCGATGGTCGCTTTACACTAGGGCGTACAAGTTACAACGTTGAAAAGTATGTCAGGACTCAGTTAGCTTCAGGTCCATCTGTCAAATCATCATGCCGTTACACAATGTACAGGGCCCGCGCTACGGCGGGGCTCGGGGGAGCCGCCCCCTCTTTGAAAAAGTATGTTAAAGAAAAATAGAAAGAAACCAACCAAGAGCAAGGCCCCGGCAAAAAAAAAAATCCTGAAAAATGCGACACCACATTAAAGCGCGAAAAAATAGCAAATGCGAGAAGTAAAAACACGGAGGCATCGTCAAGCATGTCCTCAAAGCTTCCGAGTTCGGCAGTTCGCGGATTCTTGAAATCATTCCTTAAAAGCCTAATTCGTTCAGAAAATTACACAATTTTATTGTCAGAATCTGGGTAAAAACACTCCATTCAGTTGTACAGGTGCATAAAAGACGAACTGTCAGTCAAAAATTTTCCTTTTCAATCTGCGCATAATTATATGCAAATTATACCGAACAAAATCAGTCTCATGCACATCGTTTTAGTGTCACAGATGAGTCGTTAGTTTACTGTTACACTATATGGACAGATTGGATAGATGTGTAAATCATTAAAATTATAATCAGTGTACGATGCGAAAACGTTTCATCTCCAGCTTCCGGAAATAATAATAATATTGCGCTTTTGTATGGCGCTTAATACATCTACGATGTCTCTATATAAGCGCTTTACAGATATACTAACCTGGGGAATTTTTTTGTGGCCTGCGGGACGCAATTACTCACCGCTTTTGCATAATTTGTGCGTGAGATTTGATTTTTTTTTCTCTATTAAGTGCCCCTTTTCTTAAATCTCCAATGAGTGCCCTTATTCATATTTGAGAGGTGCCCCCTTTAACTCTGTAATAAGTGCCCCTTTTCATCTCTGATAGTTGCCCCTTTTATTTTGACACGGGTGCCCCTTGATGTAATCAAATTGATTAATATACCATTACCAGTCTTTTTTGTTGTAAAAGATTATATGTTTTTGTGTTTTCATGTTGTGGTTTTGAATAAAATGAACTTGAACTTGTACTTATCCTTTCTAATTAGTACCATTTTCCTTCTGATAATTGCAATTTTTCCGTTATCATAAGTGCCCCTTATAAGGTGTAAGGATTTTCACCTCTGGTAATTCCCCTTTTTACTTTGACATGTGCTCTTTTTCTTTTCTAGTTAGTGTCCTTTTCCCTTTGGATATGTGCCCCCTTTTCCTTTCCCCATAAAAAAGTGCTCCTAATTTAAAGCGATTAAGAGCAATTTTTTTTCTTTAATTTCACCCAAATCTGGCTCTCCACGCTCGCTCGTATTCAATATTGATATAATTATGTTTCTTATTAAAGATCTTTTCAGTCTTTCATGATTAGATTGTGCTTAAAACCCCATCAGAATTGTTTTTTCCTTTTATAAGATGTAATTTTTTTTTGCACTGCGACCTCACAAATCTCTGATAGTTCGCTCGCAAATAAATATTCTAACTATCACAACCAACTGCTGTACCAAAGTACATGTATGATGCTTAAACAGTATCTTGGACCATGTAAAGAGAGAAACAAACATTGAAATCATCCCTGATAATATACTGACAATGTAGGGGTAAATACCAATGTCAAAAAAGTTGTATATTTTCGCTTTGAGGTTTCCCTTTATAGGTGCCCCCTTTTCCCGGAAAGCGCCCTTTATGGTTGGTGCTCCCCCTCCCCACTATGAATGACGCTCCGCCACCCCTGGCCTGCTAAAACCTCTGAATTTCCGGGGTCTCCGCCCCCTGGACCCCACGCCAATTTACACTCCGCTCGCTTCGCTCGTTACGCTCTACCTGATCATAAATACTTTAGCCCCCCACTTTGAAAAAACGTTCCCGGGCCTGATGTAAGGTGTTTGAAGCTGAAGCCCGACGCAAGTGATTGCTGTCTGCCCATCCCAACTGCTGTCCTAGTCTTGTACTGACTGGTTTTGACAAGCAAGTGATACCTGAGATACTAGGAAACTATACACCAAATCGCACGAATTGAGTTTGAAAATTCGATTTTTCTTCAGCTTCTCAGGGGCACATCCCCCCTGTCCGTGCAAGCGCGGAACGCCGCTAAATATTTTCTTACGAATCGGGCCCCCCCCCCCCGAAACAAATGCAAATCAATACAATTCAATTCAATGTCAAATACACTTTGTTAACATCTCCAAATATGCAGAATTGGGAACATAATATGTCAATAGCTTCTTCAAAGAGGAATAATAGAAGTACGTTAATAGAAACATTGTCATTACCAGTTATAAGTTTAATAACTACTGATTTTGTCAAAATTCAATACATTTAACTTTTTTTAATGATAATTTTTCTTTTAAATCAAAGATATGAAGTCGCCCGATCGCACATATTAATATCGACAAGATCCCTACTGTGTTATTGAGACAACCCCTAGTCCCCTTCACCCCTTCCACCCCTTGCTCGTCCAAATCGCTTGCCCCCTGACGATGTATGCCAGGTACGCCACTGCCTAACCTGTATTTTTTTCAGGGATGCCTGCATACATCTATCGTCCAGGCCTTTGGGTAATGCGTATTCGTTTTCGTATGCGTTCACAGAACCCAAACCATGAGGTGGTGTAGCAATATTGTACAGTCAATGAAATGAACGGAGTACTTATGCGCAAACCAGCAGGTACACCATTTTTTTTCCTTTTCAGCCCAAAATCCTTCATACTAATGATTACCTATAGATGCAAAGAAATAAAAAAATCAAACGTATAAGGGGAAGCGTTTGTAGATCAATGTTTTTAAAAGGGTAAGATAGATCATGAAACTCTAACAACTTAGGATCACGTGTTATTCCATGCTAAAGACAAAGGAAAGAGACACAATTCCCTCTGTCTACTGTTTCTCTCTCTTCCCCCTCTCTCCATCTCTCTATTTTCACCCTCTCCCTCTCTTTTCTCCTTTTCTCGCTTTCTGTCTCTCTCAATTCTATCTTTCTTTCTCTTGTTCTCTATCTCTGTCCCTCTCCCTTTATCTCTTTCTTTCTCTTTCTCTCTCTATATTAATCCCTTTCTCTTCCTCTCTCTTTTCTCCTCTTTGACTCTGCAGTTTGCCACTTCTTTTCCGCTATCAACTGTCGAAACACCAATTCCTCTAAAAATATTGTAACAAACACATAATTTCTAACTTCTTTTCAATCGAATTTTTCTTCCGATTGACTCTAACATTGAAATCTGCAATGAAACGCTACAGTGACAATCATTTATATTTTTTAGACTTTCTTCAAGCATAAAGCCAATTTCTAATAGAAAAAAAGATTTGTATAACCAATGGAAAATTTCCTGATAACGTCACCATACAAAGAATATATTCAAGATTTGTATCTTCTGAATTTGGTAATGTAAAAATGATTAATGTAATTTCCAATATACAAGAATGATATGGCAATGTATGAATATGAACATATGTTCACAAAATACGTTGTACACGGAAATGTTAGCTTACTGTAATCTGGGAAAAGATTGAGAGTGCCTCTTCATAATTAGCTTCTAGCAAACTGCCTATGGATGTCCATGGTTATCAACAGTAATCGGTAAAGAGTAATGAAGTGCGAACGCCATATTCGCTAGTAGTCCCGGTTATATAACAACTGAACCCGCCCATGAGGTTCACCGTGTAATCATTCTAGCAACGGGCTGGAACAGGGCAAATTCATGACATTGTTTAGCACATATTGTTTTGGAACCAGCATCTTTGACAACTTAGCAAGTATGACGTCATACTTTGTTACTCTATGCTGCAGCTATTTTCATGACTGTGTAATATAAATGGTCTCCTGATAGATAATACAACTGTGTAACTTATTTCATTGGTTTAGCATTTTCATTTTTATTCATCTTCCACAAACCAAAAATAACAACCAAGCAAAATTAACAAACAAGAAATAAACTCAGGCAACAATACAAGAATAAAAGAAGAATACCCCTTCCCCGAAAAAGAAATGCAAGAAACAAAAATACAAAACATCTTTAACATTTCAATTGGCAAAGAAGATTAGATATTGCGAGTAGTTGTGTGTGTGTGAGAGATGGAAACAACAAATACAACTTATGTTATAGCATATCTTCCATCATCCTACACAACAAAGATTAACATATCTCATATAATAATTAACAATCAACAAAGTCAAATCTTACACATACTGTGCGTTATGCTGCTATGTACATTTCAGGAGCATATTTGTAATTGAATTATTCTTGATACATGTTGATAACATACCCTCGATATACAAAGCATTGTAAGCCATTATCATCCTCATGATCTTGCAGCATTGTAACATTATTTGTTGTAATACTTGTTTAATTGATACATGAATGTAGCAACATGCCTCAAGGCAAATATAAAAATCAACCATTTAAATGTTACAAGTAATCAGTAAAGTCTACATGTGGTGATTGTACGGAATGACAATCTGTGCAGCTTACACGTATCAAATTCTACTATCTGTTCTATCAAACTATATCACAGATTGATATATCGCATGGGAAAGTTATACAATTAAAAGTGTTTAATCTTACGAATGCACGGTGTCATGTAATTATGCTCTTATAAATGAGCGTGTATAGTGTACATGTTGTGATTTATTTGTGTAATACTTGTTTGATAGATACATGTATGCACCAACGTATATCAAAGCAAAGAAAAGAAAAAAATCAACCATTTAAATGTTACAAGTAATCACTATAATCTACATGTGGTGATTGTGAGCGATGACAAACTGTGCAGCTTACATGTATAGTATAATTCTACTATCTGTTCTGTCAAAATACATATCAAAAATTGATATTTCCCATAGCAACAATATGACATCAGCAGGTTGAATCCTGAAAATGCCGGGTATTATGTAGCAATGTAAATATCATGAGCATACTTTTTAAACTACTATTCATTATATACTCGTTGGATACATATATATCAACATGCCACATACCACATCGAAAAAATCAACAAATTTTATGTTACAGTTACTTAGTATAATTCAGATATATACAGGTTGTGAGTGTGGTGGATAATAACACTGAGTAACTTCTTTCATTATTTTAACATCTATTTTATCAAACTAGATAAGGAGACTATACAACCTAATTATTGTTCTATCAAATATACTGGTTGGATACATATATATATATATATATATATATATATATATATCAACATGTCATAAAGCCATTAAAAAAAAAAAAGAATTGAATCATACAAATGCTCAGTATAACGCTGTATCTGTCCTATCAAACAACATATCACAGTGTTGAATCTTAAAAATACTGGGATTTTCTGCAATTAATATATCATGAGCATAATTGCAACTTAAATACTTTCTTGATATATAATGAGACTTTGCCATATTTGGTTGTTATATTATTCATTCCATCGAATATACTTTTGAATATATGAAAATATTAAAATGTCTCAAACCAAAATTCAAACTCAACAAATTAAATCTTTAAAAAACTCGGTATTATACAGCTATTTACATGTTTTGAGTGAGTTAGATAACAAGACTGCTACTTTTTCAATATTATAGCATTAAATTTGTCTTGGCAAAAAATTACACATCAAAGGTTTGAATGTTTCATAATGAGCAAAATAATACAATCAGCAGTGTTGAATCTTATTAAATACTGGGTATTATGTTGGTATGTACATATCACGAGCATAGTTGTTATGTAAGTAATTTGTGATAGATAACGAGACTTTGCAACCTATCTCATTTTTGTATTTTTAATTAGTCATTCCATAAAATGTACTTGTTGAATTCATATACGAACATATGTCATAGCAAAATTACAAAATATCTTGAACAAATCGAATGTTGCAGAAATATAGTATTGTGCAGCTATTTAATGTTGTGAGTGCGTTAGATGACAAAACTCTGCAACTTATTTCATTATTTTAGCATCGCTGTCATGAAACTACACATACATAACAATGAGTCTCATACAAACATTGTACATTTTTAATCTTACAAATACTGGGTATTATGCAGCTATATACATGTCAAAATGTTCGAGCATATTTGTTATGCATATTCTTGCATGATATATTACAATGCCATGCTATATAAAGCATATTATTTTACAGGGTTTGTTAAAGATATTGACGAGACAAAAGGCGTATCATTATTTTTTTCTCAGTATTAGGATTGGTAGGAAATGTTCTTTGCCTGCCACCCCCCCCCCCACAAGCGTCAAAAAAGGTTTATCTTGTTTACGCATGACTATACAACACATTTAATATGATTTCTCTAGCTGAAAAACGATTAATACATATGAAACTTTCAAACGAATATGCTCATACATGTACTTAGTGTAATGCAGCTATGTACATGTACCTATAGATGAGCGTGTATAGTGTACATGTTGTGTATTTTGAGCCATAAGGTCAGTAACTTAGTACATGCTCAGAGTTTAGTCCCTTCTGGCTCTAAACGGCTGATGTACAAGTAGTCTCTTAACAAAGGGGTAAATTGTTGAAGGATATGTTTAATAAAAAGTACACGTACATCTCTTAATAGCAAAAGAAAAAAAGAAAAAGAATACAAATTAAATCTTACAAATACTCTTTATAATGTAGCTATTTACATGCATATGTTATATGTATGAGCATGTGTGATGTGAATATAATCTTGATAGATAGGAAGACTGCAACTAAAAAAAAATGGATAACGTTTATGTTATCTCCATTCTCAGTTGATAGGTGAAAGATCATAACACATAATGACGAAGAAGACTAAAAGATGGAGAGGGACTGATAAAGAATTAAAAATGGATATCCTGTTTGGACTGCCCTTACCAGCACGCTTGAGAGAGAGAGAGAGAAATACATTTTTTTTTCTCAAACGACCTAGATCAACATGTAACTGAGGAAAATAAAAATGCCTAAATTTGAATCTTCTTTAATCTTTGTATATTTTATGTACGAATGAACATATGCTATGAGCTTATGTAATGTGAATAGTCTCTTGACAGACAAGGAATTTTTTCTCCTAAAGTCACTATGATTTGAATGCCATTATTGCAGCTTTGTATTCTAGTATTTATTGCACAGACCTGGCTTGTACCTGGTTATGGTTATTGTTATTGTACTTATGCAAATTCATGTATTGCTATTGTGGTAGTGTAGACATTTCTTTTGTGATTGTAAACCAGAGGTACCATACGTGTGAAAGTTGTAAACATGTGGTCAGAGACCGCATCACTAAAAATGTCTTGTTGGGGGCGAGTATGCATTCGCTGAGTTCATATAGTTCCCCCAATCTTAATACTTCTTATAACTTAGAAGAATCAAACACCGAATGTTTATTATTTGTATGTTGGAAAATACTTTGTACTTTAGGTTAATTTTATGTACATTATAGTTAGTAAGATAACAAGTGGATGAATATGTAAGGCTTTGATCAAGAGTGGGGGGGGGGTGGATACTTATAGATGACCATGCTGAAGATGTCAGTATAAAAGAGGAAGGTTAGGAAGTTCCGAGTTTAGGAGAGAACTGTAGTGGACCTACTGTATTTTCGAGGTATGTACATTTATAATCACATGTGATGAAGTATCAACTTTGGAATTATGAAGTTCCTATAGCCATGAGTGTATTATATAAATGTATGAATATTGAAAGTTTGCTGCACTATGAGTGGCTAACAGTGAAAATGTATTGTTTATAAAGTGCACACTTACTGCACACAAACAATTGATTTTGCTCCATGAGTGTGAGTTTGCTTACGTGTATAGAAAGTTTTACTCTTTAAATAGGTATTTTAGTTTTGTTTAATGAGATATATATGGCAGTAGATTATTTAAAGAAATTCTGTAATAATATGAGAAGTACCTGTCATAATATTAAGTGATTATAGTACATGTATTTGAGTGTGGGATATTACTAGGTGATTTAGATACAGGGTGAATAGTGAAGCACATTGTTGAAAATTACTCAGCATGACTGTGTTTCGTTGTTTATTTAGTGGATAATGACTAGTCTAGGTGTCAAAACTCACTTGGTCAGAATCAGTTCATGAGTACTGCAATTATATATGTTTGATATTTACAACTATGCAATAATTCATCATCAATAGAGATATATTTTGGATTGGTTCGGAAGAGGATAGATTATTGTATGTACTATTGGCTAAATGACCACACTATATATTATATAATTGATATATATGTCTGACATATATCGGGGTCTGCAGTAAGAGACCTGTGCTCAATGATTCCTAGCAGTTGGCAGTACGTTACTGAGTTGTTGAGCTGGATCACAGCTGAGGATATTCCAGGTATGATTTAGTCTTTTATGTGAATATCGTGGTTAAAGACAAAGGTTATATTGGTAGTTTTGTGTCATGTAAGCGAGAGATTAAGTAGCTAATTATCATCTTTATACGAACGTTGATATACGCACGTAGTCTTTAATCACTGTGTGCGATTGCTCACCAATAGGAGTATGCTATGAGTTAATGTTAGTAGTCGCATTATTTCTCTCCACTGTTGATTCATTGTTTATCTTTGTAGTAGATGAAAATTGTTGTTATGTGATTAAATTGTGGACAATTATGTACTAGTAGTCGTAGTTATACGAAAATGATATCCGGAATATCGATTATGTCATTATACCAAATACACTGTATGATGTATCTTCATTATTTATCACTTCATCAATTATTCAAGTTCAGGATACATTGTAATTATTTGGGTATTTCATCTGAAACGACTTCAAAGACTTTGCTGTGTTTCAGGATATGCATAAATGCATAATACATTCCAGATATTGTTGCTCATTGTACTTTTACAGTAATATATTGCAGAAACTAGTACTTACAATTGTAGGGTTATTGTGTTTTGTTTCATAGATTTCACATAATTCCAGAAGAGTGACTGATAGATCGACAGGATGTGAGGCTACATCTAAACAGTGGTTGTTGTTCTGGTTAAACCTTAGTTGGGTGAGTCAGTCAGAACGGCCAAGTTATATTGATTGTTTTTAAAGGATTAAACAGTTGGATTCATTAACTGTATTGATGTTAACCCATTACCTACCGGGACCGGGTTGATCCTGTATAAAGCCGCTATAAAAGGGCATGAAAGAATTTAGTAGTCAACGGATTAACAAATAGTGATAAAAGAGTTATTTGTTCATATGGTTGTTTTTTAACATGTTAATACATATACAATATGGTGTACGTTTTTGAAGGAGTCAGATAACAGATGGTGATGTACATGCATGTACATGATAATCAATGATCATTTTATATTGATGCATTGTCTTTGTTTTTGTTTTGTATTTGCAAGGGTTTTCTTTTCTTTTTGTACCTAATAAAGTACGATACTCGCCCTACTCCTATTTGTTTGGCTCCATGGTATTATGCGTCCTGACAACCGCCACCCCCATAGGCTAGATTACGACACAATCTATTTTACTTTAGAAACAGAAATTATTACAATAATTTATTTTTTGTATGTGACACTTTTTGATCCTGTATACCATGTATTCATATCTAATCTAAGTACATGTTATAACACACGTTTTGAGCTCTACATCTAATTATCGGGATGCTAGTAAAGATATTCATATCATATGTTTATGTACATGTATGTCAATTGAATTAAAACATTATTAATTTAGAGGGAAAATCTGTATTTAAGTACGTGAATGTTTTTCCCATCGCAAGCAATCATTTTCCCTGATGACGTTATGAACACCCTAGATGACCGAAGGAAATCCCAAAGTATCCAATGTGGGGCCCATTCCTTAAATGGAACGAATGATGCTACCATGTTATTCTCTATGTCACCCCCACTCATCACCCGATTAATCAAACACGACTTGAACTCTTTTTCATAAAGCAATGTCACGACGTAGAGTTCGTCTGTCATAGGATCAACGCAGGCATTTTCGACGGAAGTAGTGTGGGTGATTAACCTTTCAGCACCCTGCCTGTCGATAATGAACACTCTGTCATCTGGTGGGTAGGGTTGAGCGATGATGTGACCTGATGATAGTACATAAGCCATAATTATATTCTCTTTACATGTGATGGTATTCATGATCTTACCATCAGCTGGGTTGATGACGTATATCTTAGACTGAAACCACTCAGCAGCGATGATCATCCCGTCCTGGTCAACAGCTACTTCTACCCCTGTTGAATCATCCGTTGTGTTTCTTGGTATTGTGACGTCATTGATGTGCTTCCATTGTCTGTCATACACACTAATGCATCCTGTCAAACTGTCCCCTGTACACCCTTTCATGTATTTACCGCATACTACCTTGTCATCATTCAGCAATGCACAGGATATAACAAGTGATTTGCCACTACTTATAATCACTCTCCGAGTGTGTTTAGTGTTCAGATCTAACATGTATGTATGATAGCTACCTAATGCATCTGTGATGATCACATTGCATTCATCTATGCATCCTACAATGGATGGGAATGTGATGTTATATTTGCTTGTGATTGTATCAATGAGCGTCCACACCTCATTATGCCCATCAATCCTCCCATCATACTTCTTTCTCCCAGCACCCTTCACAAACCTCACACCTGATATGGCACAATTTATGTTTTCCCCCTTATTCTCATTTAGTGGCTTCCTTAATTCATCACTTACTGCTGTGTACACAAGATGCCCGTCTTTGACGACATTTTCATCATTAGCAAGTACTGTATCAAGTGTCTGTACTGTAGCCTCTGTGGTTTTTGTGTCATCTTGCCATGCGTTCTCCAACTCACCAATCAATCTTTCCTTCTCTTCAGTGATGTTCTTAATGTCTGTTTGAAGACCACGTTGTTTATTGTCGATTTGTTCTCGCCTTCTCTCTGCATTTGTACGGTTTAATTCAAGTCGTTTTTCCTTCTTTTCATCGTTCTTTCGAATCTTGTCATTGATCTTCTGAATCTCCTCGTGAAGTTTCTGATTCTTCTCATAAATCTCATGGTTGATTTTTGCAGCATCCTCCTTCTCTCTGTCTTTGTCTATTTTGATCGCCTCATTTATTACCGAATCAACTTCATCTTTCAAAGCTTGTAGATGAGTGTTGGTGTCTTTCCTACACTGGCGAATCTCATCTCCATAAATTCGACAAAGCTTCAATTTGTCCTTTGCCTTTTCTTTCAAATCGTTTATTTTTGCTTTAATTTCCATGATCGGGCCTTTCATATCCTGTTGCACACAAGGCTGCTGATGATCTATCATTGCGCATAAATAACACACAGCTTCACCATGTGTTTGACAATAGAGTTTGATTTCTTCCTCATGTATTTGACAATAACAATTTGGCCAACCCTTTCTTGCTTTTCCGATGCATCCCTCTTTGAAGGCGCAGTCCTCGCAGAGCTTCTTCTTCTCATAGTACCTCACATCTATTATTGCTTCACAGTTTTCTCCTTCACAGATGTCTTCTCTAGAACTTAAGTAAGCACCCATGCTGATCAGAGTATAGACCTGTAAACGAGTTAAAGAACAATTAACAAGAGAGAGAGAGAGAGTGGGGTGATTATGATAGGGAGGCAGATATGGGGAGGAAGAGGAGAGGGAGGAGAGGGGTGAGAGACAGCAAGAGAGGTTGTGAGAGAGAAAGGGAACATGAGAGACAGGGGGGAGAAGGAAGGGGTGAAAGGGATGGGGAGGGAGAGACACAGGCGGAAGGAAGGGGAGAGAGGGAGAGATGGAGGAAGGGAGAGAGAGGAAGGGGTGGTCAGGGGGATGAGAAGGATCGGAGGGAGGAAGGGAGGGAGAGAAAAAGAGAAAAGGAAAGGAGAGTGAAAGATGGGGGTGAATTACAGGGAGGGAGAGATGGAGAGAGAGGAAGAGAAGACAAGGACCTCAATTAGTTATATTTCCTTATACATATACGTTTTCTTTATCATTAATTTAATCAAACACTTGTATGGTATTGAGGTGTGGGGAGGTGCATCTTTAACAACTATTAATAACTTTCATATTTGATAGAGTGCACTGAGAGCAAATAACATGACAATAAAGTGAAATTACTAGTTTCTTTCAGTCTAAGTTTTCATAATGTATATTATATATACATTGCCCAAAACATTTGTACTTTCTACAGGCTTTCTCTTGATTAGAACAAAATGGAACTAATACGCAATTTTACCACTTAAAAGGAGCATAGATTAATCTATAATCAAAATTATTTGTATTTGGTCGAATTTTGAGGGGGTAGATTGACTAGACCGAGAGGGGATCTATCCCTTGCTTCTTTTGGAGAGGTAAAATTGCGTATTTTAAAAGTGAAACAGACTCACATACATACATCCTCTGTTGCTTTTCCCGTATGCCTTATATCTTTCATTCCTATCTCAATTTATTTTTCTTATCTGTTGTACTGTACATCAATGACGCAGATCAGATCATCCCAAAGCAATTTTCGATAATCGTTTAATGCAACTCTTACAACGTAGTTTATATAAAACTTATCCTTTGGCCCCTCTTTACTGATTCACTTATTATAATCTTTGAAAAACAATTTCGAGCAATCTATCTCCTAATATTATATCACGTTCTTTTCCCCTTTCCTTCATCTCTCCCATCTCTCTTACCTACCCCACCCCCTTATCGACATTATATCTGGAAGGAGGCACGTGTCCCCCTTGTGCCCCCCTCGTAGTTACGCCACTGCCCGTTGTACATATAGCGGTTGGTAAAGCTGCTTACATGTTAAAGTAAATGATATTGAAGTTCATGGAAGGAAATTAATATTTCAGATTGATGTATATATTGGTTCTTGTAGTCGTAGTTTAGATGTTGAAATTTATGCTAACAAAGTATACGTAACACTAATATGCAGGTCTTATTGGCTACATGATAACCCAAATATGACCTGTATGTAAGAGTATTTTACTGCAGGTTCTGAAATAAACTAAAAGAATGGTAAACTTACCACTTAAGAAACGTGTTGTAGCACAGGAATGAGCTCTGTAAAGGCCACAGTACAGCGATACTCGTATTTATATTTCAGTATTTACCTAATGGCACATGAATATCATTAGAGCAGTACATAATGAGTTCAACATGCAACAGTAAGCGAGTCAAAGCCTCGGGGAAATAACGATTTCGCAATATTTTTCAAAGGAAGCAACTAATAAATTGTAGATGTCATGCCAGGAAAAAAGCAGAGGAACTGAATATTTACGCAATGCCTTTGAAATAAGTGCTCAGTAAAGAACACAGTGTAGTAACATTCATATTTAGATTTACATGATAACCCCTCCATCAACAGTATGCAGTGATTTTATACTCCAAGTTCTAGAAATAAACTAGAGAAGTTGTTAGTATTGTTTTCCCTTGAGCTTTGAGAAGTATAATTTGGATAAGGAATATCATTAGACTGGCACACAAACAGGTTAACATGCGAAAGTGACAAAGGCTATTAAAGGATAGGTGAAAATAGCGATTGCGCAATACTTTTCAAAGGAAGTTTAACAAATTTGAATTTAGTTCAACGAGTGATAAAAATAGACAGTACAATTTATCCACATACTGAAATGGCGTGTTGCGTTTGGGATATTGATATGATTTTTTGACATTGAATCCGATTGAAACATTTTGTCTTGCAGTTAAAAATGTCAAACGAGTAATTATTAAAGAGCATTAGCCTCTAAACCTCTATGAACAGACAGGTTTAACAGTCTATCAATATGCAAACATACACCTATTCTGAACGATGTATTATATTGAATTAAAAAAAAGACTTAATGTGTATATGTCTCCTTTAGTGTACACCGTCAATGATGCAGGCTAGCCATTGAATGATGAAATTATAAGATTAATTAACAGTCTATATGAGATATGTATTTATATGCCATTATCCCATTGAAGATATTATGTGACAATACATGACAGAGATCATGATGGAGCTTTAAGCAAATTCCAGAATTACTTTCATAGGTAGAGTTATAGGAAATAAACTTAGTGCATATGATTCAGTTTGATTGTCCATGTTTGTTATACATGATTTTTTTTTATTAACCTGTATAAGGACCATCAAGGGAGAATATGATAGCGGTCTTTAAGGGTGTATGGTCTTTATAGACATGTGGTCTTTCTATACAGGTCGATGATTGGGGATACATCTATTCTTATGTTTTATTAGAGCCAGAAGGATGTCTACAAACCTGTACATGTACGTTTGTAAAGTTTGTAAAATACATGGATGATACATAAACACATAATTACTAACAACTAAATTATCTATTATTCTTGTAAATTTGATGTTTTTTTACGTTTTTTTGTGACTCAAGAATGAACGGTTGACGGGTTGGATTAGCGCCTTTGTTGAATATTTTAGATGTAAGCTTTATTATGTCACATTCTGAAGAAACATAAATCTGAACAAATAATTTTGTTTTAAATACTTTTACTTACACAATTACAAAACTTGGTAAGGGTATGAATATTTTAGTTGTTAACTGTACATGTATATGTTTTATATACATGTATATACATCTACATGTCTTAAATAAGTAGTAATGAATTGTCTGCTGAGAGCCAGAAGGGTGTTAAATCATATACTTTGACATACATGTAGATTGTAGAGTTAATATCCTTCAGGCACCAAATAGATGAAGCAGGATATTCCGTTGCCTTTGATCATTTCCTTCCGTATGTTGGACTTCTACATGTATTTTTTTCTTGAACATTATTTGCAATTCTGCACATTTATGTTATTAAGAATGTATTTTTACGATGAACTGTAAAATTTTGGAAGTTTCCCTCATTTCTATTGTCAGCATTCATTATTTCATGATCGTTGAAGGTTGTGTACTGTGCCTTGTTCGTACATAACATGCTAAACCCCCCAACCAGACAAATCTGCAATGAGCAATGTGTTAATATGTCCCAAATAATATGTTGCTTTTATCCATTTCTTTCATCGAAATATGATCTCCTGATATGACCACTAACTAATGTCTGTTCCAATATTATTAACATTGATTATTGGTCGTATCCTGAGCTTTCTCTGTTTTGGATGAAATATATGGACAGTAGACAAAAGACATAACAGAACAGTTACTTATTTCCGACTGATGCAAAATAGCATATTAGGTAGATGTTACCTTACGATAAGATCTCTTTCTTTTATGATGTTTTAATAATTACATTTGCAATAGAAAACAAAATGCAAAGTAGCTTGTTAAATATCCAATGCATTTAAATATTTCTGAATTAATACGGAGAATGCATGGGAATAATAAAGTACATAGTTGCAAAAGAAGAGTTTCAACATGTTGTAATACTGACACAATATATCTTCGGAGGCTTTTAAGGCAATACTTATTTGAAAGTAACAAGCATTTCTGTACAATCTATATCGCTCCATTGGAGTATACACCGTTGTATTGTGTGGGACAAACTGTATGTTCTGCATTTTTCAAAAAACATGCAACAAATAATGTGATTTTTCAGTCTTTATTTTATCTTTGTGCACACACATAATTTTGAGGGAGGCAAGAGGGAGGAAGGTTTAGGTGAGGGACACAGAGAAGGGGGTGTAGGATAAGAGAAAGAGGGAGAATGGATACAGAGGGGAAAGACAGGAAGAAATAAGGAGACATTGGGGGATAGGGAGATAGAGAGAGAGAGGGGTAGAGAGACATGATGACAGATAATCAAAATGAGAATATTTAAAGATATTTACAATGTTGTTGCAGCATGGGTCGAGCCAATGAGGGGGCACATGCCATTCAGAAAAATTGTCATACATGCCATTCTCAAGATTCGTTATAGTAAGAAGCTTTATATATATATATATATATATCCCCCTTTCTCTCTCTCTCTCTCTCTCTCTCTCTTTCTCTCTCCCTCTCTCTTTCTCTCTCTCTCTATTTATTCCTTTCTCTCCTTCTCCCTTTTCCTGTATCCGAATCTCTCCTGTTTGTCAATTATTTTCCGCTATCCCTGTCAAAGCCCCGACCCCCTCTTAACATATTGTAACAAACCCATCACTTCAAACAAAAAATTGTAAATCTGTGATGAAACTCACAATGACAACCATTTACTTCAACTTTTAAGCATTAAGCCAAACATACAAATACTTGGAGCAACGCCCTGGAGCAGGGAAAATTCACTGGTTGGCGCTTGTGTGATCACCACGCCATTTGTTAAGCAGAAAAATGTTTGGAACCTGCAACATTATAATGTGACCTTGGCCTTTGTAATTGTTATGTTATTCATTATATTAAATATAATTTGTTGGATACATTAGGGAGTTGGATTATAATGTCTCAAAGCAAAATGAAATATCAATAAATTGAATCTTAGAAAAACTCTGTATCATACAGCTATTTACATGTTGTTAGTGTGTAAGATAGAGAATGCAACTTATTTAAATATTATAGCATTTGTCTCGGCAAAAAATAAAAAATCAAACGTTTGAATGTTTCATAATGAGCACAATTATAAAACCAACAGTCTTGAATCTTACAAATGCTGGGTATTATGTAACTATGTACATATCATGAGCATACCTGGCATGTAAATAAAAATGATACATTTTGCAACCTACTTAAGTATCATATTATTCATTACATACTTGTTGGATACATAAATATCAACATGTCACATACCAAAACGGAAACTTTAAAAGCAACAAATTTAATGTTACAGATCAGTGGCGTATCTGGGGTACTCTGTCAGGGGGGCAAGCGACCGAAACAAAACCAAAAAGGCGATGCAAATTTTCACTTCTGGCGAGCGAGCGAGCAAATAAATATCTTTAAGTAATGTTTGGTATATAAACTGGTATTGTTGCAAGTCGGGGTGGGCACATTCATTTGTTAGCGACGTTAATTTCATTTTTGCAAGCGAGCGTAACGAGCAAGAAAAAAATCACTTCTTTTTTAATAATCGCCACTTAAACTTGGTTCAATTGTCCCATACCGGGTGCGGAACAATATTGTGTTTAGGGTGATTTTACACCCATTTTAGCTAGCGAGCGAAAATACACCTTTCTCTCAATGAATTGCTATATAAAATTTGTTTCATTGTTGCAGGTCGGGGGCGGGCACAATCGTGTTTAAGGCAATGTCAATCCCATTTTGGCGGGCAGGCAACCCCCTTACATTTCTCTTTTTAATGATATAATTGTAGCAGGTCAGTGGTGGGCACATAATTCCACGAGCTAGCTAGTGAGCGTAGCGAGCGAGCGAAAAAAACACTTCTCTTTTTATTGAGAACATGGTACATAAACTTGGTTTCATTGTTCCATGACAGGGACGTGATTATTAAAAGCGATGTTATTTCTATTTTGGCGAGCGAACGTAGCGAGCGAGCAAAATTTTTGTAATGATAATTGGTTCATAAATTTCAGGTTTTTTGTTGCAGGTCAGGGCTTACACAATCATGTCTAAGGTGATGTTAATTCCATTTTGGCGAACGAGCACACCAAAACTTCTTTGAATAACGTTTGGTACATAATTATTAACTGGTTGTTGCAGGTTGGGGCGGGCACGTTAGCGATGTTAACTTCATTTTGGCGAGCGAGCGTAGCGAGCAAGAAACAAAATCGCTTCTTGTTTTAATAATTGCCAATTAAACTTGGTTCAATCATGTTTAAGCCAATGTCAATCCCATTTTGGCGGGCAGGCAAAAAAACTCACATCTCTCTTTGTAATGATATTGTAGCAGGTCAGTGGCGGGCACATTTGTTAGTAATGTAAGCATAATTCCACTTCGGCGAGCGAGCGAAAAAATCACTTCTCTTTTACTTTTAGTGAGAACATGGTACATAAACTTGGTTTCATTGTTCCATGTTGGGGGCGGGCACAAGCGTGATTTATAGTAAAAGCGATGTTACTTCTATTTTGGCGAGCGAGCGTAAATTTTTTTTTAATGATGATTGGTACATAACTTTCAGGTTTTTTGTTGCAGGTCAGGGCTTACACAATCATGTCTAAGGTGATGTTAATTCCATTTTGGCGAACGAGCACACCAAAACTTCTTTGAATAACGTTTGGTACATAATTATTAACTGGTTGTTGCAGGTTGGGGCGGGCACGTTAGCGATGTTAACTTCATTTTGGCGAGCGAGCGTAGCGAGCAAGAAACAAAATCGCTTCTTGTTTTAATAATTGCCAATTAAACTTGGTTCAATCATGTTTAAGCCAATGTCAATCCCATTTTGGCGGGCAGGCAAAAAAAACCTCACATCTCTCTTTGTAATGATATTGTAGCAGGTCAGTGGCGGGCACATTTGTTAGTAATGTAAGCATAATTCCACTTCGGCGAGCGAGCGAAAAAAATCACTTCTCTTTTACTTTTAGTGAGAACATGGTACATAAACTTGGTTTCATTGTTCCATGTTGGGGCGGGCACAAGCGTGATTTATAGTAAAAGCGATGTTACTTCTATTTTGGCGAGCGAGCGTAAATTTTTTTAATGATGATTGGTACATAACTTTCAGGTTTTTGTTGCAGGTCGGGGCTTACACAATCATGTTTAAGGTGATGTTAATTCCATTTTGGCGAGGGAGCGTAGCTAGCGAGCAAACCAAATATTCTTTGAATAACGTTTGGTACATAATTATTAACTGGTAATTTGTTGTAGGTTTGTTGGCGATGTTAATTGTAAAGACAGCGTAGCAAGAGAGGGTTAAAAAAATCAATTTTCTTTTAATGTTGATTAGTACATGAACTTGGTTTATTGTTGCAGGTCAGGGCGGGCAAAATCATGAAGGCGATGTAAATTCCATTATGGCAAGCAAGCTCGAACCAAGCTGGAAAATACACTATTCTTTCAATAATAATAATTGGTACGTAAACTTAAGTTTTTTGTTGCAGGTTGGAGTGGACACGATCATGTTTTAAGATGATGTTAATTCCATTCGGCTAGCGAGCGTAAAATATAATTGTCTTATGATGATTGGAACATAGATTAACATCTACCCTAGCAGGTCGGGGCCTTATTATTATTTTTTTTTACTGATTTGCTGCAAGTTGGGGCAAGCACAATCGCGCTTAAGGCGATGTTAATTACATATTTGGGAGTGAGCGTATAGCGAGCGAGCAAAATACTCTTTTCTTTCAATGATAATTGGTATATAAACATAGATCTTTATGTTGCAGGTCGGGGTGACACAAATCAACTCATATATCAATCACTAAAATCAATCAATTCATCAATTCTGGCGAGCGAGGAAACAATATCTCTCAAAATAACGTTTGGTACTTATTTACTGGGATTATTGTTGCAGGCAAGGGGGCGCACATATTTTGTTAGAAATGTCAATTCCATTTTGGCGAGCGAGCATAGCGAGCAAGCAAAAAAAATCAATTCTCTTTTAATAGAAATTAATACATAAACTTGTTTTTATTGGTGCAGGTCGGGATGGGCGCAATCGCGTTTAACGCGATATCAACTCCTTTTTGCGAGAGGGCGAAAAACACTTCCATTTTTAATGATATTGTTGCAGGTCAAGGGTGGGCACAATTGTTTTCAAAGCAATGTCTATTCCATTTATTCGCGAGCGAGCGTAGCGAGCGAGAAAAATGAATTAGTCTCTTTTAGTAACATTTGGTTCATAAATTGGGTGTTATTGTTGCCATCGTTGAAGGTCGGGGACCGTCGGGGCAGGCACAATTGTATTCTAGGCAATGCTAATCCTTTTCTTTTTCAGGGGACGAGCAAGTGAAAACAATTAATACAAAATAGGCTAGCAAGCAGCTCGCGCCAGCGAATAGTTTCGAATTTGTTATATCACTTACATTTTCCTATTTTCATTTGTCTTTTTCAGGGCCGTATGCGGAATATTTTTCTGGTGGGGGAGGGGGAAAGATGCGTAAAAAGTTTTCGAAGATACTCAAAAGCGAAAGGAGTGATGAGGGAGTTCGAGCGACCGAACTGGTCATGAGGGTACTTTTGCATTTCAAAGAGTAGAATTGAAGGATTTGGTAGAGGCCTACACTACTTGTGAGCTTTGTTAAACATTTTCAGAAAAAAACTGTACGTTTTCAAAATATCTGGGATCAACTGCCCCCGGTGCGTACGGCCAGGGTCTTTTTTTTTTAATTTCCCCAATTTTTCTTTCCTTTTCTTTTCCCTTTTTCTTCCCTTTCTCTTCTTCTTCCTTTTTCTTCTTCTTCCTTTTTTCTTTCATTTTCCTTTTTCTTTTTTTCTCTTTCTTTCTTTCTTTTCTTGTTTTTCTTTCCCTTTTCCTTTTTTCTTTTTCTTTCCTTTCCTTTCTTTTCTTTTCTTTCCCCTTTTTTTTCTCTTTCCCCTTTTTTTTTCCTTTCCCTTTCCCCCTTTTTCTTTTTTTTCCTGGAGCCCGTCAGGGGGGCACTCTGCCCCCCTGCCCCCCCCCCCTCAGGTACGCCAGTGTTACAGATACTTAGTATAATGCAGCTACGTACAGGTTGTGCGTGTTTGAGATGAAGAAAAAAAAACTGTGTTACTTATTTCATTATTTTAACATCTCTTCTATCAAACTAGAAAGGGAGACTATGCAACATATTTTTTTAAATCAAATATACTGGTTGGATACATATATATCCACATGCCATATAGCCAAATGAAAAATCAACAGAATTGAATCTAAGAAATAGTCAGTATAACGCAGTATCCGTTCGATTAAAACAACATATCAAATATTAACATATACCATATAATAATAATAAATCAGTAGTGTTGAATCTCTCAAATACTGGGTATTTTCTGATATGAGCATACTTGTAATGTAAATATTTTTTCGATAGATAAAGAAAGTTGGCCCTATTTAGTTGGTATGCTATTCATTCTATCAAATATACGTTGTACATACATAAATATATTAAATGTCTCAAAGCAAGATTAGAGATCAACAAATTGAATCTTACACAAACTCGGTATTATACACTATTTACATGCTGTGAGTGTGTAAGATAATAAGACTGCAATTTATTTCAATATCATAGCATTTGTCTCGGCAAAAAGTTACATATCAAAGATTTGAATGTTTTATAATGAGCAAAATTATAAAATCAACAGTGTTGAATCTAACATAATTATACTGGGTATTATGCAGCTATGTTTACATGTTCCGAGCATAATTGTTATGCATATTCTTGCGTGATAGATGGATAGATAGTGCTCAGTACAGTAGGATTGGTAAAAAGTGTACAAAGTGCAATCTTATAGTGCAATCGTCAAAATGGGTATAGTTTGGATACTCATGACTATACAACACATTTGAAATGATTTCTGTAGCTGAAAAAACGATCGACAAATGTGAAACTTTCAAACGAATATACCTATGCAAGTACTTAGTGTAATGCAGCTATGTACATGTACCTTAAAATAAGCGTGTATAGTGTACATGTTGTGTTTTGGAGCCATACGGGCAGTAACTTACATACTCAGAGTTTACTCCCTGCTGGCTCTAAACGGAAGATAAACCTGTAGTCTCTTAAAAAGGGGGTAAATTATCATTCATTTTTGTAGGATATGTTCAATAAAAATTACATGTACATGAAATATGTTAATATAATTTATATCTTACTAGCAAAATGAAAAGAAAAAAAACAACAAGAAAATATATTCAATCTTACAAATACTCCTTATAATGCACTTATTTACATGTACATGTTATATGTTTAAGCATGTGCGATGTGTATAATTTCTTAATAGATAGGAAAACTGTGCAACTGTTTTAAAATTTGATAACATTTAGTTTATTCCAATTCTCAGCTGATAGGTGACAGATCATATGACATGATGAAAAAGAATGCTATTAGAGATAGAGAGGAATGGAGAAACATTAAAGAGGGCTCTCCTGTTTGGACTGCCCTTGGCAGAATACTTGAGAGTGTCAGAAAGTTTATTTTCTCAATGATATAGATGAACATGTAACAGATAAAAATTAAAAATGTCTAAATTTGAATTTTCTTTAATCTTGGTATAATGCACGAATTAACATATGTTATGAGCTTATGTAATGTTAATAGTCTCTGGACAGATAAGGAAACTGTGCTTTGTATTGCATTGTTATAGTATTTCATTAACGGTGGTATATTTTCTGCTAAAGTCACTATGATTTGAATTCCATTATTGCATCTTTGTATTTTCTCTTGCTTTTTGTATTATATTATTTATTGCAAAAGCCTGGCTTGAACCTGGTTATGGTTATTGTAATTGTACTTATACAAATTCATGCATGGCTATACTTTTCTTTGAAATAAAGAAATGATTACAAATAATTTATTAATGTAACAATTTTTTTTTCCTGGAAAATTGCAATCAAACAGGATTTGATTTAGAGGGTAAATCTGTTTTTGAATACGAGAATGTTGTCTCCATCGCAAGCAATCAGTTTCCCCGATGACGTCATCAACATACAAGATAATACAAGGTGACCTAACCTATGATCCTTTGAGCGTAGTCTAGTTGATAGAGGGAATGATGCTACTCTTCTTTTCTTCATACCACCCCCACTCATCACCTGATCAATCACACACGTCTTGTACACATTATCTGATGTCACGACGTAGAGGTCGTTTGTCATAGGATCGATGCAGGCATTCCAGATTACATCACTGTGGGGGATTTGTCTTTGAGCACCCTGTCTGTCGATAATGAACACTCTATGATCTGGTGGTGAGGGTTGAGCGATGATATGACCTGATGATAGTACAGCATGCATCCTTATATTCTGTTTACATGTGATGGTAATCATGATCTTACGATCAGCTGGGTTGATGACATATATCTTAGACTGACACAACTCAGCAGCGATGATCATCCCATCCTGGTCAACAGCTACATCCACCTCTGTTTTATCACACGTTGTGTTTGTTGGTATTGTGACGTCATTGATGTGCTTCCATTGACTGTCATACACACTGATGCATCCAGTCAAACTGTCCCCTGTACACCCTTCACACCCTTTACCGCATACTACCTTGCCATCAGTCAGCAATGCACAGGAATCAACACATCGTGTACCACTATCGGTTATCACTCTCTCACTGTGTTTAGTGTTCATATCTAACATGTATGTATGTCGGCTACCAAATGATCTATCTGTGATGGTCACATTGTATTCTTCAACACATCCTATAATGACCGGTATTGTGATTTTATCTTTTACCTGGATTGTATCAATAAGCTCCCATTCCCCATCATAGCCATCAATCCTCCCATCATACCTCTCTCTCCCAGCACCCTTCACAAACCTCACACCTGATATGGTACCAGTAATTTGTTTCACCTCATCCTCATTCAGTGGCTTCTTGAGTTCATCACTCACTGATATCTCCACACGATGCCCGTCTTTGACGACATTTTTATCATTTTCGAGTACTGTATCAAGTGTCTGTACTGTAGTCTCTGTGGTTTTTGTGTCATCTTGCCATGCGTTCTCCAACTCACCAATCTTTCTTTCTTTCTCTTCAGCGATGTTCTTAATGTCTGTTTGAAGACTATATTGTTTATTGTGGATTGGTTCTCGTCTTCTCTCTGCATTTGTACGGTTTAATTCAAGTCGTTTTTCCTTCTCTTCATCGTTCTTTCGAATCTTTTCATTGATCTTCTGAATCTCCTCGTGAAGTTTCTGATTCTTCTCATAAATCTCATGGTTGATTTTTGCAGCATCCTCCTTCTCGCTGTCCTTGTCTGTTTGGATCGCCTTTATTGGTTACCGAATCAACTTCATCTTTCAAAGCTTGTAGATGGGTGTCGGTGTCTTTCCTACACTGATGAATCTGATCTCCATAAACTTGATAAAGCTTTAATTTGTCCTTTGCCTTTTCTTTTAGAGTGGTTAGACTTGCTTTACTTTCCATGATGGCGCCGTCTATATCCTGTTGCATGCAAGGCTGTTGATGATCTATATGTGCGCATGAATAACAAAGTGCTACACCATGCGTTTTACAATACAATTTGATTTCTTCATTGTGTTCCTCACAATAAAAATTGGACCCACCCTTTCTTGCTTTTCTGATGCATCCCTCTTTGGAGGCGCAGTCATCGCAGAGCTTCCTCTTCTCCTTCACGTAATACGTCACATCTGTGGTTGCCTCACAGTTCTCTCCTGCACAGATGTCTTCTTCAAAGTTGAAGTTCGCCGCCATCCTGATCAGAGTATTGACCTGTAGAAAGAACAATTCTCAAGAGAGAAAGAGAGGGAGAGAGAGAGAGGATGAAGTTGAGAAAGAGAGAGAGAGAGTGGGGAGATTTAGGGGTAGGATGAATGGGGAGGCATAGACAGAGGGGGAAGGAAGGGAGAAGGAGGGAGGAAAGAAGGGTGATATAAGGAAGGATGGATGAAGGGAGAGAGAAGGAGAGAGGAAGGGAAGGACCAAGCAAGAGGAATTGAATATGATATATTTAATACAACGACCTCCATTATTATATTGTATTTAGGCACGTTTAAAATAAAAACATTATTAATGGATTGCAGTGTATTTCCTTTCGTGAAATTGCTATTGAAGGGTCATATAGGCCAACTGTTTTTCTCATTCATTTTTGTTAAAACAATTGTATATGGTCTTGAATCTGCAACAACTATTTTTAAATGCACTGAGAGCAAGTCATATTAAATTTTAAGTGAAAATTCATAGTTTCTTTTGGTCTAAGAATACATAATGTAAACGTAATACACATGCTTTGCGAAATAATTGGTACTTTCTACATGATTCTCTTGATTATAAATATTGAATTCATATTTGTATTGATATGTTTTTCATATATCATTACAATGAACAATTAAGGATATTTTAAGGTCTTGTTGTTTACATAGCTATAGGTGACCGAGACAAGTGGAGCAATATATGCGACGCTTTATAACTGCAAGGAAAAAGTTATCTAATTTAAAATGTATAAACCCAGTAGCATATTGTGGACTGAATTATTGGGAGGGGGAGTCGGTAGGGTGCACCAGTCTTTGGTGTACGAGATCAGCATTTGTTAGGTTTTTTTATAATTCGCGGCACCCCTTTAGGATTTTCACGTCACCCTAATCCAAAATTCATCCCTCGTGCATATAGGCGTACGGGGCACATTTGTGTGTGAGAGCCGTGTGAGGGCCTCTTGTAAAAAAAATAGTATCTGGATACCAAATATTGCGAGCAAGCGAGCAAAAACATATATTCAGTCATCTCCTTGCCAGGAATCACCCTGATTTATCAATTTTGTGAGAAGAAAGCGAACGAGGGCTAACAAGAAGATACTTGTTTTGGCATAAATTTTATTTCGATATAGAAATACAATAAATAAAGTCATATTTGGGCGTCATGCTGCGCGAATCATGACGAAATTCGGGCAGTGAGAAATGGAGAAAGGAAGAAAGAGAACTAGACATATAGAAGAAGATATTGATCATATTTTTTCATGTTGTAGGCCCTAATCTATCTGAAAATGTTCTTATAAGTAGATTTTCACGTCAAACTGATGCTTACCTAGCACAAATTAGCACACAAATTAATGGGCGTTTTTTTTTTTTTTTTTACACATGCATGCACACAGTGCATGGATATGGCAAGTAGAGAAACAAGTTATTGTCCCCCAAAATACACAATATAATGTTATGAGCGTTGACAACAGATGTGCTCCGTTGCTCTTTCTGAATCATATTCTGTGTCTAACGTCTAGTCTGACGTCAAATGAATACATTTACATTCCTCGTGATGTCAATAGACGCGTAAAAGGCGAGGGGGGGGGGGTTGCTAATCCATCCCCCGAAAAATAAAATTGCTAGAAAAAAACTATTAGATGTAAATAACCAGCACAGTTCGTGAGAGTTACATCTCGGTCACATGACTTTGTATCACTGTTCTGTTCTATGTAGAAGGAATAAAATCATTAGATCAATGTTTTCATAAGGGTATGAAAGATGAAACTCTACAAACTCTGGATTACGTGTTTGTCCATGCTGAAGACAAAGTTAGTGAGGAGAATTATGGTTTATGCAAGGCCTTCGCTGTGGAACAGAAGTAGCAGATCAGTTGAAGTATAAATGATAATCTAAAGTACAGTATATGTTTGATTCGGCTTAACACAAATCTTTCTCTTTTTTACACTACCGTTGAGTAAAGTCCTTCGATGTAATTTTTTTTCTCTTGCACTAGTGTTCGTCGAGTATTTCATTTTCAAGTAAATTCAAGATTCTCACTATAACGAATCTTGTGAATTACATGTACAAACATTTAGCTGAATGGCATGTACCCTAAGTACATGTTGCCCCATCTTTGGTTCCCCATTTCACTGGTGTCCCCTCATTTGCTGGACCCATGCTACAACATTGTAAATATCTCAACAAGTTCTCATTATGATTATCTGTTATTAGTTTTCTCTCCCTTTCTTTCCCTCTTTTCTCCCCCTCTCTTTTTCTTCTATAGCCACTTTCTCTTTTCCTCCCTCTCTCTGTTTCTCTCTCTCTTTCTCTTTCTCTATGCATTCCTTTCTTTCCCCCCACTTTGTCTCTCTCTCTCTCTGCCCCTCTATGTCCTACTCTCCCGTTTTCGCTTTCTTTCACACTATCCCTGTCACTACCCCTATCCCCTCTAAAAATATTGTCACAAACCCGCAACTTCTTTTCATCTAATTTTCTTCCAAGTGTCTCTGTTTATTGGTTTCACGTCACCATAATCCATACTCCAATACAATAGGTAAGGTTATATTAGGGCGCCATGCTGCCCGAATCATGACCAAATTCGGGCAGTGAGAAATAAAGAAAGTAAAAAAGAGATAGAGACAAACAAAAGAAAAACATACCCCATCCCACATGCATACACCTGTTTCTCCTTTTATAGCTTAATTACCTATTTCTCATCCACTTCCTTTTTTTTATACCGACCTTGTTCATTGCAAAATGACCTAAATACAGCTTACCTTAATTACCAGTTTCTTGCGATTTTAACTTTCGTAATGTGAAGTCAGAAAGTAAGTTGATCATCTAGATCTGGCCTTCTCAACTGGCGGAGCTTGTGGTCAGTCGGAGTGGCGCAGGACTGTTGCCAAACAAATAAAACAAATAATATTTTGAAATTAAAAACTTAGCAAAATCAAGAAGTCGCAGTCGAAGTTGATTCCGATTGACATTTCCCGCGTTTATTGCCCCAAAATAACTACATATAAATGTACTTCCACTGTAATTGTATCCAGGAATTGTACTAGTTTTTTAACATCAATATGACATTATGATTGATATATTTTGGAATACAAAGATGTTAAAAATGCCACATCTGGGCCTTTAAAAAGCCCTACAATTCACCAGCTTCCAGGGACTCCGCCCCCCCCCCCTCCGTCCCCATCCGTTGTCGGCTCGCTACACTCCCTCGCATCACAGTCACCAAAAATACAGGTTAGCACTTCAACTTCAATAAAGTTGTCGTTTTTGCACTTCTAATAAACTAGTTGAGAAGGCCTGCCCTGATGTAAATGCTCCTTTTATAATTGATACTGTTTTAAGAAGAACAATTCATCCAACGTCTTGTAATATTTGTATTAGGTGCAAATCAAGATGACGTTTAGTTGTATACCATCCCACGTCAAACCGATGCTCACTTGGCAAAAAAAAATTGCATACAAATTCATGGGCATTTTTCACTCATGCATGCATACAGTACATAAATATGGCAAGTATAGACAAAAAGTTATTGTCCCCCAAACACACAATGTATGAACGTTGACAAAAGATGTGCTCCGTTGCTCTTTGTAAATAGATTAATATGAATATGAATCATAGCAGTCTAACATAAAAAGAATATATTTATATTCCTTGTGATGTCAATAGAGGCGTTACAGGGGGGCAATGCTTATCTATCCCTGAACAAAATTATTTTGTTAGGAAATACTAAAATATGTAAATAACCAGCTGTAGTTAGACACAGTTCTGTAGAGTTATATCTCGGTCACATGACTTTCTTTCACTATTATACCCTAGGTAGAAGGATTAAAGTCATTATATCAATATTTTTATAAGGGTAAGAAAGATCATTAAACTCTACAAACTATGGATTATGTGTTCTTCCATGCTGAAGACAAAGTGAGTGGAGTATACCTTTGCTCATGCATGACCTTCGAGGTAAAACAGCAGATGAGTTGAAGTATAAATAATAATCTAAAGTACAGTATCTTTTTTATTTGACTTAAAATAAATCTCTCTTTTTCTTTCACTACAGTTGTGTAAAGTGCTTTTATATGAGTTCATCTCTTGCGCTAGTGTTCCTCGAGCATTTGATTTCCAAGTAATTTCAAGATTCTAACTTTAACAAATCTTGATAATTACATGTGTGAACTTTTAGCTGAATGGCATGTACCCTAATTACATGTTCTCCCAACCCCTCTACCATTTAACTGGTGCCCCCTCTTTGGGTAGACACATGCCACAAAAACACTGTAAAAAAATCTTAACATGTTTTTGTTATAATTATGGGCTTATTCCGAAAGGTCGGGTAGCGTCGCGGCGCGTCGCGTTAACTTGAACGCGACCATTCGTCCAAAGCCCACCCCGGTTTTGCCGAAAGGGTGCGTTGAGAACGGAGTACCGCCTTAACGCACCCTTTTCGATAAGCGGGGGCTTTTCTCGATAGGGTGCGTTGACTAGTCTTCAACATCAGTCGTTTAGAATGCAATTTAAGGAATTGAAATTTAAGTCGTTTTAAATTGCAATAATCAAAATTGAAACAAATAACAAATTAAATAAAACTATTTTGTACGTAGTCTTGCAGATCAGGCGTTTATAAGCCATAATTATGTATCATTATATTCCCCCTCTCTCTTTCTCTCCATATTTCTTCCCCTCACCTCTTTCTTTCTTTACTCCCTCTACCCTCTTCTATCTTTCATGTAGTATCAGTCATCTTTCTCTCTCTCTCTATCTCTCTCTCTCTCTCTCAGTTTTTCCCTTCCCCCCCTCTCTCTCTCTCTATTAATTCATTTATCTTCCTCTTTCTCAACCTCTCTCTTCTTCTCTCTTTCTCTATTAATTATTTTCTTCTTCAACTTTCTCTCTCTCTCTCTCTTTTCCCATTTATCTCCCACTCCTAATCCCTTCTATCTTTCATCTATTATCAGTCATCTTTCTCTCTCTCTCTCTCCATCTTTCCCTCTGTCTCTCTTTCTTTCTGTATCTCTATCTCTCTCTCCCCTTCTCTTTCTATTGCTCTAGCTCTCTTCACTCCTCTCTCTCTGTACCCTTTTCTCTTTATCTCTCTCTCTCTCAGTTTTCCCTTCCCCCTCTCTTTCTCTCTCTATTAATTCATTTCTCTTCCTCTTTCTCCCCTCTCTCTTCTTCACTTTTTTTCTTTCTCTATTTATTATTTTCTTCCCCATGCTTGAATCTTTCCTTCTCTCTCCCTCTCTCTATCGCCCTCTTTCTTCAATCCTCTCTCTCTGTACCATTTTCTCTTTATCTCTCTCTCTCTCTCTCTGTTTTCCCCTTTCCCCATCTCTCTCTCTATTAATTCATTTCTCTTCCTCTTTCTCCCCCTCTCTCTCTCTCTCTATCTCTTCCGATCTATCTCCCACTCCCCTGTTGTCACTTTCTTTCACACTATCCCTTTCAATACCCCTATCCCCTCTTGTAACAGACCCACAACTTGAAACTTCTTTTCCATTTAATTTTCCTTCGAAGTGTCTCTGCTCCTTTGTTTCACGTCACCATAATCCAGAATTCATCAGAGTATTTGTTTTCCATCCCGCGTACACATAGACGTATATGCATATTTTCGTGTCAAAAGCCCTCACCCGAGAATATGCTATCTGGATTCCAAATATGTTTAGTAAGCGAGCAAATTATTATATCTAGTTTATCTCATTTACCCGAATCATCCTGATTTATCATTTTTGCGAGAAGTAAAACAAACGAGTGGATAAAGACAATTTGTTATGGCATAAATTTTATTTCAATATAGAATACAATAAATAAGGTTATATTAGGGCGCCGTGCTGCCCGAATCACGACAAAATTCGGGCAGTGAGAAAAGGAGAAAAGAAGAAAGAGAATCAGATATCAGGAAGAAGATATCGATCACATTTCTTTTCATGTTGTATTTCCTAATCTATCTAAAAACTGTCTTATAAGTAGATTTGTATTTCTTATTATCATCTTTCTTCATCCAGATAATACAAACATACCCCACCTCACATGCATACACCTGTTTTTCCTTTTATTACATACCTTCGATGTGAAGTCAGAAAGAAAGTTGATCATCTAGATGCTCCTTTTGTAATTGATACTGTTTGAAAAAGAACAATCCATCAAACCTCTTGTAATATGTGTATTAGGTTCTAATCAAGATGGCGTTTAGTTATGTGCCATCGCACGTCAAAGTGATGCTCACTTGGCACACATTATTGGGCATTCTTCACTCATGCATGCATACAGTGCATGAATATGGCAAGCAGAGAAACAAAGTTATTGTCCCCCAAACACTAAATGCAGGAGCGTTGGCAAGAGATGTGCTCCGTTGTTCTTTGTGAATAGATTAATATGAATATGAATCGTATCTGTCTAAGATCAAATGAATGCAATCACATTTATTGTGATGTCAATAGAGGCGTTACGAGGGGGTATGCTAATATCCACCCCAAAACAAAAAAAATGTTTTGCTAGGAAGAACTATAAGATGTCAATAACCAGCTATAGTTAAATACAGTTCTTCAGAGTTATATAACGGTCTCATGACTTTTTTATCACTATTCTATCCTAGGTAGAAGGAATAACGTCATTAGATCAATGTTTTCATAAGGGTAAGAAAGATCATTAAACTCTACAATTCTAGATTATGTATTCTTCCATGCTGAAGACAAAGTGAGTGGAGGAAACCGTGGCTCGTGCAAGACCTTCGCTGTTGCACAGAAGTAGCAGACCAGTTGAAGTATAAATTTAAAAAAGTACAGTATCTGTTTGATTCGGCTTAACACGAGTGTTACTCTTTCTTTCACTACAGTTGTGTATAGTGTTCGTATCTGATTTCATATCTTGCACTAGTTCAAGTTCAAGTTCAAGTTTTTGTTGCCTTTCTTCCAACATGAATTTAATACAATTTAACAAATTTATAACATGTAGTGTGTATAAAAGGAACACTTATAAGGAAAAAAGTTCATATAATGCATTTAAGTGAAAAAAAAAAAAAAAGACGAGGAGACCTTAATAAAAGCTTAGCTTCTTAATAGAGGTCAAGTCCCTCGTAACAATATCATATAGACAAGAAAAACAAACATTCTGGTTATATAGTAGATTAATACAATAAATGTTCGTCAAAGGCGCTTAAGTACTAAAACAAATAACAGTATATTAAAACTATAACCATATGATTATAAACATGGTTTAACTAAGTAATAAAAAGGGTAGGGAGAAGAGACTATGTACAAAAGGGGGCGATAATAGTGATAATAACGTGGGAGATATATATGTAGAGAGGGGGGGAGAGAGAGAGAGAGAGAGGGAAAACAGTTTTTCACTGTAAGCTGAAAGCTAGCTACAGGCGAGAAAAGGAAAGAAAAAGGAAAATGTAAGTCGGCAGTTGCTATACAGTAGTAAATTGAGGAATAGATTAAAGCCCAAGTCCACTCTCAAAATAACTCACTTTCAATAAAAGCAGAAAAATCAGACAAACCAATCAAATAAAGTTTGAGCAAAATCGGATAACTGATAAGAAAGTTATGAATTTTTGAAAAAGTATGAAAAACTATGGAACAATGGAAATCACTACAAAAATTGCCAATTTGGTTATCAGTTTGTGACGTCATGTCCTCACTATTTATCATATGGTTCATATAGTTTAATCCCATTAATTTCCATTTTTATCCCCTAAAACTTTATTTCCCCATGCCTTTGCCCAGGTTATATGATTTGTATCATATTGCGTGCATGAAATTTCACAAAATTTGTAATGAACTTTGAAGAATTTATTCTATTTTCTGAATATTGCATATTCATAATTATTGATTTTTATATAAATAGTTTATCAAAATTCACATTTTTCATGATTTAACTGGAAAAAAATTACTCTATATTAGTGCATCTACACAAAAACATATTACTATCAATCTAACTTGGATACTGGTGTGAAGAAATAAGATTCTTAGGGAGAAAATTGGAAATTTATGTTATCAATATAAAGGAAATAATTAGTGGATAGTAAGGACATGACGTCACAGACTCATGATTGAGTTGCCAATTTGTCTAGTGATTTTCAAAGTTATTCATGTCATTACAAATTCATAACTTTCTTATCAGTTATCCGATTTTGCTCAAACTTGTTTTGATTGGTTAGTCTGATTTCTCTGCTTCTATTGAAAGTAAGTTATTTTTGGAGTGGACTTGGGCTTTAAGTTCAAATATAAATCACGGCAGCATCACAATTTGGAGCATAGAATCATTAAGAATCAACAAAATAATTATTCAATAAGTGTACCTTCAGTTTACGTTTGAAGACAGATATACTGACAGAATGGCTAATGCTTGGGTCAAGAGAGTTCCAAAACCTTGGTCCAGTGCAAACTAAAGTGTTGAGAGTAAACTTTGTCCTTGCATGGGGTAAGTGGAATGCAGAGGCACCTCTTGTGGCATAATTGTGAATTTGATTGTTTTTCTTTAAAATCTTGGCTAATGCCAGTGGCAGTACACCTGAGTTGAGATCATACATTAAGGAACTCAATTGCATATAATAAATATATTCTACCTTTAAAGTTCTATGATGATAAAAAAGAGGATTTGTATGAGCACGAAAGTCAGCATTACAGATTGTTCTTATTACCCTCTTTTGAGCCACGAATAGTTTATCTAATTGTGTTATTAGAGATTTGCTCCAAGTAAGCACACCATAATTAATATAAGGTAGAATTAAAGTTGAATACAAGATAAGTAATGTGCTTTGAGGAAGAGTAGACTTTAACCTACGAATTACACCAGTATTCCTTGACAATATTTTGCATAGATTATTTATATGAGTTTTCCACTTCAATTGTTCATCGATAAGGAGACCTAGAAATTTAGTTGACGCTACCCTGTCTACCAGAACACCGTTGATAATAATGTCACCGGGGAACATCTTGAGCGAATTGCTATATATATAATATAATTTTTTGTGGTAAGATTTAGAGACAGTTTATTAGCATGAATCCATGCAGTAATATTGCGCAACTGTGAGTTAACTGTTTGCAAAAGGACTTGTGCATGTTTGTGTTTAAAAAATATGCTGGAATCATCTGCAAACAAAATAAAGGATAATACATCAGAAGAATATTGAAAATCATTTATATAAAGGATAAATAAAAGGGACCAAGAAGAGATCCCTGCGTGACTCCACAGCTGACATTTTGTAACTCTGAAACAAAACCATTAATGGATACGAATTGCTGTCTGTCAGCTAAATAGCTCCTGAAACAATCCAGGGCAGCACCCCTGACCCCGTAATGGGATGATTTACATAACAAAATGTTATGATTTACTCTATCAAATGCCTTAGAGTAATCCAGGAATATTCCAAGTGTGTGCATGTGCTTGTTCATAGCGTTAGAAACTTTATTGATAAAGTGCAGTATAGCATGGGCGGTAGTATGTTTATCACGGATTCCAAATTGAAAGTTGGATTTTGTTTTACTTGTATTGAGAAACTTTACAGTTCTCACGTAGATAAGTTTTTCAGGAATTTTAGAGAAAGATGTTAATAGGGAAATGGGTCGGTAGTTCGTCAATAGTTTTGGGCCACCCTTCCTAAAAATGGGACAACCTTTGCAACTTTCATATTCCTGGGTACAATGCCATTTGTCATTACAGATTAAAAATATGCACTAATAGTGTTCCTTGAATATTTTATTTCAAGTTGTTTCAAGTTGTTCATACCAATGAGGCTGGAAAAACAAGATTCTTATTATAACAAATATTTAGAATTACATTTATGAACAATTAGCTGAATGGCATGTACCCTAAATGCATGTTGCGCCCCTCCCCCTCTCTTATTTTTTTTTTCCATTTCACCGGTGCCCCCTCATTGGCTGGACCTATACTACAACTCTGTATTCAAATATCTGAACAATTTTTCAATATGATTATCTGTTATTAGATGTCTATCCCTCTTTCTCTCTCTCTCTTCCTCTCTCTCTCTCCTTCTCAGTCCCTGTTGTGTCTATTAATTCCTTTGTTTCCCACTCTCTTTCTCTATCTTTCTCTCTCTTCCCTTCTATCTCCCACTCCTTGTGGTCCATCTTATCCATCTAATTTTCCTTCCGAGTTTCTCTGTTTCTTCGTTTCACGTCACCATAATCCAAAATTCAGCAGAGTATTAGTTTTCCATCCTTTATACACATAGACGTATTGGCACATTTTCGTGTGAAAGCCTCTCATACGAAAATATACTATCTGGACTCCAAATATTGTGAACAATCGAGCAAAACATTATATTCAGCCATCTCGTTACCAGGAATGTCCTGATTTATCAATTTTGCGAGAAGTAAAGCGAACGAGTGGAAATATATATTATATTCAGGCGCTATGCTGCCCGAATTGTGACCCAATTCGGGCAGTGAGAAATAGAGAAAGGAAGACAGAGATAGAAAAAAGAAGAAGAATATATCGAATACATTTCGTTTCATGCTGTATGCCCTAATCTATATGAAAACTGTCATATAAGTGGATATTTACTTTGTATTCTCATGTTCTTCAAGATTAGACATACATACCCCATCCCACATGCGTACAGCTGCTTCTCCTTTTATTGCATAATTACCTATTTTTCATCCACTTCCTTCTATAACACCAACCTTGTTCACAGCCAAATGACCTATAAACAATGTACAGCTCACCTTAATTACCAGTTTCTTGCGATGTTAACCTTCGTGAAGTCAGAAAGAAAGTTGATCATCAAGAGGACAATTTATGCAAACTCTTGTAATATGTTTATTAGGTGCAAATCAAGATGGCGTTTAGTTGTATCATATGTCATCCCACGTCAAACTGATGGTCACTTGGCACACATTTGCAAAGAAATCCATGGGTATTTTTCACTCATGCACGAATACAGTGCATGAATTTAGCAAGTAGAGAGAACGCAAAAATTGTCCCCAAACACACAATGTAGGAGGCAACAATGTGCTCCGTTGCTCTTTGTGAATAGATTAATATGAATATGAATAACACCAGTTTAACATCAGATGAATTCATTTTCAGTCCTTGTGATCTGAATGGAGGCCTTACAGAGGGCAATTTGCTCATCCACCCCCAATTTATTTTATTTTGTTTGCTAGGAAGATCTATACGATGCAGGTAACCAGCTGTGGTTCTTCAGAGTTTATTCTCGCCCGCATGTATTGTAAGCCCCCTTCACACCAAACTAGTTCTCACTACGTTCTGGAACCGTCCCAGAAAATCGTAAAACGGGTTGTGGTCTGGGTAGAAGGTGTAAATAATGTCTATAACACGATCCTAGTTCGTTCATAAAGAGTCCTCAATACGTCCATCTCGTCTGTACCCTGTCCACAGTCAGTTCACATCAAGTTCAGATCGGATAAATTTGCCATTTCAAGGCAGTCCAAGCCCGTCCATAGTCAGTTTAAACCCGTTATTAACTAGTTCTACCTCGTTCCCAATACGTCCAAACCATACTAACTAGTTTGCAACGTTGTAACACGTTCCTAGTAGGATCGAAGTACGGCAATTCCGTTCATAGTACGGCAATCAGTACGTCCTCCTCGTTTTAAGTACGTTGTCACTCCGTGTAATTGCTGGACGGGAACATTTTTGAACAGGCTCAAAGTTCTAGAGCACTCTCCCGTACTAGCCAGTCCGAGCCAGTCCATGAAGTTCTTAAACAGATCGTAAACAGTTGCTACTACGTTCAGCTCCGTTCGCAACCAGTGTGAGCCCGTTTGGCAACATTTTCCAGAACGTAGTGAGAACTAGTTCGGTGTGGTGGGGGCTGTTTGTATCAACAGGGCACTCTTACTCGTAAGTGTTTTGCCCTAACCTCAGTAGCGTACCTACGAGGGGGCAGTGGGGGCAGTCTGCCCCCCCCCCTTGACGAGTGACAAGCAAGCAAAAGGGAAAGGAAAGGAAAGGAAAGGAAAGGAAAGTTAGAAGTGGACACAGGGCACTCGCTTATCCCTTTATAGGCCAAGGCCCCGCGGTTCAGCTAGCCATGCTCCGAGATTTGGGTCGTTTTCAGGTCAGAACTAGCACTAATTCGTGTTTTAGGCCTAAGATTAAAACAAAATGCCGATGGTCGCTTTACACTAGGGCGTACAAGTTACAACGTTGAAAAGTATGTCAGGACTCAGTTAGCTTCAGGTCCATCTGTCAAATCATCATGCCGTTACACAATGTACAGGGCCCGCGCTACGGCGGGGCTGGGGAAGCCGCCCCTTTTTGAAAAAGTATGTTAAAGAAAAATAGAAAGAAACCAACCAAGAGCAAGGCCCCGGCAAAAAAAAAAATCCTGAAAAATGCGACACCACATTAAAGCGCGAAAAAATAGCAAATGCGAGAAGTAAAAACACGGAGGCATCGTCAAGCATGTCCTCAAAGCTTCCGAGTTCGGCAGTTCGCGGATTCTTGAAATCATTCCTTAAAAGCCTAATTCGTTCAGAAAATTACACAATTTTATTGTCAGAATCTGGGTAAAAACACTCCATTCAGTTGTACAGGTGCATAAAAGACGAACTGTCAGTCAAAAATTTTCCTTTTCAATCTGCGCATAATTATATGCAAATTATACCGAACAAAATCAGTCTCATGCACATCGTTTTAGTGTCACAGATGAGTCGTTAGTTTACTGTTACACTATATGGACAGATTGGATAGATGTGTAAATCATTAAAATTATAATCAGTGTACGATGCGAAAACGTTTCATCTCCAGCTTCCGGAAATAATAATAATATTGCGCTTTTGTATGGCGCTTAATACATCTACGATGTCTCTATATAAGCGCTTTACAGATATACTAACCTGGGGAATTTTTTTGTGGCCTGCGGGACGCAATTACTCACCGCTTTTGCATAATTTGTGCGTGAGATTTGATTTTTTTTTCTCTATTAAGTGCCCCTTTTTCTTAAATCTCCAATGAGTGCCCTTATTCATATTTGAGAGGTGCCCCCTTTAACTCTGTAATAAGTGCCCCTTTTCATCTCTGATAGTTGCCCCTTTTATTTTGACACGGGTGCCCCTTGATGTAATCAAATTGATTAATATACCATTACCAGTCTTTTTTGTTGTAAAAGATTATATGTTTTTGTGTTTTCATGTTGTGGTTTTGAATAAAATGAACTTGAACTTGTACTTATCCTTTCTAATTAGTACCATTTTCCTTCTGATAATTGCAATTTTTCCGTTATCATAAGTGCCCCTTATAAGGTGTAAGGATTTTCACCTCTGGTAATTCCCCTTTTTACTTTGACATGTGCTCTTTTTCTTTTCTAGTTAGTGTCCTTTTCCCTTTGGATATGTGCCCCCTTTTCCTTTCCCCATAAAAAAGTGCTCCTAATTTAAAGCGATTAAGAGCAATTTTTTTTCTTTAATTTCACCCAAATCTGGCTCTCCACGCTCGCTCGTATTCAATATTGATATAATTATGTTTCTTATTAAAGATCTTTTCAGTCTTTCATGATTAGATTGTGCTTAAAACCCCATCAGAATTGTTTTTTCCTTTTATAAGATGTAATTTTTTTTTGCACTGCGACCTCACAAATCTCTGATAGTTCGCTCGCAAATAAATATTCTAACTATCACAACCAACTGCTGTACCAAAGTACATGTATGATGCTTAAACAGTATCTTGGACCATGTAAAGAGAGAAACAAACATTGAAATCATCCCTGATAATATACTGACAATGTAGGGGTAAATACCAATGTCAAAAAAGTTGTATATTTTCGCTTTGAGGTTTCCCTTTATAGGTGCCCCCTTTTCCCGGAAAGCGCCCTTTATGGTTGGTGCTCCCCCCCCACTATGAATGACGCTCCGCCACCCCTGGCCTGCTAAAACCTCTGAATTTCGGGGTCTCCGCCCCTGGACCCCACGCCAATTTACACTCCGCTCGCTTCGCTCGTTACGCTCTACCTGATCATAAATACTTTAGCCCCACTTTGAAAAAACGTTCCCCGGGCCTGATGTAAGGTGTTTGAAGCTGAAGCCCGACGCAAGTGATTGCTGTCTGCCCATCCCAACTGCTGTCCTAGTCTTGTACTGACTGGTTTTGACAAGCAAGTGATACCTGAGATACTAGGAAACTATACACCAAATCGCACGAATTGAGTTTGAAAATTCGATTTTCTTCAGCTTCTCAGGGGCACATCCCCTGTCCGTGCAAGCGCGGAACGCCGCTAAATATTTTCTTACGAATCAGGCCCCGAAACAAATGCAAATCAATACAATTCAATTCAATGTCAAATACACTTTGTTAACATCTCCAAATATGCAGAATTGGGAACATAATATGTCAATAGCTTCTTCAAAGAGGAATAATAGAAGTACGTTAATAGAAACATTGTCATTACCAGTTATAAGTTTAATAACTACTGATTTTGTCAAAATTCAATACATTTAACTTTTTTTAATGATAATTTTTTCTTTTAAATCAAAGATATGAAGTCGCCCGATCGCACATATTAATATCGACAAGATCCCTACTGTGTTATTGAGACAACCCCTAGTCCCCCTTCACCCCCTTCCACCCCCCCTTGCTCGTCCAAATCGCTTGCCCCTGACGATGTATGCCAGGTACGCCACTGCCTAACCTGTATTTTTTTCAGGGATGCCTGCATACATCTATCGTCCAGGCCTTTGGGTAATGCGTATTCGTTTTCGTATGCGTTCACAGAACCCAAACCATGAGGTGGTGTAGCAATATTGTACAGTCAATGAAATGAACGGAGTACTTATGCGCAAACCAGCAGGTACACCATTTTTTTTCCTTTTCAGCCCAAAATCCTTCATACTAATGATTACCTATAGATGCAAAGAAATAAAAAAATCAAACGTATAAGGGGAAGCGTTTGTAGATCAATGTTTTTAAAAGGGTAAGATAGATCATGAAACTCTAACAACTTAGGATCACGTGTTATTCCATGCTAAAGACAAAGGAAAGAGACACAATTCCCTCTGTCTACTGTTTCTCTCTCTTCCCCCTCTCTCCATCTCTCTATTTTCACCCTCTCCCTCTCTTTTCTCCTTTTCTCGCTTTCTGTCTCTCTCAATTCTATCTTTCTTTCTCTTGTTCTCTATCTCTGTCCCTCTCCCTTTATCTCTTTCTTTCTCTTTCTCTCTCTATATTAATCCCTTTCTCTTCCTCTCTCTTTTCTCCTCTTTGACTCTGCAGTTTGCCACTTCTTTTCCGCTATCAACTGTCGAAACACCAATTCCCTCTAAAAATATTGTAACAAACACATAATTTCTAACTTCTTTTCAATCGAATTTTTCTTCCGATTGACTCTAACATTGAAATCTGCAATGAAACGCTACAGTGACAATCATTTATATTTTTTAGACTTTCTTCAAGCATAAAGCCAATTTCTAATAGAAAAAAAGATTTGTATAACCAATGGAAAATTTCCTGATAACGTCACCATACAAAGAATATATTCAAGATTTGTATCTTCTGAATTTGGTAATGTAAAAATGATTAATGTAATTTCCAATATACAAGAATGATATGGCAATGTATGAATATGAACATATGTTCACAAAATACGTTGTACACGGAAATGTTAGCTTACTGTAATCTGGGAAAAGATTGAGAGTGCCTCTTCATAATTAGCTTCTAGCAAACTGCCTATGGATGTCCATGGTTATCAACAGTAATCGGTAAAGAGTAATGAAGTGCGAACGCCATATTCGCTAGTAGTCCCGGTTATATAACAACTGAACCCGCCCATGAGGTTCACCGTGTAATCATTCTAGCAACGGGCTGGAACAGGGCAAATTCATGACATTGTTTAGCACATATTGTTTTGGAACCAGCATCTTTGACAACTTAGCAAGTATGACGTCATACTTTGTTACTCTATGCTGCAGCTATTTTCATGACTGTGTAATATAAATGGTCTCCTGATAGATAATACAACTGTGTAACTTATTTCATTGGTTTAGCATTTTCATTTTTATTCATCTTCCACAAACCAAAAATAACAACCAAGCAAAATTAACAAACAAGAAATAAACTCAGGCAACAATACAAGAATAAAAGAAGAATACCCTTCCCCGAAAAAGAAATGCAAGAAACAAACATACAAAACATCTTTAACATTTCAATTGGCAAAGAAGATTAGATATTGCGAGTAGTTGTGTGTGTGTGAGAGATGGAAACAACAAATACAACTTATGTTATAGCATATCTTCCATCATCCTACACAACAAAGATTAACATATCTCATATAATAATTAACAATCAACAAAGTCAAATCTTACACATACTGTGCGTTATGCTGCTATGTACATTTCAGGAGCATATTTGTAATTGAATTATTCTTGATACATGTTGATAACATACCCTCGATATACAAAGCATTGTAAGCCATTATCATCCTCATGATCTTGCAGCATTGTAACATTATTTGTTGTAATACTTGTTTAATTGATACATGAATGTAGCAACATGCCTCAAGGCAAATATAAAAATCAACCATTTAAATGTTACAAGTAATCAGTAAAGTCTACATGTGGTGATTGTACGGAATGACAATCTGTGCAGCTTACACGTATCAAATTCTACTATCTGTTCTATCAAACTATATCACAGATTGATATATCGCATGGGAAAGTTATACAATTAAAAGTGTTTAATATTACGAATGCACGGTGTCATGTAATTATGCTCTTATAAATGAGCGTGTATAGTGTACATGTTGTGATTTATTTGTGTAATACTTGTTTGATAGATACATGTATGCACCAACGTATATCAAAGCAAAGAAAAGAAAAAAATCAACCATTTAAATGTTACAAGTAATCACTATAATCTACATGTGGTGATTGTGAGCGATGACAAACTGTGCAGCTTACATGTATAGTATAATTCTACTATCTGTTCTGTCAAAATACATATCAAAAATTGATATTTCCCATAGCAACAATATGACATCAGCAGGTTGAATCCTGAAAATGCCGGGTATTATGTAGCAATGTAAATATCATGAGCATACTTTTTAAACTACTATTCATTATATACTCGTTGGATACATATATATCAACATGCCACATACCACATCGAAAAAATCAACAAATTTTATTTTACAGTTACTTAGTATAATTCAGATATATACAGGTTGTGAGTGTGGTGGATAATAACACTGAGTAACTTCTTTCATTATTTTAACATCTATTTTATCAAACTAGATAAGGAGACTATACAACCTAATTATTGTTCTATCAAATATACTGGTTGGATACATATATATATATATATATATATATATATATATATCAACATGTCATAAAGCCATTAAAAAAAAAAGAATTGAATCATACAAATGCTCAGTATAACGCTGTATCTGTCCTATCAAACAACATATCACAGTGTTGAATCTTAAAAATACTGGGATTTTCTGCAATTAATATATCATGAGCATAATTGCAACTTAAATACTTTCTTGATATATAATGAGACTTTGCCATATTTGGTTGTTATATTATTCATTCCATCGAATATACTTTTGAATATATGAAAATATTAAAATGTCTCAAACCAAAATTCAAACTCAACAAATTAAATCTTTAAAAAACTCGGTATTATACAGCTATTTACATGTTTTGAGTGAGTTAGATAACAAGACTGCTACTTTTTTCAATATTATAGCATTAAATTTGTCTTGGCAAAAAATTACACATCAAAGGTTTGAATGTTTCATAATGAGCAAAATAATACAATCAGCAGTGTTGAATCTTATTAAATACTGGGTATTATGTTGGTATGTACATATCACGAGCATAGTTGTTATGTAAGTAATTTGTGATAGATAACGAGACTTTGCAACCTATCTCATTTTTGTATTTTTAATTAGTCATTCCATAAAATGTACTTGTTGAATTCATATACGAACATATGTCATAGCAAAATTACAAAATATCTTGAACAAATCGAATGTTGCAGAAATATAGTATTGTGCAGCTATTTAATGTTGTGAATGCGTTAGATGACAAAACTCTGCAACTTATTTCATTATTTTAGCATCGCTGTCATGAAACTACACATACATAACAATGAGTCTCATACAAACATTGTACATTTTTAATCTTACAAATACTGGGTATTATGCAGCTATATACATGTCAAAATGTTCGAGCATATTTGTTATGCATATTCTTGCATGATATATTACAATGCCATGCTATATAAAGCATATTATTTTACAGGGTTTGTTAAAGATATTGACGAGACAAAAGGCGTATCATTATTTTTTCTCAGTATTAGGATTGGTAGGAAATGTTCTTTGCCTGCCACCCCCACAAGCGTCAAAAAAGGTTTATCTTGTTTACGCATGACTATACAACACATTTAATATGATTTCTCTAGCTGAAAAACGATTAATACATATGAAACTTTCAAACGAATATGCTCATACATGTACTTAGTGTAATGCAGCTATGTACATGTACCTATAGATGAGCGTGTATAGTGTACATGTTGTGTATTTTGAGCCATAAGGTCAGTAACTTAGTACATGCTCAGAGTTTAGTCCCTTCTGGCTCTAAACGGCTGATGTACAAGTAGTCTCTTAACAAAGGGGTAAATTGTTGAAGGATATGTTTAATAAAAGTACACGTACATCTCTTAATAGCAAAAGAAAAAAAGAAAAAGAATACAAATTAAATCTTACAAATACTCTTTATAATGTAGCTATTTACATGCATATGTTATATGTATGAGCATGTGTGATGTGAATATAATCTTGATAGATAGGAAGACTGCAACTAAAAAAATGGATAACGTTTATGTTATCTCCATTCTCAGTTGATAGGTGAAAGATCATAATACATAATGACGAAGAAGACTAAAAGATGGAGAGGGACTGATAAAGAATTAAAAATGGATATCCTGTTTGGACTGCCCTTACCAGCACGCTTGAGAGAGAGAGAGAGAGAGAAATACATTTTTTTTTTCTCAAACGACCTAGATCAACATGTAACTGAGGAAAATAAAAATGTCTAAATTTGAATCTTCTTTAATCTTTGTATATTTTATGTACGAATGAACATATGCTATGAGCTTATGTAATGTGAATAGTCTCTTGACAGACAAGGAATTTTTTCTCCTAAAGTCACTATGATTTGAATGCCATTATTGCAGCTTTGTATTCTAGTATTTATTGCACAGACTTGGCTTGTACCTGGTTATGGTTATTGTTATTGTACTTATGCAAATTCATGTATTGCTATTGTGGTAGTGTAGACATTTCTTTTGTGATTGTAAACCAGAGGTACCATACGTGTGAAAGTTGTAAACATGTGGTCAGAGACCGCATCACTAAAAATGTCTTGTTGGGGGCGAGTATGCATTCGCTGAGTTCATATAGTTCCCCCAATCTTAATACTTCTTATAACTTAGAAGAATCAAACACCGAATGTTTATTATTTGTATGTTGGAAAATACTTTGTACTTTAGGTTAATTGTATGTACATTATATTTAGTAAGATAAAAAGCTGATGAATATGTAAGGCTTTGATCAAGAGTGGGGGGTGGGTACCTATAGATGACCATGCTGAAGATGTCAGTATAAAAGAGGAAGGTTAGGAAGTTCCGAGAGTAGGAGACAATTGTAGTGGACCTACTGTATTTATAATCACATGTGATGAAGTATCAACTTTGGAATTATGAAGTTCCTATAGCCATGAGTGTATTATATAAATGTATGAATATTGAAAGTTTGCTGCACTATGAGTGGCTAACAGTGAAAATGTATTGTTTATAAAGTGCACACTTACTGCACACAAACAATTGATTTTGCTCCATGAGTGTGAGTTTGCTTACGTGTATAGAAAGTTTTACTCTTTAAATAGGTATTTTAGTTTTGTTTAATGAGATATATATGGCAGTAGATTATTTAAAGAAATTCTGTAATAATATGAGAAGTACCTGTCATAATATTAAGTGATTATAGTACATGTATTTGAGTGTGGGATATTACTAGGTGATTTAGATACAGGGTGAATAGTGAAGCACATTGTTGAAAATTACTCAGCATGACTGTGTTTCGTTGTTTATTTAGTGGATAATGACTAGTCTAGGTGTCAAAACTCACTTGGTGAGAATCAGTTCATGAGTACTGCAAATTATATATGTTTGATATTTACAACTATGCAATAATTCATCATCAATAGAGATATATTTTGGATTGGTTCGGAAGAGGATAGATTATTGTATGTACTATTGGCTAAATGACCACACTATATATTATATAATTGATATATATGTCTGACATATATCGGGGGTCTGCAGTAAGAGACCTGTGCTCAATGATTCCTAGCAGTTGGCAGTACGTTACTGAGTTGTTGAGCTGGATCACAGCTGAGGATATTCCAGGTATGATTTAGTCTTTTATGTGAATATCGTGGTTAAAGACAAAGGTTATATTGGTAGTTTTGTGTCATGTAAGCGAGAGATTAAGTAGCTAATTATCATCTTTATACGAACGTTGATATACGCACGTAGTCTTTAATCACTGTGTGCGATTGCTCACCAATAGGAGTATGCTATGAGTTAATGTTAGTAGTCGCATTATTTCTCTCCACTGTTGATTCATTGTTTATCTTTGTAGTAGATGAAAATTGTTGTTATGTGATTAAATTGTGGACAATTATGTACTAGTAGTCGTAGTTATACGAAAATGATATCCGGAATATCGATTATGTCATTATACCAATACACTGTATGAT
>CP137670.1:19010160-19110116 GCA_037976565.1 Mesocentrotus franciscanus
TAGTCTACTCTCAAACTAAAGAAAGTAGAGAAAATAAGAGAAGCAAACTGATGAAAGTTTCAATAAAATCTGACTAGGTCTAGATATTCTGATTAGTCTGATTTGGGTAGGGTCGGCTCCTCTCTTTAGACTTAGAAACAGAAGCCGACCATAGGGTCTGCTCTGCAAACAATTCTGGGCGCTAGTGTAATTGATGTAGAGGTGTCGTGGTCAGTGGACACGTCGCCGGACTGTCGATCACAACTGGTCCGCGGTTCGAGTCCCGCCGCGGCACTAATGTCCTTTGGCAAGACATTGATCTACATTTGCCACACTCCACCCAGGTGAAGTAAATGAGGACCTGGTAGGAATTTATTCCTTGAAATGCAGAGCACGTGACAGCTGCTCTGCTAAAGCCAGGGTAATTATGTTGCATTATTGTAGAGCGCTTACTAAGTAACTTAGAGACTTCTGATAAAGTAAGTGTTAGGCGCTATATAAGCAAATATAATTATTATTATTAGTGTAGTTTCGTATCCATTTTTTAAAACCTAACCCTAACGGTGGAGATACCCTACTAAAACATAACCCAAAATCAACTAAATCTTCATCAATTGTTCAAATAATGGTCATGATTTAAAAGTAGTTATGTTTCTTACCCCTTTCGTGTCAATTTTCTTATCTTTTTTTGGATTATTTTTCCTAAAAATGAAGGCTTAAAATATACACTTTCTCGTGATTCACGGCAAACTGCTGCACAATACAATGGCATACCGTACGCCTACCGTACGCCTGCCTCACATCTGCTGTGAGTAATGTCAGTTTTGAGAATTTAGTGCTTTATTATTTTAAAAATAAAAAAGAATTGGTTATTTGCGCAGCTAAATGATTTGAATTAATTGCAATTTTTTATAAGACTGGGCCCAGATGTCTGGAAATTGAGCTTTGTGAGTGCGATGCGCAGAGGAATAAAGCATTGTGACTTGTGTCACATACATATAACCTTAAACAAGTCGTTTCTACAGAGTTTAGTCTTTAGACAGCAAATGTATCAGAAAAAACTTCACCTTTGAAGACGTGCACAAATTTGTGTTACCATAAATTGTTTTAATGGTATAAATTCTAATCAATTCATGGTGTGTTCCTATAGGCTACCGTAAACACAAGCCTTTATCTGGAAATAATCGGTTACACCCGTAAATGGTAAACAAAATTCTTTCCCCACAGGCTGTACAAAGAAGTTTGTAGTAGGCCTATACATGTGTTGCACATGCATACATTATCAACCATTCATTTTGTTTTAACGTTATTTATTTTCTCATTAATTGTAGGCATCTTTTTAACATCTTTCGTCAAAGCAGTGGATTCAAAGCACATTGTGGCCACAATAGATTGGATTGACGTGAGACGTACCATGCAGAAAATGCTACTTTCTCTCAGCCTTCTGGATGTTCCTTAAGGATCAGCAGCCTCATGAAAAAGTCGAAGCCATTATCGGTAAATGTGTACATGTACTTGTATTATTTTTGTACATTTTTGTCATATTGTGCATGATCACCGACTAATTAGACACTACAGAATTGATCATTTCACTCGAAAGGCGTATTTTTCCTTACCGGTAGTTTCAAATATACAGTCAAACCTGTCTATAGCGACCGCCCAAGGGAAACACAAAAAGTGGTCTTTGTAGACAGGTGGTCTTTGTAGACAGGTTCCTTTAGTACATTTTTCAATGAGAAACCATTTTCAAGGGAAACAAAAATGTGGTCCTTGTAGACAGGTGGTCACTAAAGCAGGTTTGACTATATATACCGGTATATATAATTCAATTAATTTCAGATCACTAAAACCTGCAGGTATGTTGCAATAACCGACCATATTTTGCGAGTTTCAAACATTTTTATTTCCCCTTCAGCATAGGTCAAGGAGCTTTTATTCTACCCTCATCAGCAAACTAGAATTGTATTGATAATTTACAAAAACAATCCTGAATCACGTTTTGCATTGCCAACAAAAGTTTAAAATCCAAAGGTGTGTTTACATTATGTTTGTGAGCAATGAGAAATTATTTCTGATAAATCTTACCAAGCAGTAATTTTCTGGCAGAATTCATTATTTAATTAATTGTTTACATTTCAGTTTTAAAATATATAACAGTTTTTTCTTAATTGTATTCCTTTCTTTTTGCTTTCTTCATCCATTAGAATTCTTTGCGCCTATGTACCGGGATCTGAAAGCAGTGCATAATACAGGAGATTCCACCCAAAAGCTAAACCGTGAGTCCAAGCTGAAGAGGAATATTTCCAAAATGATGTCTACACTCACCCGATAGCATAACTGCAAGAAATATTTCAGGTTATTTTCCCTCCATTGATTATAGAGAGAGATTGGGGGAGGGGATGGGGCGGGGTGAGGTGTAGCCACAAACCTGAATGGCAAAGCTGTAGAACTGAATCATGTCACTTGCAATTTTAACGAATTACAGGGTTTACAAACTGACATAATGATTTGGGTAAAAAAATCAGTATTTTGCGTATATTTGTAATTACTATTTATGAAGTTGACCTGTTTCATATACTTATGTCGTACACTTGATATGCTCTGTCTCATGCTCACCCCCACCCCTTTGTATCGGTTCCTAAAACCTGTGTATGATATAAGTTGGTAATAGAGAAAAATTGAGTGAGGTAAATGCAATACAAATCGATTCCATTCTTAAGCAATTAAGACTTGCTCAGGTACGGCACGTGAACCGCCAACAAATTTTAAAAAATGATGCAGATTTGGTTTATGTGTAAAGTGAAGTATGTTTTGGACTGCGCGTATTCAGTGAGCTTTGTTTTATAATATACAGAAATGTAAAGCATATTGAACTTTATGTCAACATTAAAAAATACTCTGCGGTTTTGAATGTTTTGCAGCATCATATCTGAACGAGCCATAAAGGGACTTAGTTACATTGTTCAGATGAGAGATAATGGTGCTAAGGTATTGACTTCAATGTTAGATGTACAATTAAAGATAATATGAAAGTTCGAGTGAAAAAGACCATTATTAATGATAACAATTGGGAAAAACTGATGTGGTCAATTCCTTAATTCTCCCAATTATATTATTATAATTTAATTTAATTTTAGGTGAATGTAAATCATCACAAAGCAAAGAATTGGCTCTATATACCTTTTCCAAACATTTAAGTGTTGAAAGTTTTTAAAGGCCTGTTTTATATCTTATTTTCAGCTCAGACGAGATGCGCAGTACACTAAGCTTGCCCAAAAGCATGACAGAGATAAATGCCTTGTTCCTGCCCCTCTGCCTTTGAAGGACAGCGTCTCCTAGAAGACACTTTGCAACACAGGCTGCTGAGCTGCCGTTTGAGAAGCCCCCCTCCACCTTACCCACCTGGAAAGCAAAACGCTGGTCAGACCAGTGGAATTCGTCTACTACCAACTTGAAGGAGTTCATCCCAGAGCCCTGTGCAAAACCAAGTGGCAGCGACCTCTCAAGAAAAGCTGGGTCAACCTCAACCGTATCAGAATTGGAGTTGGCCGTACACAATACTTCCTGCATAAAATTGGAGCTGATCCATCGCCAAACTGTGCCTGTGGAGAGATCCAAACTATGGATCATGTCATCGATGCTTGTCCTATCTACAAATCCCTCACGGTGCTTCTGGACTTCGGGAGCTCGATGATGAGACAATCAGTTGGATAAATAAGGATCTTCCTATCATGATGTACTCCTTGATATTCTTCGTACGAACGAACGATGGAAAAACGGTTGGGGAAAATTCAAAAATTTATTGGGAGAATCAACTGTTAAAGTGAGTGGATCGTCAGTTTCCATGTGCAGAAGGCCATAATTCGCTGACACCAGACTTGGTGGAAATAACATTAATGGGAGTACAAATCTGCACACAGCAAACCCGTAGGCCAGTCAAGAATTACCTCCTAATCTCTCGGAGAGTCTAGCTTCGGATCCCGCTTCGGATCGGGTGAGGAAAAGCAAAGCATTACATAAGGTCGAATGGTCATAAAACTGAAGGCTAACCCTGGTGATTGACAACACCTGTTATTGGGTAAACACCCGAACGGTGTCGAATTCCCCATGAGAGCTGACTTCTATGTGTCTTTAAAGGGTGTCACACTGTGGCGCCTTCTAAGAAAACCATAAATATCTTTGTGGTTTGAGAATTTTTGGTAGTTAAAAGTATAAAATTGTTGGATTGTACCTGTGATTTTGAAAGCACAATACGGCTTACCTATATTGAATCTAAGTTAAATTTTAATTCTTTGTGAAAATACCCCAGGAGTTTCAAACTTGCCAAATGAATGTTGTGACATAAGCAATGGAATATATCTGTTTGTGCTAAACTGTTTCATCATGCTTGCTATTTTATCTTAAAGTTGGAAATATCTTCTGCATCATTATTGCACAGTCACCTTGGAATTGCCCAATTGAGCCAGTCGTACTGGCAGGAATGTTTAATCTGATCAAAATTGTGTTTTTATACTTCAGCTTCTGTATTCGCAAACAAAATCTTTGATGATATTTATAAGAATGAAAGTTGCCACTGCCAGTAATGCCTTTTCTTATATTTAAGTCATGTGCCCGTAAGAAGCAGGTTTCTAGCACAGAGAATAGGTACAGTTGAGCTAATTTCTGCACAGTTTTCCAATATGCTGTATCGCCAAATGCGAACATCGTGGTTTCAACGGGCAAGCAACCATCATCAGAAAACTCTGCAGGTATCAGCATAGCTCTCCCTGTTTTCCTTGCTGCCAACTTGTTTCTTTTGAGTGTAAGAGATAACTAAGCTAAGCCATGTGTTTATCATTTGTGCCATTTTCTCTTATGTGTGATATAGATTGTATAGTTTTATACTTCATTTGCATGTGCCTTTTTAAAACTGTGAATATGAATTATTGCCATAAACTTAGAGATTCCCCTTGTATGTAACAAGAATTTATCTTTCACGCTCAGAAATTCTATATTGAATGAGCATCTGTGTTTACTTGATGTATTATGTGCTGCTAATAATGCAATTACTTCTGTTGACATATAGCCATTTGTCTTGACTCTCTGGTAAGACTTGTTTCCAACAACCTTTTGTTTTATCTGATACTCTTTATCTGCATTACAGTCTTGTGGTTGTGAGGAGCGGGTTTGCAGCATGGAGACGAGGTAGAGCTATGCTGATGAATGCCCTGCTTTCCACTATTCTGTTTTGCTGAATGTGAGGAGCTTCCCAGTGTGATGTTTGCTTATCTACTAAAAACTGCGGGTATCAGTATAGCTTTACCTAGTCTCTATGCTGCTAACCTGCTTCTCACAACCGCAAGACTTATAAGTTTAACCAATTATGCAATATAATATGTCATGGTTTCTTGTACTGATAAGTGAATTTAATTTGAAAGCAAATGAAAACCGTTCTTTAATTGTAATGTTTATCTTTAAAAAGTAGCACATTTTATGACAAAACAGATATCTTTGTGATGGCCTGTTAACTTTATTAAAATCAATTATGAGATTAGGATGGGGATGGAAAGACACTGTACGTATAGAAGGCAAGTTAGAAAAAGAAGGTATAGAAATAAGTATTTTATAGTTTTGTGTTATCCTTCTTCACACCATTTACATGTACATTAAAAATATGAAAATTACTTTCTGTCTGGCATGTATATATTACCGTATGTGATGCAATATTTGTTGCTTTGATTGTACCGTGTGATTGCTCAGAATGAGTGATTTGTACACTTTCTTCCTTGATCAGGTGGTCATATAGATGTCATTTAGAGGACAAAAAGACGTAAAGCTCATGTAAGGATAAAAAGTACATCGAATTGGTGTCCTTATGTCTTCCGTTGCTACAAATTTACGTCTTGAAGATGTCCTTTTTAACCAATAGGATGGACAAATTGTGTAAAGATTCAAGTCCGTACAATGTAAACTATTGATACAAGTTTATGCTTTTAAGATGTAATTTTTACTTAAAAGATGTAAAACTACATAAATATATGACATCTGTATGACGACTTCCTTTTTTACAATTTAACGTCTTAAAGACGTCTTTTTTTACCAGTAAGACGTAAAAATCACATTAATATATGACGTCAGTACGACGTCTACCTTTGATACAAGTTACCGTCTTGAAGGCGTCTATTCTTTATCAATAAGATGTAAATATCACGTCAAAATTTGATGTCCATACAATGTATACACGAAGTCTGTAAGACGTCTTTCTTGGGTAAAAATTGACGTCTTGAAGACGTCTTTCTTTAACTAATAAGACGTAAAAATCACGTCAAAATATGACGTCCTCACGACGACGTATGCGGGTGCAAGTTTACGTCTTTTTGACGTAAAGTTATGTCGTCTTAAAGACGTCTTTCGTTAACTAAAAGACGTAAATATGACGTCCATATGACGTCTTCCTATGGTACAAGTTGATGTCTTAAAGACGTCTATCTTTAACTAATAAGACGTAAAAATCACGTCAAAATATGACGTCCTCACGACGACGTACGCGGGTGCAAGTTTACGTCTTTTTGACGTAAAGTTATGTCGTCTTAAAGACGTCTTTCTTTAACTAAAAGACGTAAATATGACGTCCATATGACGTCTTCCTATGGTACAAGTTGACGTCTTAAAGACGTCTTTCTTTGACGAATAAGACGTAAAAATCACGTCAAAATATGTCGTCCTGAAGACGACGTACGCGGGTGCAAGTTTACGTCTTTTTTACGTCATGTTATGTCGTCTTAAAGACGTAGTACAAGACGTAAATATGACGTCTTTAAGACGTCGCTCTGCTATCAGGGCTGTGATCTGGTGGTGAGTATCGAGCGATGATGTGACCGGATGATAGCACACCAAGCTTCCTTATATTCTCTTTACAAGTGATGATATTCATGATCTTACCATCATCTGGGTTGATGACGAATATCTTAGACTGAAACCACTGAGCAGCGATGATCATCCCCTCCTGGTCAGAAGCCAGATTCACCCCTATGTAATCATCCGTTGTGATTCTTGGTATTGTGATATCATTGATGTGTTTCCATTGTCGGTCATACACACTGATGCATCCAGTCAAACTGTCCCCTGTACACCTTCTACGGTATTTACCGCATACTACCTTGCCATCATTCAGCATTGCACAGGAGGAAACCCATGATGTATCACTACTGGTTATCACTCTCTGACTGTCATTAGTGTTCATATCTAACATGTATGTATGTAGGTTACCTACTACTCTATCTGTGATGATCACATTGCATTCATCTATGCATCCTACAATGGTTGGGTATTTGAAATTATCTTTGAAATTAATTGTATCAATGAGCTTCCATTCCCCATCATACCCATCAATCCTCCCGTCATACTTCTCCCTCCCAACACCCTTCACAAACCTCACACCAGATATGGCCCCAGTGATTTTTTTCACCTCACCCTCATTCAGTGGCTTCTTTAATTCATTACTCACTGATGTAATCACACAATGCCCGTCTTTGACGACATTTTTATCATTTTCGAGTACTGTATCAAGTGTTTGTACTGTAGTCTCCGTGGTTTTGGTCTCATCTTGCCATGCGTTCTCCAACTCACCAATCTTTCTTTCTTTCTCTTCAGCGATGTTCTTAATGTCTGTTTGAAGACCATGCTGTTTGTTGTCGATTGGTTCTCGTCTTCTCTCTGCATTTGTACGGTTGAGTTTCAGGAGTTTTTCTCTCTCTTCGTCGTTCTTTCGAATATTTTCATTGATCTTCTGAATCTCCTCTTCAAGTTTCTGATTCTTCTCATCGGTCTTTTGTTGATTTGTGCAGCATCATCCTTCTCTTTCTCTTTGTCTGTTTGGATCGCCTCATTGATTACCGAATCAACTTCATCTTTCAAAGCTTGTAGATGGGTGTCGGTGTCTTTCCTACAATGATGAATCTAATCTCCATAAACTTGACAAAGTTTTAATTTGTCCTTCGCCATTTCTTTTAAATTGATTAGTCTCGCTATACTTTCTTTGATCGCGTCCTCTATATCCTGTTGCACGCAAAGCTGCCGATGATATATATGTGCGCATGAATAACACAGTGCTACACCATGTGTTTTACAATATAGTTTGATTTCTTCATCATGCCTCTCACATTTAAGATCGGACCCACCCTTTCTTGCTTTTCTGATGCATCCCTCTTTGGAGGCGCAGTCATCGCAGAGCTTTCTCTTCTCCTTCACGTAATACGTCACATCTGTGGTTGCCTCACAGTTCTCTCCTGCACAGATGTCTTCTTCAGAGTTGAAGTTCGCCGCCATCCTGATCAGAATATTGACCTGTAGAAAGAACAATTCTCAAGAGAGAAAGAGAGGGAGAGAGAGAGGATGAAGTTGAGAAAGAGAGAGAGAGAGGTGGGGGAGATTTAGGGGTAGGATGAATGGGGAGGCATAGACAGAGGGGGAAGGAAGGGAGAAGGAGGGAGGAAAGAAGGGTGATATAAGGAAGGATGGATGAAGGGAGAGAGAAGGAGAGAGGAAGGGAAGGACCAAGCAAGAGGAATTGAATATGATATATTTAATACAACGACCTCCTTAATATATTGTATTTAGGCACGTTTAAAATAAAGACATTATTAATGGATTGCAGTGTATTTCCTTTCGTGAAATTGCTATTGAAGGGTCATATAGGCCAACTGTTTTCTCATTCATTTTTGTTAAAACAATTGTATATGGTCTTGAATCTGCAACAACTATTTTTAAAATGCACTGAGAGCAAGTCATATTAAATTTTAAGTGAAAATTCATAGTTTCTTTTGGTCTAAAAATACATAATGTAAACGTAATACACATGCTTTGCGAAATAATTGGTACTTTCTACATGATTCTCTTGATTATAAATATTGAATTCATATTTATATTGATATGTTTTGCATATATCATCACAATTACTATTTAAGGATATTTCAAGCTCTTGTTGTTTACATAGGTATAGGATTGTGTGCGCGATAATAGAGCAGTCTCCTTTTGAAGTGATATTATCAAGTGACCAAGACATGTGGAGCAATGTATGCGACGCTTTTTATAACTGCAAGAAAAAGGTGATCTAATATAAAATGTATAAACCCAGTAGCATATTGTGGACTGAATTATTGGGAGGGGGAGTCGGTGGGGTGCACCAGTCTTTGGTGTACGAGATCAGCATTTGTTAGGTTTTTTTTATAATTCGCGGCACCCCTTTAGGATTTTCACGTCACCCTAATCAAAAATCATCCTCGTGCATATAGGCGTACGGGGCACATTTGTGTGTGAGAGCCGTGTGAGGGCCTCTTGTCAAAAAAAAAATAGTATCTGGATACCAAATATTGCGAGCAAGCGAGCAAAAACATATATTCAGTCATCTCGTTGCCAGGAATCCTCCTAATTTATCAATTTTGAGAGAAGAAAGCGAACGAGGGCTAACAAGAAGATACTTGTTTTGCCATAAATTTTATTTCGATATAGAAATACAATATATAAGGTCATATTCGGGCGTCATGCTGCGCGAATCATGACGAAATTCGGGCAGTGAGAAAAAGAGAAAGTAACAAAGAGAAATAGACATATAGAAGAAGATATCGATCACATTTTTTTTTTCTTCATGTTGAAGGCCCTAATTTATTATTAAAATGTTCTTATAAATATATTTTCACGTCAAACTGATGCTCTCCTAGCACAAATTAGCACATACATTAATGGGCGTTTGTTACACATGCATGCTGACAGTGCATGGATATGGCAAGTAGAGAAACAAGTTATTGTCCCCCAAAATACACAATATAATGTTATGAGCGTTGACAACAGACGTCAAATGAATACATTTACATTCCTCGTGATGTCAATAGACGCGTAAAAGGCGAGGGGGTGCTTATCCATCCCCCGAAAAAAAACAAATTGCTAGGAAAAACTATTAGATGTTTATAACCAGCTGTTGTTCCACACAGTAATTTGTAGTAACATCTCGGTCATATGACTTTGTATCACTGTTCTATTCTATGTAGAAGGAATAAAATCATTAGATCAATGTTTTTATAAGGGTATGAAAGATCATGACACTCTACAAACTCTGGATTACGTGTTCTTCCATGCTGAAGACAAAGTTAGTGAGGAGAATTTTGGCTTTTGCAAGGTCTTCGCTGTGGAACAGAAGTAGCAGATCAGTTGAACTATAAATAATAATCTAAGGTACAGTATATCTTTGATTCGACTTAACATAAATCTTTCTCTTTTTTACACTACCATTGTGTAAAGTTCTTCGATGTGATTTCTTTCTCTTGCACTAGTGTTCCTCGAGTATTTTATTTTCAAGTAATTTCAAGATTCTCACTATAACGAATCTTGTGAATTACATGTACAAACATTTAGCTGAATGGCATGTACCCTAAGTGCATGTTGCCCCATCTTTGGTTCCCCATTTCACTGGTGTCCCCTCATTTGCTGGACCCATGCTACAGCAGTGTAAATATCTCAACAAGTTCTCATTATGATTATCTGTTTTTAGTTTTCTCTCCCTTTCTTTCCCTCTTTTCTCCCCCTCTCTTTTTCTTCTATTTCTCTTTCTCTATGCATTCCTTTCTTTCCCCCGTTTGTTTCTCTCTCTCTGTATCTCTGCCCCTCTATGTCCTACTCTCCCGTTTTCGCTTTCGTTCACATGATCCCTGCCAGTACCCCCTATCCCCTCTAAAAATATTGTAACAAACCCGCAACTTCTTTTTCATCTAATTGTCTTTCCAAGTGTCTCTGTTTATTGGTTTCACGTCACCATAATCCATACTTCAATACAATAGATAAGGTTATATTAGGCCGCCATGCTACCCGAATCATGGCAAAATTCGGGCAGTGAGAAATAAAGAAAGGAAGAAAGAGATAGGGACATACAAAAGAAAAACATACCCCATCCCACATGCATACCAATGTTTCTCCTTTTATAGCTTAATTACCTATCTCTCATCCACTTCCTTCTATTATACCGACCTTGTTCATAGCAAAATTACCTAAATACAGCTTACCTTAATTACCAGTTTCTTGCGATTTTAACCTTCGTAATGTGAAGTCAGAAAGAAAGTTGATCATCTAGATCTGGCCTTCTCAACTGGCGGAGCTTGTGGTCAGTCGGAGTGGCGCAAGGCTGATGCCAAACAAATAAAACAAATAATATTTTGAAATTAAAAACTTAGCAAAATCAAGAAGTCGCAGTCGAAGTTGAGTCCGATTGACATTTCCCGTGTTTATTGCCCCAAAATAACTACATATAAATGTACTTCCACTGTAATTATACCTAGGACTTGTACTAAAAAAAAACAAACATCAATATGAAATTATGATTGATATAATTATTTTGGAATACAAAGGTGTTAAAAATACCACATCTGGGCCTTTAAAAAGCCCTACAATTCACCAGCTTCCAGGGGCTCCGCCCCCCTCCGACCCCATCCGTTGTCGGCTCGGTCGCTACACTCCCTCGCATCACAGTCACCAAAAATGCAGGTTGGCACTTCAACTTCAATAAAGTTGTCGTTTTTGTACTTATAATAAACTAGTTGAGAAGGCCTTCCCTGATGTAGATGCTCCCTTTATAATTGATACAGTTTTAAGAAGAACAATTCATCCAACGTCTTGTAATATGTGTATTAGGTGCAAATCAAAATGATATTTAGTTGTATGCCATCCCACGTCAAACTGATGCTCACAAGGCACAAAATTGCATAAAAAATCATAGGCATTTTTTACTCATGCATGCATACAGTGCATGAATATGGCAAGTATGGAAAACAGGTAATTGTCCCCTGAACACACAATGTAGGAGTGTTGACAAAAGATGTGCTCCGTTGCTCCTTGTGAATAGATTAATATGAATATGAATGGTAGCTGTCTTACATGAAATGAATATAGTCACTTTCCTGGTGATGTAAATAGTGGCGTTACAAGGGGGGGTATGCTTATCCATCCCGTAACAAAACTATTTTGCTAGGAAATACTAAATATGTAAATAACCAGCTGTAGTTAGACACAGTTCTTCAGAGTAATATCTCGGTCACATGACTTTCTTTCACTATTATACCCTATAGGTAGAAGGAATAATGTCATTACATCAATATTTTTATAAGGGTAAGAAAGATCATTAAACTCTACAAACTCTGGATTATGTGTTCTTCCATGCTGAAGACAAAATGAGTGGAGAATACCTTTGCTAATGCATGACCTTCGATGTAAAACAGAAGTAGCAGATGAGTTGAAGTATAAAGTACAGTATCTTTTTGATTTGGCTTAAAATAAATCTCTCTTTTTCTTTCAATACAGTTGTGTAAAGTGCTTTTATATGATTTCATCTCTTGCACTAATGTTCCTCGAGCATTAGATTTCCAAGTAATTTCAAGATTCTAACTTTAAAAAATCTTGATAATTACATGTGTGAACTTTTAGCTGAATGGCATGTACCCTAATTACATGTTCTCCCAACCCCTCTACCATTTAACTGGTGCCCCCTCTTTGGGTAGACACATGCCACAAAAACACTGTAAATATCTTAACATGTTTTTGTTATGATTGATTATCATTATATCCCCCCCTCTCTCTCTCTTTCTCTCTAAATGTTCCCCTCATCTCTTTCTTTCTTTACTCCCTCTACCCTCTTTTATCTTTCGTCTATTATCAGTCATCTTTCTCTCTCGCCCTCTCCATCTTTCCCTCTGTCTCTCTTTCTTTCTTTATCTCTCTCTTCCCCATCTTTCTATCTCTCCTTCTCCCTCTCTCTCTCTCTCTCTCTATCGCCCTCTCTCCACTCCTCTCTCTCTGTACCCTTTTCTCTCTCTCTCTCTCTCTGTTTTTTCCCTCCCCCTCTCTCTCTCTCTATTAATTCATTAATTATTTTCGTCCACATCTTTCTATCTCTCCTTCTCTCTCTCTCTCTATCGCCCTCTCTCTCTTCAATCCTCTCTCTCTGTACCCTTTTCTCTTTATCTCTCTCTCTCTCTCTCTCAGTTTTCCCCTCCCCCCCCCCTCTCTCTCTCTCTTTTAATTCATTTCTCTTTCTCTTCCCCCCTCTCTCTCTCTCTCTATTAATTCATTTCTCTTCCTCTTTCTCCGCCTCTCTCTCTCTCTTCCGATCTATCTCCCACTCCCCTGTTGTCACTTTTCTTTCACACTATCCATTTCAATACCCCTATCCCCTCTTGAAACAGACCCACAACTTGAAACTTCTTTTCCATTTAATTTTCTTTCGAATTGTCTCTGCTCATTTGTTTTACGTCACCATAATCCAACTTTCACCCCAGTATTTGTTTTCCATCCCGCGTACGCATAAATGTATGGGCACATTTTCGTAACAAAACCCCTTACCCGAGAATATGCTATCTGGATTCCAAATATGTTTAGTAAGCGAGCAAATTATTATATCTAGTTTATATCTCATTTACCCGAATCATCCTGATTTATCAATTTTGTGAGAAGTAAAGCAAACGAGTGGAAAAAGACAGTTTGTTATGGCATTAATTTTATTTCAATATAGAATACAATAAATAAGGTTATATTAGGTCGCCGTGCTGCCCGAATCATGACGAAATTCGGGCAGTGAGAAATAGAGAAAAGAAGAAAGAGAAACAGACATCTGGAAGAAGACATCGATCACATTTCTTTTCATGTTGTATTTCGTAATCTATCTGAAAACTGTCATTTAAGTAGATTTTTACTTCTTATTCTCATCTCTCTTCATCCAGATAACACAAACATACCCTACCTCACATGCGTACACCTGTTTTTCCTTTTATTACATGCTTACCTATTTTTCATCCACTTCCTTCTATTACACCGACCTTGTTCACTGCAAAATGGCCAACATACAATGTACAGCTCAACTTATTTACTGGAATGTTGCGATTTAAACCTTCGATGTGAAGTCAGAAAGAAAGTTGATCATCTAGATGGTCCTTTTATAATTGATACTATTTGAAAAAGAACGATCCATCAAACCTCTTATAATATGTGTATTAGGTGTTAACCAAGATGGCGTTAAGTTGTATGCCATTCTACGTGAAACTTATGCTCACTTGCCACAAATTCATGGGCATTTTTCACTCATGCATGCATACAGTGCATGAATATGGCAAGTAGAGAAAACAAGTTATTGTCCCCCAAACACAAAATGTAGGTGCGTTGGCAAAATATGTGCTCCGTTGCTCTTTGTGAATGGATTAATATGAATATGAAGTCTAACATCAAATGAATACATTCACAATCCTTGTGTTGTCATTAGAGGCGTTACGGGGGGTACGCTCATCCATCCCCCAAATAGTTTTGCTAGGAAGAACTATAGGATGTAAATAACCAGCTGTAGGTAGAAAAATTTCTTCAGAGTTACTTCTCCTCCACATAACTTTGTATCACTATTCTATCCAAGGTAAAAGGACAGAAGTCATTGGATCAATGTTTTCATAAGGGTAAGAAAGATCATGAACTTCTACAAACTCAGGATTATGTGTTATTTCATGCTGAAGACAGAGTGAGTGGATGAAACCGTGGCTCATGCAAGACACTCGCCGTGGAACAGAAGTAGCAGATCAGTTAAAGTATAAATATTAATCGGAAGTACAGTATCTGTTTGATTCGGTTTAAAATCAATATTTATCTTTCTTTAACTACAGTTGTGTGTAGTGCTTGTATGCAGGGCTGTCAACTTTGGGGGAACTGCTTAGAGGGAGATCGTATGCAATTTTGTTTTTGGCTCAACGGGGGTGTTGAGTGAAAAAATTGAAGTGCTCACTAGTGACTCTGACATTTTTACCTCTGACATTTTTTCCTCTGACATTTTTACCACTGACATTTTTTCCTCTGACATTTTTACCTCTGACATTTTTTTCCTCTGACATTTTTACACGGAGCCGAACATTTAGCTGAATGGCATATACCCTTAGTGCATATTCCTCCCCCACCCCTTCTCCCGTATTTCACTAGTGCCCCACCTTTGGCTAGACCCATGCTACAACAACTTTGTAAATATCTTAAAATGTTCTCATTGTGGTTATATTTTATTATTTCTGTCTCCCCTATCATTTATCTCTATCCCTCTTTTTCTCCCCGGTGTCAGGTAAAAATGTCAGAGGAAAAAATGTCAGAGCCAGAAATGTCAGAGGTAAAAATGTCAGAGGTAAAAATGTCAGAGGTAAAAATGTCAGAGCCAAAAATGTCAGAGGAAAAAATGTCAGAGGTAAAAATGTCAGAGGAAAAAATGTCAGAGGTAAAAATGTTAGAGGTACAAGCAGAAAAAATGAGTGCCGTCATAATATCTCAGCACTTTTATCACACAGAATGTCAAGACGTATAAGCTACTGCATGCATGGGCTAGTCTATTATATTCCTTTCTTCCATATCATAATGTAAATTTTATAAATGGCTGTGTGTTGTATTTCGTACATGTCCTGAGGATAAAACAATGTGGAGAATAGATTTTGAAACTTATATTTTTGTGATCAGGCTTGCATATATATTATGTATGAATGTCTAAAATGTTCGATATTTTGAATTGGTTGATGTGTTAATGTTTGTGAAACGGACCCGGCTACCGGTTTGGCCGGTGGCAGCCTACAACCTAGCCCGTGTAGATGCCCATTGCTGTTCTCCCAGACTATTTATACCTCAATAGTAGTCCACGATCAACTTTTTTGCACATTATTATATAAATAAAGATGTAACTTAAACCGAACCTCTGCAAAGCGCGCGCTTCTCTGGGATGTGATGGTGTGGTTGGCATTTAAAGATAAAGTTGAGTTCTGGTCATGCGATTGCATTGTGAAAGAAACGGTGTGGAAGCAATCAGAAAAGGTTGATCATCTAGCATAAACATGTAAGTATTGGTGTGTACTGCAAGGTTTTGGAGTCATTAAAATGATAAAAACTGCTCGATTTTAGAAATCTTTTTTTTTCCCAGAAGTTTGCTCAGTGTACCAGAACCATTTGCTTATACAAAAGCATAATATATATGAATATTGAATAAGGCAGACTAATGGGACATGCATGGTTGCTACTCCGAGTTTCATGCCTTGCAAGCGATCATCAGACAACTGAAAGCATTCTTAAAAGTATATGATTCCTCTACAACCTTGGTACAAATAGGCTCAAAATAAGACTTAACTAATACAATACAATAAGACTAATACAATACCCGAATACAATACAATAAGAATTACTCATGAGTAATTATAATTGTATTTTATTAGTTAAGTCTTATTTTAAGCGTATTTGTACCAAGGTTGTAGGGTAATCATGTACTTTTAAAGTGCTATCAGCTGCCTGATGATCGCTTGCAAGACGCGAAACTGGGAGTAGCAACCATGTCCCATTAGTCTGCCTTATTCAATATATTTTTGCTCTGCCTAGGCATTGACCACTGTACGGATATAGCAAAGCATATAAAGAGGACAGGGGAGAGCAGGCGGGTCGCCGTGCCCAAGAAGAAGAATACCCCCCCCCCCGTCTTCCTTAGGCAATAATCGGGCAAAAAGTCATAATTTGGGGCCGAAAGGTAAATAAATTTAAACTGAGAAAGTGGACAATAAAGCAGCGGTGAAATAACGACTGCAGAATATCCCTCGCTGTTCTTTTTCGATAAGCCTAATATATAACCCGGGTGTAACCATAACAAGCTTGTCACATGCTTTTGTTTTTACGTTTTTACCTCCGACATTTTTACCTCTGACATTTTTACCTCTGACATTTTTTCCTCTGACATTTTTACCTCTGACATTTTTACCTCTGACATTTTTACCTCTGACATTTTTACCTCTGACATTTTTTCCTCTGACATTTTTTCCTCTATGACATTTTTTTCTCTGACATTTTTCCTCTGACATTTTTACACCGAGCCCGTGTTAGTGCTCAGTGTTTTTTGCTCTTGTTTTTGTCATCCTCCAGCTGTGCTGGGATTTCAAGATGTTATTTCCTTGAAGGGGTAAATAGGCATAATAGTTGAACAATATGGTAGGGTCTGTGAAGATAGCATTTTGTGCTACAAGTGTTAACTGTATTGTTTTTAAGTGGAATTAGGATGCATCTGCTTGCATACATGTTTTAGATTTCCATGTAAGTGGAGTTTGTTTGCATGTTCTATTGTTTACTACAATACATTTACCATAGGGCGCATCTGACGTCATGATGATTTTATGTTCATCAGTAGCCTGTCGACGAGAGCTTTATGCTAGAAATAGAATTTGAAAAACAAAACCATAGGGTTATTTTGGTGGGGGAGAGTACAAGGGTTTATAATGTACAGTACATGTAGTTAGCACCTTTTATTGTTGGCACACACAGCGATTAGACTACATATGACTTGTTGTGCAGAAGTAAGATAAAAAAAGATGCAGGGACTTTGGGAAAGGCTAGCAGCAGCTATGGTTTCGGTTCAATAGTCTTAGAATAAAGCTATTATTATTGTTGTGTTAACATAAACTATCCTGTTTGAAGTCTTGTTCTTGGTCAGGTGTATTCTCCCCTTTCAGCCTCACTGCACCCGCTGATTGCTGCCGAGTTTCCTTTCGACTTCTCTCAACTGGCTTGCTAGCCCTCTTGTATTTAGATTTAGTTTAGGTCCATGATACAATTAACAACTCCGCTCACTCGTATCGTAAAAATATTCCAATCCTTCGATGCAAAAAATATTTATAACACCGGAGCTGGAAATTTTGACGTCCACTATTTACCAATCCACAATTAATTATGAAACTCTGTTCCCACGCTCAGCGCGCATATTATACAAGCGTTGTAATTTACACGCTTGTGAATGATACATTCGACCGCTTGTAATTTACGCGTTTGTTATTTTCTTTTGTAATCTTCCGCCGTTATCGTGGGAACAACCAGACTACAAGTAGGTCGGGAACATCTGTAAATTATATTAACGCTTTGGCGTTAATATGTATTATCAGGGCATTTTCGTGTGCTGTTAACGATTAAACAATAGAATTACTGCCCTCTACGTACGTTTACAGGAAGAGGAAACTTAAAGGCCTTCTAAGACACAACAGGTTTAATCATTAGTCATTAGTTTAATTAGTTATATTGTTTTGAATTTAGGGTTAGGGTTAGGGTAATATAACAGTTTGTATGATGTCCGATTAATGTACCATGTAGGTTTATATGATATATATATATATGTCCTGTTAATACAACATGTAGGGTTACATTTATATATATATCCAACCAGGATATTTGATAAAACATTAAATTGGTTGCAAAGTCTCCTTATCTAGTTTGATAGGGCAGATGCCAAAATTATGGAAGAAGTTACACAGTTGTATCATCCCACAAACTCACAACATGTACATAGCTGCATTATACTAACTATTTGTATTTCAATTTGTTGATTTTTCGTTTGTGTATGTGACATGTTGATATATATGTATGCAACAAGTGTGTAATGAATTATATGATAATTAAGCAGGTTGGAAAATTGATCAATTTATTTACATAACGAGTATGCTCATGATTTGTACAAAGCTACACAATACCTAACATTTGTAAGATTTAACACTGTTGATGTGAGAAATATCAATATTTGAAATAGTTTGATAGAACAAATAGTGGAATGATATTATCTATGTAAACTGCACAGTTTGTCATCGCTCACAATGTCATAGCAGCATAATTCACAGTATTTGTAAGATTTGACTTTGTTGATTGTTAATTATTATATAACATGTGTTAATCTTTGTTGTATAGGTTGATGGAAGAGAGGGTATAGCAATACAATAAGTTGTAGTTTCTTTTCCATCTCACTCACTCGCAATATGAAGATCAATGTATTATACCGTTTTCCAAGTCCGCATAAGACTTCTCGGAATCATTGATCTCCTTTGCCACTTGAATGGGGGTTTTTTTGTCGTTTTTTTTTCGGTGAGGGGGTATTCTTCTTTTATTCTGCGGAATATACAATATCATTTAAACAATTGTTGCGTGAGTTTATCTCTTGTACGTTTATTTTGTTTGTTATTTTTGGTGTGTGGAAGATGAATAAAAATGAAAATGCTATACAATAAAATAAGTTACACAGTTGTGTTATCTATCAGGAGACCATTTATATTACACAGATGTAGCATGCACCCGGAGCATGCAGTACCAAAGTATGACGTCATACTGGCTAAATTGTCAAGGTTGCTGATTCCAAACAATTGTGTGCTAAACAATGGTGTGGTAATTACACCAGCGCCAACCACTGACTTTGTCCTGTTCAAGCCCGTTGCTTGAAAGATTTCACGGTGAACCTCATACGCAGGCAGTGGCGGATCCAGGGGCTGGGGCCCGGGCCCCTCCCTAGAAAAAACAGGTAAAAACACCCTTTTTTGAAAAAAAAGAAGTTGGGCCCCTCCTGGCGCCCAAGGGGTGGCGATGGAAAAAATTAACCCTTCCTGTAGGAAAATTTTTTTTCGGGTGCCAAAAAAAATTGTGCTCACTACCCCTGGCGCCCAAGGGGGTGGTGGTGGAAAAAAAATTACCGTTTTCGCACGAAGTGGGCCCCTTTTTAGGCCCCCTCCCTTGCCGCCGGCTGGATCCGCCCCTGTACGCAGGCTCTATTTTTAAGAACTAGTAATCTGGACGACGAGTAAGAGTGTGAACAAACTAAAAACACGTTTTCACATAATGCATTGTCAGCTCATTTTGGGGATATTCGACAAGACATTAATCAGTTTGACATTACCAAGTTGAGAAGAAAAAAAATATTACAATTGAGCAGATGAATATATTTCTTGTGTTGTGAGGTCACCATGCAATTTTCCATTGGTTTTGAAAATATTTGTCTTTGAAAAAAGGGCTTTTATGCTTGAATCATATCATTCAAATTCTAAATGGTTGCCATTGTGAGTTTTATCAGAATTTCCAAAATTAGACACTTGAAAGAAATGCTCAATTAAAAAAAAGGGGCGGCTGTATTGACTGTGAAAGCGGCAAAGAATTTACAAACAGGAGAATGTGAGATAGAGGAAAAGAGAAAGAGAGAGAGAGAAAGTTGGAAAGAGCGAGACAGAAAGAGTAAGAGAGAGAGAGAGATAGGGGAGCAGGAGAGAGAGGGTGGAGAGGTGGGGGAGAGAGGAGAAAAATAATAGAGAGAAGGGAATACAGGGATAAAGGAGATAATCAAGGAAAGAGAGGACGGGGAGAAGGCTCTGTGTAAAAATGTCAGAGGAAAAAATGTCAGAGGTAAAAATGTCAGAGGAAAAAATGTCAGAGGTAAAAATGTCAGAGGTAAAAATGTCAGAGGAAAAAATGTCAGAGGTAAAAATGTCAGAGGTAAAAATGTCAGAGGTAAAAATGTCAGAGGTAAAAATGTCAGAGGAAAAAATGTCAGAGGTAAAAATGTCAGAGGTAAAAATGTCAGAGGTAAAAATGTCAGAGGTAAAATTGTCAGAGGTAAAATTGTCAGAGGTAAAAATGTCAGAGGTAAAAATGTCAGAGGTAAAAATGTCAGAGGTAAAAATGTCAGAGATAAAAATGTAAAAACAAAAGCATGTGACAAGTTTGTTGTGGTTACACCCGGGTTATATAATTAGGCTTATCGAAAAAGAACAGCGAGGGATATTCTGCAGTCGTTATTTCACCGCTGCTTTATTTTCCACTTTTTGCCCGATTATTGCCGAAGGAAGACGGGGGGAGGGGGGAAGTCTTATATATATATCCTTCCGTACACTGGTCAATGCCTAGGCAGAGCAAAATATATTGAATAAGGCAGACTAATGGAACATGGATGCTACTCCGAGCCTTCACGCCTTGCAACCGATCATCAGACAACTGATAGCATTCTTAAAAGTACATGATTACGCTACAAACTTGGTACAATCACGCTCAAAATAAGACTTAACTAATAAAATACAATTAGAATTACTCATGAGTAATTCTTATTGTATTGTATTCAGGTATTGTATTAGTATTATTGTATTGTATTAGTTATTTGTACCAAGGTTGTAGAGGAATCATGTACTTTTAAGAATGCTATCAGTTGTCTGATGATCGCTTGCAAGGCGTGAAACTCAGAGTAGCAACCATGCATGTCCCATTAGTCTGCCTTATTCAATATTTATATATATTATGCTTTTGTATAAGCAAATGGTACTGCTACACTGAGCAAACTTCTGGGAAAAAGATTTCTAAAATCGAGAAGTTTGGCCATGTTTTATAGGCTGAGTTGTCGCTCCATGGTGTAATCATTAAATAAAAAGAAAAGTCATCACAGCCCCCACAATAGGATCAGATATCTGTGAATCTCCCTCCCCTCCCCACTTTTCCTTCACTTTTGAAGATTGTTGGACATTTTAACTGCGTGGCAATGACTACTATAATATGTAATTTCCAATAAATGCATATTTCCGACAATTCAACTTTCTTGTGGGCTTGGTATTTTGATACTCTGAAACAAAGCAGAAAGCCATGTTATCAATGCTGACCGCACCATCACAATGATCACATTCCAGAAGAGCGCGCGCTTTGCCATAAAATATTGTCGATTACTATTGCGGTATAAATAGTCTGGGAAAAAATCAATACGCAGCTTGTTACTCCGATACAAAGCAGAAAGCCGCCCATGTTACATCAATTAAAGAGAAGGTTGAGTTCTGGGGAAAAGTGAAAAATAATGTGTGAGCGTTTGTTATCATTCTTATTATGCAAGTTTGGAAGAACATCAAAGAAAAAAATTTTTCCCTGAAAAGAATGGCTCTAATCTATTTCAAATGCCTTCATATCCCAGATATGACAAGCAACAGCTTTAAAGTGAGGCCTGATTTGTATGCCACATGCTTGTGTAGTCCCATATCTATATCTTTCTGTGTACAGTGCTTGTTACTTTACCAAGACTGGGCCAAAGTTTTTATCATTTTGATGACTCCAAAACCTTGCAGTACACACCAATACTTACATGTTTATGGTAGATGATCAACCTTTTCTGATTGCTAATTGCTTCCACGCCGTTTCTTTCACAATGCAATCGCAAGACCAGAACTCAAATTTATCTTTAAATGACAACCGCACCATCACATTCCAGAGAAGCGCGCTAATGCATCAGGAATTTGGTAGGAAACAAACCCGGTTGAATTTGAGGGATTTAAACTGTATTTCTATCAAGGGTTTTAATCACAAACATGATTTTATTATATAAAGTTACACCGTGTTATGTTTAACCCAACAAATACAATAATTTCTGCCTTTCGAAACGTACTGCATAAAGTCGAAAACACATGACAAGATACCTGGCTAGATATGTCTCTACGTTTACATGTAAACCTACTATCCAAACATTCATCAAGCGAAGCTTTGATCTTGTTTGTTAAACTTTTGAAATAAAGTATTGATGAAGGAGAAAACGCATCCGTGTCTTTATGTGTTCTAGTCGATGGCGATGAACATGAAAATGGGTCTGATGACTGAATTTGTGGAATTTCTGTGCGATCTTAATAATTGAGTCCATGTTTCAATTATCTCATTCAATCTTAATATTATATGTACTTACTTCCTAAAAGCCAAATAATTGTAGCGGTAATGCAATTTACGATTTGTTTTGGTCTTAGAAAAGTTCGTTCGCCTACTTGCACTGTTCAGTTACCAATTATTGGGTCAAACTGGTTGTCATGGATGTAAACGGGAAGGGACGCTTACGTATTTATAAAACATGTGGAGTCCATGACTCCATTGATTTGACTTGATTTTGATTTATTTATTTCTGTTTGATTTTCTTTTTCTTTTGCAGTTTTACAAACATATAACAAACAAATCATTGCAAATTTTACACATGACAAAAGAGCAGTGGCGGATCCAGGGGGCGGGCCCGGGCCCCCTACAGTAAGGCTGGCTGTAACTAATCGAAAACTTTAACCAGGAGGGTTGACAAAGTAAGCAAAGCTTGATATATAGCATATACCTTCAATGGATACATAATAATACAAATATGGAGGGAAAAATATTGGTAAAAGGGAAAAAAGAAAGAGGGTGTACATTGGGTTATATTCAACGGAATAGTTGATGGAGTAAACAACTTTCTTTTTTTGAGAGGGGGGTAGCTTGTTGTTAGGGTTCATCGTTACTATAGGACTGTCCGTCCCCTAGTTCAGAATGTTTATGTGCGAGTTCGTAGGTTTGTCAATGCATGCTCCAATTATCATTCAAATAATTGCCTCCAGGATTGTTATATTTCCGGCCCGTTTGCGTTCTTCGGAGTTAATAAAGATGTCGAGTGAAAGAGTTAAAGATCGAAAGAGCACAAAATGTGAGAGTTATGTAAGTTACGAGGCCGATGAGTAATGGCGGGCCGGAGAGCTCAACTCTGGAGGTTAAGTTCGCAAAATTAATAAAGTTCCTTTTGACATGGGTGTGTATGGTGCCGGGGATTAATTTGACGCAATGCGTCGTAGTGACACGCCCTTTTAAAGGGGTCACACGTGGAGGGTTTAAAATGGGAATGAGCTTCTGAATCGAGACGGTCGTTTACTTTTTGGAGCGAGTTTTTACTTTTCGGAGCAACTTCTTGATTTTCTTATTATTACTCCACTTCCTTTGCCGTCATGAGGTGCTAAAGTTTTAGCAGAGTTCGGGGCGCCCAGCCCATGTGACTTTTCGTGATTCGTCGTGATTATATGTAATTATTTGTAATAAATTCACTACTCACTTAAACACTTGACTTTTGTAGAGAACTTTCATTTCTTCGTTTGTCTCTGGAACGCTACACGGGCTAGGTTGTAGACTGCCACCGGTCAAACCGGTCCGTTTCACAAATATTAACACATCAACCAATTAAAAAAAACATGTTTTTCTCTGACATTTTTACCTCTGACATTTTTACCTCTGAAATTTTTACCTCTGACATTTTTTCCTCTGACATTTTTACCTCTGACATTTTTTCCTCTGACATTTTTACCTCTGACATTTATTCCTCTGACATTTTTACCTCTGACATTTTTACCTCTGACATTTTTACCTCTGACATTTTTACCTCTGACATTTTTTCCTCCGACATTTTTTCCTCTGACATTTTTACCTCTGACATTTTTTCCTCTGACATTTTTTCCTCTGACATTTTTTCCTCTGACATTTTTTCCTCTGACATTTTTACCTCTGACATTTTTACCTCTGACATTTTTTTCCTCTGACATTTTTTCCTCTGACATTTTTACCTCTGACATTTTTTCCTCTGACATTTTTTCCTCTGACATTTTTACCTCTGACATTTTTACCTCTGACATTTTTACCTCTGACATTTTTACCTCTGACATTTTTACCTGGCACCGTGACGTCGTCTATTACAGATCAATCAGATTTTGCGAGAAGTTTTAAGTCCTAAAAGATTTATTTGCAGAAGTTACTTTCGTTAAAACTTTAAATACTAAAAATATTTTAAGTCTGACAAGGATTCGGAATTTAAGTTCTAGACATTACGAGAGTATGCGATATATAAATGGACGTTTTCTCTTTAATTGCCGCTCTTTGCTCACTCTCTATACAGGGAAATAAAATAAATAAGCCAAAAGATTGGGGAATAGGCCTATCTAGAACTTAAATTCCGAATCCTTGTCAGACTTAAAATATTTTTAGTATTTAAAGTTTTAACGAAAGTAACTTCTGCAAATATTCACTTTCTTCTTAAACCATGAATGTCTTTCGTCCACAGATATTCGTTCTCATTTTCCCCTCCTTTTCTCTAAAGTATTCCGACCCCCCTGTTCAGATCATCATGTTCCCAAACAAGATATCACTTTTTCCTGTCCTTCGGGAAAATAAAGACGTAAGAATGATGATAATCTTGGTGGTCAAAATTCCTAATACTAGCTCAATACGCCCCAAAGAAAATATGAAAGTTTGCCCTGTATTACAAAAACATGTAAATCAAATTTGGCTGTGGCTCATCATTCCAACGATTAATTACGAGCCATGAACGAAATAGAATTGTATATTATACAAATAATGAATGCTTATGAGTTCAAAAGTGCGAATATTTTCATGAGTTGAAATATTAACGTTCTATTCAACGACGCGTCAGCCGAGTTGAATAAGTCAAAAAACATCATAATCATATCATAATATAAATCAATTGAATGAATAAATACTTTTGAAAGGCTTTAACAAAAAGCATAGTTAACAAATCATTTCAACCATCTTAAGTTTACCGCTAATTTACTAAAACAACGAGAGATTATGGCATTAATTCAGAATCTCATTGAATCTAGACAAGAATAAAGTTAATTTGCATGTGTTGAGATCAGGGAGTTGGGATCCCAACTCCCTGGTAGTAGTATACTATTAGACCCAAACACCAGTAAGTGGCTCAAACCAAAGAGTTGTGATATCTCTTTGCTCAATCCATGGATTTCCCCAGTGTTTTCCATCGGGGCAGCGCGGGTAGGGTTTCAGGCAGGGCATACCTAATTTGAAGTACACACAAACTACACACACAAAATACACACACAGCGCGACGATGTTACTGATGCATATTCATTAGGGCATAAGCGAAGGCACTACGTCAGCATACATTAGCGCGAACTTTTGACCCCCGACACTGGCATAAACGTCCGGACGTTCGTGGGGACGGAAATTTGTAGATAGCGCGATCAATGGAGAGAGCGCGCTGTGTGTGGGATCGGTGCGTGGGTTGGAGAATAAAAACAATGAACGGACTGTGGGGACGGAAATTTGTAGATAGCGCGATCAATGGAGAGAGCGCGCTGTGTGTGGGATCGGTGCGTGGGTTGGAGAATAAAAACAATGAACGGACTGAATCTGGACTAGTGAGAGCCGTGTGAGGGCTTCTCGTCAGAAAAGATACTACCCGGATCCCAAATGTTGCGAGCAAGCGAGGCAAACGAAATTGTACAGTAATCTCGTTGCGAGGAATCATCCTGATTTGTTTTCAATTTTGCGAACGATGGGTAAAAAACAGATACTTTGTTTTTGCATAAATTTAATTTCGATATAGAAATACAATAAATTAGGTTTTATATTGGCGCCATGCTGTCTAACTCATGACGCGATTTGGGCAGTGAAAAATAGACAAACAGTGAAACACTCACATTTCCGTTAATGCTCTGTAGGCCTTGATCTATCTGAAAACTTACCCCATCTCACAAGCATAAACATGTTTCTCCTTTTTATTGCATTTTAAAGATTTTAAAGTTTTTCATTCACTTCGAATCTTTGTATGAAATCAACCAACAGCAAAATGAACTACACATAATGGAAAGCTTACCTTGATTACCAGTTTATTTCGATTTTAACCTTCGTAATGTGAAGTCAGAAAGAAAGTTGATCATCTAGATGCTCCTATCATGATTGAAACTTTGCCTGAAGAAGAACAATTCATCCAACCTCTTGTAATATGTGTATATGTGCAAGTCAAGATGGCGTGTAGTTGTATGCCATCCCACGTCAAACTGATGCTCACTTGCACCTGATTGGCTCACAAATTCATGGGCATTTTCACACCTGCATGCACACAGTGCGTGGATATGGCAAGTAGAGAACAATGAAGCCATTGTTCTACAAACACATAGTGAATGGGCGTCGACAAAATATATGATCCGTTGCTCTTTGTGAAAAGAGTTTGATTGATTAATTGAATAGTTGTTTTTATTCATATTCCATGCAAAAAATACCACAGCGTAATACACTTTACAACACATTAACATTTTCTTAAATACTATGGAAATACATAATCCTGAATCATAGTAATTAATATCATGAAAGAATGATATATTAATTATTAAATACTAAAATATAAAGTGAACCTACTTCGAAGCTACGCTTTTTAAATGTATTTTCACTGAATTAAACCACTGATTAATATAAATATGAATCATAGCAGTCTACCATCAGATGAATGTATTCATATTCCTCGTAATCTCAATGAAGGAATTGCAAGGGGCAGTATAATTATCCACACCAATCCCCCCGAAAATATTTGTTTTTATTTTGCTAGAAATAACTATAAGATAGAGAAATCCAGCTGCAGGTACAGACAGTTATTAAAAGTTATATCTCGGTCGCATGACTTGCTTGTATCACCATGGCACTCGTACTCGTATGTGTTTTGTCATTACCTGTATTAATTTTTGTTTTCAGGGCTGCCTGTTTACATATATCGTCTAACATTTTGGTAATGCGTATTTAGTTTGTATGCGTTCACACGAACCATAACCATGTGGTGGTGAAGCAATATTGTACAGTCAATGAAATTAACAAAGTACTTGTGCGCAAACCATTAGGTACACCAGTCTTTTCTTGTCAGTTAAAAACCCTGTCTACAAATTATTACCCAAATGCAAAGGAAAACAAATACGAGAATAAAATGGAAAAAGTAATTAATTCAACGTAAGAAAGATCATAAAACTCTAAGAAGTTTGAATCACCTGTTATTTAATGCTAAAGACAAAGTGAGTGGAGAGAATATTGGCTCATGTAAGGCCTTCGTTGTGGAACAGAAGTAGAAGATCAGTTGGAGTATAAATAATATTTCAAAGTACAGTATCTGTATGATTCGGCTTAAAATCAATATCTATCTTTCTTTCAGTACAGTTGTGTAAAGTGCTTTTATGCGATTTCATCTCTTGTACTAGTGTTCCTCAAGTATTTGATTTTCAAGTCATTTCAAGATTCTCACTTTAACGAATCGTGATGATAACATGCATGAATATTTAGCTGAATGGCATTTACCCTAAGTTTATGTTGCCCCTCTTTAGCTGGACCCATGCTTCAAAAACACTGTCTATATCTTAACATGTTTTTATTATAAGTATTTATCATTATGCCCCCCTCTCTAATTCTCTTTCTATCCTTCTTTTTTCCTCATCTATTTCCTTCGTAATCCCCTTTCTCCCTCTACCCCTTCTATCTTTCATATATCATCACCCATATATCTCTCTCCATCTTTCCCTTTATCTCTCTTTCTTTCTCTCTGTCGCTCTCTTTCCCCTCTTTCCCTCTATCTATTTTTTCTCTCTTTCTTCCCATCTACCCCCCTCTCTCTCTCTCTCTTTCTCTCTCTCACTTTGTCACGTTATGTATTTCTCTCTCTCTTTACCCATCTTTCTGTCTCTCTCTCTCTCTCTCTCTCACACTTTGTCACGTTGTGTCTTTCTCTCTCTCTCTCTATGTCTCTTTATCTCTGTGTCTCTATTCATTAATTACACTCCCTCCTTCTCCCCCTCTCCCTTCCTCTCTATTTCCCCCGCTATATCCCACTCTCCTTTTTGCACTTCTTTTCTACTATCAGCTATCGATACCCCCATCCCTTCTTAACATATTGTAACAAACCCATATCTTTGAAACTTTTTTTAATCTAATTTTTCTTTCAAGTATCTCTAATTATAAAACCTCTGCTGAAACGCTAAAATGACAACCCTTTAGGAATTTAATTTGTCATATATTATGTATTTGAAAGGTTGTTGTTGTTGCTGTAACGATTCAAGCTCTATTTGCTTATGTTTCATCACCTTTGTGTGTTCATTCCTTTAACTGTATAATAGTTGCAACTTGTCTTTGATAAAACATTGTTATATTTTATTCACGTGAGGTTAACCGTGAAATCATTCGAGCAACGGGCTGGACCAGGACAAGTTCATTGGTTGGCGCTTGTATGATCACCACACCATTGTTGAGCAAAAAAATAAAAAATCGAGCCAGTTACCTTGACAATTTAGCAAGTATGACGTCATACGCTATGCTACAGCTATTTTCATGACTGTGTAATATGAATGGTCTCCTGATAGATAACAAAACTGTGTAACTTATTTCATTGTATAGAATTTTAATTTTATTTCATTTTCCGCACACCAATAATAACCATCAAACAAGAAATAAACTCATGCAAAAATATAAATGATATTGTACATTCCATAGAATAACAGAAGAATACACCTCCACCCCCAAGAAAGAAAAAAAAAACAGTGATTGCGAGTATTTAGTAGTATGTGGACTGGAATACCATATAATGCAGTGATCTTAATATTGTGATTAAGTGAGATGAAGAAGAAAAAAATGCAACTTATTTGATTGTTATAGCATCATCATATTAATCGTTATCATCATCATCATGACCTTGCATCATTGTTATATTTGTTGTTGTAATACTTGTTTGATATATACATGTATGTATCGACATGCCTCAAAGCAAATAAAGAAAATCAACAATTTAAATGTTACAAGTAATCAGTATAATCTACATGTGGGGATTGTGAGCGATGACAAACTGCGCAGCTTAAACGTATTCCACTCTACTATATGTCCTATCAAACTATATCAAAGATTGATATTTCCCAAGGCAAAGTTATAAACTCAACAGTGTTGAATCTAACAAATACTGGGTATTATGCAGCTATGTACATATCATGAGTATACCTGAAATCTAAATAATTGTTGATACATGTAGATGACAGACCCTCGCTATACAATACATTGTAAGCCATTATCGTGACCTTGCAGTATTGTTGTTTTATTTGATGTTATGAATAAACTTGTTTTATACATACGCCATTGTTTTACATGTTTCTGTAAACATGTTCCATAGCCAAATAAATATCAACAATTTAAACGTTACAAGTAATCAGTACAATCTACATGTGGTGATTGTGAGCGATGACAAACTGTGTAGCTTACATGTATAATATCATTCTACTATGTTCTATCAAACTACATATCAAAGGTTGATATTTCTCATAGCAACTTTATGACATCAACAGTGTAGAATCTTACAAATGCTGAGTATTATGCAGCTATGTACATTTAATGAGCATACTTGTAATGTAAATAAAATGAAAATGTTTGCATTTTACTTATTTATCATATTATTTATGATATAGTTGTTGGATACACATACGTCAACATGTTACATACTAAACGAAATATAAATGAATAGAATGTTACAAATACTTAGTATAATTTACCTACGTACAGGTTGTGAGCGTGTGGGATGATACAAATGTGTTAATTCTTTCATTATTTTAGCATCTCTTCTATCAAACTAGATACGGAGACTATGCAACCTGTGTATTGTTATATCCAATTTACCGGTTTGATACATATATATATATATATATATCAACATATCATATAGCCAAATGAAAAAAAAAACAAATTGAATCATACAAATATTCAGTAGAACGCAGTATCTGTTCTATTTAAACAACATATCAAAGGTTAAAATATCTCATATAATAATAACAAAATCAACACTGTTTAATTAAACAAATACTGGGTATTTTTTGTAATATGTACATATCATGAGCATACTTGTAATGGTAATTACTTTCTTGTTAGATAATTAGACTTTGCACTCTTTAGTTTAAATTGTTAATTCTATCAAATATGCGTTTTTAGATACGCGCATATATTAAAATGCCAGTGTCTCAAAGCAAATTGAGAAATAAACTAATAACAATCAACTAAAAACTCTGTATTATACAGCTATCGTGAGTGTGTTAGATAACAAGACTGCAAATTATTTCATTATTTAAGCATCGCTTTAATCAAACCACATATACATGATAAAGAGAAAAAATATAAAATCAACACATTTTTATATTATAAATACTGGGTATTATGCAGCTTTATACATGTTTACATGTTCAGAACATATTTGTCATGCATATTATTGCATTATATATTACAATGCCATGCGATCTAAATATTATTTGTAAGTTTGTTTAAAGATATTGACAAGACAAAAGGTGTATCATTTAATTTCTTCTTAGTATTATGATCGGTAGAAGGTGTTTTTGCGTGCCACATCAAGAAAGGTATATCTTGTTTACTCATGACCATCCAACACATTTGATTTAATTTCTCTAGATGAAAACAAAAGTCATTACATTTCAAACTTTCAAACGAATATTCCTATATATGTACTTACTGTAATGCAGCTATGTACATGTGCCTATAAATGAGCGTGTATAGTGTATATGTTGTGTTTTTGAGCCATAAGAGCAGTACATACATACAACACATACTTAGATTTTACTCCATTCTGGCTCTAAACGGATGATATACATTTAGTCTCTTACCAAAGGGGTAACTTATCCTTCATTGTTGTAGGATATGTTTAATACAAAGTACATGTCCTTAAAATAGATTAACATATCTCTTAATAACAAAATGGAAAAGTACAAGAACAAGAAAACAAATTCAATCTTTCAAATACTTTTTCAAATACAGCTTTTTACATGTACATGTTATGTGTGTATGATGTAAATAGTTTTTTTGAGAAATAGGAAGACTGTGCAAGTTTAAAAACAATGATAACTGTTATTTTATCCCATCTACCAGTTGATATCTGACAGATCTTATGACATAATAAAGCGGATGGCTAAATATAGAGAGGGATGGAGGAATAATTTTCATTTTCTCAAATGACATAGTTCAACATGTAACATGAAAAAAAAAATGTCTCAATTTGAATCTTCTTTTATCTTGGTATATACACGAATTAACATATTATATGAGCCTATGTAATTTGAATAGTCTCATGACAGATAAGGAATTTTTGCAACGTATTGCATTGTTTTAATTTATCTATATCAATAAATTATTTTATCCTAAAGTAACAATGATTCCATTATTGCATTTTTGTATTTTCTCTTGCTTTTGGAATTCTAATGTTTGTTGTTATTCTACTAATGAAAATTCATGTATTGCTATACTTTTTCCTTAAAATAAAGAAATGATTACAACAATTTATTTGTTTATGTGAATTTTTGTTGATCCTGCATAATAATCATGGCTAATGTAGGTACATTTTATAACACACATATTGAGATTTACATGTAATTATTGGGATGCTAGTGATGATAGCCATATCATATGTAAAAGTACATTCGTGTGTATACGTAGTGAAGATGGAAAATTGTAATCAACCGGGATTTGATTTAGAGGGTAAATCTGTTTTTGAATACGAGAATTTTGTTTCCATCGCAAGCAATCAGTTTCCCTGATGGCGTCATCATCACCTGAGATGTTAGAAGGTGACCACACCTATAATCCAGGGAGTCCAGTTTTGTTGATAGAGGGAATGATGCTACTCTTCTCTCCTTCATATCACTCCCACTCATCACCTGATCAATCACACACGCATTGTACTCATCATTTGATGTCACGACGTAGAGGTCGTCTATCAAAGGATCGATGCATGCATTTAGGATTAAATCACTGTGGGGGATTTCCCTTTGAGCCCCCTGTCTGTCGATGATGAACACTCTGTGAGCTGATGGTAGGGTTTAGCGATGATGTGACCTGATGATAGCATAACTTTGGCCAATTTAGTTGTTATTCTATTCTTTCTATGAAATATACCTTATGGATACATGAATATATTAAAATGTCTCAAAGCAAAATTAAAAAAAAAATCAACAAATTGATTCTTATAAATACTCGGTATTATAGAGCTATTTACATGCTGTGAGTGTATTAAAGAATAAGGCTGCAACTCATTTCAATATTATAGCATTTGTCTCGGCAAAAAATACATATAAAAGGGTTGAATGTTTCATAATGAGCAAAATTATAAAATCAACAGTGTTGAATCTAAAAAATATTGGGTATTATGCTGACATGAACATTCTCATGAGCATAGTTGTAAATGTAAATAATTTGTGACAGATAACGAGACTTTGCAACCTATTTAATTGTTGTATTAGTCATTCCATCAAATGTGCATGTTGAATACATTAGTATATGAACATATGTCTAAGCAACAAAAACAAAAATTAACAAATCGAATGTTACAGAAACTTAGTATTTTAGAGCGTTTACATGTCTATTGATAGCAAAATGAAAAATAACAAGAACAAGAAAACAAAGTAAATCTTACCAATACTCCTTATAATGCGGCTATTTTTACATGTACATGCTATCTGTATGAGCATGTGTGATGTGAGCAGTTTCATGATGGATAGGAAGACTGTGCAGCTTTTTTTATTATTTGATAACATTTATTTCATCCCAATTCTCAGTTGATAGGTGAGAGATCATATGCGTAAAGAAGAAGAAGGCTTAAAGATAAAGAGGAATCGGGAAATAAATAAAGAAGGCTCTTCTGTGTGCACTACCCTTAGTATGAGCAAACAAGCTTGAGAGAAGGTGAATTCTTTTTTCTCTAATGACCTATATAGGTCAACATGGAACATAGGAAAATGAAAATTGTTCTAAATTTGAATCTTCTTTAATCTTGGTTTAATGCACGAATTAACATATGTTATGAGTTTTATCATGTAAATAGTTTCTTGACAGATAAGGAAACTCTGCATCGCATTGAGTTGTTATAGTATTTCAATAACAGTGGTATACTTTCTACTAAAGTCACTATGATTTGAATGCCATTATTACATCTTTGTATTTTCTCTTGCTTTTGCATTTCTAGTATTCATTGCACAGACCTGGTTTAAACCTTGTTATGGTTATTGTAGTTGTACTTAATATGCAAATTCATGTTTTGCTATACTTTTCTTTGAAAAAAAATAAATGAAAAACATAAATTCATTTATTTATATGACCATTTCATCCGCTCAATCTGATTTGCGTTCATAAAACAAATAAGCATTTTTGTATGAAAAAGTGAAGTTTTCTAAAAAGTGCGTTTCTTTCCAGCATTTGGGTGCCCGGGGATCACTTGGGTAACCTTTCAAAAAGTATAATATCAAAAAAAATATGGCACTTTCTCTATATTTTTGTCGGAAAAAAAGACATAGTAATCCATCACAATGTCGTATCTTTTTGCGTTTGAAAAGTTTCAATTGCACTTCGGCCGCTCTCGTAAGCCCTCACTCATTCCATTGTGGCCAGGCGGCTTTGGGGTGAGCGGCTAATGAATATACCAATCGTTAGCTTTCTTCTGGTATTAAACTTGCTGTGATTGGTTGTATATTGTTGTCGGCATTTACCCATTCACATAATGGCACTACCTGCCCGATGATGCCAGTGCAGTGGCCCGTGACCCTGCACTCAACACTGTGTGGGAGTTAGTTTACGGTCAACTTCTTTTATGAGACAAATCCAAGCAAACGTTTCCATATGTGATCCTTTATATCACATAATCATGGCTAATCTAGGTCCATGTTACAACACAAATATTGAGATCTACATGTAATTATTGGGATGCTAGTGATGATATCCTTACCACATGTTTATGTACATACTTGTGTATACGTAGTGAACATAGACAAAGTGTTATCAAACGGAATTTGATTTAGATGCTAAATCTATTTTTGAATACGAGAATGTTGTCTCCATCGCAAGTTATCAGTTTCCCTGATGGCGTCATCATTACGCGAGATGATATAAGGTGATCCTTCCCACCTCCCAGGATAGTTGATAGAGGGAACAATGCTACTCTTCGCTTCTTCATGTCAACCCTACTCATCACCTGATCAATCACGCACGTCTTGTACTCATCATCTGATGACACGATGTAGAGGTCGTCTGTCATAGGATCGATGCAGGTATTCAGGATGACACCACTGTGGGGGATTTCCCTTTGAGCACCCTGTCTGTCGATAATGAACACTCTGTGATCTGGTGGGTAGGGTAGAGCAATGATATGACCTGATGATAGTACACCATGCACACTTATATTCTCTTTACATGTGATGGTATTCATGATCTTACCATCAGCTGGGTTGATGATGTATATCTTAGACTGATCCCACTCAGCAGCGATGATCATCCCATCCTGGTCAACAGCTACATCCGCCACTGTGAAATGATGCGTTGTGTTTCTTGGTATTGTGACGACATCGATGTGCTTCCATTTTATGTCATACACACTGATGTATCCAGTCAAACTATCCCTGTACACCCTTCACTGCGTTTACCGCATACTACCTTGTCACCATTCAACAATGCACAGGAGCCAACATATGATGTACCACTACCGGTTATCACTCTCTGAGTGTGTTTAGTGTTCATATCTAACATGTGTGTATGTGGGCTACGTAATACTCTATCTGTGATGATCACATTGTATTCATCAATGCATCCTACAATGATCGGGAATGTTAATTTATCTTTGACATTGATTATATCAATGAGCTGCCACTCCCCATCATACCCATCAATCCTGCCATCATACTTCTCTTTCCCAGCACCCTTCACAAACCTCACACCTGATATGGCCCCAGTGATTTGTTTCACATCACCCTCATTCAATGGATTCTTTAGTTCATTACTCACTGATGTGTTTACACGATGCCCGTCTTTGACGACATTTTTATCATTTGTTAGTACTGTATCAAGTGTCTGTACTGTAATCTCTGTGGTTTTGTGTCATCTTGCCATGCGTTCTCCAACTCACCTATCTTTCTTTCTTTCTCTTCAGCAATGTTCTTAATGTCTGTTTGGAGACCACGTTGTTTATTGTTGATTGGTTCTCGTCTTCTCTCTGCATTTGAACGGTTTAATTCAAGTCGTGTTTCTCTCTCTTCATCGTTCTTTTGAATCTTTTTATTGATCTTCTTGATCTCCTCTTTAAGTTTTTGTTTCTTCTCCTCAAACTCCTGGGTGATTTTTGCAGCATCCTCCTTCTCTCTGTCTTTGTCTGTTTGGATCGCCTCATTGATTACCGAATCAACTTCATGTGTCAAAGCTTGTAGATGGGCGTCGGTGTCTTTCCTACACTGATGAATCTGGGCTCCATAAACTCGATGAAGCTTTAATTTGTACTCTGCCTTATCTTTCAGAATGTTTAGTTCTGCTCTACTTTCCATGATGGCGCCCTCTATATCCTGGCGCACGCAAGACTGCTCATGGTGATCTATCATTGCGCATAAATGACACACTGCTACACCATGTGTTTTACAAAACAGTTTGATTTCTTCATCATGCTTCTCACAATAGAGATTGGGCCGACCCTTTCTTGCCTTTCCGATGCATCCACCTTTGGATGCGCAGTCATCGCAGAGCTTCTTCTTCGCCTTCACGCAGTACGTCACTTCTGTGATTGCCTCACAGTTCTCTCCTTCACAGATGTCTTCTGCAGAGCTAAAGTTAGCCGCCATGCTGATCAGAGTATTGACCTGTAGAAAGAACAATTCTCATGAGAGAAATAGGGAGAGAGAGAGAGAGGGGGGAGGGGGGAGAACAAGGGTTAGGATGAATGGGGAAGGGAAAGACAGAGGGGGAAGGAAGGGAGAGAAAATGATAGAGGAAAGAATATATTTGTTACAATGACCTCCAATAGTAAAATTTACTCAATAATATGCACATTTAAAATCAAAAGATTATTCATGGATGGCAGTGTATTTCCGTCGGTGAAATTGAATTGGAATTTCTAAAAAAAGGTCATACACATTTTTTTTCTTATCCATTTATTCAAACAGTTGTATAGTCTTGATTCTGCAACAACCATTACACAAAATTGTTATATTTTAAAATGCATTGAGAGCACATCATATTAAATTTAAGTGAGATTAAGACCTTTTTCAGTCTTAGTGTCTATAATGTAACTATATTACACTTGCTTTGCAAAAGAAGTTGTACTTTATACAGGATTCTCTTGACTAGAATTATTGAATTGATGTATATATTTATATGTTTTTGCATCAACCAATACAATTACCAATTAACAATATTTCAAGCGACATTGACATGTTGATTTGGTTGTTTATATGGATAGGATTGTGTGCGCGATAATAGAGCAGTCTCTTTTTGAAGTGATATTATAAAGTGGCCGAGACATGTGGAGCAATGTATGCAGCGCTTTGTAACTGCAGAGAAAAGGTGATATAATATCAAGTTGATAAAACCAGTACATACATGTGGACTCAATTATTGGGAGGGGGTGGTAGAGTGCACCATTCTTAGGTCTACGAGATCATCATCTGTTAGTTTTAGCTTTTTTAAAATTCGCGGTATCCCTTTAGGATTTTTACGTCACCCTAATCCAAAATTCATCAGAGGTTTTGTTTTTCATTCCTGGTGCATATAGGCATACGGGCGCATTTTTGTGTGAGAGCCGGCCTCTAGTCTGAAAAAGATACTATCCGGATCCCAAATGTTGCGAGCAAGCGAGCAAACAAATATATATTCAGTCATCTCGTTGCCATGAATCAGTCTGATTTATCAATTTTGCGAGGAGTAAAGCGAACGAGGGGTAAAATAAAATACTTTATTGTGGCATAAATTTCAATGCGATATAGAACTACAATACAAAAGGTTATATATTGGCCCCGTGCTCCCCGAATCATGACGTGATTCAGGCAGTTTAGAGTTGGAGAACGGTATGAAGAAAAAGAGACCTATAGTGGAAGATATAATTCGCATTTCTGTTTATGTTGTAGGCCTTAATCTATTTGAAAAATTTCATATAAGTGGATTTATAATTGGAATTCTCATCTTACTTCTTCCAGGTATGAAGACAAACATATCCCATCTTAAAAGCATATACCTGTTCCTTTTTACTACATTATCAAAGCTTTAGATATTGTTCATCCCCTTGTATGAAACGAACCTTGTTCACAGCAAAATGACCCCAATTAATGTACAGCTCACTTTATTTAACGGTACCTTGCGATGTTAACCTTCGTTATATGAAGTTAGAAAAAAAGTTGATCATCTAGATGCTCATTTTGTAATTGAAACTTTGTCTGAAGTAGAACAATTAATTTAAAATCTTGTAATATTTGTATTAGGTGGAAATCAAGATGTCGTTTAGTTGTACGCCAACCTACATCAAACTGATCCTCACATGGAACAAATTTGCGAACAAATTCATAAACATGTTTCACTCATGCATGCATACAGTGCATGAATATGGCAAGTAGAGAACAAACAGTAATTGTCTTCCAAACAAATAATGTAGGAGCGTTTACAAAAGATATGCTCCCTTGCTCTTTGTGAATTGATTGATATGAATATGCATTGTAGCTGTCTAACATGAAATTAATGCATTCACATTCCTCGTGATCTGAATAGAAGCTTTTCAGGGGTATGCTTATCCACCCCAAAAATAATAAATAAATAAATAAATAAATAAATAAATAAATAAATAAAAAAAAAAATAATAATAATAATAATAAAATAAAAAAACAACCAGCTTTAGTTTCACAAATTTCGTCAGTGTTATATCCCGGTCACATGACTTTGTATCACTAATCTATCCTAGGTAAAGGAATAATGTCATTAGATCAATGTTTTTATAAGGGTAAGATATATCATGAAACTCTACTAACTCTGGATTATATGCTGAAGACAAAGTGAATGGATATAATCTTGGCTCAGTGCATGTCCTTCGCTGAAAAAAAGAAGTTGCAGATCAGTTGAAGAATAAATAATAATATAAAGTAAAGTATCTGTTTGATTCGGCTTAAAATCAATCTTTCTCTTTCTTTCACTAGAATTGTTTGTAGTGCTTTTATGTGATTTCATCTCTTGCACTAGTGTTCCTTGAATATTTGATTTTAATTCATTTCAAGCTAATAATACTGATGAGGCTGGGAAAAAAAGATTCTTACTATAAAGAATCTTGAGATTTAAATGCATGAACATTTAGCTTAATGGCATGTACCCTAAGTGCATGTTGAACACCCCCTCCCTCTCTCTTTTTCTCCCATTTTTTTTAAAAGGTGCCCTTCATTGGTTGGACCCATGTTACACAACTGTAAATATTTTAACAAGTTATCATTATGAATATCTGTTATTAGTTGTCTCTCCTTCTCTTTTCCTCTTTTTCACCCCTCTCTCTTTCCTTCTGTATCTCCTTACTCTCTCTTTCTTTTTCTCTATTAAATCTGTTCTTCCCCCACCTTCTCTCTCTCTCTCCCCCTTTCCCTCTATCTCCTAATCCTATGTTGTCACCTTCTTTCACACTATCCATGTCAATCCCTCTTTCCACTCTAAAAATATTATAACTAACCCACAACTTGATACTTCCTGTCCATCTAATGTTCCTGCCAAGTGTCTCTGTTCCTTTGTTTCACGTCACCATAATCCAAAAATCATCAGAGTATTTGTTTTCCATTTCTCGTACAAGTAGACGTATGGGCACATTCACTAAACGGATTTCAAATATTGTTATGTTCAGTTATTTCGCTGCCAGGAATCATCCTGATTTATCAATTTTGCGAGAAGTATAGCGAACGAGTTGTTATGGCATAAATTTCATTTCTATATAGAATACAATAAATAAGGTTTTAATTATAACGGCGCCATGCTGCCCGAATCATGGGCAAATTCGAGCAGTGAGAAATAGAGAACAGAAGGAAGAGATGGAATCACACAGAACAAGAAATTGATCACATTTTTGAAAACTTTCATATAAGTGGATTTTTACTTTGTATTCTCATCTTTCTTCCTCCAGATAAGACAAACATACTCAAACCTACATGCATATACACCTGTTTCTCCTTTTATTGCATAATTACCTATTTTTAATCCACTTCCTTCTGTGACACCAACCTTGGTCTCAGCAAAATGACCTACATACAATGTACAGCTTACCTTATTTACCGGTTTCTTGCGATGTTAACCTTCGTTTTGTGAAGTCAGAAAAAAACTGATCATCTAGATGCTCCTGTTATAATTGATACTGTTTGAAGAAGATCAAATCATCCAAATTCTTGTGTATTTGTATTAGGTGCAAATCAAGATGGCGTTTAGTTGTATGCCAACCCACGTCAAACTGATCATCACATGGAACTAATTTGCGAACAAATGTATGGGCTTATTTCACTGATGCGTGCATACAGTGCATGCATATGGCAAATAGAGAACAAACAGTAATTGTCTTGCAAACACATAATGTAGGAGCGTTGACAAAAGATGTGCTCCGTTGCTCTTTGACAGAAATACAGAGATAGAAAGACAGACATACAGACGGACTGAAAGACAGAGAGTGGGAGAGAGGGAGAGAGAGAGAGAGAGGGGGGAGATAGAAAGTTGGACGTAGTCTGTACTGTATTTATTATTATGATATTTGTCTCTCCGATCACCCCCAGCTCTAATGTTCTTTCTTTAGTTACTTTCTTGTTTGTATGTTTATATCTGTCCGACGTAAATAAGTACCCTCAATATAGCATAATAAACTTTTTTTCTTCATATCATTTTGATGCAACAGAGATTTACATTCAAAAGTTTTACTGTTTATAATTATTATACAGTAATATTCTTCTCATTTTGAAATCATTAGGGGCTCGCTCTGTGTTTTTTTTCTCCATATCGAGGTTATGGTATAATAATTTATCTCAAGATCGAAATAAATACTTAATAAGAAAGAGAGAGAGAGAGAGAGAGAAACAATCATTTCTTATGTCATCTTTTCGTCAGTGACATTTTACTAAATCACATTTTTATTATTCCTTTATCTTTCCTTGATTGTCACATATTTAAATTAATATTTCAGATAGGGTCAAATTCGGTACTACGTTATAATTATGATCAGCTATTTTTGTTTAGGAGTACGTCGAAACGCGATCTCATTAAAAATCGCGGAACAAAAAATCACTATAAGAGATGAAGATTGAAAACGACATTGAGAAAACGAGAAAGAGAGAGAGAGAATGTTGGACGTATTGTTATTTATTATTATGCTATTTGTCTGTCCGATCAACCCCCACCTCACCCGCTCTCGATTACTTTTTAGTTTTCATTTATCATGATTTACGTTCAAAGGTTTTACTTTTTATAATTATTGTACAGTAATATTCTTCTTATTTCGATATCATCAGGCGCTCGTTACGTGTTTTTCTTCTCCATATCGAGGTTATGGTATAATTTATTTCAGGATCGAAAGGAATACTTTCGGAATAAATGCAAATAGCGGAAAGGAAAACAGTACCAGAGATGAAGATGGAAAATGGCGCTGAGAAAGCGAGCAAGAGAGAAAGAGAAAGAGAGAGAAATACAGGGAGAGAAAAAGAGGGAGAAAGAGAGAGAGAGAGAGAAAAAGAAAGCGAGAAAGAGACATACAGATAGAGAAACAATCATTTCTTATGTCATCTTTTCGTCAGTGACAATTTACTAAATCACATTTGTATTATTCCTTTATCTTTCCTTGATTGTTATATATTTGAATTAATATTTCAGATAGGGTCAAATTCGGTACTACGTTATAATTATGATCAGCTATTTTTATTTAGGATTACGTGGAAACGAGATCTCATTAAAAATCGCGGAACAAAAAATCACTATGAGAGATGAAGATTGAAAACGACATTGAGAAAACGAAAAAGAGAGAGAGAATGTTGGACGTATTGTTACTTATTATTATGCTATTTGTCTGTCCGATCAACCCGCACCCCACCCGCTCTGGATTCCTCGATCTTTAGTTTCCATTTATCATGATTTACGTTCAAAGGTTTTACTTTTTATAATTATTGTACAGTAATATTCTTCTTATTACGATATCATCAGGTGCTCGTTCCATGTTTTCCAAGATTCAAGATTCAAGATAATTTATTGTCTGATTTTAAAAATACAGAAATTTGTCCTCCACTGGCGAGTGACATACATAAACAGCAACATAGACGATATATAAACACATTCAAGGATCATCTGAAGCCTGACAAAGAGACTCCATTTAGACACAACTTCATAACACAGGTCCATAAAAGTACTAAAAAGTGAAAAAATACCAACGGAAAACAGGAACATAAAAAGCCAGTGGTGGTCGCCACGGTGCAGCGCCCTCTATCTACACATTCTCCCTATCGAGGTTATGGTATAATAATTTATCTCGAGATTGAATGGAATACTTTCGGAATAAAAGCAAATAGCGGAACGGAAAACAGTGCCAGAGATGAAGATGGAAAATGGCACTGATAAAGCGAGCGAGCGAGAGAGAGAGAGAGAGAGAGAGAGCCATACAGAGAGAGGGAGAGAGAGAGAAACAATAATTTCTCACAATCATCTGTTTGTTTTTGACATTTTGCTTCATCACATCTCCTTGTGCATTCCTTTATCTAGCATGATTGTTATTAATATCTTTGAATGATTATTCCAAATAAGCTAAAGCTGGTTCTATGTTATTTATTTAATAACAATTTTATTTAGGAGTACGTCGGAACGGGATCCCGTTTACATTCTTTGAAAACAGTAACGACAACTACAAAACAACAAGGGCCCCTCCCCCAAAACAAGGTTATTTTAACCCGATATACATGTAGTATACATGGATCATCAATGCTGTATGTCAGCTCATTGTGAAACAATCTATCCCCTTATTTTTTATTTCCGCTCTTCTTTTGTTGGAGTTTATAACCATGACAACGACCTTTACCCTCGGCCACGTCCATTGTTCCTCTTACGTAACTTAGCTGTATAGGTGGGCCAGATCTGCGCATGCGCTATGTTCCTGCTCGTCGAAGCCACTGGCCAGGCTTGAACGCACACGCATTGTACGGCCCGCTGAGCGCTCGCACGGCAGCGAACGGATCGAGTCTTTGATTTTTATTCTCGTTTGTGAGGCGGCTATCAGGCTGAAAAATGTCGGAAGGAACGGATTAATATGAATATGAATCGTAGCTGTCTAACATCAAATGAATATTTCCAAGGCTTCGTACAAGGATGATCTTCCGGCAAGACTCATCTGAGAACTGGCACATGAACTATCTGATTCTCTTGCTTGTATAATTAATGAGTGCCTACAATCTGGCGTTTTCCCTGACCAGTGGAAGCTATCCACCATAGTGCCCATCCCCAAGGTGAAACCATGCCAGTCTCTTGACCAATTACGACCGATTTCTCTAACACCTATCTTTGCTAAGATCTTTGAAACCTTTATATCAAATTGGATTACCCGCGACATCAGCCACAAGTTAGACAGTCAACAGTATGGAAATATTATGAACTCATCAACCACTCATTACCTTGTGAGTTTGGTGGACACTATCTTAAAAGGAACCGACTAGCCTGACCAGTGACCATGTTGCATCACTATGTGTCATTGATTATACCAAAGCTTTCGACCATATTGATCATAATATTGTTGTTATGAAACTTATCCAACTTGGTGTAGACCTATTACTTATTCGAGCCATCTGTAGTTAACTTGGATGTAGATCACACTGTACATGTTCGTGTCTCTAAATTCTCTCATGTGACACGTGGACCCCCAAGGCAGTAGCCTCAACCCGGTCCTTTTCTTAGTCATGATTAATGATGCTGCCTCTGATACACAACTAAGATGGACAATTGTAGATGATCTCACAATTGCAGAAGTTAGGAAACATTCCAAACCTTCAAACATCCAATCAGTAATAAACAACCTCTCTACTGATAATAGCATTACCCCCAAACCTGAGAAATGTATGAAAATGAATGTCTCATTCTTGAGAAGACCTACTTTCTCCTTGGTGCAAGTACTCTTGAATGTGTTAATACTCTCAAACTGTTTAGGTGTTATTGGTCAATCTAACATGAAATGGGAGAAACAAACTTCTCACATGACTAGCATTGCTGCTAAACGATTTTATCGGAGTGGACGCGACGATGGGTTGCATGCGAAGGCCTGCCTAGACAAGATTCTTTTTCGTTTTTATTCCTGCCTAGCGACCCGTGTGAGGAGTTAGGGATCAACAACCTGTCGTTGGGAGCGCCCTGTCAAGTACTACTAATAATCGAGCACCCGAGCTGTAAAGGAAGCACGCGCGTGTAATAATGTGTGCGTGTATTGTGTGCGCGTCCGATCTACAGTCACTCGTATCGCACGCACGGATCATAGCATGTGAAAAGCAACTACTAAAGCCTGGGTCACAAATGCCATTACGAACTGCTACGAACGCCGTATGAACGATTTTCAGACAATGGAAATTCGGGAAGACAATGGAAAAACAACTGGGAGATTCGTACGAAATTATCGTTCGTACGAACCTTTGTGACCGTAGCATAAGTCAGCCCAGGAAGTGGGCTAGGGCCTGCCTATCCATTGTTGTCTTTTCTGAACGCTCCGGCGTGCCTGCTCCTGTGTACATGTACAAGAAATGTATTAATGTTGTAACGCTGCGTTTTGTTGCTTTGTTTCTCACTCGCCTTTTAATGATCTCTCCTCTCTCTCTCTCTCGCTCTCTCCATCTCTCTCTTTCTATCTCCCTTCCTCTTTCTCTCTTTCGCTCTCTCTCTCTCGCTTTTCTCTCTTATTTCCTCTCTCTCTTCTCTTTCCTTTTCCCCTCTCTCCCTGTCTTCTCTCTCTCTCTCTATCTTCTGTCTCTCTTCCCACCCCTCTCTCCCTATACCTCTCTATCTATCCCCCTCTTTCTCCTCCTCTCTCTTTCTATCGTCATCTCTCATCCTCTCTCTTCACCTCTCCCTCTTTATCTCTCCTTTACTTTCTATCCCTCCCTCCTCTCTCTTTCTCTTTCTGTTCTCCCCCTCTCTTTCTCCCTCCCAACTCTCTCTCTCTCTCTCCCTCATCATTTCTCTCCTTCTCGATTTCCTCGTCATCTCTCGCGTTGGTCTGGTGTCATGTAGCCAGCCTGGTTTCATTCGTTGAATATGTAACCTCATGTTCATGTGCGTAAAACAACATGTTTTTCTTAAGTGTATATATTTTGGCTCAATTTTGTTCACACTATTCAATTTCATTGTAAATCATCTATTATGAGTTCATGAACTTTACATGTTGATGTTTTTATACCGAACAAATAAATAGATAAATAATTAAAATACATTCACATTCATTGTGATGTCATTAGAGGCGTTACGGGGGGAGAGGGTGTATGCATATCCACCCCCCAAAAAAAGGTTTTCTATGAAGGACTATTATGTAAATAACCAGCTGTATTTAGTCTTGGGTATACATAATAATCTTAGTACAATATCTGTTTGATTCGGCTTAAAATCAATGTTTCTCTTTCTTTCGCTAACGTTGTGTGTAGCGCTTGTATGTGAGTGTATCTCTTGCACTAGTGTTCCATGAGTATTTGGTTTTCAAGTATTTTTAAGTTATCAATACCGATGAGGCTGGGAAAATAATATTCTTACTGTAACAAAATAATGTCGAGAATTACATGTATGAACATTTAGCTGAATGGCATATACCCTAAGTGCAAATTGCCTCCCCCTCCCTTCTCCCACATTTTACTGGTGCCCCGCCATTGTCTAGACCCATGCTACACAAACTTTGAAATTATCTTAACATGTTCTCATTATGGTTATATATGTTATTATTTCTGTCTCCCCTCATTAATCTCTATCCCTCTTTTTCTCCCCTTTCTCTCTCTCTCTCCTTCTCCTGCTCCCCTTTCTCTCTCCCTGTCTCTCTTACTTTATCTCTCTCCCTTACTCTTACTCTTTCTCTCTCACTCTCTCGCCCTTTTTGTCTCTCTGTCTTTCTTTCCTTCTTCCTCTCTCTCTCTCTACCTCTATCTCACTTTCTGCTGTTCGTCAATTATTTCCCGTTATCACTGTTAATGCCCCCGTCCCCTTCGTCTAATTAATTATTTCCTCCAAGTGTCTAATTTTTGTAAAATTCTGAGGAAACTAACAATGTAAACCATTTAGATTTCGAAGACAAGTTTTAAGCATAACGCCATTTTTGTATAGACAAAGATTTTCATAACAAATGGAAAATTGCATGATCTCAGACCACGAGAAATATATGCATCTACTAATTTTTAATTTTCTTCTTAATTTGGTAATGTCAAACTGATTGATGTATTGTCGAATATCCCCAAAATGATGTTGCAATGCATACATATGAAAATGTGTTGTTAATGTATTCACACATTGTACACGACAATGTGGGTTTAATGTATTCTGGGTAAAGGTTGACAATGCCTTTTCATAATCATCTTCTAGCAAACCATCTTTGGATTTCCATGGTTATCAAAAGTACTCAGTATAGGGCACCGTAGTGCTAACGGCATATTCGCTTGACATACAGCAACGGGCTGGTACAGGGCAAATTCACGGATTGGTGCTGGTATGATCACCCCACTATTGTTGAGCACATAATCGCTTGGAGCCAGTAACCTTGACAATGTAGCCAGTATGACGTCATACTTTGGTATTTTATGCTACAGCTATTTTAAAATTGTGTAATATGAATGACCTCATGATAGATAACAAAACCGCCTAACTTATTTCATTGTATAGCATTTAAATTGTATTTCATTTTCCACACACCAATAATAACCATCAAACAAGAGATACACTCATGCAAAAATATGAATGATATTGTACATTCCGTAGAAAAAAGTAAAATACCCCTCCCCGAAAAAAGCGCATGAAATAAAAAATACATTTCAACTGGCAAAGGAGATTAGTGATTGCGAGTAGTAGTATGTGGACTGGGATACCATATAATGCAGTGATCTTAATATTGTGAGTGAGTGAGATGGAAAAAAACAATAACTGCAACTTATGTTACAGTAAAAGTATCTCTCCCATCAACCTACACAACAAAGATTAAGATATCTCATATAATCATTAACAATCAACAAATCAAATCATCAATATACTGTGAATTATGTACATTTTATGAGCGTACTTGTAATGTGAATAATGTCCTTACATACATTACATACATGTTGAATTTAACAAACCCATGCTATACAATACATTGTAAGCCATCATGAGCATCCTCATCCTCATGACCTTTTCGGCATTATTGTTTTATTTTATGTAATGAATATAATTGTTTCATTGTTTCCATGTATATATATAAACAGGTCCCATAGCCATATAAAAATCAACAATTTAAACGTTACAAGTAATCAGTATAATCTACATGTGGTGATCGTGAGCGCTGTCAAACTGTGCAGCTTAGATGTAAGAAATCATTCTACTATCTTTTTTTTATCAAAGTACATGTACAAATACTATGAATTATGCTGCTATGTACATTTCTTGAGCATACTTGTAATGTGAAAAGTTTCTTGATTCATGGTGACAACATACCCTAGCTGTACACTTCGTAATCGCTTTATAAGTATAATATACACGTGGCGATTGTGAGCGATGACAAACTGCGCAGCTTAAACGTATAATTTATGTTCTATCAAATTATATCAAAGATTAATATTTCCCATATATGACATTATGACATAAACAGTGTTGAACCTTACAAATGCTGGATATTATGTATCTATGACATATCATGAGCATACTCTTAATGTAAACAACATGATAAATGTTTAGCCCATTTATTATTCATTAGATACTTGTTAGATATATATATATATATATATCAACATGTCACATACCAAAACGAAATATCAACGAATTGAATGTTACAAATACTTATCACAACGCAGCTATGTACAGGTTGTGAGTGTGGTTGATAATAACAATGCGTAATTTATTTTATTATTTTAGCATCTCTGCTATCATACTAGATAAGGAGACTATACAACCTATTAATTGTTTTGTCAAATATACTGATTGTATGCATAATATATCAACATGTCATGAAGCCAAATAAAAAATCAACATATTGAATCATACAAGTACTCAGTTAACGCTGTATCTGTTCTATCAAAAAAATATCAAAGATTAACATATCTCATATAATAATAATAAATCAACAGTGTTGAATATTACAAATACTGGGTATTTTTTCTTATGCACATATCATGAGCATACTTGCAACTTGAATACTTTCTTGATAGATAATGAGACTTTGCCCTACTTAGTTGTTATATTATTCATTCTATCAAATATACTTTTTGGATACATTAATATATATTAAAACGTCTCAAAACTAAATGAAAAATCAACTAATAGAATCTTAGATAAACTCGGTATTATACAGCTATTTACCTGTTTCGGGTTTGTTAGATAACAAGACTGCAACTTATTTCAATACTATAGCATTTTTCTCGGCAAAAGATTACATATCAAAAGTTTCAATGTTTCATAATGAGCAAAATTATTAAATCAACAGTGTTGAGTCTTACAAATACTGGATACTGTGCTGCTATGTTCATATTATGAGCATAGTTTTAATTGTTGATAGATAACGAGACTTTGCAACATATTATTGTTTTATTAGTCATTCCATCAAATGTATGTGTTGAATACATACATGAACATATGTCTTAGCAACAACAACAACAAGAAAAAGGTGGAGAAACTTAGTATTATGCAGCTATTTACATGTTGTGAGCGCGTTAGGTGCCAAAACTTTGCAACTTATTTCCTTATGTTAGCATCGTTTTTTATCAAACCACATATACATAACAAAGATTCTTCTAGAAAAATGATAAAATCAACACATTTTAATCTTACAAATACTGGGTATTATGCAGCTATACACATGTTTACACGTTCTGAGCATATTTGCCATGCATATTCTCGCATGATAGATAACAATGCCATGCAATCTAAAGCATATAATTGTTAAGTTTTTGTTAAAGGTATTGGCAAGACATAAGGTGTACCGTTTAATTTGTTCTCAGTAGTAGGATTGGAAGAAAGTGTTTTTGCCTGCAATTTTCTTCCCCTCAATCGTCAAAAATGTATATCTTGCTTACCCATGACTATAAAACACATTTGATTTGATTTCTCTAGCTGAAAAACAATCAATCAATTAGAAAATTTCAAACGAATATACCTATACACGTAATTCAAGATAGTGTAATGCAGATATGTGCATGTACCTATAAATGATCGTGTAAAGCGTATATGGTGTATTTTTGGAGCCATAATGGCGGTAACTAAGTACCTACTCAGAGTTTAATCCCTTCTGGCTCTAAACGGATGATATACGTGTAGTCTCAAAGGGGTAAATTATCCTTTATTGTTTTAGGATATGTTCTATGAAAAGAACGTGTACATGAATCAGATTAACATGTCTCTTAATAGCAAAATGAAAACGAACAAGAAGAAGAAAAGAAATTAAATCTTACAAATACTCCTTATACTGCAGCTATTTACATGCACTTGTAATATGTATGAGCATGCGTGATGTGACTAGTTTCTTGATGGATAGGAAAGCTGTGCAACTTTCGTTTTTACATTTGATAACATTTAGTGTATCCCAATTCTCAGTTGGTAGGTGACAGATCATATTACATAATGAAGAAGAAGGTTTAAAGATAGAGAGGGATGGATAAATAATAAATGAAGGGTTTTCCGTGTGGACCGCCTTTAATAGCAGAACGCTAGATAGAGTCTGACGTTTTCTTTTCTAAAATGACCTAGATCAATATGTAATAAAGGAAAATGAAAAAGTATAGATTTGAATCTTCTTTAATCTTGGTATAAAACACGAACGAAGATATGTTATGAGCTGATGTTGTGTGATTAGTCTCTTGACAGATAAGGAAACTCTGCATCGTATAACATTGTTATAGTATTTCAATAACAGTGGTATGTTTCTCCTAAAGTCACTATGATTTGAATTCCACTATTGCATCTGAGTATTTTCTCTTGCTTTTTGGATTCTATTATTCATTGCACAAACTTGGCTTGAACCGAGTTATTGTTATTGTAATTGTACTTTATATGCAAATTCATGTATTGCTATACTTTTCTTTAAAATATAGAAATGATTACAACAGTTCATGTATTTATGTGACAAATTTTGATAATGTATATCATATAATCATGGCTAATCTAGGTACATGTTATACCGCACATATTGAGATCAACATGTAACTATTGGGATGCTAGTGATGATAGCCATATCACATGTTTATGTACATACGTGCGTATACGTAGTGAACATGGATAATTGTAATCAAACAGGATTTGATTTAGAGGGTAAATCTGTTTTTGAATACGAGAATGTTGTCTCCATCACAAGCAATCAGTTTCCCTGATGACGTCATCATGACCCGAGATATTATAAGGTGATTCCGCCTACTCAATCCTAAGCCCAGTCCAGTTGATAAAGGGAATGATGTTACTCTTCTCTTCTTCATATCACTCCCATCCATCACCTGATCAATCACACACGTCTTGCACTCATCATATGATGTCACGAAGTAGAGGTCGTCTGTTATAGGATCGATGCAGGCATTCAGGATGACACCACTGTGGGGGGTTTCCCTTTGAGCACCCTGTCTGTCGATAATGAACACTCTGTGATCTGGTGGGTAGGGTTGAGCAAGGATGTGACCTGATGATAATACACCGCGCATCATTATATTATGTTTATATGCGATGGTGTTCATGATCTTACCATCAGCTGGGTTGATGACGTATATATTAGACTGAAACCACTCAGCTGCGATGATCATCCTATCCTGGTCAGCAGCTACATCCACCACTGTGTCATCACGCGTTGTGTTTCTTGGTATTGTGATGTCATTGATGTGCTTCCATTGTCTGTCATACACACTGATGAATCCAGCCAAACTGTCCCCTGTACACCCCGTGCTGCATTTACCGCATACTACCTTGTCATCATTCAGCAATGCACAGGAGAAAACCAATGATGTAACACTACTGTTTATCACTCTCTGACTGTGCTTTGTGTTCATATCTAACATGTATGTGTGTACTCTACCTAATACCCTATCTGTGATGATCACATCGCATTCATTTATGTTTCCTATAATGGTTGGGTATGTGATTTTATCCTTGACATTGATTGTATCAATGAGCTTCCACTCCCCATCATACCCACCAATCCTCCCATCATACTTCTTTCTCCCAGCACCCTTCACAAACCTCACACCCGATATGGCCTCAGTGATTTGTTTAACCACACCCTCATTCAGTGGCTTCTTAATTTCATCACTCACTGAAGTCTTTACACAATGCCCATCTTTGACGACATTTTTATCATCTTCAAGTACTCTGTCAAGTGTCTGTAATGTATTCTTTAGGGTTTTTGTGTCATCTTGCCATGCGTTCTCCAACTCACCAATCTTTCTTTCTTTCTCTTCAGCGATGTTCTTAATGTCTGTTTGAAGACATTGTTGTTTATTGTCGATGGGTTCTCGTCTTCTCTCTGCATTTGTACGGTTATGTTCAAGTCGCTTCTCTCTCTTTTCACCGTTCTTTCGAATCTTTTCATTGATCTTCTGAATCTCCATTTGAAGTTTCTGGTTCTTCTCATCAATCTCCTGGTTGATTTTTGCAGCATCCTCCTTCTCTTTGTCTTTGTCTGTTTGGATCGCCTCCTTCATTACCAAATCAATTTCATCTTTCACAGCTTGCAGATGGGTGTCGGTGTCTTTCCTACAATAGCAAATTTGATCTCCATATAATCGACAAAGCTTTAATTTGTCCCTTGCCTTTTCTTTTAGAGTGATTAGTATCACTTTACTTTCAATGATGGCGCCCTCTATATCCTGTTGCACGCAAGGCTGCTCACGATGATCTATCATTGCGCATGAATAACACAGTGCTACTCCATGTGTTTTGCAATACAGTTTGATTTCTTCATTATGCCTCTCACAATAAAGAATTGACCCACCCTTTCTTGCTTTTCCGACGCATCCCTCTTTGGAGGCACAATCCTTGCAGAGCTTCTTCTTATCAATTACGTAGTACGCCACATCTGTGATTGCCTCACAGTTCTCTCCTTCACAGATGTCTTCTGCAGAGCTGAAGTTCGCCGCCATTATTTTCAGAGTATTGACCTGTAGAAAGAACAATTTCCAAGAGAGAGAGTGAGAGAAGAGAGAGACAGACAGAGACAGCACGAAAGATAGAGAGGGGGAGGAAGTGGAGAGATAAAGATAGGGAGTGGGAGAGAATAAGGGATAAGATAGACGGGGAAGGAAAGAAAAAAGGGGGAGGAAGGGAATGAGAATGAGGGAGGAATGACGGGAGAGAGAAGGAGAGAGGGAAGAAAGGTAATAGAAGGAGGGATGGATGAAGGGAGGGAGAAGAAGAGAGAATGGGAGGGACCGAGCGAGAGGAAGAGAGTAGAATACGTTTATTACAATGACCTTCATTAGTAAAATTTCCTTATGCACATTTAAAGTCAAAATAATAATGGGTGGCAGTTTATTTCCTTCGGTGAAAGTGCTTTGGAATTTCTATAAAAGGTCATGTACTGTTCTTCTCATCCATTGATTCAAACAGTTGTATGCTCTTGAGTCTGCAACAACCATTAAACAAAATTTACATTTCAAAATGCACTGAGAGCAAATTATATGAAATGTAATAGTTTTTTTCAGTCTAAGTGGCCATAGTGTGACTATATTACACATGCTTTGCAAAATGTACTTTCTACAGGATTCTTTTGACTAGAAATATTGAATTAATATATATATTTCTTTATCTTTTACATAAATCAATACAATTATCAATAAATAATTTTCAAGCGAAATCGACATGTTGATGTTTACATAGGTTTAGTATTGTGTGCGCGATATTAGAACAGTCTCTTTTTGAACTGATATTATCAAGTGGAGCAATGTTTGCAGCAAGTAAAAGGTGATCTGATATAAATTACCTGTTGATAAACACATTAGCATATTGTGGACTCAATTGTTGAGAGGGGGTTAACCAATCTTTGGTCTACGAGATCAGCATTTTTTGTTTTTTGGAATTCGCGGCACCCCTTTAGGATTTTCACGTCACCCTAATCCCAAATTCATCAGAGGATCTGTTTTTCATCCCTCGTGCATATAAGCGTACGGACACATTTTTATGTGAGAAAAGATACTCTGGATCCCAAATATTGCGAGCAAGCGAGCCAACAAATATAATCAGTCATCTCGTTTCCAGGAATCAGTCTGACTTATCAATTTTGGCGAGAAGTAAAGCGAACGAGGGGTAAAACAAAGAATTATACTTTATTGTGGCATAAATTTTATTTCGATATAGAAATACAAATAATTGTATATACCATGCTCTTGCACATTCCACGAACACAACATTCCTGGGGACGCTGATCCTTTTCTTTGTCAGAGACATACCTTTGGAACTCGCAGGAAAGCTCCCTTACCAACGTCAAATCATACCTGAAAACTTTTCTTTTTGCCAACGCTTAAATCTGTTTGGATAACTCTTATTTGCTTCTTTTTAATTTATGCCAAGACTCTACTGTAGTATAACAATCATTTTCTCATGAACTGCGCCAGGACTGTCATGTTCACAGAATTGCCGCGTTACAAATGGCCAATTCATTTATTATTTACATGGGCGCCCGAATCATAACGCGATTCGGGCAGTGAGAGATAGAGAAAGGTAGAAACAATAAGAGACATACAGTGGAAGATATAATTAACATTTCCTCTGATGTTGTCGGCCGTAATCTATCTGAAAACTTTTTTTATAAGTGGATGTATAATTTGAATTTTCAACTTTCTTCTTCTAGATAAGTCAAACATACCCGATCGCATAAACTGTTTCCCCTTTTACAACATTATTTAAATTTGATATATTTGTTCTTCCACTTCCTTGTATGAAACCAACCTTGTTCAAAGCAAATTGACCAACATTCAATATACAGCTCACTTTATTTGTTTTTCATCGCTCGTACACAAAGACACATGGGCACACCCGAACATATACTATCTGGATTCCAAATATTGTGAACAAGCGAGCAACAAATTATATTCAGTCACTTACCAGGAATCATCCTGATTGACCAATTTTGCGAGAAGTAAAGCGAACGAGTGGAAAAAGACCTACATACAATGTACAACTTACCTTAATTACCAGTTTATTGCGATGTTAACCTTCGTAAAGTGACGTCCGATAGAAAGTTGTTCATCAAGATGTTCCTTCCACAATTGAAACTTTGTCTGAAGAAGAAGAACGATTCATCCAAACTCTTCTAATATTTGGATTATGTGCTAATCACGATGGCGTTTAGTTGTATGCCAGTCTACGTCAAACTGATGCTCACTTGGCACAAATTTCCAAACAAATTCATAAGCATTTTTCACTCATGCATGCATACAGTGCATGCATATGGCAAGGAGAGAACGAACAGTAACTGTCTTGCAAACACATAATGTAGGAGCGTTGACAAAAGATGTGCTCCGTTGTTCTTTTTGAATAGGTTAATATGAATATAAATTGTATCTGCCTAACATCAAATGAATACATTCACATTCCTTGTGATGTCATTAGAGGCGTTACAGGGGTATGGTTATCCATGAATGAACATGGAAAAAAAACGTTGGCAATTCCAGAAATGTAAACTGATGTTTGATATTGTGAACGGTAACTCCCCCTCATATCTTCAAGATATGTTTACTCAGTCTGCAACAACACATGGTTATAGCACTAGAATGTCTCATACTCGTGGATTAGTCATCCCAAAAGTTAAAACTGAAAATGGTAGAAGGGCCTTTTCTTTTGAAGGTGCAATTATCTGGAACAACCTTACAAGTGAAGTACGAAATGCCCAAACCAAGCAGTCCTTTTGCACTTGAGAAAATGTTAATAAAACCCAAAACATAGCACATGCAAATAGGGAGGCTGTCACAAACAGATTTAATACTGTATCTCTCACAATTATCCTACAAATGACACATTATGTATACTTGTGTTTAGACACTCTTTTACTATGATATAAAGGATTTGTTGTCAAAATATGTTTATGTATGATTTTCCTGAAATTCTTTTTTGACTTGCTGAGTTTACATTTACATCTGAAATGTTATCTGTATTCTTTCTGGTATATCATGATTACTATTCACCTTGTAATGATATTTTCATGTATATGTATGTCTTCATATGTATTTTCATGTTATACAGGGCCCCCAAGTATAACAGTATTTTTAACTACTGATGGGGCTACCCTGTTGAAATAAAACGCAATAAATAAATAAATAAATCCATCCCTTGTCCAGCTTATGTCCATTTTTTAATATTTTTATTCTTATATGACACGCATCGATCACAAACAGCGCGGTGTCTCCACTCATCGCGCGATCCCCCAAATTACCGTCCAACAGGTAGAGGTAACAAAGTCATTAATAGATCAATGTTCTCACACGGGTAAGAAAGATCACGAACTTCTACAAAATCATGATTATGCGTTCTTTCATGCTGAAGACAAAGTGAGTGGATAAAACCTTGGCTCATGCAAAACCTTCGTCGTGGAACAGAAGTAGCAGGTCAGTTAAAGTATAAATATTAATCTGAAGTACAGGATCTGTTTGATTCGGTTTAAAATCAATATTTCTTTTTCTTTAACTACAGTTGTGTGTAGTGCTTGTATGTGATTTTATCTCTTGCACTAGTGTTCATTGAGTATTTGATTTTCAACTCATTTCAAGTTATTATTACCAATGAGGATGGGAAAATAAGATTCTTACTATAACAAATGTCAAGAATCACATGTATGAACATTTAGCTGAAAGGCATATACCCTAAGTGCATATTGCCTCCCCCTCCCTTCTCCCCCATTTCACTGGTGCCCCGCTATTGTGTTGACCCATGCTCCCAAAACTTTTGAAATATCTTAACATGTTCTCATTATGGTTATATATTATTATTTCTGTCTCCCCCTCATTTATCTCTATCCCTCTTTTCTCCCCTTCCTGTCTTTCCTTGTTTATCCCGTTTCTCCCTTTTCTCTATTCTTTTTTTCTCCCCCTCTCTCTCTCCCTTTCTCTTTCTCCTGCGCCCCTTTCCCTTTTCTTTCTCTCTCTCTCTCTCTCAACATTTCTCTCTCACTCTCTCCCTCTTTTTTGTCTTTCTTTCTTTCTTTCCTTCTTCTTCTCTCTCTCTCTCTATTCCTATATCTCCCATTCTGTCGTCGTCAATTATTTCCCGCTATCACTGTCAATGTCCCCGTACCCTTCTTCTAATTAATTATTTATTCCAAGTGTCAATTTTTTGAAAAATTCTGATGAAACTCACAATGACAACCATTTAGATTTTGAAGACAAGTTTCAAGCTTAAAGCCACGTTTAATAGACAAAGATTTTCATAACCAATGGAAAATTACATGGTGCCCTCACAACACAAGAAATATATGCATCTGCTAAATTTTAGTTTTCTTCTCAATTTGGTAATGTCAAACTGATTGATGTCTTTTCGAATATCCCCCAAAATGAGGTTGCAATGCATACATATGAAAATGTGTTGTTATTTTGTTCACAAAAATATTTGTAAACTAAAATGTCGGTTTACTGCATTCATGGTAAAGATTGAGAGTGCGGTTTCATAAGGATCTTCTAGCAAACTGTCTATGGATTACCATGGTTATCAATAGTACTCAGTATAGAGCACAGAAGTGCTAACGTCACATTCGCTCGTCGCCCAGGTTGCTAGTTCATAACAACAGAGCCTGCGTATGAGGTGTACCATGGAATCATTGAAGCAACGGGCTGGTACAGGGCAAATTCAGTGTTTGGCGCTGGTATGATAACCACACCATCGTTGAGCAAAAAAAAAAATCAAAAATCAAAATTGCTTGGAGCCAGTAACCTTGACAACTTAGCCAGTATGACGTTATACTTTAATACTTTATGTTACAGCTACTACTACTACACAAATTGTGTAATATGAATGGTCTGCCAATAGATTACAAAGCTATATAACTTATTTCATTGTATGGCATTTAAATTTTATTTCATTTTCCACCCATCAATAATAACCATCAAACAAGAGATATACTCATGCAAAAATATGAATAATATTGTACTTTCCATAGAATAAAAGAAGAATACCCCTCCCCGAAAAAAGCACATGAAACAAAAATAACATTTCAACTGACAAAAGAGATTAGTGATTGCGAGTAGTAGTATGTGGACTGGGATACCATATTATGCCGCGATTTTCATATTGTGAATGAGCGAGATGGAAAAAAATCTTTAAAAACACATTTTATTGTTATAGCATCTCTTCCATAAACCTACACAACAAAGATTTACATATCTCATATAATATGTAACAATCAACAAAGTCAAATCATACACAAACTGTGAATTATGTACATTTCATGTATGTAATTGTATTGTGAATAATATCCTTATACATGTTGATAACATACCCTCGCTATTCAATACATTGTAAGCCATCATCAGCAGCATCCTCCTGACCTTTCGGTATTATTGTTTTATTTCATGAAATGAATATACTTGTTTCATACATACACCATTGTTTCATATGTATATATAAACAGGTCCCATAGCCAAATAAAAATCAGCAATTTAAACGTTATAAGTAGCAGCTTACATGTATAATATCATTCTACTATCTGTTCTATCAAACTACATATCAAAGATTGATATTTCCCAACATTATGGCACAAAGTGTTGAATTTTACAAATGATGAGTATTATGTAGCTATGCACATATCATGAACATACTCTTAATGTACATTAAGAGTATGTTCATGATATGTTCATGATAAATGCGAGGGGAATACAGATTTTCTACAATATTTACTTGTTTATTTTAAGGACATTTTTATTTAGTCTAAACCCTGCACTCTTGGGCCCTCCAGAGCCTAAAAGTGTGTTGCAGTCTTTATCCAGTATTTGCAATACATTTTTTGGTGTGCACTTTTTCAAATTTTCCGGGGCGATCCCCCTAAACAAATTGAGGGGGGTGTGCCCATACCCCGAGATCGCAGCCCCTGTATACATGTACTTAGATAATGCAGGTATGTACACATACCTATAAATGAGCGTGTATAGTGTACATGTCGTTTGTTTAAAGCCATAAGGCCAGTAGCTTAGTACATACTCAGAGTTTACTCCCTTCTGGCTCTAAACGGACGATATACATGTAGTCCCTCAACAAAGGGGTAAATTATCCTTCATTGTTGTACGATATGTTCAATAAAAGGTGCATGCACATGAAATACATTAATATATCTCTTAATACCCAAATGAAAAAGAAAAAGATAAAGAAAACAAATTAAATCTTACAAATGCTCCTTATAATGATGCTATTTATAAGTACAATTGTATGAGCATGTGTGATGTGAATAGTTTCTTGATAAATAGGAACTGTGTAACCTTTTTTTTTAAATTTGATAACATTTATTGTATCCTAATTCTCAGTTGATAGGTGACAGATCATATGACACAATGAAGAAGAAGGCTTAAAGATAGAGAGGGATGGAGAAACAATTAATGATTAGTTTTCTATGTGGGCTGCCCTAATGACATAGATCCATATCCTGTATATCATGTAATCATGGCTTATCTAGATACATGTTATATCACACATATTGAGATCTACATGTAACTTTTGGGATGTTATTGCTAGTGTAAGTACGTGTGTATACGTAGTGAACATGGAAAAATGTAATCAAACAGGATTAGATTTAAAGGGCAAATCTGTTTTTGAATACGAGAATTTTGTCTCTATCGCTAGCAATCAGTTTCCCTGATGACGTCATCATCACCCGAGACAATAGAAGGTGACCCTTCCTATAAACCATTCTAGTTGATAGAGGGAATGATGCTACTCTTCTCTTCTTCATAACATCCCCACTCATCACCTGATCAATCACACACGTCTTACACTCATCATCTGATGTCACGACGTAGAGGTCGTCTGTCATAGGATCGATGCAGGCATTCAGGATTACATTAATGTGGGAGATTTCCCTTCGAGCACCCTCCCTGTCAATGATGAACACTCTGTGATCTACTGGGTAGGGTTGAGCGATGATGTGACCTGATGATAATACACCGCGCATCAATATCATCTGTTTACATGCGATGGTATTCATGATCTCACCATCAGCTGGGTTGATGACGTATATCTTAGACTGATCCCACTCAACAGCGATGATCATGCCATCCTGGTCAGCAGCTACATCCACCATTGTGCTAGGACGCGTTGTGTTTTTTGGTATTGTGACGTCATTGATGTGCTTCCATTGTCTGTCATACACACTGATGAGTCCATTCAAACTGTCCCCTGTACACCCTCTACGGTATTTACCGCATACTACCTTGCCACCATTCAGCAATGCACATGAGGTAACACATGATGTATCACTACTGGTTATCACTCTCTGACTGTCTTTAGTGTCCATATGTAACATGTATGTATGTACGTTATCTACTACTCTATCTGTGACGATCACATTGCATTCATCTATGCATCCTACAATGGCTGGGAATGTGATTTTATCACTGATATTGATTGTATCAATGAGCTTCCACTCTCCATCATACCCATCAATCCTCCCATCATACTTCTCTCTCCCAGCACCCTTCACAAACCTCACACCCGATATGGACCCAGTGATTTGTTTCACACCATCCTCATTCAGTGGCTTCTTTAATTCATCACTCACTGATGTAATCACACGATGCCCGTCTTTGACGACATTTTTTATCATTTTCGAGTACTGTATCAAGCGTCTGTACCGTAGTCTCTGTGGTTTTGGTCTCATCTTGCCATGCGTTCTCAAACTCACCAATCTTTCTTTCTTTCTCTTCAGCGATGTTCTCAATGTCTGTTTGAAGACCATGTTGTTTATTGTCAATTGGTTCTCGTCTTCTCTCTGCATTTGAACGGTTTAATTCAAGTCGTTTTTCTCTCTCGTCATCGTCCTTTCGAATCTTTGCATTGATCTTCTCAATCTCCTCTTTAAGTTTTGTTTTCTTCTCATCAAACTCCTGGTTGATTTTTGCAGCATCCTCCTTCTCTCTGTCTTTGTCTGTTTGGATCGCCTCATTGATTACCGAATCAACTTCATCTTTTAAAGCTTGTAGATGGGTGTCGGTGTCCTTCCTACACTGATGAATCTGATCTCCATAAACTCGACAAAGCTTTAATTTGTCCTCTGCCTTTTCTTTTAGAGTGGTTAGACTTGCTTTACTTTCCATGATGGCGCCGTCTATATCCTGTTGCACGCAAGGCTGTTGATGATCTATATGTGCGCATGAATAACAAAGTGCTACACCATGCGTTTTACAATACAATTTGATTTCTTCATTGTGTTCCTCACAATAAAGATTGGACCCACCCTTTCTTGCTTTTCTGATGCATCCCTCTTTGGAGGCGCAGTTATCGCAGAGCTTCCTCTTCTCCTTCACGTAATACGTCACATCTGTGGTTGCCTCACAGTTCTCTCCTGCACAGATGTCTTCTTCAAAGTTGAAGTTCGCCGCCATCCTGATCAGAGTATTGACCTGTAGAAAGAACAATTCTCAAGAGAGAAAGAGAGGGAGAGAGAGAGAGGATGAAGTTGAGAAAGAGAGAGAGAGAGGTGGGGGAGATTTAGGGGTAGGATGAATGGGGAGGCATAGACAGAGGGGGAAAGAAGGGAGAAGGAGGGAGGAAAGAAGGGTGATATAAGGAAGGATGGATGAAGGGAGAGAGAAGCAGAGAGGAAGGGAAGGACCAAGCAAGAGGAATTGAATATGATATATTTAATACAACGACCTCCATTATTATATTGTATTTAGGCACGTTTAAAATAAAAACATTATTAATGGATTGCAGTGTATTTCCTTTCGTGAAATTGCTATTGAAGGATCATATAGGCCAACTGTTTTTCTCATTCATTTTTGTTAAAACAATTGTAAATGGTCTTGAATCTGCAACAACTATTTTTAAAATGCACTGAGAGCAAGTCATATTAAATTTTAAGTGAAAATTCATAGTTTCTTTTGGTCTAAGAATACATAATGTAAACGTAATACACATGCTTTGCGAAATAATTGGTACTTTCTACATGATTCTCTTGATTATAAATATTGAATTCATATTTCTATTGATATGTTTTGCATATATCATCACAATTACCATTTAAGGATATTTCAAGCTCTTGTTGTTTACATAGGTATAGGATTGTGTGCGCGATAATAGAGCAGTCTCCTTTTGAAGTGATATTATCAAGTGACCAAGACATGTGGAGCAATGTATGCGACGCTTTATATAACTGCAAGAAAAAGGTGATCTAATATAAAATGTATAAACCCAGTAGCATATTGTGGACTGAATTATTGGGAGGGGGGAGTCGGTGGGGTGCATCAGTCTATGGTGTACGAGATCAGCATTTGTTAGTTTTTTTTATAATTCGCGGCACCCCTTTAGGATTTTCACGTCACCCTAATCCAAAATTCATCCCTCGTGCATATACTAGGCGTACGGGGCACATTTGTGTGTGAGAGCCGTGTGAGGGCCTCTTGTCAAAAAAAAAAATAGTATCTGGATACCAAACATTGCGAGCAAGCGAGCAAAAACATATATTCAGTCATCTCGTTGCCAGGAATCACCATGATTTATCAATTTTGTGAGAAGAAAGCGATCGAGGGCTAACAAGAAGATACTTGTTTTGGCATAAATTTGATTTCGATATAGAAATACAATAAATATGGTTATATTCGGGCGTCATGCTGCGCAAATCATGACGAAATTCGGGCAGTGAGAAATGGAGAAAGGAAGAAAGAGAAATAGACATATAGAAGAAGATATCGATCATATTTTTGTTTCATGTTGTAGGCCCTAATCTATCTGAAAATGTTCGTATAAGTATATTTTTTAGTCAAACTAATGCTTACCTAGCACAAATTAGCACACACATTTATGGACTTTTTTTTTGTACACATGCATGCATACAGTGCATGGATATGGCAAGTAGAGAAACAAGTTATTGTCCCCCAAAATACACAATATAATTTTATTGGCGTTGACAACAGATGTGCTCCGTTGCTCTTTCTGAATCATAGTCCGTGTATAACGTCTAGTATGACGTCAAATGAATACATTTACATTCCTCGTGATGTCAATAGACGCGTAAAAGGCGAGGGGGGGTTGCTAATCCATCCCCCGAAAAATAAAATTGCTAGAAAAAAACTATTAGATGTAAATAACCAGCACAGTTCGTGAGAGTTACATCTCGGTCACATGACTTTGTATCACTGTTCTGTTCTATGTAGAAGGAATAAAATCATTAGATCAATGTTTTCATAAGGGTATGAAAGAATACGAAACTCTACAAACTCTGGATTACGTGTTTGTCCATGCTGAAGACAAAGTTAGTGAGGAGAATTATGGCTTATGCAAGGTCTTCGCTGTGGAACAGAAGTAGCAGATCAGTTGAAGTATAAATGATAATCTAAAGTACAGTATATGTTTGATTCGGCTTAACACAAATCTTTCTCTTTTTACACTACCGTTGAGTAAAGTCCTTCGATGTAATTTTTTTTCTCTTGCACTAGTGTTCGTCGAGTATTTCATTTTCAAGTAAATTCAAGATTCTCACTATAACGAATCTTGTGAATTACATGTACAAACATTTAGCTGAATGGCATGTACCCTAAAGGCATGTTGCCCCATCTTTGGTTCCCCATTTCAATGGTGTCCCCTCATTTGCTGGACCCATGCTACAGCAGTGTAAATATCTCAACAAGTTCTCATTATGATTATCTGTTATTAGTTTTCTCTCCCTTTCTTTCCCTCTTTTCTCCCCCTCTCTTTTTCTTCTATAGCCACTTTCTCTTTTCCTCCCTCTCTCTGCTTCTCTCTCTCTTTCTCTTTCTCTATGCATTCCTTTCTTCCCCCCCCCCACTTTGTCTCTCTCTCTCTCTGCCCCTCTATGTCCTACTCTCCCGTTTTCGCTTTCTTTCACACTATCCCTGTCACTACCCCTATCCCCTCTAAAAATATTGTCACAAACCCGCAACTTCTTTTTCATCTAATTTTTCTTCCAAGTGTCTCTGTTTATTGGTTTCACGTCACCATAATCCATACTCCAATACAATAGGTAAGGTTATATTAGGGCGCCATGCTGCCCGAATCATGACCAAATTCGGGCAGTGAGAAATAAAGAAAGTAAAAAAGAGATAGAGACATACAAAAGAAAAACTTACCCCATCCCACATGCATACACCTGTTTCTCCTTTTATAGCTTAATTACCTATTTCTCATCCACTTCCTTTTTTTTATACCGACCTTGTTCATAGCAAAATGACCTAAATACAGCTTACCTTAATTACCAGTTTCTTGCGATTTTAACTTTCGTAATGTGAAATCAGAAAGAAAGTTGATCATCTAGATCTGGCCTTCTCAACTGGCGGAGCTTGTGGTCAGTCGGAGTGGCGCAGGACTGTTGCCAAACAAATAAAACAAATAATATTTTGAAATTAAAAACTTAGCAAAATCAAGAAGCCGCAGTCGAAGTTGAGTCCGATTGACATTTCCCGTGTTTATTGTACCAAAATAACTACATATAAATGTACTTCCACTGTAATTGTACCCAGGAATTGTACTAGTTTTTTAACATCAATATGAAATTATGATTAATATGTTTTGGAATACAAAGGTGTTAAAAATGCCACATCTGGGCCTTTACAAAGCCCTACAATTCACCAGCTTTCAGGGGCTGCCCCCTGGACCCCATCCGTTGTCGGCTCGGTCGCTACACTTCCTCGCAGCACAGTCACCAAACATACATTTTGGCACTTCAACTTCAATAAAGTTGTCGTTTTTGCACTTCTAATAAACTAGTTGAGAAGGCCTGCCCTGATGTAGATGCTCCTTTAATAATTGATACTGTTTTAAGAAGAACAATTCATCCAACGTCTTGTAATATGTGTATTAGGTACAAATCAAGATGATATTTAGTTGTATGCCATTCCACGTCAAACTGATGCTCACTTGGCACAAAATTGCATTAAAAAATCATAGACATTTTTACTCATGCATACAGTGCATGTATATGTCAAGTATGGAAAACAGGTAATAGTCCCCTAAACACACAATGTAGGAGTGTTGCCAAAAGATGTGCTCCGTTGCTCATTGTGAATAGATTAATATGAATATGAATCATACCTGTCCAACATGAAATGAATACAGTCACATTCCTTGCGATGTAAGTAGAGGCGTTACAAAGGGGGTATGCTTATCCATCCCTAAACAATTTTTTTTTTGCTAGGAAATACTAAATATGTAAATAACCAGCTGTAGTTAGACACAGTTCTTCAGAGTAATATCTCGGTCACATGACTTTCTTTCACTATTCTACCCTAGGTAGAAGGAATAAAGTCATTAGATCAATATTTTTATAAGGGTAAGAAAGATCATTAAACTCTACAAACTATGGATTATGTGTTTTTCCACGCTGAAGACAAAGTGAGTGGAGAATACCTTTGCTCATGCATGACCTTCGGTTTAAAACAGAAGTTGCAGATCAGTTGAAGTATAAATAATAATCTAAAGTACAGTATCTGTTTGATTCGGCTTTTAAAAAAAATCTCTCTTTCTTTCACTACAGTCGTGTAGAGTGTTTTTATATGATTTCATCTCTTGCACTAGTGTTCCTCGAGCATTTGATTTCCAAGTAATTTCAAGATTCTCAATTGAAGGAATCGTGATAATTACATGTTTGAACTTGTGTGAGCTGAGTGGCATGTAACCTAATTACATGTTCTCCCCCCCCCCTCCCATTTCACTGGTGCACCCTCCTTGGGTAGACACATGCCACAAAAACACTGTAAATATCTTAACATGTTTTTGTTATGATTAATTATCATTATATCCCCCCTCTCTCTCTCTCTCTCTCTCTTTCTCTCCATATTTTTCCCCCTCATCTCTTTCTTTCTTTACTCCCTCTACCCTCTTTAGACTGTAGGCTGACTTCTAAAAATGTGAGCCATTTTTCAATTCCGTGGTCCACGAATCCGAACCACACACTTTTACTTGATTCTGGGGTACTTTTTGGTGCTGATTTTGTTTTTTCCACTTGCCAACCCCCAAAACTACAAATAAAAGAGATATTTGGTAATTTATGCTAATTCATGCAAAAATGTGATTTCGGCTTATGTACACGTTGTTGAGGTTGAAAAATAATATTATTGTATGATAATAGATCATTTGAGTAAAGATTAATGTAATTAAGAATTTAAGCCTTGAAATAAAGAAGTTATTATGTATTTATTACAAGTAATAAAATAATAAAGATAAAATATGCAAATTTATGCATATTTGTCCACTTTTCACAGCATGAAACAGAGGAGAGGGAAAGTTAATTTTTTGTGTAATGACCCTGGTTTTTCAAAGTTATCCAATTTATCTTGTCAACACATTCACTCAAACAAACAAACAAACAAACAAACAAACTTTCACGAACACCGGCAACTTTCTTGTATTATTATTGGCATTACGAGTCAGTTTATGTTTGGGAATACTACACTTCGCACACATCTTTACACCCTATTGCGCACACATTCACTCAAACAAAAAACAAAAAAACAAAACATTCACAAACACCAGCAACTTTCTTGTATATTACACCCTATAAAAGACTTGATACTAACATATGGCAAGGCACATTAAAACTTTGATTTGTATACACATTCATTTGGCATTTTTAATTCTCTCAAATTTCTTCTACAAACCAAATTATTTCTTTTTATGTGCTACATGTAATATACTTGGCAATGATGATTCATATTTGCTTGTTTTAGTGTCCTATCAATCGTTCAACAGAGGAAGAAAACAAAAAACCCTTTGCAAAGAGCAAAGATAAACTTCAAATGGTTAAAAATATTATATCCTCCCAAAAAGGTTGAGAGAAGTGATAACATGTCGTTTACGGATGTCTGTTTGGCACTCTGCACTGTTCACTGCTTTTCAATTTCCATACTTGTAATGCTTAGCATACTTAAAAGTGAAACAGAAAAAAACACCTCACAAACCAAATACTCTTATTGACAAGTGAAAAACACTAATAAACATTCATGTTGTAAGTAAGGATATTTACATAAATTTTGACAAAGAACCTTTTCTGAATTATACAGATCATAGCATAAAAAGTATGTGTTCATGTCGTATACCGTAGCTGGATTGAGGACACACGTGTACGTGTAAACAAGTCCCATACATAGAAAAGTTTACATGTATTATAAAAAAGCATACTGGACATTCTTAAGACCCATCTTGCAATTCATACCACCGGTTTGTGCCCTTCTACATTTAGGAACTGTTGTCACTATCTGATCATGTTACACTTCCTCCAGGTGATCGATAGAGAAAAATAAGAAATACATGTTTTGACTTTCCTCTTAGACATACATTGTACACTGTATGTACTTACATTTCAAGTTACAATAGGCATAATACAATATTTTCTCCTTGCTTTTGGTTTTCATATTCACATTCTTGCAAAATTTCTCATTTCATCTAGAAGGGACAAATAACTTCAATACAATGCTACACATATTACAAATGAATGTCTCACTGTGTTACATAAAGGAGTTTACACATGAGCAACAACATTTAGTGTATAAACAGGAATTTCTCATACTTTTGAGAAATGATCAGATATTTAAAATGTTTAATGAAGAATATCTTTATTTTTTAGTTGAAGTGTATAACAATCATTTTCACACCAATCTGTAATCTAAAGCAGTAGGAGAATTTTAGTGAAATAATTTCACAGGCATTTGTAAAAATACACTTCAAAAGTAGGTTGGTGTTCAATGAGGATGCATGAAAATAAGTTATTTAGAAACAAAATCTTTAAAATTCACAAGAAAAAATCAGGGACACATAAATACCATACAGCAAATGATGAATGCTTTCCAAATCGAATACTAGTAGCCCATGCTATTGCTTTTCCCGGGTTTTCCAGCATGAAAATGTATTGATCACCCAAAACTTCATGTCAATAATTCTTAATGATTAATTCTTAATGACAACAGTTTTATAAGACTTTTAATATTGAAATCCTTTGCTGCATCCTTTTCAATGACACGACCTATCATTCAAGTCCCCTATTTCTTCTACCATTTTGCCTTTGGAATAATTCACAAGAAAGAAAAAATGTACATGATGAAAACGATATGTGGAACATAATGTATACTATTTTAAAACAAATGTATTATTTCAACTTCTAATCCCATTTGCGGCTGTGGAGCTTCAAATTGCAACACAAAAGGAATATGAATAATATTAATACAACATACCAACAAGTAATTTAGAAGGTGTCGAAATATTAAACTAAATGAATTTATTCACTGCATTTTTTCAACATTGACACCCTTCCTTCCTACTCAAAATCAGAGTCTTCATTGTCTTCTTCTTCTTCTTCTTCTTCTTCTTCTTTTTCTCGCTCTTCAGCAGTGTCAGCAACTTGATTTTCACATCTTTCACAATTGCACATTTCAGTGCACGGTATCTTATTTTTACGACATTCACACTGTCTTGTACTACAGTGACTCTTTTTGCACTTGCACTTCAACTGTCCGAGAAAGTTTCCTGGTGCAGGAGGAAGGTTTCCCCATTTGATGACAAGGTCACCCTTTTCCATTGCCCATCCACAACATGTTGGATTTGGGGCATTTATTAACTTGTTTGTGGCTCGTCTGTGAATAGCAGCCTGGTAATTGGCTCGCTTAGCATGCTCATGCAATGAGTCCTGATTAGGAGGAAGTGAATGTTCAAATTTACATTCTAACCTGAACATATTGTACCGGACTAGATTGATACTTTTTTCTTCCTTGCGTCCATACAGGGCACAGACAAATTCTTCGAGTTTCTCATTCAGGTCTCCAGACAATTCAAAATGTTGTCCTACTTCATCAAATACCTGTACAAATCTCTTTTCCTCCAACATTAATCTTAGAGCTTTGATTTTACCTTTGCCGTAGAATGCACTAACAGAGTCGCACCCTGTAAAACAGTGAAGCCCTATTAAGGCATTGGAAACATCAGCACCTAAATCCTCTGCGAGTGATGTCAAATCTATTGTTCGAGCCTGATTTCCTCGTCCAGTGTGAAAGAGAACACGACTTTGAATGTTTCCAACCAAAGCAAGGGCAATGATGAAGACATCAGTATCAGGGCTCCTTATAATGACTGCCTTTTGTGTCTCATCTTCTGAGGAAGCCTGTCTTTGCGAAGCATACGCACAATGTAGAAGTAATCGAGTATCTGCTTCTTCATGGTCTGCGTGGAGGTCTGTTATATCAGAAACGACTAATTCCCCATTCTGAGGGCAGAGAGAATGGCATGTGGTTCCATGAGCTAGAAACACTTCCACATTTTTAAATTCATCTGGACTGGTTTGTCTCCATGTGTTGAAGAAGAACTCCACTAATTCTTCCTTGTTTGCACCACATGCTATGTATTTCTTCCATTGAAGAGGGATAGGCTGGTCTTTGCTGTAGATCTTCATTCTCTCTGTACCTCCTGCTGCACGTTTGCCTCGCTCTCCACCTTTTATTGAAACAGATGGGTACTGGTCAGTTACAAAGTGGATTGAGTTGGCGTACAAATTAGTAGCCAATCCTATAAGCTTTGTGAAGATACATTCAGCAAGATTCCCAAAGGTCATCAATGACGAAATACGTCCACCAATTTCTTGAATGAGTGCCATTCCATCAACAACCCAAACTGTTTCTTTCGGGATAATTGGGTCATTTGAAGTTGGCACACTTTTTACCTCAAAATGTCGAAGCAAACTAGCTTTGTTGGTTTTAACCAAGTTCCCTTCGTCTGTTGCCAAGGCCAAAGGATATGTTGTTAGTGTGTACCTCATCAAGTCTTCGATTTCAATGTCTCGGCTTCGGGAAGCAATAAGCAATTTGGCCAACATACTCTTATCTGCCGATGTTTTTCCCTGTTTACATTGCTTTTTTGATGCTTCCTTTTTTTCATTGTTGTGAATGTTTTTAGTCCTTTCTGTTTGATTGTTGTGAACAGGTCTTTAGTTCCTGACTGCAGTCTGTCTTGAAGATATTCCTCGGTTTCACATTGACCGCGGCTATAAGCGAGTAGCAAATCATTCTTGACTTCTTCAGTAGCAACTATGCCGGATGATATTTGCAACAAACAGTCACCGGTTTCTTCAAATGGGTTGACCATTTTTTCAATCGTATCGCAGACGGCTTGAACGTCTTCATTATCTTTCCTGATACGATGCTGCTGGAGATCTTTCACTGTGGCTACTGAATCACTCTTCCCAGCCATGCTTGCACACTGGTGCTGTATAGCTGCTCTAAGATGATGAGACAACACCCATCTGTGGTAGGAACTTCTTGAGTTACTAAATCCTATCACTCCTCCCTTAGTCTTCGTGTCTCGGTTGATCGTTTGCTCGATTGTCTGGTCCCCAGCAATCCCAGCAAAACCATGGTTCTCTTGGCGAATGACAGTGAACTGGCCTTTGAGGAATGCAGCATAAACAGATGGATGAGTCTCAGGCAGTTGCTTCATTTCCATCCAATAGGCAGTCCTCTCACAGACGACAAGTGCAACAACCAATTTCCTTCCTTTGTTGCTCTGATGAAGAGAAGCAGGTGCTCTACCATGTCTATGTAGGAGGACCAGAATGCAAATGTTGGCGTGGAAGATTTTTCTACTACAAACTTTTCGTACCTTGCTTGTAAGCTGCCAAAGTCCTCATCATTCACAAGTTGTTTGTGTTGAAGTGATGGGAAAGTAGCTTGCAGCTTTTCCACAGTGTTTGATGCTTGAACTTGTTCTTCAACATCCTTGGATTTGAGGAATGCCTGCCAGCGCAAGTGTTCCATTGCTTCGCAAACGATTTTGTGCATTCTTATGCTCCTGTTATACTGACGCCCACAAAGAACTCCATTAGCAGAACCTTCAGCAACAAGTCCACTCTCAATGATTATGTCTTGTAGTCCAGCATCTCTGAAACGTTTCCCAAGACTTGCAAGGAAATTCATGCTTGTGTGAAACTCTCCCATTCTAATGACAGTTCTAGCCATGAGGTGGTCATCCTTCCAGCGTATTTGCTGGGCCTTACTGTAAATGGCCTGATCACAGACAATGACGATGGACTCTTGCTGAAGAAGGGTGCATATCTTTACACTCTTCACTAGAATTGTATTGATCGTGTCCATTAGAGTGGGCGAGGCATCAATGGCTGGAAGATAGTATACACTGGATATTGTTGGCTTCGCTTGGTCCAACTGTGTGTTATATCCGGTCCAGCTTGGGAGTAAAGAACCTCTTTGTCCTTGGATGCGAGATAGGCGGAACGCTAGGTCTTTCTTCTTTGCCGACAGCAGATATGACTCTCTACGGTTTTCTGTTATGTCCAGGTCTTGCCCAAACGGTGCTGGACCCTTCTTCCCTGAACCAAAGTACGACACAAGTGATGAAGCAGGGGCAGTAATTGACCGTTTATGGGATCTTGGGACAGATGGATGTTGGTCATTCAATACCTCAGGTTTTCCACTCTGGATCAGAATACCATTAGTGGAATGCGTTGTTCCCTTCCCTGATATGGTCTCTTCTGAGAAATCAATGTTGTCCTAGACTAGCGTGGTGAACTTTGGTGTCACGCCTTCTGGTAAAACTTCATCTCCTCTTGAAAGCTGCTTTGTGGCAAGGGCAGTGTCATGCTCTAGGACCATCGAATGTGACGTGCAATGACCGAGGCCATTCAGAATGCCAATCAGCTTTGCTGACCCTGTCATGTGTCTAACTGTCATGGCTAGTGATGAGTGTTTAGGAAAGATTACTTTACCCTTACAATTCATATACATTACATCTTGACAAATAGATAGTAACTTTCTCTTTTCATCTACACCTGTTCTTACAAGTCCTGACAGTTCTAAATCTTCTGATGCATCTACAACCCATGACAAGAAGTTGAATAACATGCTTGGAGTTGCTTCCTCGGCAGACTGGAGGGAAAGGTCACTTGCAATTGGAGGCCACTTGACTTGCTGTCGATGCTTTGTACACGCAGACTGAATGCTCTCCTTGAGGATCTAAAATAAAAAAGCACAGGGAGAAAAAACAACCTTTTAGCAATTTGTTAGGAAGGGCGTGCTACATTTAATTATGAATGAAAAAAATCTACTAAAAAAATCTAAAAGTTATTTCTAATAAAACACATGTATATTTGGCTTCAGGCATACATTCACATGTATGTACCGTACACATGTAGCTACACTGGGCACTGACTGCCAAATTATCAAAATGATAGTTCAAATACATACATGTAAATGCAATGACACCGTGTTTCAAAACATACACAGTTGAGAGGAATTGTAAGGGGTACGAGCAATTATAAACTCACTATCATGTTTTTTTTCCTTGTAATTGATGCCCCATAATCAAATGCTTATTTGCTATAGAATGATACATGTACATGTACATGTTCATGTAAAATATTTTGTCAACGTCTGGTTAAAAGTTCCATAAAAACTGATTATTTATGACAAAATATTGAAAGGTAAAAGTGCATGTTATTAGACAACAACAAAATCATATCGTCAGTTTCTTAAATAATGAAATGCTCATGTGTTTGGAATGTTGTTTTCCTCCTTAAAATGTTGCGCATAAAACTATACCTGTATGTACAGTATATCTTATTCATTTGCACCTGCAAATATAAAAGCATGCTAAGAACTTTGGAGAAAATAAAGTGTTTAAAAAAATACAAAGTGACTAATTTTTCTAACCTGTGATGCATGGAAAAGTGTACGAAGCTGCCCATGTTGGGCATCAGTAGGAATTTTTGGGGTTTCTTCATCACATGATGATTGCGAGTCTTCACTTGTGCTGGTGGACTGGTCTTGAACTGCCTGTTCTGCTAAGGCTACTGCCTCAATCTCTGATGTCATAACAATGTCACTCTCATTCTTCTTCCGTGGTGACACAAAGAGAAGCTCAGGGAATGCATCTTTAAGCAGCTTTTTTAGTCTTGTTGTTTTGTACCCAGATACATCTACTCCCTCTACTCTTTTTGCAATTTTAATGAACATCTGTTTCAACGTCGTCAGACGAAGGAGTTCCTTGCCTTGAACAATTCTCTTTTGAACAATTGAAGCGAGTTCACTGAATGATGCACTATACAAGTGCATACTTTCTGCATCCATGTCAAGCTGATCTTCTTTGGCGACGCATCTCACAAACTCACGGTAACAAAGTTTGTGATACCGGACTTCAACAGCAACCATGTCCTTCCCACGTATCTGGGTTAATATGCGTGAATGTTTTCGTTTCTCAGCTGCTTGCAGAAAATTTGCTGCATTTATCCGTTCACACAAAACCAGTGGGATAGGATACCTCTTCCTACTAATCCTGTCAGTGCGCCATCGCATCTTCCTACAGATGATGCACTCCTTAGGAAGGACATTGCGAAACTTTGTTGGGGACACACTGGAGCGTAGAAGCTTCCTGGATGGAGCAGATGTCGATGGGACATCGATGTCTTCTGTTGAAGATTCAACATCAGCATCTGAAAAAAGACAATTAATTCAACCAAAATAAGTACAAGTTCAGCCTTCAGGTACATGTAGTATGTGGTAGATTTTATAGGATCATACATGAGAATATTTAATTTCTACATTTCATATAATACTCATTGACAAGAAGAGTAATCAGGTTTTTGAATTTAACACCTGTAAAGCATTTTTCAAGAAATGCATACAGTAGTCAGTACCTTGGGCAGAGAAACGTAGTTCATCGAACACCAGGTTTTGGTCCAGCCTCCAAACAATGTACATGTACTTGATCTACATATTTGCCAAATCTTATTTAAGAATACACAGTTTAATATTCAAAAAGTCAATGCGTCTGCATACTAAAGTACTTTTTAATAATATAGACTTACGTCAGTTTCATTGAGATACTCAGTCATGTGTCGATCATACAGATATGCCATATGGCATATCTAAAGAGTAAAGACTAAAGTGCAGATCTAGTTCTAGATTTTTCTACAGGTATGTAAGTTAAAAGAATATGGAGTTTATCAAGGTCTAACTTCATTTCACTAACTTAAAGTCTGAGCTACAAAAAAGGGGAATCATATGTAGTCCTACTCTTAATCTAATGCACATGCATGATGCATCACTGCGCTGACTTCAGATCTGAATGATTCTGTGTCAGTCAACTCAAGTCACGTCAAGTCATGCAAACTCTTTTTGGCCTTCTGCATGTTCTTATTCTTAACTGAACTTGTAAAAATTCTATGCTGACTAAAATGAGTACGAGCTAGACTTTTACTCACCACTGTCTTTTGTTGTGTAGAAACTTGAGAGTGATCCTATATATGTAGTATGAAGATGACAATGGCGATCGCGATGTGTGTTGATCAATATACAATGTCGAGTGTAACACGTTGAAGAAGAATTGTAGAAATTGACACTCCTAAATGTTGGGGAACAGAGGGAGTGTTCGTAGGAAATGTCCCCGACGACTATATACAAAATACTAGACTGAAGACTGAAGAAGTGGAGTCTAGTTGTGGCAAGAGTTGGTAAAACAAACGCTATCTAATAACCGGAGGCCTCGGCTAAAGTACGAGAAGCGGATCGCGTTCTTCTAAAGTTGTGGCAAAAATGAAGTAACGTAAATATAAACACCTCGGGCTAGCACAAGCGTAAATCAAAATATGCTAGCCCAGGAAGAAAGTACACGAAAATAACCACTGGCGCGTTGTAAATAAACCGCGTATTCCAAGTGAAATAAGTGTCAGAATTGAAGTCACGAAATGTCGAGTCGCGAAGAGAAAACAAGCAGTTCGCTATTAACAGTTGTCGTGAAGAAATCACAGGCGTGTACTAGAGAAAATCCAACGGAAAACGCTACACTATGTCGCCGTAGCTGCTGGATGAAAAATCGCGAAGATCGCTATAAAAGTGAGTCAATCCAATACGTGATGATCTTACGAGATCATGCAGGCTAACTAACCAAAACCCCAGCTCCGTGGCGAAAACGTGACCAGCGGAAGCTGTGATTGGTCAAATTACGAAAACAAACCATGGCGACGAGATATGTGAAGGCAGGTGCCAAAATGTGTCAAGAATGTGAAACATACGACATCGCAGGAAAACTGCATAAATTATCAGCGTAAATTTCTCAAAAGTTGTCGGCACAACAAGGCAATATCAAAACATTACATAAAGTTCGTTGACACTATAATGGAGCATAAATTCACTACATATAATCCCCTCTAGATTGTTGCTTGAGAAGATATGAAAAAGGAAGCAATCGATGAAGATATACAAGTAGTGTTCAACTCACTGCAAAATACTGTACAAAACGTGCAGGCCAATGAACGTGTCTCCTGACCTGGTCGTCTTCACTGGAGGAGGAGTAGGCGTTGGAGAAACAGGAGGGCGTACATCCTTCAAACGTGATGTAGGAGCCTTGACAAGAGGAGGAGCCTTGACGGGAGGAAGAATCTTGTCAGAAGGAGGAAACTTGTCAGAAGGAGGAACCTTAGAAAACTCTGAATCGATGTATGCCGGCTTCAGTCTGTCGACACTGACACTACCATGTTTTCCACGCACATCGAGAGTGAAAAACTTGTCAGAACGGCGAAGAATCCGAAAAGGACCATCATACGGAGGTTGTAGCGGCTTCCTCACAGCATCATGTCGCACGAAAACATGTGTACAAGTAGATAAATCAGGATGAACCTGTGACTGACGTTGAGAAACACGAGGAGGCTGAGCTCTCAAGTCCTGCATCTGTTGCTTGAGTCTATCCACGTAATCGCTGAGATCAGCACAACTGCTAGTCTGACTGGGAGCAACAAATTGCCCCGGCAACCGAATGGTGGTCCCGTAGACAAGCTCGGATACACAACAACCCAAGTCAAATTTCACAGTCGTACGAATGCCCAACATGACGAGAGGAAGGGTCTCAGACCAGCGAGCGTTAGAATGAGCTTTAAGTGAAGCTTTCAGTTGGCGGTGGAAACGTTCCACAAGTCCATTAGAAGCAGGATGATAAGCTGTAGTTCTAGTACGCTTGCTCCCTAACAGGTCGGTGAGAGACTGAAACAACTTGGACTCAAACTGGCTACCTCTATCTGTGGTAATAGTGGAGGGAACCCCGTAAAGAGCAACCCAGTTGGCGACAAAAGCCCGTGCGACGGACTCTGCTGTTATGTCCTTGAGTGGTATAGCTGCAGGCCAACGAGTAAACCTGTCGATGCATGTAAGTAGATATGCATAGCCCTCTGAAGGAGGAAGAGGTCCTACCAAATCTATATGAACATGGTCAAATCTGGCATCCGGAGTCGAGAACGTGCCCAATGGCGCCCTCGTATGACGGTGTATCTTACACTGCTGGCACTTAAGGCAAGTTCTGGCCCACTTCCTCACATCAGTGTTTATGCTGGGCCACACGAAACGGTCGGTGACCAAACGCTGAGATGCTCTGATACCAGGGTGTGACAAATCATGAAGAGCACTAAAACTGTGCGCCTGAACGATGGAGGGACGTAAGGACGAGGATTGCCCTTAGTAGTATCACACAAAATAGCACCAGGTGAAGAAGGAAGTGGTATGGCGTCCAGATGAAGAGATGAATGTCGTAAACTATCAAGCTCCAAATCAGACTTCTGAGCTTCAGCGATAGCCTCAAAATCGATGACGGAGGATGCATCTATATGTAGAGCATGGATGTCAGCTCGAGAAAGGGCGTCAGCTGCTGTGTTGTCTTTCCCACTAATATGACGCAAGTCAGTAGTGTACTGGGAAATGAAATCCAAGTGTCTGATCTCTCGTGGCGAATACCGATCAGGCTTGGCGTTGAAGGCATAAACTAGTGGTTTGTGATCAGTATACACACAGAAATGCCGACCGACGAGAAGATGGGAGAAATGCTTGATGGCTAAGTAGATGGCCAGAAGTTCTCTGCCAAAAGTTCCATATCGAGTCTCTGCAGATTTAAGACGTTTGGAGAAAAGGAAAGTGGCTGCCACTCCCCATGAACCAGCTGCTGCAAAACTGCCCCCACCCCATAGTCCGAGGCATCGGTAAGTAGACAAACAGGAACGTCTGACCTGTGATGAACCAGAAGAGTAGCACGCGACAAAGCCGACTTCGTCTCGTTGAAAGCTAAAAGTGCCTCAGCGTCGAGCTCGATTGGTCGATTCTTCTTCTTCTGATTCTTGAGTAGGTCAGTGAGTGGACGAGCAATATCTGCGCAATGGGGTACAAAACGACGGTAAAAGTTCACCGACCCCAAGAATTCCCGCAGCTTACGTAGAGAAGTGGGTGGTGGAAACTCCTGGATAGCAACTACCCGGTCTGGAAGAGGTGATATGCCTTTCTCGTCGATATGATGACCCAGAAAAGTGAGGCTAGAAACTGCGAACACACACTTGGATGGGTTGATTACGATACCATGTTGAGACAAACGGTCAAAAAGCTGCTTAAGATGCCGCTCGTGCTCATCCATATCCGTACTGCTAACTAGAAGATCGTCAATATATGCATAGACGAACGGCAAACCCCTCAAAACTTCATCTATGAATCGTTGAAAAGTCTGTGCAGCGTTTCTGAGTCCAAATGGCATGCGGACGAATTCAAAAAGGCCAAAGGGTGTCGTAATGGCAGTCTTGGCAATGTCACCTGGTTCTACCGGTACCTGATGATAGGCACGAACCAAGTCCAACTTGGAAAAAAGGTTGCGTGTTCGAATCACGTCGGGGTCACCAATGTAAAAATTCTATGCTGACTAAAATGAGTACGAGCTAGACTTTTACTCACCACTGTCTTTTGTTGTGTAGAAACTTGAGAGTGATCCTATATATGTAGTATGAAGATGACAATGGCGATCGCGATGTGTGTTGATCAATATACAATGTCGAGTGTAACACGTTGAAGAAGAATTGTAGAAATTGACACTCCTAAATGTTGGGGAACAGAGGAGTGTTCGTAGGAAATGTCCCCGACGACTATATACAAAATACTAGACTGAAGACTGAAGAAGTGGAGTCTAGTTGTGGCAAGAGTTGGTAAAACAAACGCTATCTAATAACCGGAGGCCTCGGCTAAAGTACGAGAAGCGGATCGCGTTCTTCTAAAGTTGTGGCAAAAATGAAGTAACGTAAATATAAACACCTCGGGCTAGCACAAGCGTAAATCAAAATATGCTAGCCCAGGAAGAAAGTACACGAAAATAACCACTGGCGCGTTGTAAATAAACCGCGTATTCCAAGTGAAATAAGTGTCAGAATTGAAGTCACGAAATGTCGAGTCGCGAAGAGAAAACAAGCAGTTCGCTATTAACAGTTGTCGTGAAGAAATCACAGGCGTGTACTAGAGAAAATCCAACGGAAAACGCTACACTATGTCGCCGTAGCTGCTGGATGAAAAATCGCGAAGATCGCTATAAAAGTGAGTCAATCCAATACGTGATGATCTTACGAGATCATGCAGGCTAACTAACCAAAAACCCCAGCTCCGTGGCGAAAACGTGACCAGCGGAAGCTGTGATTGGTCAAATTACGAAAACAAACCATGGCGACGAGATATGTGAAGGCAGGTGCCAAAATGTGTCAAGAATGTGAAACATACGACATCGCAGGAAAACTGCATAAATTATCAGCGTAAATTTCTCAAAAGTTGTCGGCACAACAAGGCAATATCAAAACATTACATAAAGTTCGTTGACACTATAATGGAGCATAAATTCACTACAAACTTAAGTCTGGAATGGGGTATGACTTACCTTCACTTTCATCATATTTCCTCTTTCTTGACTCTGCCCTCTGAATCTTTCCGACATGGCAAAAAGTATGGTAGCACCCAAGATGATAACCAGCATGGCAGTCTTTAGGTAGAGGTATATCTGCAACATTTGGGCTATTAAGGTCTATGCTAAGTTGATTGGCAGTCTTTCTTGCGATATCAGCTTCTCTTGAACCAGAAATCTTGATCCAGCGAAGGCAACAGTTCAGAAACTTGGACCATCCTCTAGACTGAAAAACTATGACTTTTCCATCTTGATCAGAACATAAATGCATACAACAAAAGGCTTTTTTGGTAGCAGATGTTGATTGAGAAGCCGTCACAACATCCATCCTTCTCCATGTTGTTTACAGTACGGTATAGTACATGCAGTATTTATGTAGAACAACCAAACTGAATCATTGTACGAGCCTGCTCACCTTGCATGCATTGTGGGCTGTCTACTTCCCATAGACAAGCTGCACACACACACACACAGCACAACATGCATGCATATGTACATGGCATGCTGTGTGTGGCTGGGCACTGCATGCATTACATGCATGCCCACGTACGTAGGGCTTACAGTACATATGCATGCTGTTCACTAATATTCATATACACTAATCATGTGTAGTTTTTATTCATTTTCTCTTTATTTTGTAAGAGTTGAGTCTGGCAAGTGGTTTCAGATGTATTTGCACATTTTAAGAAAAATTTTACAGTAGAGAAAATGTGGTGCAAAATGGGGGGTCACGAAACAAGTGATTTTCAGGGGTCAGCCCATAGTCTACTTCTATCTTTCATCAATGGCCTGGAACAGGGCGAATTCAGTGGTTTGCGCTTGTGTGATCACCACACCATTGTTTAGCACAACATTGCATGGAACCAGCAACCTTACAACTTAGCCATTATGACGTCGTACTTCGGTATGCTACATATATTGTCATGACTGTGTTAATTTGAATTGTCTCCTGGTAGATAACAAAACTGTGTAACTTATTCAATTGTATAGAATTTTCATTTGTATTCATCTTCCAACACCAAAAAAAAAATGAAAAAAACAAACAAACAAACAAGTAATAAACTCATGCAACAATAGAAAAAAATGTATTGTACACTCCATGTAATAAAAGAAAAATACCCCTCCCCTGAAAAGAACAACAAATTTAAAGCAAAATTGACAGGTCGATCTTGTTTTTTACATAGGTTTAGGATCGTATGGGCGCTTGTATAGCAGTGTTCTTGATGAGTGATATTATCAGGTGGCCGAAATATATGAGGGCAATGTGTGCAGAGCTTTATAACTGCGTTTATAAGTTTGTGTTTGTTATGACGCATTTTTTAGATAGCGTTAGCAACCTCATACTCCAACACATCATACAATGTAGTAATACATTAAAATATATGGAAACCACTCTGTCAATATATAGCATCTCATACGATGTATGGTCAATATGATACTCACAGTCTTATAGAGTATTCCGTTTTCTAACGTTGAGGACATTTATGAGAAGAAAAATATCATAACTAATGATCCATTGCGTTTTAGGTAGAGAGACGTTTAAGCCTTTTCTCACTCTTTGTGATGTAAAATAATAATTGTATTTCCTCTGGACTTGTAATTATACTCACACTCACTTCACTTTTATTTCATACTCGTTGCATACTGGTTTCATACCCGTTCAACAATTTGTCTTTCACTTCAGTGTTTACGGCATATATTGCCCACACCCCATCAAAACGACCCAGCTCACTTCCTACACATCTAAGATACTGTTCTCACCTTCGTATTTTGAAGTCCGATACAGAGTTCACCTCCTCGATTGGTTGTTCTTTGATGTTCGAAATTCGCCTGAAAAAAGAACTATTCGAAAATGTACTGGTGATTTGCGTGCGCCTTGTGCAAATTAAGATGGCGTCTATAAACACCGGGGATTCCCCTTAATACAAAGCCAACGATACTTTTCAAGCATGTCGTGCAGAAATAGGCAAATCAAAAATCAAAAACATAATTTCATATGTTTGTCAATGTATTCTGCTGTTTGTGCTTTGTGAAGAGTTAGTTTGCAATCCTTGGTGCTTTTAATACATATTAACGCCAAAGCGTTAATATGATTTACAGATGTTCCTGACCTATTTGTGGTGGTTGTTCCCACGATAACGGCGGAAGATTACAAAAGAAAATAACAAGCGCGTAAATTACAAGCGGTCGAATGTATCATTTACAAGCGTGTAAATTACAACGCTTGTATGGTATGCGCGCTGAGCGTGGGAACAGAGTTTCATAATTGATTGTGGATTGGTAAATAGTGGACGTAAAAATTTCTAGCTCCGGTGTTATGAATATTTTTTGCATCGAAGGATTGGAATATTTTTACGATACGAGTGAGCGGAGTTGTTAATTGGATCATGGACCTAAACTAAATCTAAATACAAGAGGGTAAGCCAGTTGAGAGAAATCGAAAGGAAACTCGGCAGCGATCAGCGGGTGCAGTGCTAGTGAGGTTTCCATTCCATGCATGTCGGCGGAGGGGACGGGCCAAATCGGCAATCCACAAAATGAAGGTGAGTCGATGCCATTTAGGCCAAGGGAATTCTGGGCCTGGCCGCGACGGGGGTAGTTTGAGCTGTGCATAGACGTACGGTTTGAGTGAGCCTGATGAGGCCGCACTTGATATTGAGCCTTCCACTATGGTTGGGCACAAATTGGATCGTCTAATGCCATTCCTGTCGAATTATGAGGAAAGGGAATTTGCTGAACTTCTAAAAACGGTGTGGCAATTAATGCCCAAGGCGGGCGTTTCGTTTGGGCTTTCAATTCAGGGTCCTAGACTAGTACCAGTACTAGCAGTACCAGTCTATACTACTAGTATTAGAGTTAAAGCTATCTTACCACTTCTGGTCATGCGCTTGCATTGTGAAAGAGGCGTTGTGGAATTGATAAGAAAAGTTGATTATTTAGCATATAAGTATTGGTGGGTATTGCAAGGTTTTGGAATTATTGAAATGATAAGAGATTTGGCCCAGTCTTGGTTAAGTTATTTGCACAGTAGGCCTACACAGAAAGATGTAGGACATATGGGACTACCCTATATCTATCCAGTCCGGATGGATATGATGATCTACCAAATATATTAATTAGTAGGCGGTTCCCGGCAAATTTTGTATCATCAGTATTAGTAAAAACATATTTTTTCACATGATTGGTAATAAGAGCTTTTATTTCATTTTTGAGAGGGGGCGTTTCCAGAGCTGGTCTAGGTTTAGATCTAGATCTATACCTCATAGACTCTAACTCACGGAGTCTAAGATGGAAGGAAGTAATTTGACGTCGGCATGTCAATTAAAGTTAGGGTCTAATTAAGTGTCCCGTTTGCAAATTCAAATCGCATTTGATAGATAATACTGATTTATAACTTCCCTCTTCACGAAGGATTGGATATTAATTTTGTGGGAAGATACCGACTGTGAGTATTGAGTTGTCAATTCGACTATAGCCATAGGGATGCAATTTTTTGTTTAGTTTTAAGTCTATAGTCTGGTTTTCAGACTCTTGTACCGAACGGTCGTATCTTTGTTGCTGCGCAAAGATTTAATCGGTTTACTTTTGGCCTATACAAGAAGTCTCGGCGTGACGGGAAGTTGGTTATTGGTAAAATAAAAATTAAGAAAAGAAGCCAATCAGTCGCTCAATAGTGTCTGATAGTAAGGTTTGGTTAGTAACCAGGCTTCTTTTGAATACTTTAAATATTATAGGACACTGCCAAATATCACAATCATACAGGATATTGGTGACGACGGTGGCACATTTATTATTCCTCCCAAATTTTACAGAATTTAGTAAAAAGGCTAGATTCATGGACGAATTTGATAAACTATTTTCCTTGGGAAGAATAGGTAGCCCCCCCCCCCCTTCCGTCCGCCTATTGATATTTTACGGTGCTCTCCAGTACAGGCAGTAGGTATGGTATTAAACCCTGGGAGAATACCGTATGATACACTATTTTTCTGCTCCTAGAGGGCAGTTAATGAACAAATCAATCCGAAAATTTGTACGGTGGTGTATAAAAGCTTCGACGATCGAGGCGGTATCCTTGATTAAGATTATATTGGTAAGGGTATATGCATGGGGGAAGCTGACATTCGATTAGTTTTCCGTTACCCGTGCACCCACAGAGTTTTGATTTGATGGAAATGATAATAGACGGGGAATATCTTTTTGATCGTTGTATGCCAATGGGATGTTCAGTTTGTAATGGTTCGGCATTTCAGAAGTTTAGTTTATTCTTGGGAAGATCTTGGCTGACGCGATTTTCAGCACATTCATTCGGAATCGGTGCTGCCACGTCAGGAGTTATAGTAGGTTTTAGTGACGCAATGATTCAGCATAGGGGGTGTTGGATTTCTAATGCGCACAGGTGATACCTGTGATATTTGCTGTGACATATTACAGGGAATAATGTTGGGTAATTGAAATGTATTCAGTTGTTGACGTTTGTTTAATGATATTGTATGACATGCTACATATGTGTGGCGAAGAACATATTTCTGCCGGAGGTTTTTTGTTATTTTATGCAGGTGCTAGCATACTTTGGATGATAGGCGAATTTATTATGCACTGGGCTGGCTGTTACGTACGCCAAGAATCATCAGGCAGGTTGGGCTTTCCAGCAGCAGTGAGATGGATGGGTCGTCGCGGATTCAAGTTGGCCCAAGTAGCCGCTCATTTGCGGTTATACAGTAGCGAGCGGGAGAAGGGGACTGGAGCAAGCCTACCCATATCCTACTACACGTTAGGACTAATGATAGTGGGAGTCTGCCGAAGCGGGTGATTTTTTACTCAAGTGCAGGCAGTGTTGCAGATGCTCAGGGCCTCATTCCCAGGTGCTTGCATTATTAGGTCAGATACACTACTTCGTCTAATTTATCAAGCTTTCCCGGCTGAAGAGCAATCAAGGATCAATAAGGCAAGACGGGCCGTGAACAAACACGCAAGGTTGTTGTTTTAATTCGGTACCAGTTATGAGTGTGAAGTTAGTAGGCACATAGCCAGGAAGGGCCGGGCGATTATTGTAGACTTTTTGTAGTCATTACAGATTTAAGTATTACAATTTGGTGGCATAATGATAGAAATTTGGTACAACCGGTACCGGTTGTGGCATTCAGATTGTTTCGTGAAGCAGAATTTATTTATTTTTAGAGGAATTTAAAAACGCCTTAGATTTGTTACTTTATTTTCTAGGGCACCATGAATTTCCCTAAATTCTTAGTAGCTATGAATTTTAGACGACAAGATAAGATGTTGAAAGTTGGTGGGATCACAGCTTCCCAAATGTGTCTGTTGGAAAAGGGAACAGATTGATAAAGCTTTATTATATGTTTTGAGATTCTTGGCACTTAGCTTCAGCGAATTTTGGCAGTTTAGCAGCTCGCCCGATCGCCCTGTGTACCTCATAATTGTAAGGCTAGACAGGGTGGAGCATGTCGGGGAGCTGCTGGTATGCCCTCGAGGCCTGATGGTGGCCCAGGGATGCCCCTGAGGCCTGATGGTGATGCCAGGGATGGTATTTGTGTTTGGTTACTCGCCTGTATGCCGGAGGTTTGGGTCAGCAGCCTTCTGCTGGGCGGTTATGCAGGGAGCAAAAAATTGATCATGGACGGCGTTGGCTCGTGACTGGGGATGTCTTATTTGTTGGAAGCATTTCCGGGGGTCGGGCTTTAACGCCGGTAGTCCGGTTATAGCTAAGCTGGGTGCCGAAAATTCAGCGTTAAAATTTCCAGCTGTGGTGTTATAGATTAATAATGTAAAACCTTGCATTTCACAGAGGTTTTCAGATACATAGCAGTTCGGCTTTTAAGCTGTGCATGTATATTGGGTTTATTTGGCTCGGAATGTAGGTCAAAGTTCATACAATTAGTATAGAGTATGTACCTGATAAAATTAATGGTGCATGTAGTTTGTATGTTTTAGAGCTACAGCATCCAGAGCGTTTTAATTTGGTGATTCAGAAGAAATAAATTAAATAATTTCATAATGTGGAACAATTATAAATCTGAAGAGAGTTCGGCTGTTTAAGCTGTACATGTAAATTTGGGTTTACTTTGCTCAGAATGTAGGTCAAAGTTCGTATTATTTGTATAGAGTATGTACCGGATAAAATTTGTGGTATATGTAATTTGAGGAGTTGTGAAGGGATTTAATGGAATATTTGGATCCCAGTTGTGCTGTAGGAAGCCTGTATATGGAGTGATGGTCAATGTTTTGTTGTGGTTTAAATAGCACGAAAGCAGTGCATGTATTTGAGTTTAGTTATTTAGAAAAGGAAAATAAACAATTTATAAGGTGAAATAATTGTAAATTTGAAGAGGTTTAATATGATACATGTATTAGGACCCCAGTTGTGCTTTAGGAAGCTTGTATTGGGTAATGGTCAATGTTTTATTGTGGTTTAAATAGCACGAAAGTAGTGCATGTATTTGAGTCCATTTATTAGAATGAGATGGAGATATGAATATTTATGAGAAATTATGCTCAATAGATTAGTGAGAGATGTTGATGCAAGATCTGGCTTAAAGGTCTGAACTTTATAAGTTAAGCAGTACTGGCATATGCGATCGTTTATTGCAAACGAATTTGTTAGGTTTTCTTTGTGAAATATACTATACAATAGTTGTGCATTCATTTAACAGTGTATGGGGTTAAATGAGCACAATGTAGGATGCTGGTTTTATGGTTGGGTATGCTGAAGAGAGCTTAATTAATTTGTTACAAGCCTGGCTTCCATTTACAAGGTGCATTCACAACAAATCTGCGCTTTTGGCGGCGGGCAAGCCCGTTTGGCCTAAAATACGTAATTTTGCGCCTCTGCGCAGTTTTGTATAATTACAAGGTATGTGCACACTTAACATGTTATAGTTAAGAAGGAAAGTTTTGGGGATGCTTTATATTATGTACATTGAGTTAAGTGAGTAAATCGGTATATCCCCTGTGGTGTACAGGGATGGTTGTGTTATGAGGCCTCGGCACTTAGCTTCAGCGAATTTTGGCAGTTTAGCAGCTCGCCCGATCGCCCTGTGTACCTCATAATTGTGAGGCTAGACAGGGTTGAACATGTCGAGGAGCTGCTGGTATGCCCTCGAGGCCTGATGGTGGCCCAGGGATGCCCCTGAAGCCTGATGGTGGGCCAGGGATGGTATTCGTGTTTGGTTACACGTACTCGCCTGTATGCCGGGGTTTGGGTCAGTCAGCTTTCCGCTCGGCGGTTATGCAGGAGCATTAAATTGATCATGGACGGCGTTGACTCGTGACCGGGGATGTCTTACTGACTGGAGGCATTTTCGGGGTCGGGCTTTAACGCTGGTGATCGGGTTATAGCTAAGCTAGGTGCCGACAATTCAAGTACATGTACATATTTGGTGTCGGGTGCACAGTTGTAAAGTTATTATATAATGTCAAGGATAATGCTATTCATATTGGTACAATATTAAACCCACAATCAAACCGCAAATGATGTGTGTTGTTGTCTGTCAGGTGCAGGTGTAATCATCATTGAAACTGATTATTTTCTCTCTCTTAAAACCATCGTATCTTTCATTTTACCCTCTCTTATATATCATTATAGTCTTTTGAGAGCCAGAAGGGTGTGAACTCTGTGTTAAAGTATATGAGTTAACGTCCTTCTTGTTCCAAACAGAATTACCGTTATTGACCCTTTCTCTCTCTCTCTCCCTCTCTCCCTCAATTTCTGTTTACACATATTTTTCTATTCACATCTCCCCCTCTCTATCTTTCTCTCTCTCTCTCTCTTTGCACATATTTCATAAGTTATTTAATTCAATTCAATTCAATTTTTTTAATGTTTCCAACTAAACATTACAAAATCAATTTTAAACATTTACAACAATTTAAGAATACATATTGGAAACAGAGGGGTCCAATAAAAAGCAATGTTTGTACAAGTGTGGACACCCTAAATGATAATTAAGAATAATGACTAATTAAATTAACAAGTTCTTAACTACTAAAAGGAACTACAAAATAAGGGGAAAATGGGGGGATGCCAACAGAGACGACAACGGGACAAGACAGTACTTTACATGACAAACATGGGAGGACACGGTTACAATACAAAAAGTAGATAATACCAAAAAAAGGAGAGAGATCGGAGGTAAAGAAAATAATATAAAACTAGAAATTTAATTCGTCATTGAGGACGAATTAGGTGGTCTGTCTACAATTCTTATGATCATGCTCATCTTCAATTCAATGATCCAATATAACGATGTTAATGTAAAATGATGTATTAAGATATGAATTGATGAATGAAGTACTGATGAACTGATGAACTGATAGATTGAACTGATGTGAAATGAACTGAATTGATGAGCTAAACTGATGAACTGATGAATGAACTGATGAACTGATAGATTGAACTGTGACCTCAACTGAAGTGATAACTCAACTGATGAACAAAATATTGAGAAATGATTATGATCAAGATCATGATCATAATGAAATTTGATGAAAATATAGAGATAGAGAAGGAGGGAGGGAGACTGGTTATAGTTATGTAAAAATACATGAGCTGGACCGAGGGATGAAAGAGGAATCAGAATGCATACACTTGGAAGGAGAGAGGAAAGTATATAAAGAAACATGGTAGGGGTGAAATAATAATGCAAAGGGCACAGGAAAGAGCTAGAGGAAATTAAGGAACATCTTATAAGACATAAAAGAGGGAGAGCGGGAGCCAAAGGCGGGAAAAGGAGAGGGTGAGAGAGTAGAGAAAGAGAGAGGCAGAGACAGCTAGGGAGACATCAGAGCAGAAGAAGAGGGAGGCAGAGCAAGAGAGGGAGAGGGAGACAGAGAGAGGGTGAAAGAGAAGAGAGAGAGAGAGAGCGAGAGAGATAGTAGTCGAAGAAGATAAAATCAAATAAGAAACGAAAGCACACAAAAACAAAAAAAAATTTACCCACCAGGAATCGAACCTGGGTCACCGAAAAGGAAATCGAGTGCTTAAACCAATATACCAAAATATGTCCCATAGACAATACATGCAAAGGTGACAAACGGCCTTGGCATATTCGCTATTTCAACTTTCAATTGAAAATTTCTACATGATTCCAACATCTGATTAAAAAAATGGAAGGCGCACTTTCGATAGCTCATAGTATCAGCTATAACATACTTAAATTGGGGGCGGGGGAATAGAGCAAAAATAAGCGAGATACTACTCAAAGAACAATGTCGGGTAGATCCATGATGTGAACGAAATTCACTTTCCGATAGACATAACACGCAAATTAAGAAAATTCTGACGTGTCGCCTTTAACTGAAATTTTCACTATGATGACGTCATCAAAACGAAAAGTGAGGGTTACCTATCTTGTAGAGAATTGTCTTAGCTACAACATATCAAAATTTGGGAGAAAAAAGAGCACAAATAAGCTAGATAGTGCTCAAAGATTAATGTTATGTAGATTCATATGATGTGAACGAAATTCACTTTTATAGACATAACACGCAAATTAGAAAATTCTGACATGTCGCGTTTAATCGAATTTTTCACTATGATGACGTCATCAAAACGAAAAGTGAGGTAACTTATCTTGTAGAGAATTGTCTTAGCTACAACATATCTACATTTGGAAGAAAACGATCACTATTTACAGAGATACAATCAATTTTCCATAAATATGCTGACGTCATAATATGCAAATTCGTATTTTGAGTTCCAAGGCCTTTATGATGACGTCACAATATTTGTACTGGCAAAATGAGACATGAAATCATATCTACAATTCATACTCTATCCAAATATGAAAAAAAAATTGAGAGGTATTTAGCATTCTAACGAGCTATGGCGGATTTTATATAGACATGTTTTTACCACTTTTTACATTATATTGCCCATTGACGCGCGCACGAATTTTAAAGTTTGACGCACGCGTGTGGCATTATAGAAGGTCGAGAATGACTGGAAAATGTTAGAAATTGTCAAAAATAGTGTCAGAAATACAAACCATGCGAAAAAACGGCATTTTTACATTTTGTACGCGCTATGCGCGCACGGACGGAAATTTTTGAAATGCTTAAAATGACCTAAATCGCACTCTCGTTTAATAGTTAAGTGATTTTGAGCATTTTAAAATTTTGACGCGCGCTTACGCGCGCGTCATGAAGTTTATGTGACTTTGATGACATGACCTGTTGACCCTTGACCTGAAGCATATGTGATATAAATATGAATGACCTTTGATGACGCATCATGAAGATATGATTGATAATGTGATTTCACAAAATGGCACCTAGATGACGTCATGATGACCTGATGACCTTGAAAAAAATGCTGGCACTTGACCTTGATAAGCCTGATGACTGACAAAAATTTGATGAAAATTGATGTAGCCGAATTTGAGCAATCACGCTCACAAGAAAGTGGTGGGAAAATAAAAAGAAACAAGTGCGTTACCGATATAAAAAAACATTTCCCATAGCGATTACACGTGAACGGAAAATGGAATTCTCAAATCCCACTTTGCAAGTGAAATATGAGCATGATCCCGGCATCTGATCGAAAAATAAAGGGCACACTTGTGATAGCTTATTGTCTCAGCTACAACATACTCGAAGCTCAGCGAAAACAAAACTAAAACGACGGAGATATTGCTCGCGAAAGACGGGAATGTAGAATCCAGTTTTGACAAAAAGTCATGTCCCATAGAGAATACACGCAAAATGTGAAAAATTGACATGCCTCCTTTAATCGCAAAAATACGCCATGATGCTTTTGTCAAAATGAAAATCGTGTTGACTGCATTTGTAGAGAATTGTCTCAGCTACAACATATCAAAATTTGGAAGAAAATCGACAACCGATTACTGCAATATTATCAAATGAATACAAAAATTATGATGTCATATTTTCAAAATCAAATTTTCGAGTTCATATGCAAATATGACGACGTCAGAACATACGATTGGACAAAATTATACATGAAATCACATAAACATTTCATGGGCTTCCAGAAAATGTTAAAAATTTGGGGTATTTAGGCATTCTGACGAGCTATGGCGGATTTTATATAGACATGTTTTTACCACTTTTACATTATATTGCCCATTGACGCGCGCACGAATTTTAAAGTTTGACGCACGCGTGTGGCATTATGGAAGGTCGAGAATGACTGGAAATAGTTGGAAATTGTCAAAAATAGTGTCAGAAATAAAAACCATGCGAAAAAGGCGTTTTTACGATGTGTACGCGCTGCGCGCGCATAACGCGCGCGGACGCGCACGGACGGAAATTTTGAAATGCTTAAAATGACCTGATTCGTACTCTCAATTAATAGTTAAGTGATTTTGAGCTTTTTAAATTTTGACGCGCGCGTATGCGCGTCATGACCTTTATGTGACCTTTGATGACATGACCTGTTGACCCTTGACCTGAAGTATATGTGATATGAATATGAATGACCTTTGATGACGCATCATGAAGATATGATTGATAATGTGATTTCACAAAATGGCGCCTGGATGACGTCACGATGACCTGATGACCTTGAAAATGTTATTTTCACGTCTTATGACAATGACCTATGACTGTGCCAAAATTGAAAGAAATTGACTTTACCGATCTTGAGTTATCGTCGGAACAAAAAATTGGAGGAAATAAATAAAAACTAGAAATGTAATTCGTCATGAGGACGAATTAGGTGGTCTGTTATGTAATCTGAATAACTGATCTTGTAGAAAATTGTCTTAGCTACAACATATCAAAATTTGGAAGAAAATCGATCCATATTTACAGATACAATCAATTTTCCATAAATATGCTGACGTCATAATATGCAAATTCGTATTTTGAGTTCCAAGGCCAAAGGGCAAAGGGCAGAGCTATAGAAAATTAAGGAACATTACAAGACATAATAGAAGGAGAACGAGAACCAGAGCAGGCGGGAGAGGTAGAGGGTGAGAGAGAAGAAAACGAGAAGGGCAGAGGCAGAGGGAGACAGAGCAAGAGAATAAGAGGGAGGCAAGGCAAGAGGTCGAGGTAGAGGGAGGCAGAGAGAGAGGGAGAGGGTAAAAGAGTAGAGAGAGAGAGAGATGCAAAGACAGAGCAGGAGAAGGATAGGGGGCAGAACAAGAGAGGGGAAGGGAAACAGAGCAAGAGAGAGGAGAGAGAGAGAGATGCAATGGAGAACGATGCATTTAATATTTCCAGCATAAATAGAATTGAATATTTACTATATTATAGAGAAAGAGAGAAGTTATAGACATGTAAACAATTCTATGTCCACGGGAGAGACGTAAACATTGCATATACCTGGGCTGAATAACTGGAAAGTATAAACGTCTGGGAAGGAGACTAACATCATAAAAATGGGATGATTTGATATATTCCAACAGAGTTGGGAGATTAACCCTATAGGTTTAATACACGACAAGGAATCAGATTTCCCATAGGGTTGTACTCAAACGATTGACATTCTTCTCCCATAGATATAACACGCAAAATTAGGCATTTTATTACATTGTTTGTGATTGTATATGATAATATGTTATAATAGTCGAAGAAGATCATAAAATCAAATTTAAAACGACGGCAAAAAAAAAAAAATGACCCACCAGGAATCGAACTTGGGTCGCCGGAATGGGAGGCAAGTGCTATGACCACTATACCAAAATAATCCACATAGACATTACACGTGAACGGAAAATGGAATTCTCAAATCCCACTTTGCAAGTGAAATATGAGCATGATCCCGGCATCTGATCGAAAAATAAAGGGCACACTTGTGATAGCTTATTGTCTCAGCTACAACATACTCAAAGCTCAGCGAAAACAAAACTAAAACGACGGAGATATTGCTCGCGAAAGACGGAATGTAGAATCCAGTTTTGAGAAAAAGTCATGTCCCATAGAGAATACACGCAAAATGTGAAAAATTGACATGCCTCCTTTAATCGCAAAAATACGCCATGATGCCTTTGTCAAAATGAAAATCGTGATGACTGCATTTGTAGAGAATTGTCTCAGCTAGAACATATCAAAATTTGGAAGAAAATCGATCAATATTTACAGAGATACAATCAATTTTCCAAAATATGCTGACGTCATAATATGCAAATTGAAATTTTGAGTTCGGAGGCCATTATGATGACGTCATGAGTTAATTGAGGGTCAAATGAGACATGAAATCATATCTCCGACTCATAATCTATCCAAATATGAAAAAAATTGGGAGTTCCCATCCATTCTGAAGAGTTACAATGAATTTTGTATAGGCATGTTTTTGCCCATATATGCTATGTATTACAAGAGCTCGCGCGCACGGACATGTTTCTTGAACGGACGCTCATTGCGTTATTACTGGTCAGAAAAAGGTAAACAAGGTATCAAAATGCTTGGAAAAATGTGCCAAATATGATGACAGAGAAAATTTGGCGATTCTATGTTGCAAAATGCCAGTACGCGCGAAAACGCGCGCGCATGCGCGTGTGCGTTTTTGCGAAATGCTTAAAATGGCCTGAAACGTATGCAAAATGAATTTGAGACGATTTGGAGCATTTTGAAATTTTGCGCGCGCGCTGACGCGCGGACGTACGCATGCGCGCGCGTTTTGACCTGAAATTGACCGGACGGATATTGACCTTGATCATGATAAATATGAATGAGAAATGACTTTCCGTTATGAAGATATGATCATGAGTTGAAAGTACCAAAAAACACAAAATGGCGCCTGGATGACGTCATGAAGACTTGATGACCTTGAAAATGTTCCTGTCACGTCTCATGACTATGACCTATGACTGTGTCAAAATTGAAAGAAATTGACAAATTCGATCTTGATTTATCCTCGGAACAAAAAAGGGGGGAAAATAAATAAAAATAAATAATAACTAGAAATGTAATTCGTCATGAGGACGAATTAGGTGGTCTGTTATGTAATCTGAATAACTGATCTTGTAGAAAATTGTCTTAGCTACAACATATCAAAATTTGGAAGAAAATCGATCCATATTTACAGATACAATCAATTTTCCATAAATATGCTGACGTCATAATATGCAAATTCGTATTTTGAGTTCCAAGGCCAAAGGGCAAAGGGCAGAGCTATAGAAAATTAAGGAACATTACAAGACATAATAGAAGGAGAACGAGAACCAGAGCAGGCGGGAGAGGTAGATGGTGAGAGAGAAGAAAAAGAGAAGGGCAGAGGCAGAGGGAGACAGAGCAAGAGAATAAGAGGGAGGCAGAGATAGGAAGAGAGTGAAAGAGTAGAGAGAGAGATGCAAAGACAGAGCAAAAGAAGGATAGGGGGCAGAACAAGAGAGGGGAAGGGAAACAGAGCAAGAGAGAGGAGAGAGAGCAAGAGAAAGAGATGCAATGGAGAACGATGCATTTAATATTTCCAGCATAAATAGAATTGAATATTTACTATATTATAGAGAAAGAGAGAAGTTATAGACATGTAAACAATTCTATGTCCATGGGAGAGACGTAAACATTGCATATACCTGGGCTGAATAACTGGAAAGTATAAACGTCTGGGAAGGAGACTAACATCATAAAAATGGGATGATTTGATATATTCCAACAGATTTGGGAGATTAACCCTATAGGTTTAATACACGACAAGGAATCAGATTTCCCATAGGGTTGTACTCAAACGATTGACATTCTTCTCCCATAGATATAACACGCAAAATTAGGCATTTTATTACATTGTTTGTGATTGTATATGATAATATGTTATAATAGTCGAAGAAGATCATAAAATCAAATTTAAAACGACGGCAAAAAAAAAAAAAAAAAAATGACCCACCAGGAATCGAACTTGGGTCGCCGGAATGGGAGGCAAGTGCTATGACCACTATACCAAAATAATCCACATAGACATTACACGTGAACGGAAAATGGAATTCTCAAATCCCACTTTGCAAGTGAAATATGAGCATGATCCCGGCATCTGATCGAAAAATAAAGGGCACACTTGTGATAGCTTATTGTCTCAGCTACAACATACTCAAAGCTCAGCAAAAACAAAACTAAAACGACGGAGATATTGCTCGCGAAAGACGGAATGTAGAATCCAGTTTTGAGAAAAAGTCATGTCCCATAGAGAATACACGCAAAATGTGAAAAATTGACATGCCTCCTTTAATCGCAAAATACGCCATGATGCCTTTGTCAAAATGAAAATCGTGGTGACTGCATTTGTAGAGAATTGTCTCAGCTAGAACATATCAAAATTTGGAAGAAAATCGATCAATATTTACAGAGATACAATCAATTTTCCAAAAATATGCTGACGTCATAATATGCAAATTGAAATTTTGAGTTCGGAGGCCATTATGATGACGTCATGAGTTAATTGAGGGTCAAATGAGACATGAAATCATATCTCCGACTCATAATCTATCCAAATATGAAAAAAATTGGGAGTTCCATCCATTCTGAAGAGTTACAATGAATTTTGTATAGGCATGTTTTTGCCCATGTATTGTGGATACAGATAGCGCAGTCCGCGCGTGCTGTTAACTTTGACGGACGCTCATTGCGTTATTACTGGTCAGAAAAAGTGATAAACAAGGTATCAAAATGCTTGGAAAAATATGCCAAATATGATGACAGAAAAATTGGCGATTCTATGTTGCAAAATGCCAGTACGCGCGAAACGCGCGCGCATGTGCGCGTGGCGCGCAAAATGCTTAAAATGGCCTGAAACGTACCTCATTTGAATAAAAGTGATTTTGAACATTTTGAAATTTTGCGCGCTCACGCGCGGACGTACGCATGCGCGCGTTTTTTGACCTGAAATTGACCGGACGGATATTGACCTTGATCATGATAAATATGAATGAGAAATGACTTTCCGTTATGAAGATATGATCATGAGTTGAAAGTACAAAAAAACAAAATGGCGCCTAGATGACGTCATGAAGACCTGATGACCTTGAAAATGTTCCTGTCACGTCTCATGACAATGACCCATGACTGTGCCAAAATTGAAAGAAATTGACAAAACCGATCTTGAGTTATCGTAGGAACAAAAAAGGGGGGAGAAATAAATAAAAATAAATAAATAAATAAATAAATAAACTAGAAATGTAATTCGTCATGAGGACGAATTAGGTGGTCTGTTATGTAATCTGAATAACTGATCTTTTAGAAAATTGTCTTAGCTACAACATAGCAAAATTTGGGAGTAAATCGATCCATATTTACAGATACAATCAATTTTCCATAAATATGCTGACGTCATAATATGCAAATTCGTATTTTGAGTTCCAAGGCCAAAGGGCAAAGGGCAGAGCTGTAGAAAATTAAGGAACATTACAAGACATAATAGAAGGAGAACGAGAACCAGAGCAGGCGGGAGAGGTAGAGGGGCAAAATAAGAGAGGAGAAGGGAAACAGAGCAAGAGAGAGGAGAAAGAGAGAGATGCAATGGAGAACGATGCATTCAATATATCCAGCATAAATAGAATTTAATATAGAGAAAGAGAGAAGTATAGACAAGTAAACAATTCTATGTCCACGGGAGAGACGTAAACATGCATATACCTTGGGCTGAATAACTGGAAAAAGTAAAAACGTCTGGGAAGGAGACTAGCAAGGTGATTTGATATTGTAGCAGAGTTGGGAGATACACCCTATATTAGGTTTAATACCAGATTTCCCATAGGGTTGTATTCAAACGATTGACATTCTTCTCCCATAGATATAACACGCAAAATTAGGTATTTTATTACATTGTTTGTGATTGTATATGATAATATGTTATAATAGTCGAAGAAGATCATAAAATCAAATTTAAAACGACGGCAAAAAAAAAAAAAAAAAATGACCCACCAGGAATCGAACTTGGGTCGCCGGAATGGGAGGCAAGTGCTATGACCACTATACCAAAATAATCCACATAGACATTACACGTGAACGGAAAATGGAATTCTCAAATCTCACTTTGCAAGTGAAATATGAGCATGATCCGGCATCTGATCGAAAAATAAAGGGCACACTTGTGATAGCTTATTGTCTCAGCTACAACATACTCAAAGCTCAGCAAAAACAAAACTAAAACGACGGAGATATTGCTCGCGAAAGACGGTAATGTAGAATCCAGTTTTGAGAAAAAGTCATGTCCCATAGAGAATACACGCAAAATGTGAAAATTGACATGCCTCCTTTAATCGCAAAATACGCCATGATGCCTTTGTCAAAATGAAAATCGTGGTGACTGCATTTGTGGAGAATTGTCTCAGCTAGAACATATCAAAATTTGGAAGAAAATCAATCAATATTTACAGAGATACTATCAATTTTCCAAAATATGCTGACGTCATAATATGCAAATTGAAATTTTGAGTTCGGAGGCCATTATGATGACGTCATGAGTTAATTGAGGGTCAAATGAGACATGAAATCATATCTCCGACTCATAATCTATCCAAATATGAAAAAAATTGGGAGTTCCCATCCATTCTGAAGAGTTGCAATGAATTTTGTATAGGCATGTTTTTGCCCATATATGCTATGTATTACAAGAGCTCGCGCACGGACATTTATATTGAATGGACGCTCATTTTGTTATTAATGGTCAATAAGAGATAAATATGGTATCAAATTGTTTGAAAAAATATGGGAAATATCATGAAAGAAAAAAATGGCGATTTTATGTTGTGTAATGGTGTTACGCGAAAACGCACGCGCATGCGTGCGAGTTTTTTTGCGAAATGCTTAAAATGGCCTGAAACGTATCCAAACGAATTTGAGACGATTTGGAGCATTTTGAATTTTGACAGCGTTGACGCGCGGGCGTACTCATGCGCGCGCGTTTTTTGACCTGAAATTGACCGGACGGATATTGACCTTGATCATGATAAATATGAATGAGAAATGACTTTCCGTTATGAAGATATGATCATGAGTTGAAAGTACAAAAAACACAAATGGCGCCTGGATGACGTCATGAAGACTTGATGACCTTGAAAATGTTCCTGTCACGTCTCATGACAATGACCCATGACTGTGCCAAAATTGAAAGAAATTGACAAACCGATCTTGAGTTATCCTCGGAACAAAAAAAGGGGTAGAAATAAATAAAAATAAAGAATAATAATAATAACTAGAAATGAAATTCGTCATGAGGACGAATTAGGTGGTCTGTTATGTAATCTGAATAACTGATCTTGTAGAAAATTGTCTTAGCTACAACATAGCAAAATTTGGAAGAAAATCGATCCATATTTACAGATACAATCAATTTTCCATAAATATGCTGACGTCATAATATGCAAATTGTATTTTGAGTTCCAAGGCCAAAGGGCAAAGGGCAGAGCTGTAGAAAATTAAGGAACATTACAAGACATAATAGAAGGAGAACGAGAACCAGAGCAGGCGGGAGAGGTAGAGGGTGAGAGAGAAGAAAAGAGAAGGGCAGAGGCAGAGGGAGACAGAGCAAGAGAATAAGAGGGAGGCAAGGCAAGAGGTCGAGGTAGAGGGAGGCAGAGAGAGAGGAGAGGGTAAAAGAGAGAGAGATATATATGCAGAGACAGAGAGGAGAAGGGAAACAGAGCAAGAGAGAGGAGAAAGAGAGATGCAATGGAGAACGATGCATTCAATATATCCAGCATAAATAGAATTTAATATAGAGAAAGAGAGAAGTATAGACAAGTAAACAATTCTATGTCCACGGAGAGACGTAAACATGCATATACCTTGGGCTGAATAACTGAAAAAGTAAAACGTCTGGGAAGGAGACTAGCAAGGTGATTTGATATTGTAGCAGAGTTGGGAGATACACCCTATATAGGTTTAATACCAGATTTCCATAGGGTTGTACTCAAACGATTGACATTCTCTCCATAGATATAACACGCAAAATTAGGTATTTTATTACATTGTTTGTGATTGTATATGATAATATGTTATAATAGTCGAAGAAGATCATAAAATCAAATTTAAAACGACGGCAAAAAAAATGACCCACCAGGAATCGAACTTGGGTCGCCGGAATGGGAGGCAAGTGCTATGACCACTATACCAAAATAATCCACATAGACATTACACATGAACGGAAAATGGAATTCTCAAATCCACTTTGCAAGTGAAATATGAGCATGATCTCGGCATCTGATCGAAAAATAAAGGGCACACTTGTGATAGCTTATTGTCTCAGCTACAACATACTCAAAGCTCAGCAAAAACAAAACTAAAACGACGGAGATATTGCTCGCGAAAGACGGTAATGTAGAATCCAGTTTTGAGAAAAGTCATGTCCCATAGAGAATACACGCAAATGTGAAAATTGACATGCCTCCTTTAATCGCAAAATACGCCATGATGCCTTTGTCAAAATGAAAATCGTGATGACTGCATTTGTGGAGAATTGTCTCAGCTAGAACATATCAAAATTTGGAAGAAAATCAATCAATATTTACAGAGATACTATCAATTTTCCAAAATGTGCTGACGTCATAATATGCAAATTGAAATTTTGAGTTCGGAGGCCATTATGATGACGTCATGAGTTAATTGAGGGTCAAATGAGACATGAAATCATATCTCCGACTCATAATCTATCCAAATATGAAAAAAAAAATGGGAGTTCCCATCCATTCTGAAGAGTTGCAATGAATTTTGTATAGGCATGTTTTTGCCCATATATGCTATGTATTACAAGAGCTCGCGCGCACGGACATTTATATTGAATGGACGCTCATCTTGTTATTAATGGTCAATAAGAGATAAATATGGTATCAAATTGTTTGAAAAATATGGGAAATATCATGAAAGAAAAAAAAATGGCGATTTTATGTTGTGTAATGGTGTTACGCGCGAAAACGCACGCGCATGTGCGTGCGCGTTTTTTTGCGAAATGCTTAAATGGCCTGAAACGTATCCAAACGAATTTGAGACGATTTGGAGCATTTTGAAATTTTGCACGCGCGCTGACGCGCGGACGTACGCATGCGCGCGCGTTTTTGACCTGAAATTGACCGGACGGATATTGACCTTGATCATGATAAATATGAATGAGAAATGACTTTCCGTTATGAAGATATGATCATGAGTTGAAAGTACCAAAAAAACAAAATGGCGCCTGGATGACGTCATGAAGACTTGATGACCTTGAAAATGTTCCTGTCGTCTCATGACTATGACCTATGACTGTGCCAAAATTGAAAGAAATTGACAAACCGATCTTGAGTTATCCTCGGAACAAAAAGGGGTAGAAATAAATAAAAACTAGATATTTAATTCGTCATGGAGACGAATTAGGTGGTCTGTCTTCAATTTTTATGATCAGTGAAAGGTCATAAAGAAAAAAAAGTGAAGAAATTTTTTTGAGACGCCCGGACTCGAACCAGGGATCTCGAGGTCGGAAATCAAGGTGTTACTGATATATCAAAACATTTCCCATACCGTTTACATGTGAACGGGAAATGGAATTCTCAAATCCCACTTTGCAATCGAAATATGAGCATGATCCCGATATCTGATCGAAAATAAAGGGCACATTTGTGATAGCCATTGTCTCAGCTACAACATACTCAAAGCTCAGCGAAACGAAGCTAAAACGACGGAGATATTGCTCGCGAAATACGGGAATGTAGAATCCAGTTTTGACAAAAAGTCATTTCCCATAGAGATAAACGCAAACTGTGAACAATTAACATGCCTCCTTTAATCGCAAAATGCACCATGAAGCTTTTGTCAAAATGAAAATCGTGGTGACTGCATTGGTAGAAAATTGTCTCAGCTACAACATATCAAAATTTGGAAGAAAATCGACAACCTATTACCGCAATATTGTCAAATGAATACAAAAATTATGATGTCATATTTTCAAAATCAAATTTTCGAGTTCATATGCAAATATGACGACGTCAGAACATACGATTGGACAAAATTTACATGAAATCACATAAACATTTCATGGGCTTCCAGAAAATGTTAAAATTTGGGGTTTTAGGCATTCTGACGAGCTATGGCGGATTTTATATAGACATGTTTTTACTACTTACATTATATTGCCCATTGACGCGCGCACGAATTTTAAAGTTTGACGCACGCGTGTGGCATTATGGAAGGTCAAGAATGACTGGAAATAGTTGGAAATTGTCAAAAATAGTGTCAGGAATAAAACCATGCGAAAAACGGCGTTTTTGCGTAATAGCTGCGCGCGGCATAACGCGCACGACGCGCACGGACGGAAATTTTAAATGCTTAAAATGATCTGATTCGTACTCGTTTAATAGTTATGTTTTGAGCATTTTAAATTTTGACGCGCGTACGCGCGCGTCATGACCTTTATGTGACCTTGAAAACATGACCTGTTGACCCTTGACCTGAAGTATATGTGATATGAATTTGAATGACCTTTGGTGACGCATCATGAAGATATGATTGATCATGTGATTTTACAAAATGGCGCCTGGATGACGTCACGATGACCTGATGACCTTGAAAATGTTATTGTCACGTTTTATGACAATGACCCATGACTGTGCCAAAATTGAAAGAAATTGACTGTCCCGATCTCGTGTTATCGTCGGAACAAAAAATTGGAGGAAATAAATAAAATAAATAAATAAATAATAATAATAATAAAAAGAAAATTCTGACGAATATAGGTGATCTGTCGATTACGACAGACCACCTAATAAAGAATAAATAAATAAATAAAGAAAGAAAATTCTGACAAATACAGTGATCTTCGATGCCGACAGACCACCTAATAAAGAAAGAAAATTCTGACAAAACAATAGGTGATCTGTCGATGCCGACAGACCACCTAATAAATAAATAAATAAAGAAGAAAGAAAATTCTGACGAAATTAATAGTGATCTGTCGATACCGACAGACCACCTAATAAATAATAAATAATAATAAAAAGAAAATTCTGACGAAATAATAGGTGATCTGTCGATTACGACAGACCACCTAATGATGAGGTGCATGGGTTGAGAAGAAAATGAGGAAAGAGAGATGCGCGTTAGAAAGGAGATAGCATGATAAGGCACAATATAATGTGTCAAATTACATTTTGAGTCATGAGTAGAGAATGACCTTGTTTATTGAAAACAACAACAACAACAAATAAATTCAATGAGGTTGATATGATTGTAATAAAAACAATTTCAATTTTTCTAAAAGTATTAATCGATGGAGCATTTTATTTCCCATCACTTAATGAATTCAAAACTTTGGGCTTCATATAAACGTTTTTTTTTTTAGCTAAGAGGGTCCGCAAGAGAGGTAAATGAAAATCGTCCGAATGTCTTGTTGGTAATAAGGGCTGAGCTATAAAAAAACATTTCTGAAAAACAGATGGCAACATTATTTTTTATAATTATACATAAATTGACCAAGTTGGAAAATATATTTTTACCTTAATATTTTATTTACAAAATAAAGAGTCTGTATGGGAGCAGGAAAGGGGAAACAAATTATAATGAATAATCTTCTCGTTATTGAACCCTCTCTCTCTCTCACTCTTTAAAACATCTTTCTCTATTCACATCATCTCCTTTCTCTCATCTCTTGCACATATTTGTCTAGTTATTGAACTCTCTCTCTCCCTCTCTTTACATATCTTTTCTCTATTCACATCCGTCCCCCTCTCTCTTCCTATGTATCTTAAAAACAAATCATCCTCTATTCACATCATCTCTTCATTCTCTGTCTCTCTCTTTACCTTTCTCTCCTTTCTCATTCACTCTAATTATATTACATATTCCATCACTGACACTTTCGAATTTTCTCTCTCTATCTC
>CP137670.1:19110616-19237103 GCA_037976565.1 Mesocentrotus franciscanus
ATGAAATTACTGTGACAAAACTTAAGATTGACCCCAATGCCATACATGTATAAAAGTGAAAATTTCTGGGTTGTATTTATAAATTTAGTAATGCCTCTACAGGATTGAATCAAACTCTTGTAATGTACGAAAGTTTAATGCTAGAAAATGGCTTTCATGATGTTCAGATTATGACAATAAAGTGTAATACAAGTCTTTCACTTGGCAATGTTCATATTTTGTTTTCTTGTTTCTTTTTGTCTGTGTGAACAGTCTGAGGAAGACAAGCTGCTTCAAGAAGAGCTGACCATGCTTGTGGAGAGGCTACAGGTAAGACCGTTCACACGAAACAGATTTCAGTCTGTACATGTAGCTGATAATTAGTTCACCTTGAAGCGATGTTATATATGCCATTTTCATTATGTATTCAAATTTATCAAGATTACTAAGCGATGAGCTTGTACATACGCCCATTATATATTAATGTATTTCAATAGTCAGAATGTGAATTATATACATTAGTTGTTGCTGGGTATGTAAGATAAACATTATATCTTGCCCGACCTAACAACATTTAATGTATACAATTTGGATTCTGACTATTGAAATACAAGTATTGTTTCTAATAGGTGAATGAAATCATTCGTAACGAAGACTTATAAGTCTTATCCATTGAATACATTACCAAAATTGCCTATTTTCTAAAGGTATTTTTAAATAATTGTGTGTTTATCCACCAACAGGTTCATAGAAAGATATAGCAGCTTGACATGTAAACCAGTTTAAACCAGTAAAAATGAAAATAATAGTTTCTCTAATGGATGACTCTAATAGGCGATTGCATCCTCACGAAAGACATTGCCAATGTGCCATAGCTGAACAAGTAATGCTAGCCCAAACCACGAAAGACTGTTGCGATTTGCTTGAGAAAATAAAGACTATAATCAGTTTGCACTGCCACACATTCTTGCTTTTCATCTTACAGGAGAAGGATACCTCCCTCTATCGCCCCGCCCTGGAACAGTTGAGGCAAATGATAAGAGCATCAACGAGTTCGATGACCTCGGTTCCAAAACCACTCAAGTTCCTCCGCCCTCACTATGACACTCTCAAGGAGATCTTTGAAAAGATGGCTGTCGGTGACAACAAGGTAAATACATCCAACCTTGGTAGCAAATGGCTCTGAAAGAAAGAGAAAAATTAGAGAACAAAATTGGACCAACAATAAGAAGTTTAATATGAATCTGTTAAAAAGTTGTAATGACAATACATAGGGAATTTCAATTTGGCAGAATCAATAATGTCAGTGTGGTGTAGTGATGGACAACTCTCCCATTCGTTCCAATGTACACAGTTATAAATTTTTAATTTTTCAAAATGTTTTACTCACGATGGTCTTTTCTTTTTGGAGGATCTACATAATAATGTTTTATCGATATTTTGAGAAGTTCCCCAAGGGAAAAGTGCTTTGGATAAAAACAGAAATTAATGATATTTTTGTACACGACAAATGAGGGAGATGTCAGTAATCGTGTCACAATCCCCTGACCGAATTGCTATTTTGAGATTCATACAGATTTGGGGATTTGATATTTCAAACATTCATAACTTTCTTGTTATTGGTCCAATGTATTTCAGACTTTTGCTTTCCTGTTTCTCTTATTTTTCTACTTTCATACAAATGAACTCATTACAAAGGTTGGATTGCCTTTTAAAGCCCTTGTAGCTACATGTACTTGCTCCCTCTGTATAGAAAACAATGCCTAAGCAGTGCCTGTTGCTCCCCCCATGATCCTCTTTTTCTTATGTTAATTGAGAGCTGAGTTGATGAGATAACCACCTGTCAGTGACCAGCAGGGTGGTCTAATCTCTCCTGGCCGAACTAGTGCAGACGGGCTTTAAAGGAGGACCTCCTTCAACCCTATCCATGCCAACCCTATCCATGCCAACCCTCTCAATATTCTTCATCTTACTTTTCTTTCCATTTGAAGATATCCCCTCCCTCCTCCCCTCCTCGCCCCCAAAAAGGATCTCAGTCACTGTGTAAATCTATCATATACTTGATGACTATTTCACTGTAATTATGTCATTCATGTATATTTTCTTAGTGTATTTTTATGTCAACTTCTTTTTTCTAATGTACTCTGTTTTATAATTAATTATATTGTTCATAATTATATTGTTCATATACTCTATTGCAATTTACATTTATTTATAGTGTGTACAGTGAAACCTGTATATAAAGACTGCTCAAGGAAGCTAAGAAACGTGGTCTTTATGAGCAGGTGGTCTTTACGTACAGATGATGACTAACGCAGGTTTGACTTATTTTCAGCGCCTTCAGCATTTTGCGAAATGGATATGGCTCTTTACAAATACTCATAATTATCATTGTTGTTTTTTATTTGCAGTGTTTCTGTGCAGACATCATCTCCGTGCTGGGCATGACGTTGAGTGATAACAAAGACTGTCTCAACTTTCGCTTGGTCGGATCCAAAGAGGATATCGCATCATGGGGCCATGAATACGCCAGGTAATATTATAGACATGTAATCTCAGTTCTTGTGGCGAATTTGATTACGTTCTGGTTGGATATTCACCCTATATTTAATTCTGGCTACTGTATCGCTCGGTGTAGTCAAATGATAAATCCTTCCAGGTTCCCTCTCAGCATACTTACAACATGTATATTCCCCTCTGATCTTAATCTTCCATTGTGCTTTGACACTATCAGGCATCTTGCGGGAGAGATTGGCCAGGTCTGGAACGAGACCGATGCCGAGAAGGACCAGGTCCAGCGAGAGAAGCTCCTGACCCTAGCCAAGGAGATAGTACCCTACCACATGCAGCACAACGCTGAGGCAGAGGCCTGTGACCTCATCATGGAGATAGAGCAACTAGATATTCTGCAGGACTACGTCGACAAGAACGTGTTCCCTCGAGTCTGCCTCTATCTTATCAGGTATTGCCAATTTGAGCAGTAGTTGCGAAAGACTGATTTTGATGATGTTTGATGATTGTTTGTACCTTTCTGCTAAGGAAGCATGTAAGTGCTCTCTTAGCATTTCTTATATTTCGTATGCTTTCTTGTATTTCGAATTTGTTTTATTTTTGTTAAATGAGCAATTACCGGTACATTTCACCAAACAGAATCTCTATCAAGACTTTGTCGACAATAATATCTCACATAGTACTTTGTGAGGTGTTATTGCAAATTATGCAGGTTCTCCTTAATTTAGGGAATTTACAATGGCAAATAATGTCAGCAGGATTTACTTCTGAAAGAGAACACTTCATCCTTATTATATACAAATATCAGGTTTTTTTACATTTATCCGTGGATATAGCCTCGTTCACACCCCTATTTGTAATTTATTTCTTTGTAGCTGTGTTAACTATGTCCCCGAACCAGAAGACTCTGTCCTGTTGAGAACGGCCCTAGATATCTTCAGGAAGTTCAACAGTTACCCTGAAGCAATGAGACTCGCGATCAGGCTGAACGATGTGGAGCTCATTGAGAAGATATTCACCTCCTGTCAAGATAAGTAAGTCATATGGCCAGGGGGGTGTTTCACAAAGATCCTAAGTTGAACTTATATCTCTAAGTTGGACTTAACAGTTATGGAAAGCCGTTTGCATCTATGAAAATATTTTGTAAAAGTTATTTAAATGGCATTAAATGTTGATTCAAATCATTCATATTGTCTGTTATCAAGGAAATTTCATGGTCTTGATGTGGAATTTATGAAAAGTCTAAAATACTTGAATTTTTGCTTTTGAATATATTTTATTTTAAGGCTACAAATGGCGCTTCATAATGTTTAAGTCCAACTTAGCGTTAAGTTCGACTTTGGATCTTTGTGGAACACCCCCCAGTTGTCTTTCATTGTACCTTTGTTTATCAAACGTATGTAACCGTCATTTTGTACATTTGCTTATACTGTTTTGTGCTTTGAGAAATATTGAATAAAGACATTATTTGAAGAGGAAAAAAGAGGGAAAAAAAGTCATATGCCATTCAAAAAGAAGGTTGAGTTCTTTGAAACGTCTAATATAATTGTGAGCATTTCCATTCTCATTATGTGAGTGTGGATGTATATCAACTTGGATGCTAGCCACCGGACCATGTAAAGTAGGCTCTTATTCATTAAGGCCTTCTAACTTTTGACCTATTAACCTCTGACCCTTAACCTCTAGGTTAGTCCAGAAGCAGCTAGCCTACATGTTGGGATCCCAACAGATCTTCTTAGAACTTCCTGAGGAGACCGAAGATTACGATGACCTTGTTGAGATCATGTCTAATACTCAACTCAACACACACTTCCTTGCTCTGGCTCGAGAGGTAAGGCCCTTGTTCATACTACAAAAGATAATTTGTGTAGTATCGGTAGTGGTAGTAGTAGAAGTATTAGTAGTATTAGACATAGTAGTAGTAATAGTAGTATTAGTAGGAGTAGTATTAACTGTCGTCGTAGTAGATAATTATGTCTCATACTCTACTCCGCACACATTTCCTTGGTCTAGCTTGGAAGGTAAGACCCTTGTTTATACTAGAAAAAAAGTTGTATGGTAGTGGTGGTAGTAGTAGTAGTAGTAGTAGTAGTAGCAGGAGTAGTATATGTAGTAGTAATGATACGGGCAGTAGTACATTACATAGAAATGGACAACTTTACAGATATAGATGAACATAAGAAAGATATTGGAGAGAGAGAGAGATCGTTTTCTAAATATTTTCCTAAAACTTTTCCTTGTTTATTTTCAGCTTGATATTATGGAGCCCAAGGTCCCTGAAGATATCTACAAAAGCCACTTGGAATCAACCAGTAAGTTTCTGAAAGATGAAGTTTGTTTTATGGTCACAACTCAATGTGTGTCTCTGCATGCGCGTGTGACTGTGTGTCCTCAGGTGCGGTCGGGTCATAGGACACCTTGAGCACTTTGGGTGGTGGATATGTGCCCTAAAAAGTATTGGTTGATCAATTTAGGAATTGGAATAAGTTACGTCGTTTGCTCATCCTGGACACGAGTTCTTCTATATGTGTCCTTGCTACTTGGGGCAATCAAACAATTTGTAATCAAATATTTGCATAATACATTATGCTGTGACAAATATTCTGTGGTCAGATTTTTGTTACCCCTGGACCCAACACTAGACCTTACCTTAGCTCGAACAATAAACCTATTTCAAGACTGAAATCCCACCAAAACACTGATCGAGGTCATTGGGTTTTACGACACTCGCTGTTGCGAAAGTTGCTTTGCAGTAGCTTCCGACACTAACGGAATTCCTAACTTTAACCCTGCACCCAGCACTATATCTAACACTAAGTCTAACCCACACCACCCAACAGTAACCCTAACCCTACACTTTTGTTGAATAAAGCCTGAAGCATTTGTCGCCAGAGCCTGTGGGAGAGCACCAGGTCCTTGATGAAATAAAGTTCAGGAATAAATGTTGGATCACTGTCCAAACAATGCCATTTTCTTTTGATTAAAACTTTCTTTTTGAAACCTTTCCTTTAACAGGACCCTCATTTGCTCCAAGTGGATCTCAGGTGGATTCGGCAAGGCAGAACCTTGCTGCGTCTTTTGTGAACGGTTTCTTGAATGCTGGGTTTGGACAGGACAAGTTACTCACAGACGACGGCAACAAATGGATCTACAAGAACAAGGAACATGGTAAATAATGAAGAGGAGATTCGCTTATATTGAGTCGTGGTTTAGTGGTTCATTCACTTGACTCACAATCCAAGTCTTGAGGGTTCGATTTCCAACCCGGCACTGAAGTCCTTTCATTACTCCACATTTGCCACTCTCCACCCAGTTGTAATGTAAATAGGTAATATTTCTGGGCCCTCAGGAAGAACAGCATAGTGGTTTCAAACTTTGATGATGTAGGTATGTTTCAGCACAATGCATGGTGAGAAAACTTCAGAAAGGAGCTTACAGCAAACACCATGCATTTTTATTCCCCCAAAGCTTGAAGATTCCAAGAACTATTCATGTCATTCATTTATTTATTGCAACTATCGGTTGGATCAAGGAAAACATATATGAGCTTAAGATCATAAATGTGGAAATTGCGTTATTCAATGTTTTGAATTGCAATTGTTTTTGCAGGTATGATGAGTACAACAGCTTCTCTAGGCATGGTGCTATTATGGGATGTGGACGGTGGTCTTACTCAAATTGATAAATACCTCTACTCATCGGAAGATTATATCAAGGTAATAATACTCCCTACCTATCTCCCTTCTCTTCCTCTCCCTCTCCTCCTCTCTGTCTCCCCTCTCTCCCTCCTCTCTGTCTCCCCTCTCTTTCCCTCTCTCTCCCCAACTCTACCCATATATCTCTCCCCCTCTATCCTCTCTCTGTACATAATTAATTAAGTGATTATTTAAAAATTGCTTCAAGTTTTGAAACCAAATTTAACATTTATTTTCTTATTGTTATTTACAAGCCATGATTTGTCTTTTCTCCATGGCAGAGATCAAGGAAGGGGGGGGGGGATCTCAGTTCTCTTCCTTATATCCTTTCTGATCCTTTCTCTCACCAGTCTGGGACTCTTCTCGCATGCAGCATTGTAAATTAAGGTGTAAGAAATTAGTACAATCTTTCTCTTACCATATTTATAATCCTTTCCGTCACCAGTCTGGGGCTCTTCTAGCATGCCACATTGTAAATTAAGGTGTAAGAAACGAGTGTAATCTCTCTCTTACCTTTGTCATAATCCTTTCTCTCACTAGTCTGAGACTCTACAAGCATGCAGCATTATTAATTCTGGTGTAAGAAATAAGCACAGTCTTTCGCTTACCTTTGTCATAATCCTTTCTCTCACCAGTCTGGGGCTCTTCTAGCATGCGGCATTGTAAATTTGGGTGAAAAAATGAGTGTAATCTCTCTCTTACCTTTGTCATAATCCTTTCTCTCACCAGTCTGGGGCTCTTCTAGCATGCGGCATTGTGAATTCTGGTGTAAGAAATGAGTGCGATCCAGCTCTAGCTCTCCTGTCTGACTACGTTCTTCATAACAACAATGTCATGAGGATAGGAGCCATCTTTGGGTGAGTGTACTCTCATCAATAGCGTATACAAAGTTATTTCCACTGGGGTTTATTTTTCACGAATTTCGCGAAACACTCATTGATTGTGAATTTAACAGCATACAAAAATATTTCCAGCAAGTAATGTCTTATGTCAAAATCACTAATGTAAGCCTTGTCGCATGTCGCACACGGTGTCTCTACACTACAGAATGAGCTGTTACCGCGTCATGTCACATGGCGCAGTTTTTAGACCACACTGATTGTCATGGCTGGAGCCCAGTTTATGAACCAAAATGACTCAGGCGTACCCAGAACAGTGAAATAATATATGAAATCCACTTGAAATCAAATGCTCAAGGTGCACTTATGGAAAAAAGAGGGGGAAAAAGAGATCACATATTAAAAGCTTTTACATTATAAACAAAGGAACAGAAGTAAGATTGAACACAGAAAAATGCCAGAGCAACTGATAGTCTCTTACTACCAGCCTTAGCAGAAACAAAGTCTAACATTTATTTGATCTAGAGATCACATAAAAGCATCTGCATTATAAAGAAAGGAACAGAAGTAAGTTAGAACATACAAAATGACAGAACAATGATTATATGCCGAATTAAACAAGACAGCATTTGAAGATAATATAAAAATTGTAATGATAATGATTTTGTTGATTGCAGTCTTGGTCTGGCCTATGCTGGATCTAACAGAGAAGACGTGATTAGTCTCTTACTACCAGCCTTAGCAGATACAAAGTCAAACATGGAGGTAAGCTATGTAATAGTTCATTTATTCATTCATTTACTTATTTATTTATTCATTAATCTATCTGTATATTTATTTATTTATTTGTTTGTTTGTTTATTTGTTTGATTAATTGTTAATTTATTTATCTAATTTCTGGAAACATAACATCGAACGATAGCATACATCCACGATGATAACATTCGCAAATGATATTTCTAGTGATAATGATAATGATAACATAAAGCAAGAACAACCATGATCATTGCCTGGGTATTTGCCCCCCTCTCCCATACACAAACTGTTCTCATCGGTTGTTTAAAAAAAAGGAAAAAAGTTCCTTTGAGAAGACATCAATCTACATTTGCCACTCTCCACCCAGATGAAGTAAATGGGTACCCGGTAGGAAGAAATTCTTTGAATACTTTAGCGCCTTGTTATGGCCGCTCAGCTACAGACGGGGTAATAATTTGATACCTTGTATTAAAGGGATCCGGTAACTTTGTCTCAGATTCTGAAACAAAATTCTGGATTTAGCTCATGATGCAATGATAATCATAAAACTTTAGGTCAGTCAGGAACCCCATGACTTTTACAAGCTGATCGCCTGTCTGATTATCAAGATATTTATGATTGGAATTACATATTTTGAAAACCGTTCGCCTGATGGTTTTCATAACACTATAGTCTATTAGGGAATATGAGTATGGTAAAACCGGTCAATCAAAGATTTTTACTTTTTTGAGGCACTTCTTGATCATTTTGAAGCGCAATTTTTTTAGGGCTTCATTATTACACCATATCACAGACACTAATAACATGTAGGGCCGTGTATCTCAGATTTAACACTGTTAAACGATCCCTTTAAGTGCAGAATAGTATATTCATATAGAAGCTGCACTGTATAAATGGACCTTCTATTATATTTGATAGGTTGTAGGAATAACAGCTTTAGCGCTAGGTCTGATCGCGGTTGGGACCTGTAACGGTGAGGTCACTAGCACCATCCTCCAGACCCTCATGGAGAAGACCAAACTAGAACTCAAGGATAACTTCGCTCGGTACCTGGCCCTGGGTCTAGCTCTTACGTACCTTGGTGAGTCTATGTAGAGGTCTATGGAGAGCCTATGGAGAGCCTCAAAAGAATACCTCCTCAAATAGTACAATGACTCTTGATGTAAATCAAACTCTTCCTGTGTTGTCTCTCTCCTCTCTCTCTCTCTCTCTCTCTCTCTCTTTCTCTCTAAAGAGTTGTTCTGGGCCCTGTCTTACAAAGATTGATCCAAATCAATCACAAGTTTGCAGTCTCCTATCTCTTATGTACATAGTTGTGATTGATATCAATCGCAAATAATTTGCAATTCATATCAACTCTTTATAAGATGGGGCCCAGATATGACACAGCAAACCACTGCAAAAAAACACCAGTTTTTTTATGCCTCCGCAACGAAGTAGCCGGAGCCATTGTGTTTTCGGTTTGTCGATCCGTAAGTACGTCCCGTTCTCATGATCGTGTTATCTCAAGAACAGATTGATGGATTCCCGCCAAACTTGGGTCATGTATGTATCTTGCAGAGCTAATGAACTGATTAGATTTTGGGGTCACGAGGTCAAAGGTCAAAGGTCATGGGGCTCATTATGTATTCAAAAATAGCTTGTGAACGCATTATCATTAGAACCGACGGATGGATTACTATCAAACTCAGGACATGTATGTATCTTGCAGAGCCAATGAACTGATTAGATGTTAGGGTCATGAGGTCAAAGTTCAAAGGGTCATACATGTATATGAAAAATAGCTTGTAATCACGATATTCTGAGAATGTGTTTATGGATTACAATCAAACTTGAATTTTAAAGATTGCTTCTGCTTTGGTTTGTAAAATCGCTCTATGGCGGAGGCATCATTTTTAACTGCGCGCAGTCGCACATTCATTTTTTTTTAATGTGTAAATGAATGGAAGCTACTTTTATAGTATATACATGTATTATATTCTTTTTATGTAACAATGTATAGTTCTATGTATGTATGTTATTTTTTAATTGCTTTGGTGAAATAAAATTGAATTTAATTTAATTGAATTATTTTATTCTTCTTTGAATTTATTTCAGGCAAACAAGAAGCAGTTGAAGCTACCCTTGCAGCTTTAGATGTACTCCCAAGCCCTTACAAAGAATTTGCCAAGATTCTTGTTGATGTTGTAGCATACGCAGGTGAGTGTCCTGAACTCTTTATATACCACACAAAATAATAAGCGATTTACCAGTCTCATTGGATTGACTCTTGTCCGCACACAACATACAGGCACAGAGATAATTTTTCCATCTCTTTAAACCTAAAGGTACTATGTCCCATTTGCAGGCCAAAAGAATGAAAAGGTTAAATTCGGCATTTGAAAGATAATACTGATTAAGAACTTCCCTTAAAAAAGGGGGCTTGAAAATGTCTTTAAGTGGGAAAATAATGACTATTAGTTGTCGAATCGACTTATTAAAGTGCTACCAAGTCAGTAAGTAAAAGTCTGATTTTCAGACCATTGTACCAAATGGTCATACGTTTTGTGCTGCGCAATCAGTTTAATTTTGGCCATTACAAGAAGTGGGTTATTGATGTAGACAAATGCTCATGTACCCTTTACAGCCCATTTTATGTATGTTATTACCAAAGAAGAAAAAAAGCCAGTCAGTCACTCAATAGTGTCTAACAGTGAAGTCTAGCAAGTAAACAGGTTTCCTTGCATAATTTGAATATTAGGACACTGCTAACGTTTAAATTTCACAGCACATACATGACATATTCATAATTCCTGCAAAGTTTTACAGAATTTGATGTTGGCTGCAAAAGGGACATACTGTAGTATCTTTAATATATCTGTATATCTGTCCATCTATCTCTTGATTTATCTATCCATCCATCTATCAATTTCAGGAACTGGCAATGTTCTCAAGGTCCAGCACCTTCTCCACATCTGCAGCGAGCACATCGAAGATGAAGACGGAGAAGAGAAAGAGAAGAAAGATGAGAAGAAGAAGGAAGAGAAGAAATCAGACGATGGTCCTGTGGATCACACATCACATCAAGCCGTAGCAGTGCTTGGTATCGCTTTGATTGCCATGGGGGAGGAGATCGGATCAGAGATGGCTCTGAGGGCCTTCGGACATCTAGTAAGTTTGATTTAGAAGTCGCTTCAAAAGAAAACATTGATGAAAGGAGATTTGGTGATATTCTCAAAAGCGGACTATGGTTTAATCCTCCGACTAAGTATGGAATGCCAAGTGTCCATATGAATATGTTTTTTTAATAATTTAATCTGTTACTAAATTAAAATGAAATGTAATAACATAATTAATAAACAACAATGTAACTATGAAATAATTATGTTATTATGGTAATTTAGGGACATATCAAATTAAACAAAAATATATTCATATGGACACTTGGCATTCCATACTTAGTCGGAGGATTAAACCATGGACTAAAGTTAGTCCGCTTTCGAGAATACCACCCATTGATTTTATGTTTGAATGTGATGCATTACGCAGAGATGCCAACCAGTTCGATTTTATCGTATTTAGTATGATAGAAAAAGTGAAATACGATAATACGATATCGCCTCTTGAAAATTCGACTTTTCATCTTTAAAAAATTGCATAGAAACATGTACAAGTAAACCCCCGCAACCCCAACAAAAACTTTGCTATACAACTTTCTCATAAATGTTAATGAAAGAGCAAACATTTTACTTGCCCATTCTTACCAGTAAAACATTTTTCTAACATTTTACTGGCCAGGGGCCAACGGGCTAGTGGTAGTGTTGAGTTTTCGTGAAAATCTGATTTTTCTCTCAAAAATCTTTTGGGGGTATTCAGACTGTTTTTGTGTGTCAAGAGGTTGGCATCTCTGATTACGGGTTAGATGATTGCATGTAAGCTGTATGTTGTACCTATCTTCTTCAGGATGAGTGTGTATGGTTGGATAGGGTTATATATACCCTTGGGTAGGATCCACTGCACTAGTCAGGTGGTTTTGATTGGTTAACTAAGGATGGATCCTGATCTTTTGTAGAGGTGTCGTGGTCGAGTGGATAAGTCACTGGACTGTGGATCTCAAGGTCTGCGGTTTGAGTCCAGCCACGGTACTGATGGCCTTTTGGCATGACATTGATCTACAATTGCCACACTCAACCCAGGTGATGAAAATGGGTACCTGGCAGGAATTAATTCCTTAAAATGCTAGAGCGCTGTAATGGCAGCCGTGCTAAAGCCAGAGTAATAATCGGGAGCGCCAGGAGTGTCAAGACTGACCGATATGAGCACTATACAAGAACCAAACATTATTATTATTATTAATATTATTATTATTATTGTTATTGGTCAAGATTTGCTGTTGGTCATTCATACAATCATTACTCTCTTCCCTCCCAGTTACGGTATGGTGAGCCTGTTATCAGACGATCGGTGCCTCTTGGCCTAGCCTTGCTGTCTGTCTCTAACCCTCAGCTTCAGATACTCGATACGCTCAGCAAGTTCTCCCATGACCCAGACAACGAGGTCGCTCACAATGCCATCTATGCCATGGGCATCGTTGGAGCTGGTAGGTCCAACTTCTACTACAAATCCTCTGATATCCCGATCGTGCCCAACTTTTGTACTTTTGTTTCTCTCTATATACCCCTCCCTTGTCAACTCTTTTTGTGTGTGTCTCTTGGTGTCTAATGTATGCTATCTCTTCCTGTTATTTAACCTTTCTCAATCTCATTCTTTTATCTCTTTCTCATCCTTTTTTCTTGTTCTTATTTTTTCTTAGTCTTTCTCTTCTCCCTCAAAAATAGTTTCTCTCACTCTCCCTCTGTCCATTTGTTTGTCTCTCTCTCTCTCTCTCTCTATCTATCTCTTTGTCTTTCTGTCTGTCTCTATGTCTCTCTGTCTCTCTATCTCTCTAAAAAAAAAAAATCAATAATGTCCATGATCAATTGATCTCTTTCCCCTCTCTTCTCTCTTTCTTTCCTCATTACCCTTTTTTAAAATTAAACTTTGTTTCTCTCTTATTCATCACTTTAATATCCACTCATATTTCAATCTCTCCTAATCGTATTCACTTGATTTGTCCTTCTCGCCGTAGGTACCAACAACGCCCGCCTGGCTGCCATGCTGCGTCAGCTCGCCCAATACCACGCTAAGGACCCAGCCAACCTGTTCATGGTTCGTCTAGCTCAGGGTCTTACCCATTTAGCCAAGGGCACCCTGACGCTGTCTCCGTACCACAGTGATAGGCAGCTACTCAATCAGGTGGCTCTGGGAGGTCTACTGGCTACCACACTAGCATTCCTGGATGTCAAGAACAGTGAGTCACTTGACAGATCACATGATTAATCACATGACTAGTCACTTGACTAATAACATGATTGATTACACCTTGCAATTAATACTGAAAAGGGGAAGTCCAGTACAATATTAATTTGGTTGCTATAGAAGCAGAAACAGATCGGTGTCATTTTGAGCAAAATCTGATTGAAAATAAGAAAGTTGTGAATTTTTGAAGTTTCAATCTGTCAAAGACAAATTGGCAACTCTCTGACGTATCCTACAAGGCTCTCTTCCATGTGTTCTGTACTAAAGAATTCATTAACAAATTTTTTGTTTAAACAACTATTTTTTTTTAAATGTTCAATCATACATGCACCCTAGATGTTAACATTGCACATACGGTATGCTTTTTTACGCAGCCCTTATATGAAACAAATCTGTTAGTTTATCAATAACAAAAAATAATGAAAATTCATGAAATTTCATTATTGTTATTTTTGGTATTATTATTATTATTGTTATTGTTATTATAATTATTATTATTATTACCATCAGGCCAAAAAAAAAAAATCATTTGGTTGTCCTCGACCGCCCGCTCCTCATTTTCGGCCCGCTCGTATTTTTTTTTTTTTTTTTAAGATTTTTTTTTTTTTTTTTTAAAGAATATACATTTATTTTGGAGCAATTTTAAACGCCAAACATACCATTTGATGCATGTTGCAAGGATCAAAATGTGTCCCGTCTCCAATTTGGTCCTTTTAGTACGCAATTATGTCTTTAATAGAGAAGAGGAGGGAGTTTTCGGCCGGGTGGCAGTTTTCGGTGGGTCCGTTGTACTATGCGTGGTAGCATAATACACATATCACGCACATACAAAACATATCAGAGTCACAGGAGAACCACATTTGCAATAGAAAATGTATCCTTAAATATCACATTTTAGCGATGTAATCGGCAGTCCCGCTACCTGAATCTGAAAAATCGAATATCTTACGCGTGCCTGTAAGGAAGATGGGTACCAAAACCTGAGCTGTATTTCAAGTATTTTTCAGATTTAGATCACTATTTTTCGTGTATCGCAAGATCAATAGTGTCTCCCGCACGTATTAAATCATTGCAGCCGGATCACCACAGGGATAGTTTTTGGCGCCGCGAGCTCTGGCGTGGGATACCTGCTCCGCCGCAGGAACAAACGACGCTGGCGAACGAACAACGCGCGCGCGCGCTCCCTATAGACGTACGTACGATTTACATGCAGACGAAAACTGCCTCGCTATAGCCAAAACTACCTCCGAAACAGCGAAAATAAAAATGAATATTGACATGGCAATTTATGATTATTGGCCGGGATTCTTTTGTGTTTAAATAATAATAATATTGGCTTCATGATTTGAACAAAAAATGAAAATAAATAGGAAGTAATGAGTCCATATGAAGAAGAAAACAAATGGAGAAAAAAAAAAAATCCGCCCGCCCGCCCCTACTCCAGAAAAGCAATCGAGGACAACCAAACAACTTTTTTTTTTGGGCCTCATCATCATCACCATCATCACCATTTATTATTTACTACGATTATTATAATTATCATTTCTCAACAGTCATTATCTGTATTTGCATTTTTTTTTTCATCTTTATTAGCGATATTGAGCAAGTCTCACTACCTGGTGTATGGCCTGGTGACAGCGATGAGACCAAGAATGCTTGTAACATTTGATGAAGAACTGAGACCACTTCCTGTACAAGTCAGAGTAGGACAGGTAAGCACTGTGAAAGCTGTTCTTTTCATGAATTTCGTGAATCACGTAATATTTACTTAAATAAAGATGAGGTAAATGGGTACCAATTGGAAGAAATTTCTTGGATGCTTGAGCGCCTTTTCATGGTAGCTCGACTAAAGCGGGGGGTTAAGATATGATTTCAGGGCCCTCAGGGAGAACAGTATTGATACTGATGAGGCTACCCTGGGTAAACAACACATATTATTATTAACGGTAGTCTTACCATGAAAACCTATAAAGAATACCCAGTTATGACTGTGCATTGGTAGGAAGGATTTCCTCAAATGCTGTGAGCAGCAATATCGGTAGCCGAGCTGGAGCTGGGGTAATATAGGAGCAACTTGAGCACCTTGCCTGGTGGATATGTAACTTATACAAATATCCAATATTTTCATCGTCATGCTGCTGGCTGAAGGATGTTAGCAAGCCTGCATGATATCAAGCAAATTTTTGATAACTCACCTTCTAAGATTTTGACTGCGCCATACATGTCAACTTAATCCTATGATCTGTTGTTGTTGTTTTCTCAGGCTGTAGATGTGGTCGGTCAGGCAGGCAAGCCTAAGACCATCACAGGATTCCAGACGCACACCACACCGGTCCTGCTAGCCTACGGAGAGAAAGCTGAGCTCGCTACAGATGAATGTATCCTTTATCAATCAGTAGCAAATTGGCAATTTTACACCACATGGCTTTGTTGCTGGTATTTTTGTTATTGTTTTCTTCTCTTTTTTTACCTAGTACATTTACAAGGGAACAAAATGTCCTTAGGGCAACGTGGGTTCATTAGACCACTGGATGACCAATGAAATTCTCATCTTTTATGTGTTAAATGGATACTGGGTGGAATGCTATAAAAGTCATTGTAGGTTGCTCAGCATTGTGAGCATCTGTGAAATGGAGCCTGGTGGAAATGCTCCCTGGGGAGTGGAGAATGTGCACACCTGTTCCTCTAAAATGTGTGCAGGCAAGCCTCGTTCTGATGAGAGGGGTAAATTGCTTAGAGACATTGCCAATGTGTTATATAAGTCTGATATAAACCAAAAATATTTGTTATTATTATTATTATTTCTATGAGGTCTTTGAGCTGTGAAATTAAATGTGCATATTAAGCCTCCTCTTGATAGGAATATTTCTCGTATGCACTACTTCTTCCAGGGAAATACCCTGAATTCCCATTGAAGTGTTCAACGACCACAACCAATGCATCCCATATTTTGCCTAGTCATATTATGCACAATATTAAAAGGGTGTGTACCCAGTATAATGGGAACGTGTTAGAATGTTTAAAAAAAGCTTTAGCAATGGAAGCACGTGTTAACAATTTACGTCATAATTGCTCGGACCACATGCCTGATATTAATAAGTTGAAACCAGTGGGACTGACATGAGAACAGACTTGTTTGTAATTGCTACAAGATACGTTTATACCTGATGTAAATGATAATTATGAAATTGGCTGGCTCTACTTTGGGGAAATATTTAAAAGTATTGCCCTCCTCTTTCTTTCTTTATCTCTCTCTCTCTCACTCACTCCTTCCCACTCTTATTTGCTCTCTCTCTCCCTCTTTTTTTCTTCCTTCCCTCTTTCTACCCCTGTCATTCTATTCATCCTTTCTACCTCTCTCATTCTATTCATCCTTTCTACCTCTCTCTCTCTCTGTCCTACGACTCGGGGCGATACGATTATATCGCGTACAATATATTCAAGGCCGTCCATTACTGCAGACAATTTTCCTTAACCCATTTCATCTCTCCAGACCTTCCTGGCACACCCATCATGGAGGGATTCGTCATCTTGAAAAAGAACCCCGATTTTGAGCAATGATTCCGGCCGGGGATCTACCGTCGTTAGCAACCAGATCCAGGGACCCCGTCCTTGAGAAGCAGGGTCCTTCCTTAAAACACCCAGGGGCCATATTCTAAAAACATGTTTCTTTTAAGCCTCGTTCAGATATGACAGTGTAAACTGCCTGTGTTTTTTATGTGTGAACGAATAGCAACTGTGTGCAGCAAAGGACTTGCTCGTATTCACTGAGTTGTGGTTATGAGATATAGAAATATGATGCAAATTACACGTAATTTCATCATGAAATAACTACCGCCATTCTGCTGTCATATTTGAATAAGGCCTTAATGTCAAGGAAAATTATTTTACTTGTCATTGCACCCTGTCATGGCAGTATATATTTGTATACTGTAGGTTTTGACTAAAGATACCTCGATTTTTCCTTCACTGAGGATAATCTTCAAAGCGTTTTAGTTCTAACGATCAGGCAATGAAACAATCAACCATAACACTTGACCGTTTTAAAATCAAATGAAATACACTGAAAACCTGTATATAAAGACCATTCAAAGGAGATGCCTATTTCTGCAATTTGCATTAAAGGATAATAGCATGTGAATGAAATGCTTCAAGAAAAGTGGTCTTTGAAGGCAGATGGTCCTACAGGTTCCTGGAGTACATGTTGCAATGTAAATCACTACTCAAGGGAAACTAAATATGTGGTCCTTGTAGACAGGTGGTCTTTCTATACAGGTGGGGGTAAAGAAGGTTTGACCGTACATGTATTGTAATTTCTTCATGAAACGCTCGCCGACTCAGCAAACTTTTGTTCAAAATGTAAAAACTACACATGTGCATTGAAAGGAAATTCAGGGCAATATCACAAACTATATTCACTATAAACTAAGTAGTATTGAAGAAAAGGGAATAGACTTTCATCTCCATTTTCAAGCATTAACCTCTACCTGCAGTTGGAGGGTCTGAACGCCCACATTTTGTTTTGTATTTATTGTGTTTCAACAAAGAAAACACCATTTTCTCTTTGGAATTCAAATTTGGCCCTGAATCTGACCAATGTTTGCATTCAAATAAACTATAGGAAGAGATTTCATGATTGATAGTTTATTTGTAAGTTGTCTTACAAAATGGTTTTAGTGATACATGTCTGTAAAAGTTTCTGGCACCATGAGGATTTTCGGAAAACAGTTTCATATACACCCTGAAAAAGGGGTCCTGCTTTGGAAAAACAAAGATGTAGACATTCATAATTTATACTTCTCATGTAAAATGCCTGGATTAAATCTTTTTTTGTTACTTCTCTGTTTTGTATATTACCTCCCATGTTAATGAAAAAGCTGGTTGTTAGTGTATGGTCCGCTTTCAAAGAAGACCAATTATATAATTAATGTATTGTGTAGATATTGACTTGATGTAATGATGTATTTGTATTGTTACATTCTAAATACATGGAGAGTAGGCATGAACATTCAAAGAGATTAAATTGTTTTGTGTAAAGCACAAATGTTTGTATGTGTATACCTTCATTTACTGGGTCATGAGTCGTGATTACAAAAGTAAATTTGACCAGACGGCTTTAGGTTAAGTTGTAGGGATGAATTGTTTTTTGTTCTGTCTACATTTTCTGAGAGCAGAGATTTCACGCTTTCCAATTACATACAACACTTGGAATTCTCTAAAGTGGAAACCCACTTAAAGGCAGGGTATTTTACTGACATCGCTACCACTGCTGTATAAAAGCATAACTGATAATGCCAGGACTGAGAAGAGAGACGAAAAGAGAGAAAGAGAGGCAGAGATTATTAAAGACAGACAAAGATAGAGAAAGAGAGAGATAGAGACAGACCGAGAGAGAAGAGGGACAGGCAAAGAGGAAGAGAGAGAGATAGAGCTGTATGAGAAATTGAAATCGAGAGAGAGAAGGGAGAAAGAGAGACGCAGACAGCGAGAGAGAGAGACAGAGAGAGAGGAGAAAGAGAGAAAAGAAGAGGGACAGGCAAAGAGAGGGAGAAAGAGATGGAGCTGTACGAGAAATCATTGAAAGAATATAAAATGCATTTGAAAGAGGAAATCAATGACAAGATAACATTTAATACAGTATGGAATGAATTGTGTTTTATTTTCATTTAAATAATTAAATAACATCAACTTTGATTCTGAGATAAGCAAACAATCTATTCACAATCTTGACAACACGAATTTGAAATAAAGCTTATTACAATTTTACAAATTCTTATTACAGACTCGACATGAAAGACAATGGGGTAAAAAGCTAGAGAGAAAACTAATGTATGATTAATATAATGTCTCCAAAACTGCAATGTAACTAATGCGTGAGAAAAACACATACAACACACAATTTCTAATCCTTTGGATATACAAAGAAATAGATAATGAATTGCTGAAACTTTAAAGGGAGTGTAGCATGGCAATTACTGGTTAATGCCATCTACGTCTTCTTTTGGACAACTGCACGTAAACGAATGGACTTGATTAACGGTAGTCAGCGACTTAATCTCTACATGGTCAGCGCATGCTAGCGTTCGCAAAACAGACCGAAGTTCTCCTCACGCTTCGGTTTCGCGTATGTTGCACGCACGTGAATTCTATTAAAGGGTGAGATGGCTCAGTGGTAGAGCAGAGGTCTCATAACCAGGAGGTCCCGGGTTCAAAACCCAGTCGATGTGTTACTGCCCTTTGGTAAGGCAATACTCCTTATTACCGTGTCCCTCGAAGAGGACTTAAAGCCGTGGGTCCTCTGGTTGCTTACTTACAAGCATACAAATTATTTCTTAGCAATTGGGTACATGTACATGTTAGACAAACTATCAACTATCGAATGCATGGACACACAACTACATGTACATTTCAATCATAGATGTACAAGCACCTCATAAACAAGTATTTCCATCAATATGGTAGCTTTAAGTGTAACAAAAATTAAATGTATGTACAATGAAAACAACCTTGTAGTTATATCCTAAAATAAGTTATAATTAATCTTAAAGCCCCTCTGCACTAGTTTGGCATGGAGGGATTAGACCTCCCTGCAAGGTCACTGGCAGGTGGTTATCTCATCAAATCAGCTCTCAATTAACATAAGAAAAAGGAAATCATGGGGATCAACGGGTACCGCTTAGGCATTGTTGGCTGTATAGAGGGCGCAAGTAGCTATAAGTAGTGCAGTGGGGCTTTAAACGAAAAATGGAGATAATCAACAAGTCAGCATGGATCTGAGATGCAGACCGACAATTCAAAGCATAATTACTGTAATCAAAACAAACAAAACAAAACATGTAATAGAGCAAAAAACATTTAAAGTTTACCAATCACCAAACCATGCATTACTTTTGATATGTCAATTGGGGTTCCATTTACCGGTAAGTATTTAATATGGGCTACAGTATTTCAGTTCATTCTACACAAATCGACACATTTATTGCTTCCAATCAATTCTACATAAACTTATCTAAACTACAAGAACAACTCGTGTAATCAAAATTAATTTTCGTTCATCATTTCTCAATAATATTAACTTAAGAGTGATCACTATTTACATACTTCGGTCTATGTATTAAACATGAATTGATCATTCATTAAATAAGAATCACTTGGACGGACAATGGACTTGACTTGGTATGGACGGAAATATCATATTTTACACTATAAAAGCTACTATACTTTTGTGACCATAACAATTCTCAGCATACAAAGTGTTTACAGGACTAAGGATTATCATTACAAATACAAAGTCAATGGCAATTATAATGAAATGACAGTGATATCAATAACAAAATAAATGATAATGTCAATGTCCATATCTATCTGAATCTTTTCTTTATGTTATGAATCAACTGCCTGGAATATGTGTACTATAACCCCGTCTTATTGTTGTTGAGCATTGCCAATTTGGATGTCAATTATGACAACGTCAATGGCAATGACCAAAACAATGATAACATCAACGACAATGTCAATGACGATGAATATATCTATCTGAAACTTTTCCTCACATTATGAATCAGCTGCCTGGCATACATGTACCAGTAATTGATATCACCCCTTGTTTGTGCGCCGTACCCCGTCCTAGCTGTCGTTACAGCATTGTCAATGTCGATGTCAATTACAATGTCAATTACAATGTCAACGGCAATGGTCAATGCCAATGGTCAATGCCAATGACAAATTGTCAAAGACCGTGACAATTCTCGCTCTGATTGTTTACTATATGACATTGTATTTATTTTCCCTGTTTATTATCATCTACGATCTGATGTTGACTTTCTCTCTTTCTATCTTTTCTTCACTGCTCTACCTTTGGTCCTCTTCTACTCTCTCTCTCTCTCTCTCTCGGCATCCTCATCACACAAAACCTATTTCATGTAACTAACCTAACTAAAGCTGCAATGAATGTTTTTTACCATCAATGTAACTGTCTTTGATTACGATTATTTCATTTTGTAAATTGATCTGATTGTAAACTTTCAACAGTGAAAAATGAATTTCCGAATGGTTAATAAATGCTTAATTTCAACTTTTTCAATTAATGACCATATCTATCTGAAACTTTTCCTCACATTATGAATTACCTGCCTGGCGTACATGTACCAGTAATTGATATCACCCCTTGTTTGTGCGCAGTACCCCGTCCTATTGTTGTTATAGCAATAGATGGATGATATCACTATGACGATGAAAACGGTTGCTAAGAAGAAAATCAACATCAGAAGAACTGTCATGACCCAGTCATCTGGAAATGGAAACAGGGATAAATGTTTTATGCCTGTTGATCGTAACACATACTTAGCTAGTACGTTATTTCTTTATTGTTTGCTACTGTCGTTAATATTTAGTATTAATATTCAGTATTTAAAAAGTTTAATACGTTTGTCCTGTATCACTTGAAAAATATATTGAATATATTTTAAACTGAATGGTATAGGTGTAGCAACGTTTCAAGCCTAAGGCTTATATTGCCAAACCTTTGCATGTTTCTCCATGCATTAAACTGCCTTTTTAAAGTAAACTGCTATTGTTTGTTTAATCTCATGTTTATCACACAATGTAATGTGATGAACCATGCAGAAATTAATAAAGAATTGTTTATGTTTGGATTATATCTTTGAAAGAAAAATGAAAGAAAATAAAGAAAACAAAATATGAAGAAATAAGAGAAAAGAAGCATAAAATCTACCTATAGAGAAAAATGAAATACAACAGAATGTAACAAAGGGAGAGAAAGAAAAAATACAGGAGGAGAAAGAAGACAGAAAAGAAGATTATTGGGGTATAAATCACTCACCACGTTCCTCTAATGGCGTTGGTTCTAATTCTCCTTGATGTATCGTTTCCTCATTTGTCCTTTCATCAACACCATTCAACTCTTTGCTATTATTATTGGTCAATCTATTTGTTGAAATACAAAAGGAAAACAACAACAAACAAAAAGAATTATGAAAATATGGAGATAAATGATCTAAATCATACAAATCCTTGCTACATAAGCAAGTTTCGAGAAATTACCAGGCTTTAAAACGAGGCCCACATTGACCATGAGAAGAAGAAAAAAATTAACACTAGTGAATAGTTGTGGCATGAATTTTGCATTAGATATGTGTTTTTCAAACAAGTTTCAGGTGTATTTCATAGGCATGTTTAAAAGGTTTTATCTGGTTGACTGTGGTAGGAATAATTCTCTGACTCAATTCCTCATCACACTCACCTTTGCCTTAGCTCTGGTGCAGTGCTATCAGGTGACGCAGCGTCATGTGACCTCTCAGACTTCAATGCCTCCTCTTCCTTCTCAAACTTCTGCATAGCATCTGTAGTTTAAGAGAGAGAGAGAGGGAGAATCATAGATTGCTACTACTACTTCTACTACTACTACTAGTACTACTAACAAAAATGATGATGAGGATGGTGATGATGATCTTACAGTAATCTATTATTTCTAACCATTCAAAAAAATATAATGACAATGAGACTGGATACATATTATATTGCAACACAAAAATTAGTGACACAAAAATGAGCGTATGAGATGGGATACCATTCTCACCGGAATAGAGATTCTTGCCTACATTAAATGACAGTGAGATTGAATTCATATCTTCTCACAATATACCAACTTGTAACACAAAGATTAGCGTATGAGATGGGATACCATTGTCATCGAATAAATTTTCTTGCCTACGTCAGCATAAATGATAATGAGAATGGATACACATCTTCTTACAATATAATAACTAAATACCCAGAAGTATCACATGAGATAAGGATACCATTCTCACCTGAATAGAGTTTCTTGCCTACATCAGCATAGATAACAGTGAAGAGATCCAGTGATGCTATGGTAACGGGATGGTCCTCTCCGTAAACAGTTTGATACATCTTGGTAGCTTTCCCACAATAGTCTAGAGCAAGCTGCAACCTAAAAGAATGAAATTTTAAAAATAAAGTGACACCCACCCTGAGTCACATGTGCATGTGGACAGCACAAGGTCTCAAAGAATCCTTGTTATTGCCAATATATTAAAAGTAAAAAAGAGGAAAAAAAGGAAGTAAGAGATATATAGTAAAAACAAAGTTTTTCCAAAACTAATCGAGTATGAAAAAGAAGAGAACAGAAGAAAATATTGGAAAAAGAATATACATTGAATAAAAAGAAAAGAAGAGAAAAAGGAGAAGGAAAGGGAGAAGGAGAAGGAGAATAAGAAGAAGGAGAAGAAGAAAAAAGGAAGAAGAAGAAAAAGAAGAAGACAAAGTAGGAAAAAAAAGAATAGAAGAGAGAGAAAATTAAAGAGAAAGTATGAGACAATGGAGAAGAACAATTAAAGAAGAAAGAGAAAAAGATTAAGAAGAAGAAAGAAGACAAATAAGAGAAATAAATTTAAAATTTTTTTTTTTTTTTTTTTAAATCCAATTTCAATGACAAACTTACTTTCCCTCCTTGAGGCACAATCTAGCCAAGTTTTCAAACTCTTGACCTTTCTTAGCATCAGGTGAAAGGTCATCATCTAGGTCATCACTCTTATCATGGCTAGACTCCTCACCAGGCTCTTCATTGAGTTGTTCATCATGCTGTTCCTCGCCATCCCCTTTGCTGGGCTTCCTCTCAGCTTTAGAGCCTGCGAGGTTTAAAAACAGATTACAGAAACTGGCAATATCTATTTAGGAGACATAAATGTGAAAAAAGGGAAGGGAGGGGAGGGGAGGGATGCTGGGGGAAATAACTATATACCGGTAGATCAGATTTTGCCATACTAGAATAAGAGGAAATGATGGAGGAGTAGAGAAAACTATGGAGATTAAAATATAGGAGAAAGGGAAACAGAGAAAGACTGACAAGAGAGACAGAGAGCATGAATGTTAATTTATTATATATTGTTCATGTAATATCATTTCTATTTTGTTTGTTTTTTGTTTTGTTTTACTTCTGCGTTCAAAAAGATACAAATTCAAACTCAAATTACACAAATTTGAACAATAACAAATGCTATGAATAAAATGTTTACAAAAGTTATTAAATAGAAAACAATTTACAATAATATCATACAATAAACATATACGAAGCATATAAATAAGATAAGAAATATATAGTAAATATTTTTCAATAAATTAGAGAGATAATTTATCATGGGCAGGGGGTGAGTACAATTTCTAGCCTTTTAAACATTCTCTATTAATTAGGACTTACCTGTGTCTTTCTGTACACTGACAATATCTATCAGAGCAGTTTCATAATACATCTTCTCTGCTTGGATGAAATAAACAGCTTTCTCATCTGAACGATCAGCCATTAAGAAAAAACAATTTCCCCGACAGTGAAAAAAAAAACCTGCTCCTGCTTATGACTTCTTAAAGTGTACATGTACCAATCACCAAAACATGTTTTGCTCTTGATGTATTAGGGGTTTCATGTGGCTATACTGTATTCCAAATATGAGCTTCAAATATTACTTCTACAAAGATATATTGCATTTATAAACACTCTCAGTAAACATAAAAACAACTTGAAGAGTAGACTCGTCAACACACGCATACAAACTCGAATGGAATAGGGCCCGCAAGGAACCCAAGTCTGAGTTGGGTTCCATGAGCACATTTTTATGTTTTTCTTTATAATAATAATATAATATTCCGCTTTTATATAGCGCTTAATACATCTACGATGTCTCTAAGCACTTTACGGATATATACTATTACCCCAGTCATTGGATTGAATGCTTGCCCGCACACACTGTGTGCACAATCTCCACTCCCTGGGGAGTATTCCAGCCATTAAATTCTTCATGCTCCTTATACCCTGACCTCTATAGTATAGTCTATAAAAAAATGTCTGAAACTGTTTTGGGTTTGTTTGTTTATTTTTAAGTTTGTTTAGACAAAAGTGAAGTATTTTCATCATACTAGATTGTAGCAATTTGAGTGGTATTTATATCAGAAAGTGCACAATATAAATACCGTACTTATTATTCTTATTAAAGGATACATTCCTTCTGCTCAAAGTAAACATCAGCTACGGCATGAAGACACTTTGGTAGCTCCTCAAAGGTTGACCCCTCGGACAACCCTGTGATGGCTCCAAGATAACACTTGAGGGCTCCATCCGAATGACCTTTCTCTTGTCGTCTGGCCCCCTCATGGTAGAGAATTGACCTCTCAGGTCGTGTCAGGTGATGAAGGTCACGCTCCAGCAGTGCTTGGATATTATCTGTATAAATTAAAATCATGATTGCAATGAATTAGTATTTTTTTGGAAATTGCAACAAAAAATCTACATGTATAGCAAGACAAAAGTGTACTGTACATGACATTCAAAGCAGCCGTCATTGGTTTTCTCCTTAAGTTGAAGTTCAATACAAAGAGAGATTAACATTAAGTAATTAAGCAATTGGCTGCCTTTGAGCTTGAGTGGTATATCTGATGTATTGCATTCAGCTTGCGAATATTGCACAGGTCGAAGACGAATGCAATATCCATGCTGGAAAGAAAGCCAATATTATCATTATTATACATTAAAAAATCGAACTACAGTGAAATTTAAGGGATTGAAAAGATCACATTTATCAATCCATGTCAATTTCCAATCCAACAGTGTCTCCACTAGTCTTAATTTGGAAAGTCAAAATGAAATATGATTTTAATTTTGAATATAAATTGGTATTTATAAACACAATACTAGCAACAGTACTAGCAACACATTTTTCATGATATATTGGGGCCTTATTCAATTCATTACGTGGAAAGTTCGTATCCGAATTAAAAGTTTAGTTGGCTAGTTATACGTCTTAACTCGCATTCAGATCATATCTTAGGATTTTGCTTTAAGCAAGTCCACTTAAAGTCAAATACTAAGCATTGTGATGTCACATGATCAATAACAAATCATGCGCAATAAACTCGTCACATTAAATGCATGCTAGTAGGCCTATAATTGTGCGCAGCTTAGGAAATAACGCTGATTCTCATTCGGTGGAGACGTGGAGTGACGTATTGTTTGGAGGAAAAGCAATATCATGCTAATAATATTGAACTCGATCAAAGAAAGGGAATCAAATACATGATTTTATTCTCTGGGAAAATAGGCTCATATGTATAATAATCAACAATAGTGGGTGGAGTATTCTGAAAACTATGTTTCATTTTTAGGTTAATAAAAGGATGTTAACTAATGAAACAAATCACACAGCGTTGCGATGCATTCCCAAGCCTACATGTAGTTGTGAAAACTTGATTTTAAACAGTGAGGATTGGGCATTAAACTAACAAACTGATGTGAGTAGAAATTACAGAAGGTGAACTTTTGGCAGTGTTTAACATACAGTCAATTGACCTGCTTTAACGACCGACTGTCTACAGGTGTATCTATAGAAAAGTGTGGTTCATAGAAAAATGTGGGTTCCCAATTCACTAATTAAAGCCCACATTATAGGAACCTGTACACAAAGACCACCTGCTTAAAGTACATGTAGAGACTGCTTTTCTCGTCTCCCTTGCGCAGTCTTTATGTACAGGTTTCACTGTATTATAGCATACCATTCTTCTCCGAGTGAATCTCTGTTTTAGTTGTTTTTGTGGTCTCTGACGCATCATAATCGGATCCATCCGCTTCAGCTGCAGATCCTGTCATGTTACCAACTCCTGCATCGGGGCTTTGATCTGTATCCCGCTCCCCATCTTCAGGGGTTGTAGACATTCCCTTCTCTCCATCAGGAGTTCCTTTTTGTTGGTGACACCTTTCATCCTCATCTACTACTCCCTCGCTATCATGTTTCTCTCCAACTCTACCATCTGCGCTCTTCTCCTTTACAATCTGGACATCACCCACAGGAGTTTCAGGGTCTTCCTTCTCACCCTGAGGCTGAGCATCTAAAGCTGGTTTTGACTCAAGAATTCCATCTTTTGTGTCTGTTACTACAGGTATACCCGACCCTTGTCCTCCTGTATCCCCACCAGGTCCTGGGTGGCCTGGTTGGGGTGTGCTGAGGGGGGTGTGGTCTGTATCATCTGTGGGGTTACCGGGCTGGGACATCACGGATCCTGACAAGTCAATGAGGACCAATCAAAAAAATTTGGAATAAAGTAATTAATCATACAATGTATATCACTATATGTGAATCTGAAATGATGTTCATATTTGTAAGAAATTTCTGAAGTAAAGAAATAAATGATCGGGCATTGGATGGCCCTGTACGCTTCACGAAAATAAAGTCGACACTATAATTGCCTTTAGATATTAACCAAAAGCATGCATCATATAATTTCTCTTTCCAAATATCCCAAACATAAGATACAAATAAATTCAGATCACCTCACAGAGTCACAGTTACGTCTATGAGATGTTCTAATTTACCCCAAAATCAGTGCCACTTTTTTCCCGGAATCAGCACATTTTATGCTAACAGAGTTCAAATTCAATATCCTTTAGACATCATAATTTCCTATTTTAAATAGTGTCCTTCCTAATGAACATAATTCTCTTAAACGGTTTATATAAAATATTGCATGTAATTTTCTTCAAATTGCTGGTTTAAATGAACGTTCTGGATACACAATCTGTCATTTATAATCATGTCAATGTCATAATCATATGACACACCTCACACGCATCTTGCCTCTTGCCTGTATTGGTAAACTTTGTATTTTGTAAACAAATTTGATTAGAGTCTAGGTCTAGATCTAGGCCTAAACTTTCTAATTAAGACAAAGTGAATAATATTGTAACTCGAAGAATGAATCTGGAACTGAATAAAGAGGCTTAAGCCTGTGTTCAGAACAATCCTTAAAATTAAGTAGATCTATATTTATTATAAATACCACTCGGTACTCAGTAGCCTGGCCAGACTCATAGTCATACTCACCGACTTCGTGCAGATGCTCCACTACCTCTAGCCCGCCCCTGCATGCGGCTGCAGGTGCACGAGCGCGAGCGATATGTAGTGAGCAGAGCTGAGTGGTATAAATAGAGATCTAGATCTAGTACATTATTTGCTCTTATCGAGGCTTACATTGACTGTTTAGTAAAATCCTTCACAGTTCAAATGAATTGTTACTTAATAATTTAGTGTATAAAATTTGTGCGATAATCACCTCGAAAGTTTTCTCTGAACAGTCTAAAACAAAAGCTCAAACAGTCAAATCACAAATCTCCCCGGCAAAATCCTTGTTTTGGCGTCCGTGGATATGACCTTTGACCTGTTACCAGAAAAAAGGTGCTTTCCCTTCGCGCTTCGTATATGACTTTCATAACATTTTTTCTTCATCCTTGCAAATGGTCTAACGTTTATGATGCCCTTATACATTTAGTTGTATTAATGATGGTGTTTTCCACGTCTTACTCGAATCAGGGTCTTGGAGATGAAGGTAGTTTACTTTAGCTAGCCTGTCGTCGGCTTCTTGCATTGCACTCTCCTAGAGTTTGAGCGGATTGGAGGTAGGAAAGACGCCTATTCTACCGACGTACCAACACTAGCCCCTGCCTCTTTGCTCTGCAGCTCAGCTCAGTGGCTGTTGGCGCCACACTCACTCAGTCATAGTGACACAGATAAAGCAAGTAGACGAATAATATACTATTAGTTAACACTGTAACATAGTAACTGTTTAATTTCTATGTTTGTGTTTCTTCTATTTTCTTTTGTTTTGTTGATGTTAGGAGTTATTTATTTTGTTATGCTTTGTTTTGTGTAATTTTGTTTTATTTTGTCTTGAAAAACTTTTGTTGGTTGTGTTTTTCTTTTCCAATTTTGAGGTTTCTATGTATGAACTATAGTATGATATCATAAACCATTATTACAACAATAAAGTTTCAAGAAATTTATAGGAACTTATATTCAACATATGAAACACGATCTTCTTTCCCATTAATAATTAAGTACCCGGTATAAAAACTTCACTAAGTTTCAAATTTACTCACAATTGAAAACAATCTTTACATTTATTTATTAATTTACTTTTTGATTATTTATTCATATGTTTATTCTTTTGGGGGGAGAGGGGGGGGGGCAGGTTGGGCTTGCTTTCGCAGAGCAATGTAAAATATATCAAATCAAATTAAGTTCAATCAAATCCAGCTTCAGATTATCATGACATAAGTTTTACAGAAACAAAACAAAACATCAGATCAGGTCCAGATGCTGACAATCCAAACTCCAAAGAGCCCGACAAGTTATTTTTAAGGTAACTTAAGGTTTCTTAAGGTTGATTTCTGGAAGCAGGTTGAGATGCCTCTATGTCCAGATCATGTTAATGTAGTACTCCGGCAGTATCTATAGGGTAGTATCGAGGCACAGTCTGGGGGAGCTGATCGATGTTGTACTTAAATTCAGTATTTTACCAAAGCCTATGAAGCCTATTTTCAAAGTGAAAAACAGTATCAGCCTTCACAATTTGGTTTGGAAGGCTGTTCCACATATTAATTGAAAGTGTCAATCATACATGTATCAACACGAGTTTGTCTATAAACCAGCGTAGGCAATCTGTGTGTGTGTGTATTGGGTTTTTACAGACGTGTATCAATCAGATATGATTATTTACGTCTGTGGACCGACCTTTAACGTCACCATTCAAGAGACGTGACTCAGTTTCGAACCTGCGCCCTCGGCTGAATCAGTTTGTAACTTCCATTGTTAGCTGGATTACAGGTGCACGCCACAATGCCCAGTCAACTTCAGTATACATAGAGCTTTCTCCAAAACCAAGTCCTTGATATGAAGGAAAAAAACCTAGTCATGTGTCTTTGTTAAAGATACAAGACAGAATATTACATACATGTATGATCAAGGGTTGGGTGTCCGGACACTTAACAAACATAAAGACTTCTCTTTGGTCTTCGGATTTAACAGAAAATCTTCATCAAATAGCACTACTAACCATCATTAATATTGTTCTTTATAATATTGTCCAACATAAATGCAAGTCTTAGAAGTTTATGAAATATTGCTTGTAAACTTCTTCAAATTGCTGTTTTTAATAAACTGTCTGGATACACTTACCTGTGCAGACACACAACGTTTGGCTATATAGGTGTAATGTTTGTAAAGTATCTAATACCAAACCTCTCTTATGGAAGCTAAAAGATAAATATAGCCATTCAAGACGGGTTTTTTTTCATTTTTTGCACTTTGTCACTTTTTCGATCTAACAGTATTTTTCAGACAAGCATGTAGGACATCTCTTTTTTTTAAAGATGATATTTTTTAAAGCAACCAAAAGGGAAAAAAATGCTCCAAATTTGCTAACTGTTATTGATATAAATGTAGTTCTTACATTTTCTTTTTTTTAAAGTTAATTCCTGTCTTATCTCATTTGTATTTTAAACATTTTTAGGTACATGTACATGTAGGGGCTCCCTCCAGTATCGAAAAAATTGATGAGTCATCAGCATGGACAATTGGCATCCCATAGCTCGTGTGTATCACCCACTAACAGCAGGTTCTATAGATGGGACTGATACCAGACCACATGACAGGGCTGTAGAGAGAGCCATCAAGGTAATTAGGCTTCCATTCATGTCTGTTCACACCCAGAAGGATGTTGCAGTAGTTACTGTGTAAACGCATGCATTGTAAGATATTGGTTTGTGTGTACATAATACAGTGTAGTTTAATTTCAGCAACAATAAACATCAGGTGAAAGGAGAAGTGTTTAAATGTGAGTGAGAACACGGAGAGATGGAAAGAGAGAGAGAGAGAGAGAAAAGGGGGAGGGCTGAGAGAGAAAAAATGAGAGTGAGAAAAAGAATGAAAGAGAGTGGCCGGGAGAGGGAGAAAGAATAAAATTGAAATTTGGAAAAGAGGTATGAAAATATGCAATAGAGCTGCATGTACATTATGTAAGAAGAGTGTTGCAGCACCTACCCACAGGTAAAGACAAAGAAATGGGCTGTACTATATATTTTCCTACTTGGTTACATTTTGTATTTCATTCATTCTCTTTTCAGGCCAGTTATGTACCGCCCTCTGTAGACAATGACCCACACCTGACCCTCTTTGTTGCTAGGCTCAACCCAGAAACAACAGAGAAGACCCTATGCAAGGTAAATGTTACCCCACTTTCAGACTACCACGCTTCATTGTATAGCAATTACATCAATCGTATCTATAGCTATACGATAAGTAATAACCTTTTTTCTAGTCTGAATGTTGTTGCAAAAGGGAACGTCTTAAAACGTATCTCAAAACTCATCTTTCAGCATCGTAACCAACAAAAAATTGATATTGAATCAGAGTCCTGCTCTTGTCTGTTCATTGTTTCGTCACAAAAAACTGAATAACTGGGCGGGGATTATCGTGAGCGCGCACTGATGATTAGCCAGGTTTCATGTCACCTCTTCAAAAATTAGCGTCTTTATATGACATTTTTTTTTTACATATTTTTTTAGTCTGTACGCTCCTTTTGCTTCGACTGAATCCTATGATCTGTTATACAAATTCCTTTATACTAGATTTTTGTAAATTTCCTATAGTTTTACAGGCTAAAGGTCATACAGGGGTCACCAATTCTCTGCAAACAAACTTACCGGTACTGTAATAAATAATAATAATAATGGGTTCTTGTATAGCGCTCATGTTTGTCAAACTCCACAATTATTACCCGGCTTTAACATGGCATTTGAAGGAATTAATTCCTGCCAGGTACCCATTTACCTCACCTAGCTGGGTCGAGTTAGGCAATTGTAGATTAATGTCCTGCTAAAGGACTAATAATGACCTTGATGGGTGAATGTTTAAAGGCTTATAGTACTGGGTTTCCGTGGGAAATTTAACACGATAAAAGGTGTGGTCAATCATCAAGAGTGGACTTCACTTTTAAAACTGACGGGTCTTTCTTCTTCGCTATAAGTACAGGCCACTGCCGGGTGTATTCTCGTACTGATGCAGTGTCTGAATAAAGGCCTACAAAGAACTATGTGCAGCTAAAAAGACATCTGTAGCTTAACGGAGGTCTTACGTAAAGAACTGTGCCCCGAACCTAGTACCGCCATAAGGGATTTTCATCATAATAAAATTGTTCTCGCCCTCAAGATATGAAGGCAAGCTGAAGTATTTTCTGGGGGGACAACGGGTTTTTTCGCTGCCTGAAAGACCTGTACACACATTACTTGGTAATTCATCCAAATCTGGTGTCAGCGAATTACGATGCAAATCATGCAATACACATGGACACTGACTACTATCTGGCTTTAATACAAACGTCTTTTTATCTTGCATTGCAGACGTTTTCAAAGTACGGCGACATCAAGCAAGTGAATCTCATCCGTGACGTCGTGACAGGCTTCTCTAAGCAGTATGCATTCATCGAGTTTGAAGAGGAACGATCAGCAAGACGTGCCAGGGCGGAGGCAGATCAGAGCGTGATTGAGGAGCACATCGTCTTTGTCGACTGGGAGTGTGAACATACTTTGGATGGTTGGATCCCCAGGAGACTGGGTAGGTAGTGTGAACAAACCGTCATGCCAGAAACTTTATTTACGTGAAACGTTTGTGATACAAGTGAGCATGTATGTCCTCTGGAATATCCACAGTGATTTTTATGTCAGAGATGTGTCCTTTGCCATGTTATTATTTTCTAATTATTTTGTGCGTGAAATTTTTGCAAGCCATAACTACTCATTAAATTCACTACTTAACTATTCATTCATGAAAGTTTGTGGTTTTACAAAATACTGTATATGCATTAAGCAATATCTCTTTCTTTCTCTCTCTCTCTCTCTCTCTCCCTTTCTGTGTTATTCTATCTCTCTGTCTCTGTCTCTCTCCCTCTATCTCTCTCTTTGTCTATATCTCTCCCCTCTCTCCCTCTCCCTCTCTCTCTCTCTCTCTTTGTCTATATCTCTCCCCCCTCACTTTCTCTCTCTTTCTCTCTCTTTTTCTCTCTTTCTCTCTTTCTCCTTTCTCTGTTTGCAGGTGGTGGATTGGGAGGCAAGAAGGAATCCGGTCAGCTGAGATTCGGTGGCAGGGACCGTCCATTCAGGAAACCTATCTTAGTACAGGCGAGAAACTATGATCATAGAGATAGGGAAAATAAAGATAGAGATAGAGGGATAGACAGAAACAGAGATAGGGAAATTAGAGATAGAGATAGAGGGATAGACAGAAACAGAGATATGGAAATTAGAGATAGAGATAGAGGGATAGACAGAAACAGAGATAAGGAAATTAGAGATAGAGAAAGAGGGATAGAAAGAGACAGAGATAGGGAGGATAGGGATAAAGATAAAGAGGATAGAGATAGAGGGATAGGCAAAGACAAAGACACAGACACGGAAGATGGAGAAATAAGGGATAGAGAGTACAGCAGAGATAGAGATAGAAAGATAGGCAGAGATAGAGACAAAGAAAGAGATCACAGAGGAAGGGATAGAGGGAAGGATGAAAGTAGGGAAAGATTAGGAGATCGGTATAGAGATCAAGAAAGAGATAGATACAGGGAGAGGGAAAGAGATAGATATAAAGACAGTGATAGAGATAGAGATAGATATAGGGATAGAAGGAAGGAGAGGAATAGAGAAAGGGAAGGAGAGAGGAAAGAAAGAAAGGGGAGCTATAAGGAAAGAGAAAATGAGGAGGGAATAGATGAAGAAGTTTATGACGGGAGAGACCAAAATATTGCAGATATAAAAATAGCACAGAGTTCAAAATGGGATGACTAGGGGTTTGTGGTGTAGGGTAGAGGCAAAGCACTAGGTTGGTTAAAGTGGATAGGTTTCAGGAAAGCACTCCTAAGGGCTCATTTAGGTATGACTTGGTAGACCACCGCAGAAAAAACTCTCACGATTCTTTTACGTGTAAGTGAATGGCACCTGCCCGCAATAAAGGTCTTATGCATATTCATATAAGCATATTCACATAGCTCTGTGTTACAGAAATGTGAAACATATTACACTGATGTCATTATAAAAATGAACGCAGCCTCATATCTGAACGAGGCTTAAGATGGTAAGATCCATTTCTGAAAGAGGGTCCTTTGTAATGCCTGAATGAAATCAAATATTATGTGAATTGTTTAATTTGTGAGTTATCCATCACAGATATATATTTTGTGATGTAAGACCAATTTTGTAATTGTCCTTGTGAATATTTCACAGATGAAATTGTTGCTTTACTTGGTTATATGGTGTTGGCTCAAAACCCACATTTTGAGACCGGTTCTGCTTCAGAGCTACAGCACCAGAATCATAGTCTCGGTTATAAATAGTTTGATACACTCGTAATAGACAAATTAATCAGACAAATTTGTTGGCAGCATAGTTATTTATTGATCAACATAATGCCCAGCATTTTATCAAATATTAGATAGATTTATTTATAATTGTATTTTTTTCTGGCACGAAATTATGATTCAATTTACAGGTTATTCGTAAAATGATTTCTAAAAAGTCATCTTTCAATAATTTACCTTCAAATAATGATTGATGAAAGAGCATAAAAGATTTTTTTTTACATAAGATTGATACATATGTCTGTTTTTGGTTTAATAAAACACAAGTATGGTAGCAACCACATTTGTACCTTGTGTTATTTATCAGTCAATAATTTTAACAACAATGACAAAAAGTTAAATGATTTCTAAGTTACATTACATTGCATAGCACACATCCATTGTTTGAAGGCTAGGAGGTACCTGTTCATTACACATTTATTTACATTAGAATACATGTTGCTATTAAGAGCGGGAGACAAACATTTTACACACAAATTTACTTACATATATTTATTCAAAGAATACAAGGAATAGTTCAATCTAATTCTCTTAAATTGAGGGACATCATCTTTACATCATGAAATGCCTTTCATTTTAATTTGAAATATATATTATATATATGTGCAAAAGACATCAACTTTGAAAGACTAACTATAACAAGATCACACACCACACAAAACTATCAACTACAAGGTGTTTGCATTTTTCAAGAAGTTGGGATAACGAGTAACACTTTGATTAATATCATGACCAGCATGAAAACATTAATGTGGAGTAATGATGAAAAAAATGTACATTTTCGTAATTAAGGTTCACAAGTTATCTGATGATGTGTTAACTACAAAATTATTCTACATGTATCCGTAATTCAAACACTATTTAGGCAAGGATATTTCTTTAAAATATTTGTGTATATTCATCACCTCGGTGAAAGCAAGGGAGTGTTTCACAAAGACTAAGATCGACTTTAAGTTTGACTTTACTATGGCAGGCCGTTCATGCCACTGTTTGCTCTCACCATTTACTGGCATTGGTCTCTCAAGGGACGTACAAATCGTGGTCACAAATCTACAGAATCAATCTTTTTTGATGGTTCATTATTGAAGGCCGAACAAATATTATCTAAAGATTATAATTGAGAGAGCAATGGTGAGAGCAACCAGTGGCATGAATGGCCTGGCATAGTTAGTCCAACTTAACGTCTGTCTTAGTCTTTGTGAAACACCCCCCTGCTGGTGTATTTTGACTTCATTGGTTTTCCTACACATGCATTGACAAGAACTATCACAAAGTATTGAGTTTAGTTTTCAACAAACTTCTTTTCATGCCTCTGCATTTTACTCCTAAGCTTCCTTTAAACCAGGATGATGTTTTCCGACTCTCTCTGTGGTTTATTGCCGTTTGGTCTACAACCGGTTCGTCTTCTACCCAATTGGTCTATTCCCATATGGTCCACACCTGACCCGTGTACTATCCACACGGTCTAATAATCATAAAATGATCATGAGACCTTATGGGTAGTAGACAAACTGGCCATTAGACCGACTGGAAATAAGACTAAATGAGCAATAGACAAAATTTTAAGCAGACTTATTGGAGATTAGACCAAATGAATATTAGCCTAAACGGTCATTAGACCAAATGATAAGTTGACAAAATGATTATTAGACCATGTGGATAGTAGATGGGCTGGGTGAAGACCATATGGGAATATAATTAAATTAAATTGGTAGTAGAAAAAGTGGTTGTAGACCAAACGGTCCCCCCTCTCTCTCTCTCTCTCTCTCAAAGGCTGAACACTGTACTAATGGAAGGTAAAGGTGGTCCATGTGCATTTTCACTGTGGGACGTAGGGCCACCTAATGCAGGAACAGTGCTGTTATCCAAGTGCTCCCTCTGTGACAATCCATGTGTTGCTCCCCCATTCTCTGGATGGTAGATCCCAGGCTGTCCATAGGAATCTGAAGTCACACTTGAGCCATTTTGACTCGGGACTAGTCCATTGTTGCCCATAGGGTAGTCCTGATGGGTTGCATCTATTCAGGGGACAAACGACAGATATGGAAATGTTACGCGACAGATATAGAAATTTTACATGTACCGTTTGATGTTTTTAAAACAAAATATGACACTTCCACAAAACTATAATTGAACTAACATTCTATTCCTTTCTAGACTTTCTATACACAATCACTGATTACTGATATTATATAGGTAGCACTTTTTTTATTATAGTGATTCCTTTTCGCTATTGTGCGAGGTATATGTGTGAGGTATAGTCATTTCCTACCCTTACTTAAATGTCTGACTGTACTGCTTTTACGCAGTACATGTATTTTTGAGTCAGATACTCCGTACAGAAATTCAAGGACCATATATATATAGGCCTACTTTTAAATGGAAGGCCGCTTCCTTGTTCGTATTCATCTGTGATTTGTAAAAACGTGATTCTCTTGTTGATGTGACTCTATACAGTTAATGGCAGAATGCAGGCCTAAGTATCAATATGAGATCATTGATTTCTTGTGTCTCGGGAGAAGTAAAACCTAAAGAAAGAAATTATAATGGACCACAGACTGAGAGGGCGCTGTTCATAATTTACCTTGGAATGCCGATGGGTTGATGAAGTTGTTCTGATGCTGATGTCCGGGATTCTTTCCCTGTTCTCCGCACGCCGCTTCCAGCATACGCAACGTGTCTGCTTCGTCACTGAAGTGCTCGTGAGGATGAAGCGCTCGCCCGCCATTTTGGCTAGCGTACTCGAAGGGCCGCATGCCGTGCTCGTAGCTGTCTGAATTAGGGTTCGACTGATGTTCCAGGCGGGTGCGTTGGGCGAATGAGTTGCTGGTAATAACTGAGACCCTTTCCGCCGCGACTGGTTTGTTTTGACTCGCTGTCTGATTCGGGTGATAATAAGCTTCATGGAGGAAAATGAGATAAGAACATGTAACTTAAATTGATTATGCTTGATTATCACTTAATTCATATTTATTCTAAACACTGCCTTCAAAAATATACATTAATCTGTAGCTGACAATCAATTACGTTTTCTTACCATGTTGTACGTTGCAGTGTTAGTTATCTTGTAATAGTTGTTCAACATCTACAGTAGACAGCAAATGGCGTTTACGAATGACGTATTTAAATATAGGTCTAGTTACTTTTAGGTTGTGTCGGAGGTATGTTTTTTGTTGTACTAGGATGATCCCTTATATTAAGAAAAATGTGTCCGAGACTATATTTGCTCTTTTTTTAAAAGCCAGATAAAAAGTTTTGATTTCCAAGAGGCCTGAATCAAGAAACATGATTGGTGGTTGTCCAATTTCCTCTGTTCTTTGTATAGAAGCAAGAGACTGCAAGAATATTACTATGTCTACAGATCTTAGAGGAAATAAGAGGTGCGGACGATTTATACCTTGGTTATAGCTATTGGAGTAGGGGTAGGCGGAACCCGCTGCATCCTGCCTTTCCCCGCCCATTGCACAATTGCCATAGTAACGATCATCTCGGTGTGAGTAGGAATCTGGGTAGGCCACGCCCCCTGCATCTGCAGAATCATGAGAGCGTGGATAATAGGGCGAAGTATTGTAGCCCTGCGGAAACACAGTTGGATGGTGGTAGTAGTTGGATGCTGGGTACGGGGCCATGTAGTTTTGGGTCCTCGCAGACGAGAGATAGGGCTCTTGCCCCTGAATGTGATTAACATATGGGAAACCAGTTTGCGGGGATGTGGACGGCATGAAAGGTTGGTTGTGGGAGGGACCTGCATGAGGCGCCAGTGGTAGAGGCGTTTGGTTGATGACAGAGTTGCGCATGACGATAGGCGAGATGGGAGGCGTCAACATTGGGTTGCTACGCGACCCGAGGGAATGATGATGGGGTGTGGTTCCATAAGGCATGAGGTAGTCTCTTTCTCCAGGCGCTAGGGAGCTCATATGTCCGGGATAAAGCGTGTTGCGGTTATGGTCGATCGCTTCTTCACGTTTGCACAGTGACTGGTCCACAAGGCCAGCTTGCTGTCTCGGTACTCCATTGCGGTTAGCAAGGAAACAAGACCCAGCAGGATTAGATAGTGGTCGTTGAGTGTTACCTGTTGGAAGAAAAATGACAATAATATATATCATTAATATTGTTGTTTTACCGATTAGTGTTTTGTATGTTTTTCCGTGCATCCCACTTTTCATTATGTTTTCAATATACTATTGCGATTTTTTTTTGCTTTACATTGTGAATGTGCATCTATGGATTTTTGAATTATTGTGCTCTATTTGACATGTTTTTTTGGGGTTTGGTTTAAAACATGTATGTCCTTAATCAGGACCATGATGGAAAACAGCTTTGCTGATCATGTTTTTATCCTGTATAAATATGTTTCAATATATAAATAAATGAATAGATAAAAAGAGAGAGTGAAACAGAGGAAAATATTATGACATAGGGGGACAAAGTCGATGAATAATCATACTGGTACACAGAACGAGATAAAACTGAGCATAAAACTTAGAGAACGAATAGGGATTAGAAAAAAGAATGAGAGAAAGGATGAGAGGAAGGTGGATGTTAGGTTGAGCTTACCTTAAAATAATAATATACTGGTAGACACAAAACAGAACAAGATTTAAAAAAAAAATTATCATACAACTTAGAGATCGAACAGGAATTCGAATAAGAATAAACAAAAGTTGAGAGGAAGATGGGTATATATAAGGTTGTGCATACCTGAGGCCTTCATGTGTTTCTCGAGGCGATTTTGAAGGTCATTGTCCTTTTCTGTATTGAATTGACTTTCCACAGCCAGGAGAATGTATTCATCAAGCAGCATCCGAATTAGATGGAAGGAGGCTATGGCAAGACAAATCATTTTGAAATAAAGGGCTACATCAAAAATCTTGTAATAATAATACTTATAACAATAATGATGATAATGATGATAACGATAGGCCTTATAATGATAATTATACTAATAGTAATAATAATACTTAAAACAAATAATCTTAACAATAATAATGATAATAAAATAATATTAACAACATTTATTCCAATAATTATTACAATAATATATATCAATAATAATATTAATGACTGTATTCATCAAGCAGCATCCGAATTAGATGGAAGAAGGCTATGGCAAGTCAAATCATATTGAAATAAAGGGCAACATCAAAGATCTTGTAATGATAACAATACTCATAATAATGATCAAAATAATATTGATAATGATTAAAAAGAATAGTATTAATAATAATAATAATGATATCAACAGTAATGATGGTTATAATAATAATGTAAATCGATAGTAATGTTAATAATATGGAGAGATCAGGAGCATAGGTTTCGGGAAGAAATAGTGAAAGTTAAAATTAGGAATATTTTAAACATTCAGGCCAACAAGCCATGTATAAGCTTACCAAAGCTTTGTGCATTATTAATAGTTAATGAATGCATGACTCGAGCTCCAAAGAAGGACCATTTCAGCAGAAAATCCTGAGCTCGTTTCTTGAAGGAACGTCCATTCTGCTTGCTCGGCTGTTAGGTGAAAGAAAAACAAACAGATAAATAACCTAATAGCTCCATGTACAAATTACTGAGAATATAGATATATATAATTTTAACATAATAATAATGTTGGCAATTTTTGTAACACACATATCAACTATGCAAGGTGCTCAAGGCTACCGATTTCGGTGTCCACCGCATTCAGTTGGAGAGTGGCAAATTGACCAAAGGACATTATTAAGTGCGGATGCGGGACTCGAACCGCGAACCACTTGATCGCAAGTCCAAAAAGATATCCACTAGACCACGACACCTATATAATGATCTAATCTTTCCAACATAAAGCATCGCGCGATCTTGATGCAATATTCTTTGGGCATGTTTTTTTCATAATCCTAATATTAAAGGTAAAGACCAGTTTTGGAAACGCCCCTCTCTCAAAAAAATGAAATGGAAGCTCTCATTACCAATCATGTGAAAGAATATGTTTTGAAAAATATGTGATGATACAAATTTTGCCGGGAAAGTCGGGAAACCGCCTACTAATTGATATATTTGGTGAATTATTATATCTATTGTGACCAAATAGATATCGCGCACGTGGTCGCGTAGTCCCATATACATCTTTCTGTGTACAGTGCTTGTAACTTTACCAAGACTGGGCCAAATTTCTTATCATTTTGATGATTCCAGAACCTTGCAGTACACACCAATACTTATATGCTAGATGATCAACCTTTCTGATCGATTCCACAACGTTTCTTTCACAATGCAATCGCATGACCAGAACTGGTCTTTATCTTTAAGTCTGGTGGTCTTAAATGAACAAATATACATTAGCAGTATATTTACAAGTATTCCAAGTGAATACTTTAATGTTTACTATGAAGATGTTTATAACATTTTTCCTTGAGGTTATTTATATGAGAATGGTATGAAATTGAGTGACATTTGACATCATACCTTGATGACCTTTGACTCGACGACCTGATCTAGCCATTCAGTAAAAGCCTCCACCGTGGCCTGTTTCTTCAGAAGTTCCTTAAAGTCATTCAGAACTACAACAAAAGAAAGAGAATATACTTATCATATAATTATATGTATTTCAAAATTGTTTATATTCATCCGATTACAATTCTACTACTAATGATGATAATGACAATAATACTAATTGTAGTGATTATATATATGTACAAATTATTGTAAGAATATTAATTATAATAAAAGTATGCCTTTCTTCGTTCTTGTATAGCGCATAATAGTATGATAATAACGTCTTTATGCGGTTACAAACCACGGCTTTAGCTCCGGCAACCGTAGCGCCCAGTGCACTCGTGGAATAATTCCTGCCCGGTACCAACTTAATACACTTGGGTCGAGGGCATCAAATGCATCTTGTTGCATCAAACTTGATTTGAACCCAGTACCTTGTGATTGATAGACCAGAGACTTATCCACTAGACCACAACAGCTCTACACTCTGGACTTCTGCTCTGGGCCCCGTCTTATAAACAGTTGCGATTGATCCAAATCAATCGCAAGTTTGCAGTCTCCTATATCTTATGTACATAGTTGCGGTTGATATCAATCGCAAATAAGTTGCGATTAGTATCAACTCTTTATAACACAGGCCCCTGGACTATGTTTGTGGATTATGTTCTGGAAATTACAGCACCATTATGGAATATTATTCAGAACTACAGAACAGACATGTTTGAAAGTTGTTTAGCCCGGAAATCCCCATTACTTTCTTTCATTATTCTTTTAATAAGTATGGCCTAATATTCGTCCAGATCTTTTTTCGGGGTGGGGGGATTTCTACAGTATGCGTCACATTGTGTGTAAATTTGTACCATCATTGAGGTTTGCTCAGATATGAAGTGGGTAAACTACAGCCGTATTTTTTGGGGGTATATATATATATATATATATATATATATATATACATGTATAAACTATGGTATAAAAACTGTAAATGAAAGACAAGCGCTGAACAAGGTCATACGCGTATACACTGAGCTCTCCATTATTACATACAGGAATGTGAACGTCGTTTTTTTATAAAGTAGATAATAATAATATCCGCAATCATGGTGTACCGCCGAATATCTGAACGAGGTTTTATGTGAATCTTACATTCAGTGTTCAGCTCCGAGTCAGTTTCGTCTTGACTAACAGACAGCATTGCGTGAGATCCAATAGAACAAAGATCAACCTTTTCAAGGTCCTCAATCATCTGGTCAACGAGCTGCTGGTCGAACAGAACAGGACGAGCCGTCTGGAGGGAGAAGAATCAAATCTTTGTGAGCACTTCGAGTATAGCACGCCATAACGAATAATTATTGGTAGTGTGTTATCAGTTACATTTTGTTTCAATGTCAACATTTCTATTATTATAGTGTGTACACGTTAACAACAAATTCGGATATTTTGTATATGTTGTATCACTCAAATGTAATTTGATTTGTATGTTGCAGAAGAGCATTAATTCAATTCAATTCAAAGATAATATTATTCGGGCTTTAGCGGGGCTACCTTGCTACTTTGATAAGGCGCCCAAGCATTGAATTATTTTTTCCTACCGGGTACCCATTTGCTTCACCTGGATGGAGAGTGGATAATGTGGATGAATGTCTTGCCAATGCTATGTCCGTAAAATTACTGTATGTGATATTTACCTGAGCTAAGTGTAGGAACGATGATTGCCTTTTAAGCGACTGTACAAAGCGTCTAGCCACAGTCATCTTGGATTCTTTGAGGGTGTCGGGAAGGTTTTCAAGTGATGACGTCAGCCATAATTCCCATTGCCGCGTGAAACGTCTGATATCTGTCAGTAAACTGTAGGCAATCGGAGAATGAAAATGAAATCCCAGGAAATTATATCTTTAACTTAAGCTAAAGAAGCTGAAACATTAATTGGAGCATGTGCCCAGGAAACGAATAAATGGTGCATTATTTTACATTTATTGCATTGATTTAAGATCATGACTTAAACAAATCACATTTCAATAGTAGGGCACGTGAGAGAATCGGCAGAGCATGGCCTTATAATAATATTTATTTTTTAGTAGCGCTAAAAAAATATTTAAAAAATACAATAGCGCCTGCACATTATTTGAAAAGAAACATAAATACATAGACTCATAAAATACGTACATCACATTATACATTACTGAGGGGAGAAGTCCTTTGAAAATGGTAAGACAGGTTTATATCTCTGAAGGAAAGTGGGATGTTCTACGTATCCGAAGCAGACACTGTAAATCGTTTTCCGGTAGATGAGAAGACTTCATTTGGCAATAAGTACTTTTTATTTGTCAGTTGTAAAGCGAAGGTTACGAGCTGGTGTTTTATTTGGAGGGTGCTATAGAGATACCATTTATTTGCCACACAAATATCTTCATGTATCACGTTGTGTTTATCATGGGCCTATACAGAAGGCTTCAAGACAAATCATTCTATTAAACAATTCTAAAACATAGCTGCCAACCATTCCTATTTTGGAGGAATGGTTCTTATTTTGGGGCCATGAAGCTATTGTTTTGAACCTTGGATTCCTCTTTTGTTTTAATATTCTTTGTGAAAAGTATACAAATTAGACCTTATTCCTAATTTTGCCTTGAGAGATTCCTAATTTTTGCTGTGAAAGGTTGGCAGGTGTGCATATAAGAAGACAAACCTTTCAGGCATTTCTTGCATGGTAGCTGGAATGAGAATATCGATCACTGTCTTGTAGAGTATCGAATCACATATGCAAATGAGGTCAATCATGATGGGATTATCAAGCAAGGGGAGGAGATGATCGGGCATACCTTGCCAGAAATGCAGCAGAAAGTTCTGGATCTGTTCAAGGTGGGTAATAAGACCAGAGAAAATGTTAGGATGACATAGAAATATATAGCCTACGCATATCCGGAACGTGAAACAAACTGATAACCACAATAAGCTTAAAATGCGCTTCTGAGGGTCATGCAAATTGGGAAATGGAGAGGTTGGGGGATAGTGAAACATAAATTCCCATTTTTAAAAAGGTATATTAGATAACATAGAGTGTGATAAGTTGAGTAAGAATACTATATTTGTTTCATTCAGCGCTTCATGAAAGGCATGCTGCCCATTAAACTAATGAAATGAGTTGAGAAATTATGGGATTACCCAGTAATCATAAACAGAAAAATGGAACATGAAAGAAGTACTCAATAATTGAGGATAGATTAAGTGGGAGGACCTTGGTCTATTGGTAAAGGCCCTTGAATATTAGGGATGTCCCGTATCTAATCCTTGCTCAGTGATTACACCGTTGGCAAGGTGTTTTGATCACATTTGTCGCTCTCTACCCAGGTGTATTAAATGGGTACCTGTCGATGGTGGCCCGGGGTAATCGCAGAGCCTGTCGGAATAGCAGAATTAATACTGCTTTGCTACCCTCCATAAATAAGACTAGTTAATATTACATGTATTATTAGACAAATTCCGAACTTGAATGTATACACAGTGATACATAATAGCATTTAGTAAATTAAAGTAATTCAAAGTAAACTCTATTGTTTCGTTACCTCATCAAAGCTTGAATTGATGATTGTGTCAAGTACGCACTGAGAATGAGTCTTGTACATCACAAGAAGGGTATCGACCTAGAGAGTAAAACATAAGAGAAGGAGGATTATAAAGTTGAATACGTTCTACACTTTTGTGCTCACAACTCCATTATCCATTCAATATACAGCAAGCTTTCTGTGGTATTTACCACCTTTCAAATGAATATTCGTTGTGGCGTGCGCCTGTAATGCAGCTAACAATTGAAGGTTACAAACTGCTTCAGCCGAGGACGCAGGTTCGAAACTGAGTCACGTCTTTCGGATGGTGACGTTAAAGGTCGGTCCCCAGACGTAAATAATCATATCTGATTGATCACACGTCTGTAACAACCCAATTACACATTCGTTCTTGCCTCTTGGTCTCCCAAATTATTCAACTTCTTCCCTTTTATCAGTATTCATTTCCATAATGCGCGTTCTACTGTAGTCTTTTTGAGAGTATGCTTTCCCTCATTAATTCCCCCACCCTCGATCACTTTCTCTGGCACACCCGCATCTGATCTGCGCCATGTTTCATGAAACTTGTTATCAATAGTTAATGTTAATGTTATCAATAACAAGTTACGATAATTGTTATAAGCTACTGAAATCTGTGCAATTGATTGGCTGTGGGCAGATTTGTCATATAACTAACTATGACAGTTGTTATTGAGTTTTATGAAACAGGGCCCAGATCACCCTCCTATGCACGCACATACACACACGCACACACACCTCTATCTCTCACTCTATCTTTATCTCCGTAATTTCCCTTGGCTCTCGATATTCGTCTCACCTCTCATTTTCAACCCTTCGCTTTTCGTGTTCTCCGCGCTCATTCGATATTAGCTAATTCACACACTCACACGCACACCCACACATCCCCATCTTGTTCTCTATCCCTCTCGTCTTTACTCCCTTTCCTTTTTCTCTATCTGTCTATCCTGTCTGACCTATTCTCATATCCTGTTTTCTGTCGCGCTCTCCCTGTTTTATCACCCACTACATTTTCCTACACACGCGTTCGAATCCCGGCCTGGCATTAAAGTCCTTTGGCAAGACATTTATCTACATTTGCCACTTTCCATCCAAGTGTAAATGGGCACCCAATATGCCAGAGTGCTACATATTGGGCCGCCAGCTATGAACGGGTAATAGTGTTGGAGCGGGCATGTGCGCTATGTCAGAAGGCACCATTGTTAATGTAATTTAAGGAAATGTGAGTTGGTCTAGTAGTAGCTCACTTGGTCAGCTCTCTGTCTTCGCCTACAAACTGGCTCAGGCGGGCCCCGGTTCGAAACTGTTTCTCGTTTCTCGGATGGTGACGTTAAAGGTCGGTCCCCAGACGTAAATAATCACATCTGATTGATACACGTCTGTAAAACCCAATCACACATACCGTCACACACACACAAACATACACAATGTCATTATTGTTATTATTATTTGCCTTTCCCCTCCCTAGCTTTCTCCCTCATGTTCGTATCTCAGTCGTTATCTTACCCTTTCCGCTGACAGGACAAATGGTAGGGACATTTGCTGCGCATCCGGGAACTCAGGTAGTAGTGTCCCTGTCTTCGATGACAAGGAATACTTCCGGGTGAAACCACCCTGTAGTAAATTTGAAAATATATACAGTTAATTACTAAATCATTCGTACTCTTACCAAGTTTTGTTATTGTTTCACTATGTGAAAAATTAATTTTGCCCCAATCTTTGTTTCTTGAGAATGTGACATATGAAAGCTTACATCTAAAATTATTCAACAAATTCAGGCCCTAAAGGCTTATTCAATCTGTCCACCTGTCATTATTGCACATGCGTAATGAACAACAAAAAAACAAAAAAAACATTAAATTTACGAGGGGTATGAGTGATTTAGTTTTCAACTGTAGGTTCACATTCTAAAATGTATCGCTATTAGTGTAAGGAGTATTATGTCAAACATATTCGGTACTACTTTCGAAATACCAACTCAAGGTCATTTCCAATACTTTATTGTTTATTCTATAGACATCATGTTCAGATTACGTAATAAGCCATTGCAATGTTCGCACATTTCAAAATGCGATGGACAGTGCTATTGAAATTGCCTTAAGTTGATATTTCGAAAGTAGTGATCGTGCATAGAATTGAAGAAAAAAAATTATGAACCCAAAATATCTCTCTGGCCATATTTATAACATACGCCTACAGTAAAATTGTCAAAAACAAGCAAATAAAGAAACAAACAAAGCATAATTAAACAAAACAAAAAGAAAAACGTGAGAAGAGTTGAAAAAAACTGTGAAGGAGTTGAAAAAAACCCTTATCGGACACTTTCTTGTGTCTTTCAAGAAAAGTGTCGAAACAGGCGTGGGTGTGAGTCGTAAGACATAACGGGAATCATAGCAAAAAGAAGAAGATGAAATGAACATCATTTAGTAAATTTATAACTCCGGTTTATTCCGCTCCATCACGCAAGTGCATAAACCAATCGAACAGAGTATGACGGATAGCGTTTTAATGAAACACGACATGTGGTCTATTGCAGAACGCTCCAGTATTAAAAGCGACACATGCCGATGTTTCCGCGCTAGGCTGACGACGAAGGCCCGCGAAGAGCGCGGGAAAAAGGAAGAAGCAAAGGGGGTAATTTGGCGCCATTATTCACCGGTGAGAGGCACGTCAAATAGGAGTAATTTACAGCCCGGAATTTGTCCCAGTTGTTTGCATTGAGCAGATGAATATCGCAATAAAGCTGTACGCTTCCCCCTCTTTTAAGTGATCGGGATGGAACACGTGTGACGCTGTTCGATGTACAGGATACCTAACAAGTATACCAACACTCTTTGGAAGTAATAGCTTTTATTGAATGTGCTTTCAGGCAGGAAATAAGAAGTTTATATGAAAGAATGATGAGGAAAGGCGGAAATATGAGAAGCTCGAGAGAGTTACATTGATGGCGAGAGTGAGAATAGAGAGAGAGGGGGAGAGAGAAGGAACTTTGAGAAAAAGGGTGAGGAGGAGGGGGCGGGGGGATTAGTCACGGTACAGAATAAAAATGAACTGACAGGTACATTTTGGAAATGAAATGACCAGAATTTGTGTAAACCAAACATCAACTGACCAACACGAAACACACCCACAAAACAAAATGGGACAGGTGAAATAAAAGCATAAGTGTCTCACAATGATTGCTAGGAAATCGAACAGACGTTTGAATCAACCTGAGGCAAAACATGAGGGTGACGCTTTTCATTAAAATCGTTTTTAGCACTATGGTGTTTCAGAAACCAGGTCGGAGATGCTGTCTGCGCATAGGCAGATAAAGGACATTTGTACAAACCTCTTAAACCCATCGAGAATAATGCTGGATTCGTGTAAATGACAGTTACGTAATCATTCATTCATGCACCGACGGTGCTTTTATGGTACGCAGGTGGAATTATGTTTTTCAAGAGGGCAAACAAAATGTATCCACGAAGCAACTCAGTCATTTTGGCAATGATTATTATAAAATGCACAAAGTGGGACTTCTCCATGTTTAAAAGACATGGGCGTTGTGGCGTGCGCCTGTAATCCAGCTAACAATGGAAGTTACAAACTGATTCAGCCGAGGACGCAGATTCGAACCTGAGTCACGTCTTTCGGATGGTGACGAATAAAGGTCGGTCCCCAGACGTAAATAATCATATCTGATTGATACATGTCTGTAAAAACCCAATTACACACACACATAATAAAAACATGCACTCAAGGGGAATCAAAATAAAACAGAATATGACAAATACTACGAGTAAGAATCGCAATGAAACTATTCTTTCAATCTAAAGACTATAGGTATATTATGACCTTAAATACAATTTAATATTGATATCACATTCGGTAATAAAAAAAAAGACATTCCAATGGTATTACTGTTATCAGGGGTGTTATTTCTTATTTTATCCCTTTTGGGACAGCCATTCTACATAATACTTGTCTGGTCTATAGCTCAGTTACTTTTCATTGAGAGCCCTATACCAGATGCATGAATAGAAAGGGCGAAACCTATGCACGCAATGTGTTCATGATTGTTGCATTACCATACTGCGTTTGACGCAAGGAATTTAAAAAAAAAAAGGAAAATATTCTTTAAAACCCTTAAACTGGCAACACGTTGATAGATTCAGAATCACTGTTTTTCGATCAAAATTTACCACTTTTTCAAGTTTTCGACAAAGTTGGTATCCATGATTATTGTTTTTAGATACATTTGCGTTTTATTAGAACAATGTAGCATTAAAAGAAAAATATTACTTTTGCCAATTTGAAGAACAATTTGTGAATTGATTTGATTTGATTTGATTTGATTCATTTATTTATTCACGGTAAAAGCCCAGTTCAGCTGTTTGGCTGTTTTACAATGGGGCTGTTTTACAATGGGGCTGTGCATATACAATAAAAATACAAAGCAATCATAAAAAACAAAACCATATATCATATAAAGAGATCAATTTAGCCCTTAAAAAAAATCCCTGTCCTTAAAGGGTTGAGCAATATTTAGTGACTATAAATAGGAGTGAGAAAGGGGAAGCACCGATTAGAGTAATTTATGTACATTGAAGGACATTCCTTGATGGGGTGCATGCTTTCTAAACTAAGCAACCGTTATTTCACGGGGAAACCATAACATAGAACTGCGCCATGGGGCACAACGTTTCGTAACCCAGTTACCATCCTCAATCCCTTTCTCCGGGAGCGTTGGTCTTTCCTCATCACCATGCGTGCATGCATTGCCGGGAGCTAGAGGTGGCGGCCCGGTCATATGCCGGTGGTTTCGGGGATACCGAGCGAGGCGAGGCAGACACGCTATCAACAACTCGTTGCGTAGTGGTCTCTCAGCCTAAATAGACCAGGGCATCGTTTCACGATGCTAAATTCACGTGCTAAATTTAATACACGCATTTCAATGGTTTGGCGGCAAACTTGCAAGTGTACTTATGACGGTTTCGAGACACGATGCCATGTCTACTTTGTATTTCAAATTATACATGTTTTTCTTCAGAACCCCTGGTTAGCAACCACTTTGCATACATTGGCCGTTGCTATGTGTAGCAAACCTTTGGCAAGCTTTTGAGCCGTCAAGAGAAACTTTTGTTCAAGAAGCACGCATAACACTAGTAAACAGGTCCATTGCGTGATGTATCGGCTGGACCTCCGAGCAGCATTCGCCGTTTGCATTCTTTTTACATGTTTATTCGCAACTGATTAATATAAACCTAATTCTTTTTTAGATTTTGAATTCTTTTACTTCTTGCTGGTTACTAAAAAGTAACCCTCTTTAGATTGTGCTGTCAAAGCATTAAATAGAAGACAAGTCAGAGGCTCTGTGTGGCGATTACATGTGCCAAAACGCATTACATGTTCAATGGCATTATAACCCAGTTGGAAGAAAAATATAATATGCAAACGCTGCAAATAGAAGATTGAGGTAGTAATTGTATATGTCACTGACACAATATGAATTAAAATGGTCACAAAATGATTCCACTTAAACAATGTTGATACAAAATTAAAGCTAAAATACATTCATGAATTTACTTGTATTCCATAAAGGTAAAATATGAACCAATATATGCATATTAATCATATCTATTATAGTGGGCCACCCAATATAGCTCTGTTTATACCAGTAACCAGAGGCGTTAGGACGCACTCGTTTTTCCGAAGGTTCATGATTCCCAAAGTTCTATATTCCGAAACATAAACTTCCCATATCAGCCCGAAGATTCCACATTCCTTGAATGAAATAGGGTTCATAATTTTCAAATATTTTTTGTCTTATTTTGAGGATTCGTTTATCAGAAGGTTAATCATTCCGAAAATGATATAGGGTTCTTTATTCTAAAAGTTCGTCATTCCGAAAAAAAAACGATGCAGGGTTCTACGTCATCTTCGTAAAAACGAACCTTCCGAATATTGATCTTTTGGAGTAAGAACCCTTCGGATTAACGCACCTTCGGAATTATGAACCTTTCGGAAAAAAAAACATGTAGACTGTCGTTAGGAGATTGCTCTATATTACGCTTGGATGACGACATTGTATCATTTTATCACCTCAACCATTTTTTGAATGACTTGTCAAACTTCTTACTTATCTCTCAAATTTAAAACCCTTGAGGTTCGATTTGACATCGTCTATGAAACTAAGGGGTAGATTATGATCAGAATAAACATGAATTTTCCGAGAAAATAATGATTGTATGAAATCATATTCTTCGTGTCGAATCAATATCTTCAAAATGGAAAACAGTCCAATGAGCTGTCAAACTTCGTTCATTTAATTACCAGCCCTTACATGTATTCAATTGTTTTCGCAATGAAATTAAAATGAGATAAAGACCAGGGCCTTGTTTCATAAAACTTGATATCAATAGGAAGTTACAATCTACTGTTATAAGCTACTGAAATCATGGCATCTGATTGGCTGAGAGCAATTTTGTCATAGAAATTCAGCATCTGTTATAGATAACAGGTTTTATGAAACGGGCCCCTGAAGCAGAATTTTAAAATCGGTTTGTATGACATCACATCCTTCACAGCTTCCAAGAACTAACGTGTAAGAAAACAAAAGTCGCCATAATTTTTCTCATATGATAACTGTCTCTTTGTTTCTTCTTCATTTTCTTAATAAAAGACTTCCAAGGCTCAAGATATCGGGTTTAGTGCTTGGATACCAGTGAGTGGGGATGCACGGGTGTGGTTACGTAAGGAACGTCGTTAACCTCTGGACTCGCAAAGTTAATATCTTAATTGGATAACACGCAGCGCCGAACAATCGCACCGGGCTAGATGTCACGGTTTATTTCCATTTGGTCCAATGTCTGGTCTGGACTTTTCTTTATCCATTCTAGATCCATCTACTATCCTGCATTTCCATTGTCATTTTTTTCCTAAATCACATTCATTAGTAATACATTTTGCCTTTTATGATTTTATCACTTATTAAATCGTAGTCCCGAAGAATCACACCGGGTTTGATGTAACAGTTTATTTCAATTTGGTCCCACGTCTTGTTCTTTTCTCTTTCTAATTCCGGCATGTCCAGTATATATATATTTTTAAAATATTTTCATTGATGGTCCATTTCGCCTGTAAAAACAGTTAACTGGATAACACGCAGCACCGAACATTCGCACCGCGTTATTAAAACGTTAAGCGATGAAAATGTTTATGTATATTTGGTCCATATCTGGTTCTTTATCTGTCTAATTCAAGAGCAATCTACAATCCGGCATGTCCGGTATCACTGTTTTCTCAACCATATAATTCATTTATCGATTATCCATTTTACCTGTAATTATTACTAATATTATATTAGTTAATTAGATAACTCGCAGCATCCAACATTAATTCACACCGGGTTAGACATGTCCAGTATTATTTTTTTCTTCTAAACCACATCCATTGATAATAATATCGGCTAATTGAATAACTGGCAGCGCCGAGCATTTATACCGGTTCGAAGTAACGGTTTGTTTCCATTTGGTCCAATGCAAATTTGTATCGTTTTAAGTTCATTTCATTTTGTTTTTGGTCTCTCCCACAAACATCTACCATCCAGCACGGCTATAAATATATATACAGTCAAACCTGCTTTAGTGACCACCTGTCTACAAAGACCACATTTTTTGTTTCCCATGTGTATAAATGGTTTCTCATTGAAAAATGTACTAAAGGAATCTGTCTACAAAGACCACCTGTCTGTAAAGACCACTTTTGTGTTCCCCTTGGGTGGTCGCTATAGACAGGTTTGACTGTATATAGGCCCTATAATATATACATATATATATATATATCCATTTTATCTGTTATCAATCGAAAATGTCCTCTATAAAAGGATATACACATTATTTTGTTTCTAATTTAACCTAATCATGAATTCACCACCTTCAAATCAATACAATGCTTGAATGAAATCAACCCCCACCCCCGCCCCCTCTCTTTCTCTTTCTCGTCATTTTTTTTTCCTCGTTTGTGTTGGTGCATGACTTGTGAGAGCGTTGTGTTATTGAATGCAATAAGCCCTTTGTATGACAATCATGTTTTAGTCAGGATCTCCGCGACGATTGTAAACATAAATTATGTGTAAGGCTTTTGGTAGTCTGGTACTAAAATGTGTAATTTTCTCCGGTTTTGTAATGTTTGGATAGTTGTGTTTGCTTATAATTATGTTTATCTGTTTGTTTCTATTGTTTTAAATTTTGTTCTCCGTGCCTGCAGTGCATTGTGGAAGGAAATCGGTTAACTTACAACAACAAATGTGCGAATGAACAAAAGGGACTCGCTAAAACAATTTAAGGCGACAGATCGTTGATATGGGCACTTTAAACTACTCGATGGCCTATCCGCTTTCCTTCGCCACTCAGGAAATACCTACGCTGGCCCGCTGTTATAGCCGCCTAAGCCCTCGGGGTCTTTGTTTGCTACAGCCCCGATACACGAGCTCTGTAAGGGCTTCGGCAAACAATATGGTTCCCGCGGTTAATATATACAAGGGTGAAGTACGATGAACAAGCAAAACGTCATGATGACAATACTTTAGCCCTTCAATGAACCAATTTTTCTAGAAAAAAAGTCCGCAGTGGGGAAGTGCACACGTTTTGGCACACTCGCTATTATAATGTTACATATTTTCTTTTCCTAACTTTTTTGTGGTTCCTAAAAGCCTTAATTTTCATTACTGGGGAATTTGAGACGCCTAGTTGGTTAATGAAAAAAGTTAAGTTTAGAACTTTACAAGGGAAAATGGAAGTGAACATACTAACAGACACAAACAAGAACACATATGTATAAATATACGACTCAATGAGCTTACCTCGCTTTTTAATCTTGCCCCTGAAAATCTGTTTGGATTAAACCGACAAAAAATGAATTAATATAATATTCAGGAATTAGTTTGGCAAATTATCCAATAGGTTATTGTAATTATGACTTCCTTTCCCCCAAAAAGCTTATGTATCACAGCTTTGTTACAAGAAAAGTGGTAGTTATCCTGAGGGCGATATTGATCATGATCATTTAAAGCTGTTTTCAGTTTCGGGCTGTAATAGAAAAGGGTTCTAGTTACATTTCCTCAAATCTGAACTCTGTCAATAAAGTGAAGTTTTAATATCAATGTGGTTATGTTACAATGGTAGAATGTTGTTCCTAGTTGATAAATTACTACCCTCTATAAACATGATAAAATATTCATCTACGGTATTTGTTTTTATCGTCTGCTTTTGCCAAAGAAAATGACTGACACCAAACATATACACTAACATAAGACTAACATGAGAGGCTCTCGTTGAAGCTATATTATCACTAGTCACGTGACGCGCTATTGACCAATGACTGGTAGAGAACCACACTATTACTCACACAATGGGTGCTTTATACATTGCCTACCTTGTAAGTCCCTTCGTAGAGTAGACTGTATGATAATAAGCACTGGATTCTTTGATACCAATACCGTAGTAGTGATATCTGCAAGTAAAATGATCAAAAAATGCTCCCGAATAAATATGTAGGAACCAAATATACACAGTACAAATCAATAAATTTGCACTCTGCGATAGAAAAAGTACACTGATTTTGTGATGCCCATAAAGTTGGAATATTTGTCTTTTTACCTCTTTTAATGAAATGATTGTGACAATCTATCTATCTAAGTATCTTCTCCCAGTTCGGAGGTTGATTGCCATTCTGGTGCACTCTCGCAGTTTTAGTCCACTCCAGTTCTTGACATTCTCTTCCCAGTTGATTCTGGGTCTCCCTCTAGGTCTATTTCCTTCCACTCTTCCTTCCAATACATCCTTTAAGAGGCTTTGGTGCCTTTTAACATGACCAAAGTATTTGACTTTTCTCTCCTTAACTAATCCTACTAGTGCAATTTGTTTACGCCCTGCCATGTGCAATATCTCTTTGTTGGTTTTCATTCGTTTCAGGATATCTTCATCATTCGTCTGTAGATCCACATTTCAAAAGATGTTATTCTATTTTCCATGGCCTTGTTTATTGTCCATGTTTCTGCTCCATACAATAGGACAGACCATACATAACAGTTTACTAGTCTCAACCTAAGTGCAAATTTCACCTTTCTATTTGTGAATAATCCTTTCATTGCCAGAAATGTATTCCGAGCAATTTCTATTCTTCTTTTATTTCTGCTTCGCATCTGGCATCATCTGTGATATTTTGTCCTAAGTAGATGTGATTACTGACTTGCTCAATGATATGTCCATTGAGTTTCAAACATATTCTAGGCTTGTTCTCTGTTCTACTAAAAATCATTGATTTAGTTTTCTTGACATTCATGCTTAGACCAAACTCTTCACTTTTGACTTTTACAATATCCAATTGTGACAATATTATGATGAATTTTGTATAGATAAAGTTTAAATTTTCTTAGAACAGGGGGGTGTTTCACAAAGACTAAGATCGACTTTAAGTTGGACTTAAGTATAACAGGCCGTTCGTGCCATTGTTTGCTCTCACCATTATGATCTTTAGATAATATTTTTTCCTTCAATAATGAATTATCAAAAATGTAAGTTTTGTAAATTTTTTACCATGATTTGTACGTCCCGTGAGAGACCAATGCCAGTAAATGATGAGAGAAAACAATGGCACGAACGGCCTGTTATACTTAAGTCCAATTTAAAGTCGATCTTAGTCTTTGTGAAACACCCCCCTGAGAAGATAAAAGCTTTTTTTATAAAGAATACATCATATTGTCACAATGCTTTCATGGAAACGGGTGTAATAAAGACAAATTATTCTAACGTTACGGGCAACAATGTATGTGAACCGTCAAACAGACATATTTATTTTTACAAAATTAAGTAAACATCGATCGGTGCAACGAAGAATGTTGAAAATATATTTTTTTCTATTCTTTCTTTCAAAGTACAAAGTTACAATTATAGTTTATGCATTTGATTTGCAATTAAACATTTTAAAAAGAAATCAAAATTGCATTTCAACACAGATTGAATTCCCAAAGTGCTTTACAAACAAAAGTAATATACATAAATGTATTTTAAACATAGACTAGACAATCAAGATGGAAAAAAAGAAATACATGTGAAGTTAGGGAATTATACAGGCATATCCGCCCCCCCCCCCCAACAACAACAAAACATAGAAATCGCGAGGCACATCTCAAAAATTAATGCAAGAACACCTAAGCCCCCTCACCCCCCCCCCAAAAAAAAAAAATTGTCTAGAAGCGCTCCTGCCTGTATCTACAATACATGTACATGGAATTTTTAAACTGTATACGGTTTTATTATTCGACTAGTGATTTAATTTTACAAATATATTTTCATTTTAATAAAATCGTGTCATTCAAGTGATTAGTCAGTTAAGACAGGACCACTCTGTCTATATCGGTAGACAAACGAGGGTCCTCTTCGTTATCAGGTACCTCTTTGAAGTAACCGTCACTTGCTATGGTAAATACGGTCCGTGGAATATAAATTGTGTCCCAAAGCAGAGGCAATTTTAAATGGCTATCTAATTTCTCCATCGTCCATCGTCCAAAGTTTTAATTTTAATCCATGCAGGACATGACTTTGCAAGGGCTAAATTGATCAGGGCTTCTTCTTCAAAACGGCAACTCTGTTATTTTATTTTAGTTAATTGCTGTATCTTTCTAATTTCAAAAAGTAATGTCTGTGAAAAGAACTTTACACGAACTAATATTCTTTCGAAAAAATCCAAATAAGTTGATTTAACAAGTGGACATGATTTGTGTAGTGACCAATATTTACAATGACATTAACATCCGAACCAAGGTTTAAAAACATCGTAAACTTTGATAACACTGGAATTTACGAAACAACATCTCAGACAACAAGAAATCTCTTATTGCGTGACGCCATTACCTTGTATGATGTGGTTTCTTGTATTTGAGTGTGTGCGTGCGTGTGTGTTGTGTGCGCTTGTGGTTGTTTTGTTTGTATGTTTGTTTTGTTTCGTTTCGTTTGTTGTGGTATTTGTTACTACGTCGTTGTAATCATTTGTATTTGAAGAGATGAGAATAAAAGTCTGATTTCAGTGGCTGACCCACGTGCAACCTCCCCCTTCCATTTTTTTTGTTCAATCTCAGTGGAGGTTCGAGGAGTAGGGGTGTATCGAGGGATCGTGCTACCGGCCGAGAAAAGGGAGGGGAAAGAAGAGAAGAAAAATGGTTCGATGGCCATTCTTTTTTCTTCTTCTTCTTCTTCTTCTTCTTCTTCTTCTTCTTCTTCTTCTTCTTCTTCTTTTTCTTCTTCTTCTTCTTCTTCTTCTTCTTCTTCTTCTTCTTCTCTTTCTTCTTCTTCTTCTTCTCCTTCTTCTTCTTCTTCTTCATTTTTCTCTTCTTCTTTTAGTATCATTTGTGAATGAATGTATGTATGAATTTCTGACTTCTGCCCCCCCCCCCCTTCCTGCGAGACAATCCTGAGTCTACCACTCAAACTAAAGTAATCATGTTCTTTAAAACATTTTTTCATCCCTTTTTGTTTGTTGGTTCCTTTCTCTGTCTTGTGGCACGCCAAGTATTCCGGTCCTTGACCCCCCTTCACATTAATCTTGGACTTCAATATTCATGAACCAGTTAATGCAAAATGTGCCTACATGTATAATCTTTAGAAACACCTCCTTCTTCTTTATATCTTTCTCCTTCTCTCCCCTCTCTCTCTCTCTCTCTCTTTCTCTCTGTCTGTCTTTCTCTGTCTCTGTCTCTCCCTCTCTCCCCCTCTCTTTCCCCTGTCCAACATTCTCTCTGCTCCTCTCTCTCTCCCTCTCCCTCTCCCCCTCTCTCTCTAGGCCTTTCCCTCATTTTCTCTCTTTCGATAGTATAATATAAAAAAGCCATTAGCAATATAATAATGTAGTTTCTTACTTTGAATGTCCTCTCGTTCCAAGTCGTCTAGTAGTCAGATTTGGAAATTTCTGTCGAATTGTCTGGAAGAAAAAGATAGAAATGGAATACAATCAAACGGTAACGTATTGAGTTATGGATGCGCTTTCAATTAAAAAAAAAATCATGATTCAATGTGCATGCTGATAAGACGATCATTATATTGCATAACTACTAGTGATACAGCGCGATTTCCTCGAGTTAATCTCGTGACGATGAAAATAGCACACTGTTTGAATCGCACAAGATTTTTCGGCAAGGCTCATAATAATGATAGTAATAACAACCGCAATAATAATAATAATTATAATTATAATGATAACAACAATAATAACGATAATAATAATAATAATAATAATAATAATAATAATAATAATAATAATAATAATAACAATAATAATAATAAAAATCATCATCATAATCATAATAATAATTATAGTAACAATAATAATTATAATAATAATAATAACAATAATAATCATCCCAGGGTAGCCTCATCAGTATTGATACTGTTCTCCCTGAGGGCCCTGCAATCATACTACATGTATTACCCCTGGCATTAGCTGAGCTACCATGAAAAACATTCAAGCATTCCAGGAATGTTTTCCTACCGGGTAACCATTTACCTCACCTGGGTGGAGAATGGCAAATGTAGCATTAATTTCACAGGGATGGACTTTCAAAGCGCTTTGTATCCAGTGGGATGTAAATTGCAGCAATAATGATCTTTAATTTTTATCTTTTTTTTCTCTCTCTCTTTCTCTCTCTCTCTCTCTCTATTCTCACTCTCTTTCTATATCTCTTTCTTCTTCCTCTTTTCTCTCTCGCTATCTCTCTCCCTTATTCCCCCTCTCTATATATCTTTGTATCTTATGCGCTTTGTGTTCCGTTTGTCTGGGAAACTGATATAAAAATGATTATATCTTCACTATTTGTATCTCTAATGTTTTTGCTAAACAGAATGGTAAGATCACTTGTAACGTTGGTAATAGAATACAAATTATTCACTGTTGTTCCAAACACATTGATAAGAGAGTAGTAGTTTGGAACGGTTCGCATGGCGACGGAGTAAATTACATTCCACGATCGGTCATTGAAAAACAAAATGTCTGCAGTCGTAGTCTTGAAGCAAGTCGGCCAATCCTGTTCGGTCGTATTTCTCTGAAGATATCTCTAAAAGCCATGCAGGGCAGGAATTTTAAACGGCTGTGAATCAGCTTTTCTTTTTCAAACTGCATGAAAGTGTTATTTTAGCATATCGCTCAAAATAGTTTCTGAATTGATATTCATGTACTTGGATAGAAAACTTAGATGTTGAAAAGTTTCAACGCAATATGTGCGCTGTTCAATTTGCAATCATTACTTTGTTGTAACGATCTCAACTGTCACATGACGCGTGAAATACCACACCATTCGCTGACGGAGTCCTAAGTCACGCAAATCATGCCTCGTGTGCAACGGGTATAGATTATATTGGCGCTAACAAGTTACGTCAAAAAATATGAGTTAACCTATTCTTCAATCTGTTAGCAGATGAAATGCTTATGTCAATTTTGTTTCTTTCTGATGGAAAATATGAAGCGAACGATGATATTGTGATCGTTCTAATCCTCTTGTAATAGACCTGTTTTATATATGTTTCAATGTTTTGTATATGTAAATCATGCGCAATTCGGTATAACTATAGCGAATTTGATTCTTTTAAATAAACTATCAATCAATCAACTAATGTTTCTCCCCAGAATCCCTGTTTATCTACTATTATCTATATGAACTATCTAATTGATTAATTCACCTGCTATGTGTAATGGCATCTCCATTGATGAAATCCACTTTGTATACATAAGCATGCTGTTGTTATGTCTGACAAGCCTCTGGTAAGCTTTAGATTTGTAAAAAGAAGCCTTTGTTCAAGAAGCATGCATAAAAATATCAAACAGGTCTATGTCCTGGGAGGTGTTTCACAAAGACTTAGATCGACTTTAAGTTGGACTTAACTATGGCAGTCCATTCATGCCACTGGTTGCTCTCACCATTATGATCATTGGATAATATTTTTTCCTTCAATAATGAACTATTAAAAAAATGTAAATTCTTTAGACTTGTGACCTTGATTTGTAAGTCCCTTCAGAGACCAATGCCAGTAAACGGTGAGTGAAGCCAGTGGCATGAACGGCCTGCCATATTTAAGTCCAACTTAAAGTCGATCTTAGTCTTTGTGAAACACTCCCCAGGTCTTCTTGTAAAGCACTGCTTGGTCTGAACGCAAAACTACGTGTAGTTTTTCATGACGCACAACACCACGCGAAAGGAGACCATTATTACATAACATCGGATATATACCTCGAAGATTTACTCCTAGGTCATGAGATCTGTTTGTCCACCCCGCCATGAATAGATGATGGCGAGAAAACAGTGGACATACAAGATCTAAACACTGATTAATTCGCGTTATCAAAGTCGGATATGTTCAGACGCAAAGAGGATTTATCAATATCTAAATAGATCAATTACAAGTAAAACCACTTTGTAGTGTAACGGTGAACCTACAAGGTATTTTATTATTGGGCCAGGTTTGTTTAAGAATTTCTCAGACTTGCCGTCATCATGGGAAGGAATTTTTCAGATTTTCAAAGGATGACGCCGCTGTTTTGTCGCCAAAAGCATGATCCGCCCTAATCCTCACAAAAAGAAAAACTAACAAACATCCGTAAACTAAGACAAAGCAATGTAGCTGAAGTACAATTGCATATACATGTAGGATGTGCGTGATACACTGCTAGTGAATTGAATGTTGATTCCAGTAATTTAATTCAATTTTGTATTATTGTCACTCCCAATTGTCATGATTATCGTGTATTTGTGTTATTTTGTTTTACAAAATGCTGACGTTGGTCCTAATCAAATAATTGGTTGAGACCAGACACGTGACTCGATCGACATTTCCAAATGTATTAAAAGTCATTATAAAGTGCTACTGAAGTGTTTTTAGTATTTTTCTAGTCATGTAGATATCTTTCATTTTGACATTTTTCTAAAGGCATTATTATTATACTCGCGCATTATACCTCAGTCACTCTGTCAAACCGACTTTACACCTACTCCAAACGGACCGATTTTAGGCCATAGACGTAATGTATTATAGTTGTTCGGTCTGTTGTCGGTCTGTTGTCGCTGTGTTGTCGCTGTGTTGTCGGTCTGGTGTCGGTCGTGTTGGTGTGACTAAGGTATCAGTATGGTTATTCCCTCTCGGTGGTTTCAACACAGTCCAGACACCTTGAACTATCCATGTCGCAATGTTTAAAAGGCACTTCGTGTGGATAGTACCAACTAATGCCCTAACTGATGCAATATATAAATAAGCCGATCAGCTTTTGGTTATAATTATGTTTACTTTTTGTGAGGAAATTACATGTCCGGCAAATCAAATTGAATCCTGTGTCAGCAGAATATTTGTACAGATGAAGTTTGCAAAGGCTTAGAAAAGCAACAACGAGATCTGTGTGTTCGGTTCAATTATTCATATTCATCATTTTAAAATATTGACTTTTTTTCTTAAAAAGAGAGAGAGTTGTAAAGTTGTATTATTTTACAAGGTTTGCATTGAAATTTCAAAGTACACAAAGCGAGCATTTTACTCATTCTTCCAATCTCCTTCACCATGGCAGGGATAAGTTGGAAATGCTATCGTTTCACACAAAAAACTAAATTGAAAATATTCACGAAAACAACCTTTTTATGGTTATTATATATTTCATTTCAATTTATACAGAAGTTAGATGAAATCAAACTGTATATTTTTAAAAAAAATTGGCAAGTGTAACGCTGTGCTGGATGTGAAGGGGTGGTAAAAGGTTGAAGCGGCTCTCTTTTGGCACAATTTCCATTATACAAGTATAAGGTTTTGCTCGTTCCTGTAATTTGAGCTACTCCCGTGTTATAACGTGTTATTTCGTTTAAATGCTGTATATACGGTTTGGCTGCGTGTCTCTATTTTTCAGAAACTCCAATAGAATACAAATATAATGTTTTTCGCGTGATCCTTTGATCTTGAGGAAACTCCAATATTGTATAATTATTAGTGTCATTATCTTTAATCAAAACCAATTTAACCTTTCCTTCGCCACGAGTGCTCATATGAGCAGTCGCTCGTTTTCCGAGCGTTCCGATCGGCACACAAAATAGGCATCACTAATAAACCGAAGGTTTGCTTTGTGCAACATAAAAATCCACTGTAAAATTACACATTTCCGGTCTTGATTAGCTACATGCAAAATTTGTCAACATGCACCTGTTAATTTTACACTGGAGACATGTAAATCATCTTGAATCCTTGAGAATTTACTATCCTTAAAAAAACACAGTGCCTGTGGCACAGGGACATCATTCGCATGGCACATAAAGGGTTAAAATGAAATTGTTACCTTGCCAAACGTAGCAGCGCATGCGGGGTCGAGACTCTCCTTTCGGCAGAAGTCGAGGTAATGTGAATAAAGTATACACCGTGGCAAGCATACACCATCACATATACAGTAATTCTCTTCCAACCTAAGGAGATGAAGTGAGAGATGGTGAGAGAGAGTGAGAGAGAGAGAAGTGAAAGAGAGAGAGAGAGAGAGAGGGGGTGGGGTATGGAGAGATAATAGGAATACTATCACATATGCGAATAATATTTGTGAAGCTTTATAAAAATGAGCGCATATTCTATTTATCAAAAATCCTAACTTTCTAAGATAATAGTATTCTCAAATGACTAACTTTTCTTCCTCAAATTATTAATTTAGGGCGATGCCCCCCCCCCCTCCCCAGCGTAGTAACGCAATCCAGGGCCCTCGTTACTAAAAGTATATGGATCACAATAATTTGAAATGGTTTGCCCTTCCTGAGGCCAAGGTCTGGAAATACCACTGTTAGCCAGGACATGAAGGTATGACACTTTAACAACAAAAATAAGCAAGTTAAAGAGTGCATCATAGAACGAGATACACCACGTTCCCCTTCCCGAATTGAGAGAGCCCCCACCGTTTATGAATGTTGTGGATACGCCACTTCGTGAAAAGGAGGCAAGGGGGTAATGAACTGAATTATGAGTTGTTCTAAAGAAAAGGGAAGTTAAAGGAAGAAAGAGAATAACAACAAATATCAAGAAAAACAAAAGAATGGGATACATTTATATACTAGCATAACTATGCATAATTATTATGTACTCACCACTGCAAAGTTAAAGCAGTTTGCTTCTTCTTATCTTTGACCATTTGGGCTACAGTCTTTTTACCAGTCGTTTTCTTGGTTTCATCTTTCTTAGTCTTGTGCATTTCATCTTCGTTTTGGTTCACAACGTCTGTCTTCCTGATTCCATCGTTGACGGAACCGTTTTCGAGTTCTATTTCGTGCTCATCCTCCGAGGAAGATTCTGCCGTCTCACCTTCTGTGTAAAGATATAAGTTTCAAAGGACGAAGAGTTTTAATCAGATCCAACTGTTTACTTACATATTCAACTTGTATGCATACTGATTGAAGAAAGGTTGTTCTTGGCAGCCCGAAAGCTTGCCAGAGGCTTGCCCGACATAGCAACACGTAATGTATGCAGACTGGATTCAAAGTATTGTAGTTCATTCATTAATGACAGGTGAATGGAATACCTCGTCACTAGGTCCCCAAGAAAGAAACATCCATAAATTTGAATGTTAGTAAACAGAATGGCGAGAGAGAAAGAGAGAGAGAGAGAGAGAGAGAAAGAGAGGAGATGGCGAGGATAGGGAGGAAGATAAAGGGGAGGAGGGAGAGAGATGGGGGTATGGACGGAAATAGTAGTAAAATCTATAGAAATATAAATATAGTAAGGAGGATAAAAAAATGAAACTAAGAGTGAGAGAGGGAGCGGGGTTTTAAGAAGGAAAGAGAAGGTGTGTGTGTGTGTGTGTTAGAGAGAGAGAGAGAGAGAGAGAAGAGGATATATGGACAGAAATAGTAATGACATTTATGGAAAATATAGTAAGGAGGATGAAAAAAGGAGACGAAGAGTGAGAGAGACGGGGCGAAACAAGGGAAGGTAAAGTGTGCGCGCGCGTGTGCGTGCTAGGGAGAGAGAGAGGGGGAGAGGAGAGAGAGAGGTTGCGAGACTTTAATAAGGACAGAACAAAATAAGAGCTGGAAAATACTTTCTTGACGAAAAGGGGGAAAAAAATAGATGACAGTGTGTGTGGATGTGGATGTGTGTATCTGCGAAGGGGCCTGAGAAGGAGGGATAGGGAGGAGGAAAGAGGGAAGAGGGAAGGGAAAATATCCCAAGTTGAAAATGATGAAGAAGAAGAAGAAGAAGGAGAAAGAGAGCGATAGAGAAAGAAAGAGAGAGAGAGAGAGAGAGAGATAGAAAAAGAAAGAGAGAGAGATGGGTGGGGGCTGACATAGAGAGACAGAGAGGGGTCATCTGAGAAAAAGACGGCATTTGTCTGTTTGAGGAGCTAAAAGGGCTATAAAAGGGTCAACATTCACAATACCGATCTCGCGAAGATGTTTTCAAACTTTCTGGATGGTGACTCATCCCAGAATCTACACTGAAATGTTGATAAAGCCTCATTATGACCGTGGGTTTGGGTAACTTATTAGATAACTCAAACTGATCATACTCATTAAGCAAGAACAAAGACAGATGAACGTCTCGTAATTAAATCGGGAACACTAGCATAAGGGCTTTGGTGATCTTACAACTTTAATTCTAACTCCAACGGGCAGAGGTTGTTTGATAATAGGGACTTTTAGATTTGCACGTCGACGTAGTGGACTGCAACGTGTGTCATTCTTTCAAGGCACTGGCCCGTGCCCGGCAGTGCCTTAAAAGGACGTCACATTACCTTAAAAGGATGTCACCGTGGCAGTTCACGTTCTCGTCGTGTAAAATCTAAAAGTCCCTAATGAACCCTTATTCATTCATAATAACAATGATAATTATAACAAATAATAATAATAGTAATAATGATAATAAAATAATAATAACATCGATTATTTAGGATCGCTAAGGACAGAAAATGACCATGGCGCTTACAAAATTACAGAATCTGAAGGAAACATAAAAAATACATGTACGTAGCCTCATAAAATAGGTAAATCTCATTCTACTGAGGGAAGAAATGTGTTTTTTTAGGAATTTTTGGAAAGAGGCAAGACAATTCTTTGATTGAAAGTGGGAAATTGTTCCACATTTTCGAGGCGACCACTGTAAAACGTATTCGGTACATGAGAGTCTGGATTTGGAAATAATTATTGCAATTATCTTGCAATATCAATTATAATTTGTACATTTAGAATTCAAATCTAGTCGTCTTATTAATATACTGTAATGAAAACAATTAACGTGATCATTATTTTATTTAGAATGACTGAACTCTATTAATTTTGCATCATCGTTTATTCTTATTTATTTACTAAGTTATTAATTATCAATATTAGTATTACTATTATTATTACTATTTCATTTATTCATTTATTTGTTCATTTATTTAATTGTCTATTTCTTTATCCATTTAGTCATTTATTGTTGTTATAATGGACATTCTATTGTAACCATCGCAATTTAGTCTTCGGGCAACGTGAATGGAATATGAATCCAATATCTGATGAAACCCCCCGATCAAAGAATCTATTCAAATTTACAACTTCAATATTTATTTACATTTTATGCCATCTTTCACTCTAGATAAATTTTTAGTTCTTCCGTATATTAAACATGTTCAAATTCTGTGCAATATCGTTATACATTTAGTTTCTCAGACAGAATTGAAAATCGATGAATCTATTATCAACTATGAATTTTTTCTGTGAAGTACTTCACGTTCATCTTTTCATCCATTTGTTGTAATGTGTTATACTTTTATGTGGGCATTTAAATCTGTGAATACAAAACTTGTCGGCTGCAATGTTGAATATAAATTATACTGAATTTACATTATCAGAGCACATCAAAATAAAGAAAAGGTAAATAAATATAATTTTAAGATTTGTTCTATCAAGGTTATTTGAAAAATTGGATAAGCATCAGTTTCGAATGTTAAAGCATATCTATTTAATACATTTATATTACCCAATGTCATTTATATTCTGTGGAAACTAAACAGGTCCAAAAAATAATAGCGCGAATTGCTTTTTTCTTTTGAATACATGTTAGTAATGTTGCATTATAGATGATATGCATCAACATGAGCAATTTCAAAGTTTTACAATTTACCAAAACTTGCATCGGCAATTTCAGTTAGTGATTATTAAATCTAACAATATAAAGAAGACGTTGTTATAATTATTGAAAACAAGCTATTGTCCCGTACGTCACAAACCACGTCTAAGATTTTAGTATATATATCTGATGATTGTAGTAAGCTAATAGCCACAAGATAGCTCTTATCACACCAAATACAACGGGAAGTATGAAATGAAAAGGCACACTTGGTGTCAATACAATTATTTTTACAACTCTGCAATACTTTGTGACGTATGGGACACTTAATTGCAAATTACATCGGACTTGCCGAAAAGATTCGCTAGTCAAATTGTATGTTTGTCTTAAAAATCAAAGGGAAAGACAATGTATTATGAGCTCTCAACAAATTATATATATTGAAGGTGATAAACAGGATAGCAACATGGCAAAATGAGCGCTATGAAGTCGCACATGAATGATGACAATACTAAGCTATGTCGGCGAACTACCGTATTCCGAATTTTTTTTTTATTTTCTCTGACAATGACAATGGCAGTTAAAATGACGAGCATTTATCATTTATTAATTTTATTTATTTAAAACGGTTAATTGATAAGAAATCGTTCTCGGCCAGGTGGCCGAATTACAAATTCTTTTACAGTCAACATAGATAAAAACGGATACATCAATTGATAAAAATACATTAATATCAGTGAAAATTCAACATTTTTAGCATACGTGAGTGCAGACAAACAACATATTCCAGGTCATCAATAAAGACTTATCATGATAAAAAATGCATGTTATAGGCCTAAGGGTCACTATAGGCATAACAACAGGTGGTGACAAATTCCAGCAAATATGAGATTTGTAAATAACAACAACAGTAATTCATAAACACTTTTATAAATTCACCCCACTCTGAGAAAGAAGATATGAGGGAGATGAAGGGGAGAGAAAGAGGAATAAGGAAAGAAAGAGGGCATGGAGGAAGGAAAGAGAAGATTAGAGAGAAACGACTCCTTCTGGAGGCATGAGAGAAATCAAGTTAAAAAGTTGAGCTTTCTTCTACTTTTCGACATCCTCATGTATATATATAAATGTTATGGATATGCTACTAAATGAAAGAGACGAGGAGGGGGTTTATGAAAAGGATTATGAGTTATGCTAACGAGAAGAAAAATCATAGAAAGAAAGCGAATAACAACAACAAAATAACTACTATTGCATTAATTGCGATTAATATCTTTTCCGACTTAATGTTTTAGGGGCGGTGGTAGAAAATGATAATTATTGTGAGCACAATGTGCGAATGAGATGGAAGCTCATTTAACCAAATGAAAAATACATAATAGTGACTTTTTGAAGAAAATTGTTGTTATATGTGAAAGGCTTACCGCTCATATTGCTCTGGTAGAGCGTTTTCTTCGCGGGATGCTCCCCGTCGACAACTAACTTGATCACGCTCATCGACCGCTTACTCGCCATCCTAGCCCGTTAATCTGCCGTCGGATTCTCACACCGTTCCGCTAAACTTCCCTATCAGCTCCTATAACTCCTCTCCGTGGGCGTTCTTGATCGTATTTGAAGCGTTGAGTACGGGGAACTGTCGGGGAGGGAAAGACAAACAGTTGCGGGTAGTCAATGATTAGCCATAATTGCTCTAAAGGCCCTTAATGTGAGGACTCATAGATGGGTATTGACACAGTAGTTCATGTAGCAGCACAGTTTATCTTGTACATCCGTCTCTCCCTTGTAGTAACAATGTTGAATGTTCAATGTCACATAGACCTACGAGTTTTTGTTTGACACCTACATGTATTAGTATTTGTCTGTAGGTTTAATCGCAAATTTTAGCATCAAAATAAATTCTTTTGTTAAACATTGTTTCACGTTGAATAGTCAGAATTTCATTTAAAACATCAAAGAAAAGTACAGTGAAGTCTGCTTTCGATGTATAAGAATAAATATCTTCACTCAGAATATGGCGGGGTTAGTTTTTATTTCTTTTATAATTTATGTATTTATGTGAATACCCGACGTCATCAATTTTATTTCTAGAAAATACATAAAGGCTTATTCGCATTGTTTCTAAATTTAAAAATAAATTTGTCATTACTTGACAAAGGCTTAAAGTCGAAATATTCGTCTAAATGGGCGTTTTACAATTTTTTCTTCACTCGTCAACTTTTCGTCAACCGCCGCAAGACTATACATGATTGTATATATATATATATATATATGCAACAATAGAAATACCCGACTGAAAGTTAACGTGGGGTCGCCCGAGCCTGAGTCGATTTCAGAACTTAGAAACAAATTCAAGCAGAATGGTACGTAGTTTTTGTATACGCGTGAATACTAGCTAGTACCACCAAGGAGCAGCAAGTAACTCCTTGGTATCACACAGTCATATAGTTTGGATAGGGCTTCTGAATGTCGTATTTATACAGCCGCAGTGTCAGTGCCATTCATCTCAAACCTTTTTGTTTAAAATCATTATTATTGTTATTATTATTATTATTAGGTTTAACAATTGTTATTATCACAATTGTCAGAGATCGATAACCATTATTACACCTTTAATTCAATGTTTGACAACAATTATTGCTTTTGATGATTCAGCAATCACAGTTATCAGAACAGCCACACCCCCAACCCCCAACCCCCAAAAAAAAAAAAATGCAAGAAATTCCAACTTTCGGGTGGGTATTTCCAGTTGCTGTGTGTGTATATATATAAATATATATATAGAGAGAGAGAGAAAAAACTCTCTCAAGGATTTTTATTTCAATTGTTTTAATTATTATTTGTATATCGCCGTGATGGAGAATTATCAACATTAAATTATTTATTATATATATATATATATATATATATATATGTGTGTGTGTGTGTGTGTGTGTGTGATTTATGTTTATGTTTCATTTCCTTTGAACTTCCACTTATTTTCCACTTTATATAGAGTTAACTTTTTTTTTTTGGATCACCTTGTACCTATATCCAATCCATCTTAACAATATGCTTCCATCGCCACCATGTGTCATGCTATTGGCCATTAATCATTATTTGGTCTGCAACCGACAATGCATGTCATCACTTTTGAACATGAGCTCTTTAACGACAAGATGAATCTATTTATAATGTGCACAGTGTACAATTGCCTCCGTGATCGAGAGATTCGTCATGTCTTCATATGCATTTTAGAAATTACAAGAACAAAATGTTTATCGTGGGTCGACATGGTAGTTTTACTTGTAACAAAACGTGATGGATATATATACATACAATGCTGGTAAAAGTTTTGATACATCCTATATTTTGAGGTGTCTTTTAAAATTTTTGGTTACTGACTTTTGAAGAGGCCATTTTTGTAATTTATCCAAATTTATGCATATGCCTTTGTGAAACACCTCGATACGAATTATTTTAATCACCTGTTACGAATAAATGTATTTCAATAGTCAGAATTCGAAATTGCATACATTAGTTGTTGCTAGATAGGAAAAATGTTATGGCTTGCCCTACCTAACAACATGTAAGTATGCATTTTGCATTGTAATTACTTTAAAATATATTGAAACACATAACTAGCCATTTCAAAATTTTCAATCAAACAGATTTAATGAATAAAATAAACGCACATTTGTCAAATCTTCAATATATCTTCTTCTTATTCTCCTCATCCTCCACCCCCTTCTTCGTCTTCTTCTTATTATTTTTCTTCGTCTTTTTTTTTCTTCTTCTTCTCCTTCATCTTCTTCTTCTCATCCTCTTCATTCTCCTCTTCCTCCTCATTCTTCTTCTTCTTGTTCTTCTTCGTTTTTGTCTTCCGTTTCTTCTTCTTTTCCCTTTTTTCTTTCCTCGTCCTCCTCGTCCTCCTCCTTCTCTGTTGGGTGTCGGTGATGATTCCCCCCTATTTTTCAATGTAGCTTCTTAATAGTGGGTGAATGGCACAAGTACACTGACATGAATGAGAAACATTAATAGACCGAACATGAGACCAAATTACCGTGTTTCTTTTGTCAGTCATATATACACACGTAGCTCTGTCGAATCCATTTCGTTATTTTTTCTTCTTCTCTTAAACAAATTGTGTTTGCTTTCTGAATCAAGTATTCTCTAAATCAAACAAATCAGTGTACATATCTTCTCATAATGTAAACACTTGAATTAATATGATTGAGTGGTGTCGGGTCAAAACTGATGGAAATTTATGTACCAATTCAGATGCCCTTCAGGCTTCGCTGGTGATACACACTCCTTTATATACAGTGTATTATTCTAAAAAGTATACTCGAAATCTTATATTTTTTAATTAATTACTAGAAATATTATTACGTCCAGATTAATTCTTATTGGTCATGTCAAAGTTCAATTCATCCTCTTTCATATGATACCAAATATGTTATGATATTGTCATGCCTGAATGAATGTGAAAGGTTTTAAGTGAATGATGCTAAAAGTATATGTAGTTTGCGTACGGAAGTAATGCGTAATGTTATTCTATTTTAGTATAATGCACAGAAGCGAAACAAAATATCAAGATACAAATCAAAGATAAGTGATATTTCATGATGTTTCCTTAATATTCATTTTTCAAAATGTATGCAACCTTGAAGGAGATATGAGTCCATAATTATCCCGAATGGACAGGAAAATTGGATTTTAAAACAGAATGGAAATTAATGTGGAGTGAGTTTCAATGAATGGCAATTTATAGTGTTTTGACGCATGCATGTAGATCCCTTTCCCGTGCGCACATCAATTTGTATGTTGCTGGTTTTAATTGATTTTAGGTCAATTATCCCTCAAGGCTCAATCGTCACAAATACGGTGTTATATGATAGGGGATAAAATCTCCTTGTTATGATATATTACAATAAATAAAATTATATTTATGTGACGAGATAATGCTGGTTAAATGTATGTCTCCCTTTTTAAAGACAAACACTGTACAATCTATATAAAATTGTCTAATCTGTAAGTTTGGAATATGATAAAGGCTAACGATAACTGATGTATGAACTTGTATGTATGTATCAACTTTATGTTAAATAATACAAAATTGTGTGAAGGAGGTGAAGGAGATAGCATTTGTGGGTTTTGTCCAGAAATATTTCTAAACAGATTGCAATATATGGCCTGAAAAGCCTTTAAGTGAAACCAAATAGCTCAAGGTTCCATTTGTATAGTATGCACAACTAGCCTCTATAGATTTTGATTTTTAAGAAAATAATGGAAAATAAGTATACTCAATAAGTGGCACAATGATTAAGAACGTTCATTCTCATATGACAATTTAAAACGAGCGGCATCGGCGCTCGTAGAGGCGAAAACTGGCGATAGTGAATCAATGACATGAAATGTCTCTTCTTTTCCTTTTCTAAAAAAAATCTCCTGTAATCCAAAAGTGGAAAATTCACAAATTTCGATTATTTACACACGATTAATTTAGTATCAGGGCAAATATACAAATAACTTTAAATGTCACCAATTAGGTTTTTCTTGTCATTTATGCTTAATCAGTGTTGACTTCAAAACAAATAAAAAACTTTGCATAATTATATAATCTGAGTTATAGTTACTGCCAGGAGATTTAAGAATGAATCAAATTTTAAAAGATTTGATATCATTGCAAAAGCGGAGATTTGAGGAAAAGATAATAACGATAGTAAACAAGAAATTGAACATTACTTACTTCACTCCGTAACTTGCATCCGTTAGGACTGTGCTGATCATGTAAAGTTTCAAAATGGAGTACGGCCAGATACCCGGTTAACAGAATATGAGACTCAGATCATATATATGTAACATGATACACTCCAGTCGAACAACTTGTGGTCTATATCACGTATAGAAAATGCCTGTGGATCTCTAAAGCAATCTTCTTTTTCAAAATGCTGCTTCGGGATCTTGCTGCAAATTGATATCTTTTTACGCGAGACACAGCATCTTGCTAAGGCAATGCTCATATAAATTAACTATTCTAAATGCGGTACAGTTATCAGAAGTTCTATTTACACAGCGGCAACCTCTTACGATCTTACTACATCAATTATGTCGTGTGTTTGTTTGAGGCTTTAAATAGTCGTACGCATGCGCATTAATGGCTCAGAAATGGGCAAATGTTATCACTGGATTTATACATGGCATCACGATGAAAATCATAACAATGAATTAGTGGTAGTAGGAGGAGGAGGATGATGAATGGAAGGAGGAGGGTACATTGCTGGTTTAAAGGGTGTGGTTTTGATGATCTCATGGTTTTTTTCAGCAGAATTATATTTCTTCGTAATAAAGCCATGGTATACGAGGTCTGTGGGCCAAACCATTGAAGGGACAAATGCAGGAATGCGTAGAGCATTAATCGCAAGTCTTTCAATCAATCGCAAGTTTGCAGTCTCCTGACTTTAATGTACATAGCTGCGATTAATTTCAATTCTTTATGAGCTAGACGGGGCCTGCTGGTCTCACATGTAATCTTTATGAGATTAAATACGCATGACATTGCATTATATGCATATTTTCCCCACTATTTTAATAATAATGATTTCATTTTCGGTAGCTTAGGTAGGCCTACGGGGGCATGACGGTGGGCACGTGCCCCCACCCATGTTAACGAAAAATAGCAAAATAGTAAAATAGCAAATTAGAGGGATATAAGGGACTTGAATTAAGATGAAAGGACACTCCTCACACCCTCCTGCCCCCCTAATGATACACCTTGTTTCCTTGTATTTCATCCATCAAGTAGACTGGTGCACCCCCCAAAAAAAAAAAAGGGGGAAGTGCCCCTTCAATGGTTTGGCCCACCTATGTCATGTCTGAGCTTTACTTGAATACTATAATGATCAGGCTAAATCTTAAAATCCTCTCGTATCGTGGCCGTGTCGTGGCTGAGTGGTCTAAGGCACTTGACTGGAGATGCGAAGGTCGAGGGTTCGAATCCTGACACGGCACTAATATCCTTTGGCAAGACATTAACCTGCACTTACTACTCTCCACACAGGTGTTAAATGGGTACCCGGTAGGATGCGACGGTAGTGACCGTCATTGTTGGTCAAACAGTTTTTGAGTTCAAGTAACGCCTGGCTGGAATACTCCCCAGGGAGTGGAGATTGTGCACACAGTGTGTGCGGGCAAGCATTGAATCCAATGACCGGGGTAATAGTATATATCTGTAAACCGCTTAGAGACAGCGAATATGTATTAAGCACTATATAAAAGCGGAATATTATCATTATTATATCTCTATTATACGTGCATGCACTTCAATTCTCTTCTATCTTTCTAATCATACATAAAGGAGAGATGTTTGATATCTTGAATATATTATGAAGAAATATAGTTCTGCTGGAAAAGGAAATAACAGTTTCAAATTTGTTACGACTTTAAACAAATTAATCAACAATTATTTAGCACATGATTTTCCCTTTCTCTTCACTGAAAAAAATGAGTAACTAGCTACCTCTCTCTCTCTCTCTCTTTCTCTCTCTCTCTCTTTCTCTCTCTCTCTCTCTCTCTCTCTCTCTGCCTCTCTCTCTCTCTCTCTGTTTACGAGTTTATTGCTTACAATATTTATTCAGATATGAGATTTGACCAATAATCATTAAAAAAAGGTATTTAATTTTGTAATTCAAATCAAAGATGACATAAATATTAATAAAACAACTTTTATCACTAGCTCATTACAAAATGAATGTTCAATAAATATTAAATAAATGAATTATATAAAACAAATGAAGAATACAAAGAAACCAAATATCTTTCGTAATGGTGGTACTGTAAGGATTGTAAATAAAGTGCAAGCTACATGCTTGTTATAATTGAAGTTATCTCCCAAAGGGCTTTGATATAGTACATAAACTAGCTAGTTTAACCCCCCCCCCCGAAAAAATAGTACCTGCTGCAACCTAAGATGCACAATGGTTATGTCAAGGAAAATATATATCATTTCCCCCTTTTTGGGTAAAGGGAGGTCAAATGTCAAAGGTCAGCAAGTCAATTCACATGAAATTAAATAACTTTTAACCTTGTTATGGGTAAATAAAAGGACCATTTCAAGCTATTTTAGCTGCATGTGAACTTAAAACCTAACTGGAAGTAGTACGCATCACTGTAGGGATACAAGTGCTCACATCTTAGGATCGTAAGGTCAAAGTTCAAGGGTCGTAAAGATCAATTGACATGTACGAATAGGATTTTTGTTCTCTTCGTTATATTCCAATAATGATTCAAGCCATGAACTAAACTGGAGTTAAGCGGAGGCAAATTGAAGACGCAGTCGCATTTGTTTCGTTTGTATACTGCTTGTTGCACTTAATTGTTTGTCATTTTAAATTCATTATTTCACGAACTTAATTTTAAAACCGTTAATAGTGAATTGAAACTCTCAAGATCCTTTATCCAAATGTTTTATTTACTATTTATAAAACTGTGACGGACGAATTTCCAAATTGAACTATTAGGTTATACAGTGCGTATGAAAGAAACGCTCTGTATGTAAATATATATACAACAGCACAATGTATATATAAAGTATGTTGAAATTAAAAATACTTTTTGATCACTGATTTGTCGTTGAGCAAAAGCAACATCAATCCTCCAGTTTACATTTCGCCTTAAAGTATCTTATTGTGTCATATAGTTTACAATTAAAAAATATTAATCAAATTTTCACAGCGGGATAAGAACCCACTTTACTGTGTAGGCTACTATCATACATATGTACAATTTTCAAGGAAGATAGCAATATATGCAATAAAAGTTGATTCCAATGAAAATATAAAATTCAGATTCAGATTCAGATTAATTTTATTGGTCCAAAACAACAGTATCAAATATTTACATTTCGCCTCTAAGTATCTTAAATGTGTCATATATTTTACAATTAAAATCATTAAATCAAAGTTTTTCAGCGGGATAAGAATCCACTTTACTGTACACTATGCTACGTATGTAAAATTGTCATGGAAGATAGCCATATATACAAATAAAAGTCGATTCCAGTGGAAATATAAAAACAACTGTATCAAAAATAAGATGTAGCCATATTTGGGCAATAGATGTAAATTTGTGCAAATGTTTGGAAAGTATTAATAGTACATGTATAAATCAAAAAAAAACCTAAAGTAATATACAAATATGAAATAATAGGATGCAGCCATATTTAGGTAAGAGAAGTAAATTTGTGCAAATGTTTGGAAAGTATTAATAGTATAAATAGAAGACACCTCAAATAGAAGACACCTCAAATAATATACAAATATGAATATGGGTGCGCCAATTCATCAAGCCCCTGTGGCTTTAACGGATGCACCCTTTTCCATTTTATACTTTTAGTAGCTTTAATCTTTTTTTTTTCTCCCAATGTATATATATATATATATATATACAGTCAAACCTGTCTATAGCGACCGCCCAAGGGAAACACAAAAAGTGGTCTTCGTAGACAGGTGGTTTTTGTAGACAGGTTCCTTTAGTTCATGTTACAGTGAGAAACCATTTTCAAGGGAGACAAAAAATGTGGTCTTTGTAGACAGGTGGTCTTTGTAGACAGGTGGTCACTAAAGCAGGTTTGACTGTATATATATATCACTGTATTTTTGTTGCCTATTATTTACAACAATGTATGTCATTTTGACTGTGATTAGAAACAAATAAAGTTCAATTCAATTAATTCAATTCAACTAGTAAAATCTACTGCGCTAAACATGCTTAAGGGCAACTAAGAATGAAATTGTAACGAAGTCAGGGGCATAGTAATTTATTTTTAATAGAATCTTGCGAGCTACCCTTCAATTAAATTCAATCATATATTTACCATAAATATATTCGTTGCAAATATGTTTTCAAACAACCCCTGTATGAAACAAATCTATTCCGTCATCAATAACTTAAGAAAAAATTGATCATGAAACTTTCTGTTTGGAGCAAATTGGAGAGGAGCTCGCAAGACACGTCACAGTGTTGCCAATTTGTGTTTCACGGATGACAACTTTTAAAACAGAAAACTATTTGTAGTGAGATATTGCTCAAACTTTCACTTTTTTGTTTCACTAATTGTATCTTTGACGTCGAGAGCAGTGACGAGGATAAAAACGGAACGGTCTTCGTCGATATCTATGATAAGCATGATATTGGATCTGATGTCGATAGCGATGTTGGTTATTAGAGAGCGATGCTGATGGCGTCTTCGTAGAGGGCGATGAGGAGGATGAGGAGGATGCCGAGCAGAAAGCCAAAGTTCTGAAGGCAGAAGATGGTTCCTTTTCTCTCTCCTTTGTAAGCGTGGAGAAGAGGAAGCTGGAGATGAAATTTTAAAAAAGAAAATATAATAACAACAACAACAACAACAACAACAACAACAACAACAACAACAACAATAATAATAATAATAATAATGGTTATATTATAATAATCATAATAAAGATAAAGATAATAATAGTTGGTTCTTGTATAGCGCTTATGTCTGTCAGACTTCAAGGAGAATAAAACCCCGAAAATATTAACCCATTTTCTTGTCAAAAAATTGTCAGCCATCAGTTAAACAAATCTTGAAATTGAATTTTTTGCTGAACTTACCATGTGTACCAGTCCAACGTAGAGAAACGTGCCGGCAGTAGCAGCGAAAATCCATTCCCGCGCGTTCTGCGTTTGCGCAAGAGGGATCCCGACCCATAGACCGATGAAACATGTGCATGCGGACAAGAGGTTCCAAAACACCGCTGGGGCTAGGGGCATGCCCCGGTTGAGAAGAACAGCTAAGTCACCTGCAAAGAACAAGGAATTATGGAGAATGCAACGAACATAAGCATAAGAATTAATTAAATCCCCATATATTTATTATATGCCACACAAATAATCTCCCTGTGCTTCATTGTATTTAGAAAGGTAGTTACATAACTTATGTGTGAAATTTACAAGACTCCATCACTTTGTGGTTGACCGAGCACAGAGACGAACAATTATCACATTTAAAAATCCACAAAAGGTATGCCATTCATCACTTGATTGATAAATAAAGGGTAGGATAATATCAAAGGTAAAGCACTTAAAGGCAGGGTATTCTACTGACATTACTGCCATGTCCCACAATGCATCACCAACTGATTAGCGCGCGTGATGTGCATGGGTATACATTATACATGAACCGGAAATCGTTCAATGTATACGCATTCACCGAAAGATGGCACGATTTGAACATACATTATTATACAGCAGTGGTATATAGCGATGCCGGTGAACTACCCTGTGTTTAAGATCCATTGTTACTTACCTAGCTCGTGAGGCAGCTCGTGGCAGAATACAGCGATAGTTGTGCTGAGACCCGCCGATCCCGAGTGTGAATGCAGCTCCGATCGCCAGTCCGTCTCCGAAGTTATGCAGGGCATCTCCCATCACGATCATGAAAGGCACTGTACCACAACCTTTAGAAACAAACAAATTAAATAACTGTATAGTGCTGGATTCTAGTTTGTGTAAAAGAGGGCTGGGCCGCTGGGGTACCAATCCGGAAATAACTGACAGGATAAGAGCCGTTAATAATTGTTAAGATGACATTTTTAAGATGACAATTGGATCCAAATTTGAAAAAGGGGAGCAACCATTATCGTATTTGAAGGAGGTGCAACTAGGAAGCACTTTGCCCTTCCTCACAGGTTTCCGCTGAGGAAAAACCAATAGAATCAGCAGGTCAGCCGTTAGGGATTATTCTAAATCTAGAAACCCACGAAATGTAGACATATTCTCAAGAAACAATCCCCCCCGTAACGCAAAACTCAAAAGAACTTTTCGTACTACATTAATAATTATATGGACCACTGTAAAATGAGATGATTTGCCGTGAACTGGATACGCACGATTAACTCTCTTTGTTGTACCAAATGCATGTCGAAGATTTAAAGGTGGCACGGGATGGTTACCCCCACCCCTAATTCTCTCAGTTATGGCGACTAATTAATTGTTAAGTGAATTATAAATTATCTACTTGTATATTTGTATGATAATAACATATCGAATAACATATTCCAGCGACTGATTTGAAGAAAGAAGCCAAGTTACAATTTATCATAAGCCTATTCATTTAAATTCGTTAAAAAATCATGAATACTGATCGCTTCTCGAAGCAGTAATAGTAGTAGTAATATTGGTAATAATAATGATAATAATAATGATAATAATAATACTACTAATAATAATAATAATAATTAAACAATAGTTTTTTTTATTATCTAGCTCCTTTTCCAAAATCATAGAACTCACTGTCCCTTAGAATATGAACAAATTCAGAAAGAATATAGATTTTTTTTTTTTACAATGAAATTTATGTTTTTCGGATGAAGGCAAGACAGTGAGGTAGTGTGTTGCATGGACATAACATGGACATATCTCGTTATGATATGTGACTATATTCATCAAAGTCAAGTTCCGTATTTTTACTCTTACAGAACTTAAATGAGGAAAGTTTAAAGGCATTGTTTAACAATACAAATCTGAGATGCATGCATGGCCCTACGTGTTATCAGTGTCTGTGATATGGCGTAATATATGCGCTTCAAAATGATCATAAAGTGCTTCAAAAGAGTAAAAATCTTTGAGTGACCGGTTTTACCATACTCATTTTCCCCAATAGACTGTAGTGTAACGGTTTTTGAAATTTTGATTTCCAATCATAAATATCTTGATAATCAGACAGGCGATCGGCTTGTAAACATCATGGGATTCCTGACTGACCTAAAGGTTTATAAATATGATTGCAGCATGAGCTAAATCCAGGATTTTGTTTAGAATCTGAGGCAAAGATACCCAATCCCTATAGATGAGAAAAGTTTAAGGTATGTGGTTTTACCTTGCAAGCAATAACTCTTTCCGTCACCATTCTCAGAATCAGTCTGTGAAGAAGAAGAAAAAAAACATTGTCAATATATATATATATATGTTTTTAAATATATGAAATATAAGATAAAGGTCCTTTTAAAGGGCAATATGCAAGTTTCAAGACAGCAGATGTACAAATGAACTTCCAATATCCACATATATTTGCAACATGGAGATGTCCCACTTTGTACATTTTGGGATAATCACTAACAAATTGATGGAGATTCTTTTTTTTTCAATGAAAGACTTTATTTATTTAATAAAACACGAACAAAAGCAACTCAATTATTTCAAATAAATATGACATAATGGTAAAAGGAAGCATGGTTACAGCATTTGTACATTTGTCAGGTTATCTACTGATAAAACGTTTCAGCATATTCTTGAAGGAATATAGAGATAATCGTTCTCCTTTTCCTTTTGCAAAGAATATATAAAGTTTCATTCAGTCTAGAACAGTTTCAGTAAAATCAATTACTTTCAAATACATATTTTGTGCCCTCTTGAAAATAATACTTTCACTGGTGTATCGTAGAATGTACTGTCAGTACACAAATAGAAAAAATGATACAATACTTTCATGAACATGGATCCCGCATTCGTCTTGATGTAATTCAAATTCATTGTATATTGAATTTTAAATAGTTTTGTTTATATGAAATTAAAAAAGCAAAAAATCCTTCTATGTCATTTCTAAACTGAGCTATATAACATTCAATATTTCATAAATATGATGAATGGTTGATAGGAATCCCCAATGTTATGAAAATACCTATCATATCATTACTTTGTAGATTGTTTTATAAAAATGTCTATTATATTCTTTAGTCAAATTTGACGATTCTCTGGAAATGTCATTCCGTATTAAAGTGAGACTGCCTTACTTGTAGCTACGTGCGCCCTCTATACAGCCAACAATGCCTAAGCGGTATGTGTTGATCCCCTATGGTCCCCTTTTTCTTATGTTAATTGAGAGCTGATTTGATGAGATAAACCACCTGCCAGGGTCCACGCCAGTCCAGGGGAGGAGGGGGCCGGGCCCTCCCTAGAAAAAAAAGATGTAAAAACACCCTTTGTGGGGAAAAAAAAGAAGATGGGCCCTCTCCCCTGGTGCTCAAGGGGTGGTGAATTTTTTTCAAGTTTTGAAGGCCCCCAAAAATTGTGCTCACTACCCCCTCCCCTCCTTCCCCCACTGAGAGGAAAATCGGCCGGCATGGTTTTCAAATTTTTGCACGAAGGTGGCCCCTTTTTCGCCCCCTTGCCGCCGGCTGGATCCGCCCCTGGTCCACGCAGAGGTCTAATCCCTCCTGGCCAAACTAGTGCAGATAGGCTTTAAACACTTGTACAAAACTAGACCAAACGCATACATTTCTTACCAGGTTTTTCTCCGAATCGGATACTTTGGAGTTACTGCGTATTATAGTGATTGAAGTCTTAGCCTGCATATTGATTGACGTCTCGCCATTGGAATGTGAATGCTGGCAGCACTGATGGTAGAATACAAAAACATGAAACGTGTTAAACGTGCCCTTCAAGACCGGTGTGTTGGCTCAGTCAGTAGAGCGTCCGCCTCACAACCGGGAGGTCGTGGGTTCGAACCCCGGCCGCGTCATACCAAAAGACGTTAAAAGATGGGAGTCGCTGCTACCTTGTTTGGCGTTCAACAATAAGGGATAGAGCAATTTCGATCTGGCGCTGCTCAGTGGCTGCCGGGCTCACGATCAATTGGGCACAAAGAATTTCCATTTTCGGTTTAATAAAATTTGGAGTGGACTATAAAAGATTATTATTATTATTATTATTATTATTATTATTATTATTATTAACCTCTTTGAGTAACAAAAATAGAGAAGGGGTTTGGAGAAGAAGACAAAAGAGATTGAGAGGGAGAGAGAGAGAGAGAGAGAGATTGTGTGTGTGTGTGTTAGAGAGAGATAAGCGAGAAAGAGATAGATACATACATAGAGAAAAGGATAAAGAGAGAAAAAGAGAGACAGATATAGATTTAAAAAAAGAGAGATATAATGTATATGTATAGAGAGAGTGCGTGTGTGTGAGAGAGAGGGAGAGGGAAAGAAAGAGAGAGAGATAGAGAGAGAGAAAAAGAGGGGGAGGGAAGGAGAGGATAAATGATAGGAACCCTCACGCATTCTCCCCTAATCGGCACTTTAGAAAATAATGGCGGGACCAACGATGCGCCAATGATTCTGACTGACTAACTGTCTTTCCTCTTCCTCCTCCTCCTCTTCCTCTTCTTCCTCTTCTTCTTCTTCTTCTTCTTCTTCTTCTTCTTCTTCTTCTTCTTCTTCTTCTTCTTTTTCTTCTTCTTCTTCTTCTATTTCTTCTTCTTCTTCTTCTTTTCATCATCATTATGATTATTATATTAGTAGTAGTAGTAGTAGAAGTAGTATCATTATTATTATCACCATCATCACTATTATTAGCTTTATTATTTATTATTAGTAGAGAAGTAGTAGTAGTAGTAGTAGTAGTAGTAGAAATACTACTACTTCTACTACTTCTACTACTACTACTACTACTACTACTACTTATACTCCTACTTTATGGATAACAGACTTACTGAGGCCAAGCTAGAAACTCTCTCCACCAGAAAGAATGCATAGATAGCTATCTCGACCACCAGACATTTCCAGACATAAGCAAGATCGGGATTGGTCGGTCCGTGGACGGTGTGATCATGACCAGAACTATCATGAGCATGCAAGCCAACAGCCTAAATGAGAGAAAATGAGGTGATATCAATGATCATGAAGATAACATTTACACACCTTACCGTTTTAATTACACTCTGAGAAGGATTTCGTATTTATTCTATCGTATAAACTTTTGATGTCGTGTTTTTTTTTGTAAACATGTTTTGGGAGTAATGCTTTATTTGTTTTTAATTTTTTAATTTTGTATTCTTTCTTAATGTACATATTTTGAATGTTTATGTTTGATGTAATGTTTTAATGTTTGTATGTCTTTTTAATTGTACAGACAGGGTCCATTGGAAGATCAATATTCACTATTGAAGGGGCTACCCTGTTTAAAGAATACTAAAATAAATAAATAAATAAATCACTCAGTTACACAGACTTGAAAGATAAATTGAGGTATAAACTTGTTTTGGAGGACCTAAATGTATTTTATCAATAATAAATGTTGAGTAGGGCCTTGATGGAAAAGGCGCTCAGCATAAAAGCAGAAAATATTATATATTTTGGTGAACAAGTTGTTCATATTTTTAGTTTCGTTTCGATAGCATTTCTTAAGTGTTGACAGTTAAAGGTATAAAGTATATCAAGAATACAATGAGTGAAAATAAAAACGGCGCTTACGGATCCCAACTCTACCTGGGATTCCGTACGTGCGCGCCCTATTCTAAGCGTACGCATACGCGTGCATCAATTCGTCTAATCAACAAGCCGATTGACCGTTTACTGAAAGGATATTTGGACTGCAATTTCTCTTTACAGAAGTAATATTTAGAGCTCAGATTTTGAATACAGGATAGCGACATGGAACCCCTTACATCAAGAGCAAAAAGTAGGTATACACTTTAACACTTTGAAAGAGTAATGTATCACCTGTGGTAGCAGATGCAATAGTGCATCACCCGTGAGTGTTGCTACTGCTAGAGCCATCATGGTCTGGATGACGGCCTCGTAGACGAAGCCCGACATGAACGGGATGAAAGCGGCACCAAGAACGGCTAGGAGACTGATGATGAGTACGGCTAGATTACTGTACCCCCAGACTGAAAAAAGGGTTTAATTTAATTGAATATAATGTAAGATGTACGAGGGATCAATTAGGAATGGTTGAATAATGCAGTTGGCCATTTTTCTTTGATAATCAAGCTCTCAGCACGTAGGCCTACTGACTGTTGAATCCGATTTGAAAGAATAGGTCATTTTTGAAATGTAATCAAATTCAATGCACATATATCTTCGTTAAGTGCCTCGTTACAAATTATTTAATTCACTTATTACGAATAACTGTATTTCAATAGTCAGAAAGCGAATTACATACATAACGTTTTGTTTGGTATAGGACAAGCCATTATGTTTCAAAGTATAATATGCATTATAGTAATTACAACTTTCAAAAATTCACAACTTTTTTTACGGTTTCTCTGAACTCGTTCAAGCTTTTCGGCTTTCTTATAGAGCAATTTGCTCATTAAGGTTTGGTTTCCCCTTAAGAAACAGCTTACTTCGGACCATCGGATCATCGCGTCGGTACTAGTGGTCGCGTTACCAGATCCTTTGTGAAAACATGCCCCTTTTATTCACGAAATGTCGGGGATAATGTTTGTGAAATAAACCCCTCTCATCCACAAATAGTCTGATCCAATTTACCCGACATTTCGTGAAAAACCCGTCGGCAAATCTACAAAAGGTCGCGTCATTAACGTGCATCTTCACATGATCTTCCGTTTTCGTTTCACGAAAGGTCGTGTAATGCAACTACCCGACCGGACGCGATGACCCGATGATTCGAAGTAACTTACTCTCAGCGTCTGTATATGAATTAGTCGGCTCCTCGTGATCATCTACGCTGCATACACCCGATAAGATCTGATGAATCAAGGACGGTAGCATGGATGTATACTGGTCCTCGGTAATACCAGCTTCGTGGTCGATCCCGTAGATGTCTAGGAGTTCCTCCCCCGTATAGCAAGTCTGATGGATAGAAATAAAAACAGAGACTAATTTAGTATAATGAAGCATAACAGGATACTACTACTACTACTACTACTACTACCACTACTACTACTAATAACAACCATGTTAATACTAATACTACTACTACTTATAGTAGTAGTAGTAGTAGTAGTAGTAGTAGTAGTAGTAGTAGTGGGTAGTAGTAATAATAATAATCATAACACTAATACTACTACTACATGTACTACTACTAATAATAAAATTATACTATTTCTACGACAACTACTACTACTAATGATGATGATAATGATAATAAAAATAATAATTATTATTATTTTAATGATATTAAAAATAACAGAATAATAATAGCTGCATAGGCATTTGCCGCCTTATATAGCAACACCTCCGATCGTGATTAATCGCCTCGTCATTCGCGGTCAATATCACACACCATAAAGTCGAATTGAATTCTATGCCAAACACTTCAGCGAACCCTAACACTAGACCAAACCCTACCTCTACTCTAAAACTAACCTACTTCAACACAACATGACACCAAACGCCATGAATTTTAAGAAATAACCAACATGGAAGGAGAAATGTGTTGGGGCACCCTAAATGGGCTTGTAAATTCGAAAAAAAGATACTGAAATAATGATGATAACAATGATAAGAATAATAATTACAGCAATAACGGAAACGCTATTAATAATAACAATAACAAAATCAACAACACTAATAATATTTTAATTATACAAAGAAGAAGAAGAGGAAGAAGAAGAGAAATAAGAGTAATGACAGTAATGATAAATTTGATTGTGAAGATAACTATGATGATAATTATGATGATGATTTAGGATGATGATTATGATGATCCACAGTAGAGCACCTTCTGTATTGCTCATTTAACCTCGATTTAAAAAAGGGCTTATGACCATGTGATAAGGACACTATGTGACGTTAGACCATTTTTTTTCTTTTACAGAGATGGTATTCTGAAAACAATGGTATCTATTTTGTTCACAAAACTATTTTAAAGGGACTGTAGCATGACGAGGCTATGTGTCTTTCCCGTGGCCTGACTTGGGGCCAATCGGGTATAATACGACTACGGACGAGGCGACCGCAGCATTCACGTGCATGCAACATACGCGAAACCGAAGCGTGAGGAGAACTTTGGTCTGTTTCGCGAACGCTAGCGCGCGCTGACCATGTAGAGATTAAATCGCTGATTACCGTTAATCAAGTCCATTCGTTTACGTGCAGTTATCCAAAAGAAGACGTAGATGGCGTTAACCACCATTTGCCATGCTACACTCCCTGTAATTGTTATGAAACTTATAAGAAATCAAAGTTAGCACAAGTCATTGGATAATAACTGCGCAAAGCTGGCTGCGTGCGCTTAAACTTAAAGGAGACCTCTGCGCAATTAAGCAATAGTATTAAAGTGTAAGTTTTGCGAAGTTCAAAAGTAAAATTTTGTTTTAAGAATGCGGCCCCAGGGTACTTACAGCGGACACATTCAGCGCATCAGAGGACGGCTCGTTATGGGATTCATGGTCGTGGTCAATCGCCGCACGCTCCACGCGATGTCGGTGTCCCACCGCTGTCATCGTATCATCGACGTGTCTTCTTCGACGATGATCGTGGTCGTCATGGTCATCACCATCGTCTTCACCTTCGTCTTCATGATCGTCGTGTTCGTCCGATGAGCCTCCGATACCAAGCTCCGAAAGCAAATGTTCGAATTCTAAAATACAAAGGCGAATCATGGTATTGTTAGGCCTATCATTTCTTCTACTACTACTTCTAACGAAAGTATAAGTAATGATCATAGTAATGATCATAGTAATAGCAGTAACAATAACCATAATAATAATGATAATATAAATATTAATAATAACAATAATAATTAGAATGATTAATAAAATGATAATGATAACAATGATAACAATGATAATAATCATAATTATGATAGCAAAAACAATAGTAATTATAATAATAATAGTAATGATAAAAATATTAATAAGATGATGATGACGATGATGATGATGATCATGATGATGATGATATTAATAATGAGAATCGCTGTTTCTCAGTACCTAAGTACAAAAAAAAAAATTTTTTTTTAATAGCAGAGGTTTTCAGTATTTTTTGCTTGGACAACTATTGAACATTATATTCAAAACAAGGTCAAGACTATACGAACTAGAATGAATTTTGAAGCAAATGGTCAAATATATAATGCTTAAGCCATTCTTACACCTGAGTGGAGAGAGACACAATCTATATTGATAAATGTCTTCCAAGAAGATGTTAGTGCCAACCAGGTATTCGAACCCTCAAACTTTAGACTAAAAGTCTAATGAACCTATATCTGTATTATGTAGTAATAAGACTCAACACTCCTGGTGGAGTACAACGAGTCAGACTGGGCGTGCGAGTGAAATACTAAATGCTGATACACATAATAATATGAGCCTTGAATACGTCGAGATCTTAAATATGTATTCAAGATCCACCATCAAGATGAGTCCGCCATCACGTTCAAGCTCGATCTAGCTTAAGATGGCGGTATCCTGCATTTTTCAGGTTTTTAATAATTATGTTAACTATGTGCTTTTTGAAAGGTATAATTATTAAATTAATATATATTATTACATAATCATATATGTATTTTATCTTGTTAATAATATATATGTACCTAGTTTGTATTTTACTTGTTATCATGTTGTAAACATGCAGTAATCAAATCAATCAATCAAACAATTTTTAAGCTTACCTTCTTCGGGAATGACCCCGTCTGTTGCGTACGAATCGAAGATTGCATCCACGAAGTCTTCGGGCGATGGTAAAGCTGCCTCGCCGATGCAGTAGCCGTTGAGAAGGTTGGAAACCACGAGTTCAGCTATGGCATGGACCTCTGTTTCGTTGGCACCGGCTTCGTGATCGTCCACGGTTGCGGTAAAGACGGATTCGACATCGAAACACTATGATATGGTTTTGGAAATAAAACCAAAAATGGAAACAGAAGTGAGTAAATAAGGGAGGGGCAGTGTATTATCGCAAATACTTTCAAGAATGCAACCTAATTGGACAATAGACCAATTTACTAAGATTCAAATTTATGGATTTTGTTTCCTGGGGACCTAGTGAGGAGGTATTACATCAACCTGTGTAATTAATGAATGGAATCCAGCCTGCATGCATTACTTTTGTAATGTCGGGCAAGTTTCGGCAAGCTATCAGGTTGTCAAGAACAACCTTTGCTTAAAAAGTATGCATAAAATTTGAACATGATAATAAACCGGTCCATTTAAACAGCCCTGAGCTTTACAAAGAAGGGAAAACGAAGAAGAAGAAAGAATTGAATAACGAGAAGAGAAAGAAGATGAAGGGATAGAGAGAAGAAGACTCATATTAACATCTCAATGTTACGTTTAGAATTACAAAGACAAACAGAGAAGTGTATAGATCTAGACCTATTTTGTTAGTGTGTGTGTTAGTTTGCTTTGTTTTTAGTTAGTGGGTTGATTTTTTTAAAGAATTTTAAAAGTTAAAAATGCCATTTTTTGGCAATACGAAACCTAGGATATCAATCACTTTAAACATCACTGGTATCATCGTAGGGTCAACGTTTAGTTTTAGGGCCGCAGATGGGGCTTTATTGTTATTACCGTTGTCTGGGTGGTTGCAGTATAATTTTCACTCATGTTGTGTAAAATTTCTTCCAAATCCTCTTCCGATAGGGTTGCGTTCGTCCCATCTGCTCCTGCAGACATGAGCTCCCCAAACACCGTCTCCTCATCGAGAGCCGTCCCTCCAGGCCCGGCAGCGCACAACGCCTCCAACCCGAACGTAGCATAGAGCAGCAGCGGTGTCGCTTCATGGAACACATCCTCACTGAATCCGTAAGCCGGGTCAACGTTGAGGGCGGTAAACAGGTCCGTCACGAAATCGTCGGAGCACTGCGAAAATATAAATAACGTTATAAATGTCAGATTCATCGAAACAGAGCAAATATTTGCTCAGTTACACTGAAGGTAAATATGTCTTTGTTGCCCAGCTATTCGGATCGCCTGTCCTTGGCTCTAAATGAAAAGTCATGGTTATGAACAGCTAATAACAAAAGAGACAAATTATGGAATTTCTCAATTAGCATGCAGGAAGTCATATTTTGGTATATAGACGTAAGTCTTTAATCTTTTTTCGTTATCATTCAAAAGGAGTCGGCCAATTGACTGTGGAAGTTTGTTTTTTGTTTTTAAGTTGGACTTGACAACAAAAAAACAGGGTTAAAAATATTGACCCCAGAAACAAAGTTTAATGATGGCGCATTGTTCAATCTTGTACAAATTTCGCAAATCGCTTTGCGTTATGATCCATTACCGACTGATCATCAAGTCCCACCCACTAATTGAATATGAATTTAAACAAACATATACGTACTTTGTTTATTTTTTTCAAATTATTTTTCCATCATGCTCAACATAATTCGATTACCTTATTACAGGAGGGGTATACTTATAATACTTTACGCTCAATGGTGGCAAGCATCACTTAGACAGAGGAAAGGGTGTATTTATTTGTATATTTGGACCGTTAGCGTATTGAGGAACAATGGGGAAGGGGCAGCTATAGTAGGACCACGTCTGATTAATGTCCTACCAAGAACAAAATAATACCTGACTTTCCAGTTTAGAAGGGCTATAAAAAGCTAGCCAAACCGGCAGTATACCAAATTATTAACGCGCATCTTCCAAGTTATATAATTGCAATGATTAGGCGTGACTTGTGTGCGTGATGGTGTGGGTGAAGGCGTGTATGCATGGTGTATGAGTGTGTTTGCAGTTGGGTTTTGACAGACGTGTATCAATCACATATGATTATTTATGTCTGGAACCGACCTTTTAACATAATCATTCGAAAGACGTGACTCAGTTTGGAACCAAGGTCCGAACTGAGTCAATTGGAAGGCGATGTCAGGGAGCTGATCGTACATCATTGGTGGACCAACTCATTTTATGTATGTTACAAGAGCTCATTCGAAACCTATATTTTATAAACTAAAGCTTCTCAATGTATTTGATATCTGTAAATATCATATTGCAGTCTTTATGTACTTGTGTCGAAATGAGTCATTACCATGTGCACTTTTAAAGTATTTTAATTTGAATTCGAGTTTTCATAAATATGAAACTAGAAATGCTTCTAATTTTCACCTACCACAAATTAAAACAACTTTAATGAAAAAATCAATATATTTCGATGGTCCTAAAATTTGGAATTCCATTCCCTTAAATATAAAAATTGCAAAAGTCTTCAAACCTTAAAACGAAAATATAAAATGTATCTTATTGAATTTTACGTGCAATAACTCACCAGGCTCTTTACCCTCCCCTCCCCCTTTTTCTTTTTTATTCATGCTTCCAATAGTTCAACATCTAATTTGCATATTATTAATATTATATATGAGGGATGGACTCTAGCATAAGGACCATACTCCTTTTAGCTCACCCTTCACTCTCATTATGTTATGTTGTTGTTTTCCTTTGGATGTATGATATTTTACGTATGTTTATTCTGTATTTGTAAATGTGACTATAATTGTATATATTCTGTATTTTTAATGATGAGTGTAAATAAATGAACTTGAACTTGAACTTGAACTTGAACAAGCACTGTACATAGAAAGATGTATATGGGACTACACGAACATGTGACATAAAAATCCGTCCCGATTTTTATGTTGTTACATGCCATATTTAGAATATGAAAGCATTTGAAGAGCCATGCTTTTCAGGGAACATTTGTTATCTGATGTTCTTCCACACTTGCATAATAACAATGATAACGCTCACAAATTATTTTTCACCTCTTCCCAGAACCCAACCTTCTCTTTAAAGCCTTTGGTCCCCTGGTTGCTTACTTACAAGTATACACATGCTTTCTTAGCAGTCAGGTAATACAAACAAACAACAATAACAATGATAATATAATGATTATGATTATGATAATGATGATAATAATAAAAATAATGATAATAATAATGATAACAATGAAAATAATAATAATTGTAGTAATAACGATAATGATAATAACAATTTAAAAAAAAATAAAAAAAAAATCGATTTTGATCTGCTGGTTTGAGGCCATTATATTTACATCTCTCTTTTTTTAAAAGCTTATAGATATATAATTTGAAGCTGAACATCTTTTTTATCTAATTTTACTCCATATAAATACTCTTAATATATTGTCAACAACGACATGAGAATAATGATATTCTTTTAAAGTTCAGACGAGCGATGAACCATAAGAGTATATGTTGATAAAAGAAAAAAATATGTCACAATAAAGAATATAAAAATGTGGAATAGTCATGGGCTTGGCAACGAACAGTCACGTATCACGTGTCACGTTCACGTTTTGCGCTGTTTCGTAAAATAGGTGACTCTAATTTACGAAGTGTAGGGACAACCATTCGTTGTTTTCCACGCCGGTAAAACACGAATGATCACGTCTACCAAAACGTGACGTGAGCGTTTAATCAATGAATTGCAAGCGCTTGTTACTAAGACTAATCATTACGTCACCGTAATATGTATGATTTGTGTATGTACGTACGTACAGTATACGTATCGCCTGCGCCTAGCTAGCTGACAACGCTTCGCGACGATATCGACGAGGATCGACGATCGAGGCCGGCACGGGTCGACGATCGACGTGGCGATCGAGGCTAGCCAGCGCTCAGCGAGCCGCAGATTATCGATGATACAAAGTGAGAATGTAAGTATACTTTGGGATGATTATAAGTATAACTTTTCAGCTGTTGTGATATCAGCTAGTATAGACTCTGTAATGACATGCGATGTGTGTGTGTATTGGGTTTTTACAGACGTGTATCAATCAGATATGATTATTTACGTCTGGGGACCGACCTTTAACGTCACCATCCGAAAGACGCGATTCAGTTTCGAACCTGCGTCCTCGGCTGAATCAGTTTGTAACTTCCACTGTTAGCTGGATTACAGGCGCACGCCACAACGCCTAGTTGTGGCGATACTCGCGATACTAGCGAGCTTTCGATTTATAGGCACCCGACGTGGGCTACTACGAGTTACTGGAGCGTGGAGACGTTGCGCAGCTCACGTCCGTTCCCTTCGCAGAAGTGCTTTCGATTTTCACGACGGGGCTTTCGTCGGTCACGTGACCAATTTTTTTGAGATCAGGTGACTAAGTCAGGTACTAAATTCACAGTGCGCGAAAATCTGATACGAAGAATAACATAAGGATGAGAGAAAGAGATAGAATGATAAAAACAAAGAATAACATAAGAGAAGGTGGTAGAAGGAAGAAACAAAGAATAACATAAGGAAAGACGGAAAGAGAAAGTGATAGAATGATAAAAACAAAGAATAACATAACCGAAGGTGATAGAAGGAAGAAACAAAGAATAACATACGAGAAGGTGATAGAAAAAAAAGAATAACATAAGAGAAAGTGATAGCTGATAAAAACAAAGAATAACATACGAGAAGGTGATAGAATGATAAAAACAAAGAATAACATAAACGAAGGTGATAGAAGGAAGAAACAAAGAATAACATAAGGAAAGAGAAAGTGATAGAATGATAAAAACAAAGAATAACATAAGAGAAGGTGATAGAAGGAAGAAACAAAGAATAACATAAAGAAAGACAGAAGGAGAAAGTGATATAATGATAAAACAAAGAATAACATAAGAGAAGGTGATAGAAGGAAGAAACAAAGAATAACATGAGGAAAGACAGAAAGAGGAAAGTGATAGAATGATAAAAACAAAGAATAACATAAGAGAAGGTGATAGAAGGAAGAAACAAAGAATAACATAAGGAAAGAGAAAGTGATAACATGATAAAACAAAGAATAACATAAGAGAAGGTGATAGAAGGAAGAAACAAAGAATAACATAAAGAAAGACAGAAGGAGAAAGTGATATAATGATAAACCAAAGAATAACATAAGAGAAGGTGGTAGAAGAAAGAAACAAAGAATAACATAAGGAAAGACAGAAAGAGAAAGTGATAGAATTATAAAAACAAAGAATAACATAAGAAAAGGTGATAGAAGAAGAAACAAGGATTAACATGACAGAAAAAATGATAGAATGATAACAACAGGGATACCGAGGAAACTGCACCCACGTTGCCGTTTTCACGACGACGGGGATTCACGGAAATTGCCTCCGACTCGCGTCTTGTGATTTGGAAGGGAACGTGGGCCCAGAAGCTGATCGCGCATGCGCAGGAGATAAATATGACGTCACGCGTCGTAGCCCACGTCGGGTGCCTAAATCGAAAGCGCGCTACTGTGAACGTGATACGTGATACGTGACTGTTCGTTGCAAGCCATAGTCATGCGCTCGGCGCGTGATATCATATTCCTCCAATGAGCCTATTCATGATCTCAAGCGTTAAGTAAACCATGTTCGCCATTTTGTTTTCATGACATGCACAAAATGTATGTACTGATTCATATCTGTATCGCTCAGTTTGGTAGAGATAAAATTGTATATTAAACATGCAGTAAGTAGTAGTAGTAGTCGCTCTATACAGAGCGAATTCATTCTCATTTCTTTCTACATAATATAAACAATAATAAACATAATGATATAACAGAAAATTAGCATTGAAGTACAACAACTAGCTGTCTTTTTCGACTTTTTTGTTGTTGTTGCTTGTTTATTATTTTTATCTAACTTAAAACTGCAATGGACCGATTTTGAAATGTATCTAGGAAAGATATAAAGTAAATCTTCAAAGACGTAAAACTTAAATCCAATAGACTTTTAACTTTAACTCTTTAATAAGGGATATAAGATTTTAAGTCTTAGGATAAACTTTCTTTTAAATCCACAGGTTTTGTCACTAAATACATTCCGCCTTTGATTTATAATGTAGATTCTTGTGACCTAAATAAATCCTAGAAATTGATAGAGTACGTAGATAATGATATCACCTTTTTGTCTTTAAAAACGTAAGTAATATAGTTATGACTGAACTAACCTGTGAGCAGTTATTGACGCGGTTTTCACAGCCAACCCTTGAAAAGAGAGTTGAGACCAAAATGGCGACTTGTGTGGAAGTGATGTTCTGGTCGTGGTTTTCCTCAAAATCTCCTAAAACCCGTTGCGCAGTTATTTCCTGATCCAAGAGAAAATTTCCAACAACTGCAAAATATTCCTCTTCCGAGCCTCCGTCGTGGTCATGGTCGTGGCTCTGTCGTCGATGTCGGCGAAGCACCTCTTCCGAAGAAGACAACGAAAGAGATTGGAGGAAAAGTAGGACAAGTATGCCCACGACACTAAAACGCGATGACACCGCCATAGTTGTTCTCTCCTCTGGTTCGCTCAAAGTCTTCCAGTGTAATAAATGGATACGGTAATGTACGTGCGCCGGTGTGCAAAAACAACTTGCGGTCTGTGTGCAAAGCCAACGTGAGTTAATTGCTGCGGGGAAAAGACCTTCGTCTTTGCATGCGCCACTGATCTCATTCTGCTTTGAATCCTCAATATGTAGTCCTATTGTTCATTTACCCGTCTTTTGTTAAGGTAGTCTATTCGAATTCTATTCCTGTGGCAGATATCGGGGTAACGTACACATCTCTGATATTTCTTGCGTGCAATGTACAGTCTGAATCACACTAGTAATACCAGAGTAGGCCCAGACCGTACGCGGGGGAACTTTTTTTACTTGCACCACCACACCTTTTAGTTATTGGATATTAGGAGGACACTTTTGCAGCCACACCCTAGTCACGGCGCAAAGGCACCGCACAAAGTACGAAGATATACTCTATTTAAGAGGCCGGTGGTCAACTGGAAGAAGAAGAAGAAGCAGCCACAGGCTGAAACAAATTGAATTTACAAAATAATTATATGTCAAGAAATATATTAAGCTACAATACATTGAATATTGGTTCGATAAAAGACAGTAATGTGTAGAGTAATATACAAAATATGAATGATATTGCACGCACACACAAAATCAACAAGGAAATGGAGAAAGACGGGGAAATGAAAGTGCATGCAGACGAGATAAAGCTTGAAATAAAGGAATAGGAAGACATTAATGTAGGTGAAGTAATCGAAATAATGTTCACGGAACATTTGCACTTTATATTTACACAGGTACCGGTATATGAGAGCTAAAATAGTCAGTTGTTCAATATTCAAATTCATTGACAGTAGATTTACTTTAATAAGGTTAAGAGATATGTTTCGACATGCACTGCAATTTAGAATAGCAACATAATTTCAACCAACGATGAGAGATATTATTTAAAATACGAAAACCATGTAAGAAAATAAATACAATTGTTGAAATAATGATAATTATTGCAATTTATGAGCTATATATTCATCCAGCGTTTGATATAAATGATATCGAAAACACATCCGACTTCTGGCTGTATATGCATGAATAAATACACACAGTACAGTAACAGAAAACGGATTTGATTTGACAGCATGCTTAAATAATACATTGGTATATTTGCATAGCTTCCCGATATTAGGTTAAGCGGCAATGAAAACTTTCCTCCATCACATTTGAGATTTTTTGTTAGGCTTATGTGACAATCATTCATTTACGTTAACGCTGTTATTACCTTGCTTTATTTACTGTTTCTATGATGTAATCAGTGTGTAAAGTAAGTCTGGATTAATAAAAAATCGTAAAGAGAGCAACTGTCCGATCTTATTCCTGTAAATTACCAGTCTGACGATAAGTTAGATTCTGGTGAAAGGAATACGTATCACAGGAAAATAATCAGGTGATTCAAGAGTAAATATAGTGTACATAAATTTAATTAAGAGCCATCTGCTCAATAATGTACACAAGTATATGACATAGCAGATGATTTGGATTCAATATGAAATAGAGTAGATCATGTCATTGTATATATCGTTATATCATCATAACATATCATTATACAGTGCTTCCCAGAAACAAGTGAAACGCTCTCGGCGGTCTCGCCTGCATTACGCAATTCGGCATTACGCAATTCGATATGATGAAAAATTGAGGTTGGGACATTATTTTTATAGGCAGGGTGGCCCATTTGCAGACCCCCGAAAATGAAATCCTCTGAATATAATAAGCATTTTGAAGTGAATATTGATTATGAATCATCAGAATAATGATTTACTGTATCATAAGAATACAATATAATGAGATTTAGTGTATGGGTAAGACTATAAATGTTTCAATGCTTGTCAGTAATTTACAAATAAAGTTATCTAATAAACTTTTTAAGAAAAGAGGATTTTTCAGCACTTTGTGTAAAAACAATTGGAAGGTAGAGCCCATCTACATCACATCACGTCTCATTAGCATAATGAGAACATTATTATGAGATATACTCCAATATATATTATCCAAACATCAATATTGTCACCTAGCTGTAACTGATCATGTACATACTAGGCCTGGGATCGAATACTAAAATTACTATTAGAATATTCATGGGAAAGTACTCGAATGATTCGAATATTTACTTTCATGAAATATGAACAAATAACAACAATTTATTTATTAATTCTCATATTAAATTTTGAGAACATAATCCAAGTCTACTGACCTAAAATGACCTTTGACCTTGACTTTGTGACCTGGAATTTGTGTCACATGATTTGTGATACTTGATAGCCCTTGGGTACAAGTTTCATGGAATTTGAACAAACACTTTTGAAATTATGCTAAAATTTCAAAATCTTGATGTTGATGCCACAACAAAGTCTAAGTTTCCAGACCTGAAATGACATTTGACCTTTACTTTGTCACCTAAAAGACTAATAACATGATTGGTGATACTTGATAACCCTTATGTTCAAGTTTCATGGAATAGGAATGTATACTTTCAAAATTATGATAACAATTAAAAAATCTTAGCCTGATGCCACAACATAGTTAAGTTTGTTGACCTGAAATGACCTTTGACCTTGACCTAGTGGGCTGAAATTCTACTCACATGATTGGGGATACTTGATAACCCTTTAGTCTAAGTTTCATTGAATAAGAACTTATACTTTCAAAATTATATTACAAATTCAAAAACTTAACCTCAGGTTAAGTTTTTGATGATGATGCCACAACATAGTCTAAGTTTGTTGACCTGAAATGACCTTTGACCTTGACTTTGTGACCTGAAATTCTCCTCACATGATTGGGGATACTTGATAACCCTTTAGTCCAAGTTTCATTTAATAGGACCTTATACTTTCAAAATTATATTAACAATTCAAAAACTTAACCTTAGGTTAAGTTTTGATGTTGACGCCGCCGCCGCCGCCGCCGCCGCCGGAAAAGCGGCGCCTATGTCTCGCTTTTTGCTACGCAGGCGAGACAAAAAAACGAAACCGAGAATTATCGATGTTTTATCATAACTTAACCACAATTATAATTAATATATGACACATATTTGTAAAGCTTAGATCCCCTTCTTTCATTTGATGCAACTCATATGATGCATATTTCACGCATGAGTGATTAAAAACAATTTGAAGAAAGGGTACCCAAAAGTCATTTGGCGAACGGTATCTGAATTTCAAAGAGAAAATCACATTTCTAGAAAAGTTCATTTTCTGCCCTTTCATATGACACCTCAATCAAGAAAAATGAGCCAGGAATAACAAAGTTCTGTTGGTTTAAAGTATTGCTTGCATTTCCATGATTTTAGTAAACGAATTCGTTTGCACTGGCTGTCTGCCGTATAGCAACAGAGTTGACAAAAGACTTAATTCTGTTTTGTTGACGATCAGCCATGCACAAAGAAGAAGAAAGACTGCTAACGTTTCAATTTCACAGATAGGACCTACGTGACATATTCATAATTCCTGCAAAGTTCTACAGAATTTGATGTTGGCTGCAAACGGGAATCGCTACCTTTAACAGTTTTTATTTATTTATTTCTTCTTCTTGTTTGTTGTTGGGGGATATGGGCGAACGGCCGTTTCACCCATCTGTCCATATATAGGCTACAAGATAACTACTTGGCAGTTCAGAAAATATACAAACAAACAAAATAGAAATAAAACAATAAAAACAAAAGTAAACAAAAGTAAACAAACAAAGTAACACACTCAAAAATAAACAAAACAAAAATGAACAAGCCAAAAAGAAACAAAAACTCTTCTTTATCATAATAAGGGAATTATTGGCTCACTCGGGTAAAAATCGCTGTTAAATTCGTTACCAAAATTTAACATTTTCTCACGTTCTTTACTGAAAAAAGAACAAAAAGTATGCAATCATGCATTTGTCTAGAAAGGGGCTAACTTTTTGTTAATGAATACCAACAGTACGAGAATACACCCGGCGGTGGCCTGTACTTATAGCGAAGAAGAAGCATTATGAAGGAGTGAGTTTGCAAGTTATTGCTGCTATAATGCTCAGTCGAATCGACGTCAATTGTTGTCTAAAGTGCGCGTGAAGGAAGGATACAGATTTTTCTTGAACATCTTATATATAGAGAAATCTTATTTTACGCGTTCTTGTTGTGATAAATATGTATTTATTCATGTGCTGGTGTTTTAAATCATTTCTATACAGATCCATTTTACTGCTACACATGGTTTGGTGATGGTGCATATTATGCGTGAATGAATCCGATGACCGGGGTAATAATATCTGTAAAGCGTTTAGAGACGGCATTTCGTATGAACCGCTATATAAATCCAGTTTATTATTATCATTATTACTATTATTATCACTATTATTATTATCATCATTATTGATATAAAATAACGCCCCCATTTTGTTATATTGAACACCGAAGCATGCAATATTTAATTAAGGTCAAAATGTGTACAATCATTCAAAATTTATTTTGCTTTTCTTTTCTTTTTCGTCGCAAATATTATTTATCAGCGGCGACCAGTTGGCGTTCTTGTTTTTGTACTCAAAAAGTGTGTTAATTTTCTGTTTTTGTACGTTCACGTTTCGCCTTGTTCTTCGTTATCCTCGTCAATATGTCTGTACACGTCTGGTGTGTGTCATGGATTGTTGCTATCGCGATAATTTTACTCATATCGTCCAAATGTGAATGTTATGGTCATGGAAACCGGATCTCATATGAACCCCAGTTCATGTATGAGCTCAACACAGTGGATTCTCCGGGGTTCCAACCGCCTGATCTACCGGCCTGGGTACCCCTGCGAGGAGACCAAGATGAAAACGTCAGTTGTGCACCGAACCATAGCCGACGTAAACGAGGGAAGAAAGGTGGCAAGCCTCCATTACCAACTATCACTATGGCGAATCTCAGATCTATTTCTAACAAAATCGACGAGATAAGAGACTTAGTGCGATACAATTGTGATTTTAGGGAGTCTTGTCTCTTATGCTTTACCGAAACATGGCTCACTCCATCTATCCCGAGCGACGCCATCGACATCGACGGCTTTCAGCTCATTCGATTGGATAGATCACAGGCAACGACACAGAAGTCGAAAGGAGGCGGGGTATGTATCTACATGAAGGAAAAGTGGTGTAGAAACTTTACTATCAGATCTCAAGTATGCGAACCAAATATTGAACTTCTATGTTTATCATTACGGCCATTCTACCTCCCACGTGAGTTTGGACAAGTCCATATTCTGCTCGTATATGTCCCTCCCGATGGAGATGCAGAGGGCGCATCAGCTACGATTTTGGACACGGTCAACTCCCTAGCAACGGCATCCCCTGACGCACCAATCATGGCGTTAGGGGACTTCAACCACTGTCGCCTGGAGAATACCCTACCGAACTATCATCAAGTTGTCGACAGCGCAACACGAGGAAACAACGTCCTGGATCGGTGCTACTGCTCCATACGCGACGCCTATAAGGCAAACGTACGTCATGGTATTGGCAAGTCAGATCACAATACCGTACATCTCTTACCGAAATATAGGCAATTGATCAAAAGGGAGAAGGTTCAGATAAAGAAAATCAAAGTGTGGGACAAAGAAGCGTTTGAAAACCTTCAGACATGTTATGATATCACAGATTGGGACCTACTTATTTCTAGCGCTTCAAACTTGGATGAAGCAGTCGAAATTGTCAACGGTTATATCTTGTTCTGTAAAGATTTACACATTAAGGATAAAGAAATAAAGGTGTTTCCAAACCAAAAACCATGGGTTAGGAAGAATTTGAAGGATATGTTTGTGCAAAGAAACAGGGCTTTTGCAAATCAGGATGATGATGAACTCAGGGACATTAATCTTAACATTCAGAAAGAAATTGTTGATGCGAAAGAAAAATATAGAGAACAATTAGAGAGTAAATTCAGATCTAATAATCCACGTGAAGGTTGGAAGTGTATGCAAATGATGACAGGTTATAAAATGAAGCAGAAATCTCCACCAGTGTCAGAATCTAGATCCGTTCATGATACAGCCAATGAATTTAATACGTTCTATGCAAGATTCGATGACAAATGTTTTGATGCCGAAAGTAATAGGATTGTAAATACTTTGAAACAGTTCAATGATACACCTATTGTATGTCAGTACAATGATCTTGTCAGGTACTTCAAATGTACTAATCCAAGAAAATCTATGGGACCGGACAGTATTTGTGGGAAACTACTCAAAACATGTGCCTGGCAATTAGCCACCCCTTTTGTCACTCTTTTTCAAGAATCTTTGAATCAAAACCATGTCCCATTGTGCTGGAAATCATCGACAATAATACCAGCAGCCAAAACACCCCAAGCATCTGAACCCAATGACTATCGGCCTATATCCCTCACCTCATTGGTCATGAAATGTTTCGAACGCATAATTCTTCAGAGGTACATTTTCCCACAGATATTGCCTGACAGAGATCCTTTACAATTTGCCTACCAACCACGCAAGTCTGTTAATGATGCCGTTTTATTGCTAACTCACTTGGTTGCACAGCATATTGATACATTGGGTCGCTATGTTCGTACAACATTCGTCGATTTTTCATCGGCTTTCAACACAATTCAGCCCCACCTCTTGATGAATAAGCTTACCGCTTTGAATGTAAAACCCTCTCTGATACTCTGGCTTCATGATTTTCTAACGGGCAGAATTCAAAGGGTAAAACTGCATAATGTGTTATCTGATTACGTCACTACGAATACAGGTTCCCCCCAGGGTTGCGTGCTGTCAGCACCATATTATTTATCATGTATACAAATGATTGTATCTCGTCAAATAACAATGTCTCAATTGTGAAATATGCCGATGACACGGCTATCATTGGCATGATCCATGGCAATGATGAACGCAAATATCGGGAGGAGTTATCCATGTTTGAGAATTGGTGTGAAGACAATTTCTTGGTACTTAATATAGCTAAAACGAAAGAGATGACTTTCGATTTTCGTCTAAACAAAGGTCAAGCAAATCCAATCATGCTTAAAGGAGAGGATACACAGAGAGTCGAGAGTTTTAAGTACCTTGGTACAATAATTGACAATGAACTATCATGGAAAGACCAATGCCAATCTCTATATGCAAAGGCTCAACAAAGAATGTACTTTCTACGGAAACTGAATTCGTTCCATGTAGATAGAACCATCCTGAAGTTATTCTACAAGTCAGTAATAGAAAGTGTAATGCTTTTCAGTTGTGCGGTCTGGTATGGTGGGTGCAGACAGGAGGATCTTAAGAAATTGCAGAGAATAGCCAATCGTGCTGGCAAGATGACTGGCGAAGTGACAGCTTTGAAACAGGAATGCGTTCATCATACAATTCTGAAACAGGTATCACAGATTTTGGAAAATGGGAACCACCCCCTCCATCCTTGCTATACCCTAATGCGATCGGGAAGGCGGTACAGATCAATGAAGGCTCGAACTTCACGATTCCTTAATTCCTTTGTTCCGCTTTCCATTCGTAAATACAATGAACAACTCCAGTCAAATTGAATAGGCCTGTATCTTGCCACTTCGCTATTCATCCGTTTCCTTCAACCAATGTACCAATATCACGAGGAAATAAATTAATTAATACCCTATGATATCATATGTTATTCCAAGTTTTATTTAATAATAATAATAATAGTGATAATAATAATAATGATAATAATGCTAATAATGATAATAATAATGATGATGATGATAATAATAATATTACATAATAATACAAAATAATAATAATAATAATATATCTCCGAATTCTACGCAATCAATCGTACATTCTCAGTTGTTGTAAATCCATTTATTTTCTTATATTATTCCACGATGTAAAAACGATATAAATCCGTGTTTCCATCTGACTATGCCATTGTAAATTTGCTACTGTGTATTATCTATTTGTGTATTATATTTTGTATTGTATATTGTTCATGTGCTCTATGTAATGCCGACAAACTGAATTTCCAAATGGACCAATAAAATTAATCTGAATCTGAATCTGAATCTGAATCTGGATTACAATCCATCTCATGTTATTTTGTATAAGTCAGTTAACCTTAAAATGTGTTAAGAGGAAGTGAAATTGTGGGAAATCAACGTTGGATAATACGATCGATGACCGAAGTTGATAGAAGCTATCTAACACTTCATAGTGTGACGAAATTTTTCATTTTCCTTTTCTATCTTTCTGTCTTTTTTGCCTTCTTCTGTTTTCCCCATTTTTTCCTCTTCAAAAAAAATCTCCTTCCCCATATTCATAATTTCTTTATTGTGACATATGTTTTAAGTTATTGATTTTCTTGAATAGTTTGTTTTCAAGACGTATTGTAAAACAGCCGCTGAGGAACTAATACTTCAACAAGCTCTGCTTTTAGTTAGTTCCTCTTTTCTTGTGCCATTACTATTACATTTTGTCTTGTTTCATTGTATACTTTTGTAATATACTTATATTAAATTGCAAATAACGTTGCAATTTCATTGTATTATGTTTTGCATGAGAAGTAAAATCATTTGAGTCTTGAGAAATCCGGGACAAACATAGGGAATGATTAGAAAACATATAAAACATGCTGACTGATTATTTTACATTAAAATGTGCAAATAATTAGCCGCTGTCTTCCATATTATAAGTGCGTTAACACAATCGCTAAGAAAAAAAATAAGGCAATATATTTCCTCGTTCCACATTCTAAATGTTGATCGGTCCTGCCCAAACTTCTGTAGCGACTCCTGTTCACGTAGATGTGGCCATGGAATATGCTCATAACGTACAATTGAAATAGAACATCTTTTTATACTAGCGACACCAAAGTACATGTACCTCGAAACAGCATTGTATGCAAGATCATTGATAAAATGTAAAAAAATCGTTGAGTTGGGGATATGAGTCATCTGTTTGGCCAAATCATTTGATACACACGCATTACCAACATTTTCTCATTCTTATTGCACAGTGACCTATTTTCTCTCCTGAATGATGACATATGAAATACGTTGTGTGTTGTCAAAAGAGTGAAGGATTTGTTTGGCATCATGTTCCTATAACTGAGAATAGTTATTCTCTAAATGAAGATTTTAGTTTGGAAATCAGGCAGTAGTCTCAAAGTTTGAGACAGAGTGTGCCTCAATGTAAAGCCCCCCCCCCCTTTATCGAAAATGTTGTTAAATGCCAGAGTTAGGGCAACCACTACCTCCATAATTATAAAGAAGCTACAATGTTTTCCCAAAGAAATAATTGTATCTCTGACAAGATCTCTGTTATGCATTTTTGTTTTTAAAAATGTAATAACAGAGGCATAACCCCATCATCATTTTGTCTCGTTACTTTTTGGTCAAAAGGGCGGCTATCGTCTTGAGATCATGAACTGAGACGATGATGAGGTCCAACCAATACTGACGAATGGAACCGACTAAGTCAACGAGAACGACACCACGTAAGTATGGATTGTTGTTTCTTGAATAAAATGTTTTTTTTATCGACAGTGTTCATTGTAACAGCAACAACGAAAACAACAATATGATATTCTCTGAACTGACACAATGCAATAGAAAATGGATCGAGAATAATTCAAGACAAGGCTTCTAGAGCAAAGACTACGTCGACTTGTCACCCCTGGCACAACACCCCTCCGAAAACTGCCCCTTTAAAAAGGGTAATTCAAAAGAGATTACCGCAGCGAAATTGTCCGATAGATGTTGTCCTTTTGGAAGTTGTCCAGATAAAAGGACCTTGATCGCTCGATATGATATGAGAAATATTGTAGACTTTGTACTTTAGGTAGCAGCTCGGCCTTAATATTAGGTCTACCCGTATTTTTACCAAAAAAGTTATATGTGTGTGGGTGTGCATTAAGTGTGTGTTGTGGGTGTGCGTGTGTGTTGTATGTGTGTGTGGTTGTAAAGTCATGTCTTGTACAGCTCTGCACCTTAGTAAAAGCTCTTCAACATTTTATCAAAATCAAATGCCAACGAAAAATTAAGCACAGATTTTCATCACCTAATGACAACTTTACCAGTGAACACAGTCATGTAAATATACGTTAAAGCAACATTAATTCATCATTAAATAATGTTGTCTTGGCAGTAAAGATCTCATTATCATGATTATTGTTTTTTCTCTATAGCCAACAGTCCCGAATCTTCAACATTCTATTCCAAGAATTTTTGCCAATTAATTTAAAATTTCCTTTGACATTTCCATAGAAAATGTTAAAAAGCATGGTTGGAAATATCCTTTGCCGTTCACAAAAGAGCAAGGAGTCACGGGTATTGTATTTTTAACAGAGTTTCCTTCTAACCGCCGTTTTGTTATTCAATATTGATTCTATTGTATTTCGTGTGTATTCATCAGTGATGATTGATGTATCATGTTGATTGAAACCGAGTACTATGTGACTGAATATAAAGGTAAAAATAAAACCTGTTTTCCCTCGCCAAAAATAAGATTCGTATCTCAACAAATATTGAGAGAAACAATGCCTGCTGCACAGTGGCACCAGCCACTGGAGGTCGAGAAGAGTGGGATTTTTATGTTTCCTGTTTGACATACATGTAGTTGGTATTATTATTATTTGGCGTCACCTGTGCCTGGAGGGCGAAAAGCGAACTGAATCACCTCTCGGTATAAATTAATGATTGGGGATTTGCAGGTGGACCGGCCGGGGTTCCCCCTACTCTTATACGAATAGTGCAGTGGGTTCTTAACGTGCAATTAAAGGTGACGGCTCTCCTCTGCAGGGGGCCTCCATTTAAAGTCCTATCCAAGGGACGGAGTGTTTTCCACTTAACATAGCCTGCATCTATGAACAGGGGCACGTTAACATACAACGCAGGCTTCAGTCATCCTCCTTGGTTGGATTTTACCCACGATCTTTGGTAATTCGACAGGCAGACGCTTTACCAACTGCGCCAACTCGACAGAGCAGAAAAGAAATAAGGCCTACTCGACGTGATTGTCATAGAGAGTAAGGGGACCCTCTTTCCCTCTTTATTTCTCTCTCTCTCTTTCTCACCCCCTACCCACCCACACCTTTCTCTCTGTCTCTCCCCCTCTCTCTCTCTCTCTTTCCATAAAATGCGTGCATTAGTTCCCTGTTCTTTCAAACGACTTTAGATACGTGATGCGCCGCCCGGTGCGCCGCAAGGCATGTAGAGGAAGTGGGCTTGCTGTGTGTGAGCTATACGCTGTGTGCAAGTGAGTCCATTCAAATAATGATTTATTAGCCATCGATCCTAATCGGTTTGTAAAAATAACTCTTTATTTCATCAAACAACGTGGGAGGGCCTGGCAGATTCTTTATGTGAAACAAATGCAATATAACAGTTTTTTTTCTTTCATTTTCCCCCTCTCTCTCTCTCTATCGCCATCCATACTGCGCGTCAAATTGCAAGTTAATTATGTGCAGGGTTGCTTGGATACGCTATGACGCGAAAATATAGGCCTACTCATTTGGCTACGTAGTCAATATAACCATCGAAAATGATCGGGATGATTATGCTAAATTGCTAATTACTATCCTCGCAGTCGATATCACGTGACGACCTGTGAACAAATCACACATTTGTAAGAGCTATCTAATATTTATAAAATATTGACTGGCCTTGAGGGAGATACCAGGAAATACTGCCCTTATTAGCCGAGTCGAAGACGAGGTCAACATGATAAAATAAGGACAATGTATCCTTGTATCTCCCGAAATATTAGCCAGTCAATAGTATGATTATAATCTATCTCTTTGTGAATCAGGTAAGGGTACGTACGGTTACTATGCCCTGCTAGCCTACCGCGCCTCACGATAGACCATTCAGCTCTTGAAAAGGCTATTATTACTATTAGCCAATCAACATTCATATATTAAATCAGAAAAACCCATAAGACAGGTTTTGATAATTACCTTGACGCGTAGGCCCGTTGATTCCTTCGCTGTTTCATGCTGGGATTCGAACCCTGAACCTTGTATTGAGATTCAAGTGAATAAACCACTATACCACAACACCTCCCCTTGAGTTTACCATGAGTTTCATTCTTATAGTGTATTGGGAGCTATGAAAAAAGACACCATTTTCAAATTATATTCAAATTTAAACACGTTTACCTAAGGACGAGCTATTACATTACATGCAACAAAAGTGGGCCTGAATAAAATTCGCATAAAGATGTATCAATCTTTCCCGAAGGGTGGAAATCAATCAATATTATTATTTCTAGGCGTTTTAATCTTTCAGACGCAGCAAATGTCTCATTCAAATTTAAAAAGGGCTATAGCCCTAATAGTCCTTTTATTGATTTTGTCTGGAATACTTTCGATTTTCTGTTCTTCTAGGCCAAAAGACTGTAGGCCTACTAAAATGGTCACCTAGATGTAAGTCACAGAGGAATCTACAGTTAACAAAACAATTATTCATACCCTTACCAAGTTTGTGATTTTTTTTTAACTGTGTGGATAATTAATGTGTCCCGATTTATGTTTTTTGAGAATGTGACGTATCAAAAACTTACATCCAAAAACACAAGCCCTAATTCATCTAGTCCACCTTTCATTCTTGAGTTACAAAAAACAAAACAAAAACATCAAATTTACATGGGGTACGAATAATTTAGTGTTTATACGGAATTTGTCCATCTTACCCTCAGTTGCTTTGGTTGGGTCTGATTTGGTTTCATTTTCCGTATAAAAAAATATTATATATACACATATGTTTTACATCAATATAATTGCTCTGTTCTTCGTAGTGGTCTATGTCTCAGTTGGTCACAACATGGCGCATATTCTTTTTTGGTGCTAAATTTCCAAACAAAGCAGTAGTCGCCGTACCATAACCACCGAGAACCGAGTTGGCTAAACTCTAATCTGTAGATTACAGTTTCAGTTTCAGTTTCAGTTTTCAGTTTCAGTTTTATTTTCATTTCCAACAGAAAAATTAATATAAAAATTATGACAAGAAATCATCACAGAAATCAATGTACATTAATTAACAATGCATTTTGCAAATCAATAATTGAATTAAAAAGAGAATGTAGGCCCATACATTTGCTGTAACTTATGCTTCTTCTTTTTAAAGTAAAATCTGTGGATATGGAGGGATCCACTGAGAAGAAGGGCTTGTAGAATATGGATCACTCAAATAACGATAATCATAAACTTAAGTAATAAATACAACTGTACATGTAAATTTGAAGAAAAAGTAGATCAATCTTTAATTGCGGAATGATGATATAATTATAAATCCATAACTTCAAAATTGACAACATACATATTATAGATTGATTGATGATTCTGGTAGGTCGGTAAATGTACATACAGTTAACAACTAAATTATTCATACCTCTTGTAAATTTGATATTTTTGTGTTTTACGTTACTCAAGAATGAAAGGTGGATTGGTAGTATTAGGGAACTTGTTAAATGCTTTTAGATGCAAGTTATTATCAATTATAATTTTAATTTTTATCCACATACTTCAAAAAATCACAATACTTGGTGTATTTACAATTTAGTTGTTAGCTGTAAATCTATTTTTTCTTCAAACTTTGCAGTCAAAGGAGACATGGTAGTCAAGTCGTTTAATCGCTTTTATATCCGGAAGATGCAAAGGAGAAGGTTATGGATTCGAACTTAGTTTTAGTTATGCCCTTATTGTGTAATTTTGAAATATATTCATCTATACATTTTACAAACGCTCTAATGCTGAGCAAACAAGGAGTTCGTGACTTCAATGACTTTCGCATGTGGATTAATGTCTTAGTGCCCGGGGGTCTCAGTCATGTTGAAATACTGTAAGCATGCGTGACCACAGGTTTTCCAGACACCCCTTAAACGAGGATTTCGTCTGAAGCCGAAATACACCCTGAATGAAGATTTCGCGTGGGTTTTCCCGAATTCACACCCTAAACGGGTATTTCAGAAAAGTGTAGGCCTACTCCTAAACAAGTATTGTAAAATTGGAACCCTTTGAGCATTTTGAAGTGCGGTAGGGATTACTATTTAAGTTGTGACAATGTAAAATATATCAAATTGTGCTTCTGACGTAAAATTCACAATGTATAAACATTTATTTCAATAGAGAAGCAATAACATCAACCACTTCCAAATGAGTTCAATGCACAGCCATCATTAAGTCCTTTCTTTGAAAAAAGAATTACATTTCAAATTTGATCTATTTTATATAAAGTACATGATCAAGTGTTTACAAAAAGTACACAATGATCAACAGGGAGAGTGTACACTCTCCATGATTGAACAATGAACAATGAACAGTAACTATTCTACTATGCATAATAATATAATAAGACTCTATGGGTGCATGCGATATGCAGACCATGCCATGCTACCGACTCGCGCTAGATAAGCTACCTATCGCGGCCGCGCGTCCTCCACACTACTAACCATAGATGACAGAACGCCGCACGTCTATCATCTTTGCTATAAATAGCTAGGCGGGGGGCGCCGGCGGCGGGCGGCGGGGAGGCGTAGGTCTACTGTTTTTTTTTACGCTAGCGAGGGGAATTTCTCGATTAATTCCAATGTAACCGCTCGCGGAGAGCCTGTATTTTAAACCTTAAGTACGTACTGGTGTACTGATAATGATAATGTACTGACGGTGTACATGTGTGTGTATGTTCACGCTTGCTGCGCTGATTTCTGCTCTCATATATATGTAAATAGTTCAGAACCCTTTATGAAGTGTCAATTTTCATGACTTTCTTATTTGTTCGATTTCTATAATCTCCCCGGATTTGTGTGCTTCCACTAAGGCCAACTTTTTTACGAAGGGTGCCAATTAGTATGCGTGAAAGAGAGAGAGAGAGAGAGAGAAAGATAGAGGAGATACAAATATGATGTCAAGAAAGAGACTACAGGAAAAACGGGAAGAGGTGAACTAAAGGGAATATTTTTCCAAACACATAGAGAACCAAATGAAGAAAGACATCAAAAACAAAACAAAGAAAAAGAAGAAAATAAAACAGATTGGGAAATAAGGACATGCACGTTAAAGCTTTGTGCTCAGGGTGGCGCTCCCGAGGGGGAGGTGCCTCTTTTTACGTTTGAAAAGTGACATTTTCCTTTTTAAGCAGTTCTCTTTCCCTTTATAATACGTGCTTCTTTTCACCTCTGATATGTGCCTCTTTTATTTTGACACGGCGTGTCCCCTTTTCATTAATTACTCTATTTCCTTCTGATAAATGCCCCTTTTCCCTTTTTTTTATAACAGCCCCTTCCCCCTTCATAAATACTCATTTTCACCTCTGATAAATGCCCCTATTAAAATCTGATAGGTGCCCCTTTTCCTTCGACAGATGCCCCGTTTCCTTTCTAACTGATAACTACCTTTTTCATCTCTGGTGAGTGCCCCTTTTCAGGTTCGAGGTTTATTATGACATGTGCCCCTTTTCTTTTCTAATAAGGTTAGTGTCCTTTTTATTTCTGAAAAGTACCCCTTTTCCTTTCTCCATAGCATACGCCCCTATAAAGCGACTTCGGGCAACTTTTTCATTTATTTCTCCCAAAGCTCGCTCGCATTTATAATTGGTATAATTGTGTTACTTATGAAATGTATTTGCAGTCTTTCATGATTACATTGTGCTTAAAACCCATCAGGATTTGTTGGTGTTTTTCTCATTATAAAACTTTTCGCCCTGCGACGTCACAAATCTTATTTTTGTTCTTAATATTCAGACCATCACACACAACTACAAAGTATGATTCTTAAACAGTATATTGGACCATGTAAAGAGAGAAACAAATATTGAAATCATCCCTGATAATGTAATCACAATCATAAGAATGTAGGGGTATATAGGCCTACCAATGTCTAAATATGGTAGATTTACATTTTGATGTTTCCTTTGTATAGGTGCACCTTATATTCCAGAAAGTGCCCTATTTTGATGGTGCCCCCATTTTGGAGTCCACTCCAAAGATAACTTGCCTTTAATAGAAGCAGAAAAATCAGACAAGCCAATCAAAAAAAGTTTGAGCAAAATCGGATAACTAATAAGAAAGTTATGAATTTTTGAAAAAGTATGTAAAACTAAAAAACAATGGAAATCACTACACAAATTGCCAAATTGGTTATCAGTTTGTGACGTCATGTCCTCACTATTTGTCAATTGCTTTATATAGTTTAATCCCATTAATTTCCATTTTTATCCCCCAAAACTTGATTTCCCCATGCCTTTGCCCAGGTTATATGATTTGTATCATATTGCCTGCATGACATTTCACAATTTTTTTATGAACTTTGAAGAATTGATACTATTTTCTGAATTTTGTATATTCATAATTATTAATTTTTATATAAATAGTTTATCAAAATTCCCATTTGTCATGATTTAACCGGAAAAAACTCTATATTAGTGCATCCACACAAAAAGATATTACTATCAATCTAACTTGGATGCTGGTGTGAAAAAAATAAGATTCTTAGGGGGAAAATAGGAAATTTATCAGTATAAAGAAAATAATTACTGGATAGTGAGGACATGACGTCACAGGCTCATGAGTGAGTTGCCAATTTGTCTTGTGATTTTCAAAGTTTTTCATGTCATTAAAAATTATAACTTTCTTATTAGTTATCCGATTTTGCTCAAACTTTTTTGATTGGTATGTCTGAGTTTTCTGGTTCTATTGAAAGTAAGTTATTTTTGGAGTGGACTTGGCCTTTAACCCTTTTTTTAAATTTAGCTTTGATTCAACTCATACTCCCGATCGTCTATCGTCGAGTCAAAAGACTGAAAGGTCCTTTATATTTAACGATATTTAACGATATTTGGTTTACGGTTTATTAAAATACTGAACCTGGCAGCCCGTAGGCTGAATTACTTTCAATTTACATGATAAAAACAACTGAACTTGCGGATCAATGTTGTAACAATTAAAATACAATGTGAGAACATTAAAACATAAAAACAATACGGCAATCGCAATAATTAAGACAGTATTCTTAAAACGGTTACATGTCGTTTTTCCGAAGGTTCATAATTCCGAAGGTCCGTAATTCCGAAGGTTCGTAATATATACCGAAGGCTCGTTACTCCGAAGGTCCGTAATTTCGAAGTTTCTTATTTCCTAAAATGAAATAGGGTTCATAATTCCGAAGGTTCGTATTTCCGAAAATGAAATAGGGTTCGTAATTTCGAAAATGAAATAGGGTTCGTAATTCAGAAAATGAAAAAGGGTTCATAATTCCGAAAATGAAATAGGGTTCATAATTCCGAAAATGAAAAAGGGTTCATAATTCCGAAAATGAAATAGGTTTCATAATTTCGAAAATGAAATAAGGTTCATAATTCCGAAAATGAAAAGGGTTCATTATTCCGAAGGTTCGCATTTCGTAAAATGTAAAAGGTTTCATAATTCCGAAAATGAAAAAGGGTTCATAATTCCGAAAATGAAATAAGGTTCATAAACAGATCGTAAACAGTTGCTACTACGTTCACTCCGTTCAAGTTCAAGTTCAAGTTCATTTATTTCTCCTCCAGAGATCAACATATAAAAAATACGTATATAAACAATACATGAGATGAATTATAAAATGTGAGGAAGGCAGTGGCCAAAAAGGTAATAAACCTTGTAAGAGGCTAACCCGTTAAGAAAACAAGATATAATATGTAACATAAAAACACATCAAAAAGGAACACAAGATAAGATAAGAAATGAAGTACCTAACCTAATAAACAAACTAACAAAAGAGCCTAATATTGAATCTAATATTTAGATAATAAAAATATTGTATATTTCCTTCTAAAAACAGATACCGAAGAGCTATTCTGAATGTTAGTGGGAATTGAATTCCAAATCACCGGACCTTTGAGCCCGTTTGGCAACATTTTACAGAACGTAGTGAGAACACGTTTGGTGTGATGGGGGCTTCACTTGAAAGTCTTGCTCTGCAAAGCATGAAGCGTTGAAGTTGAACGGGAATGAGGCATGGCGAGAACGCGCTGGGTCTTTATAGCTCCCGAGCCAGGACGGGATTGCACACGCTCTAGGAGCGCGTTCGAACGCACTAAGAACGAGATGAGGACGAGTTGAACTGTCTCTGAACTGGGTGGTCGGGTTAAAAACTAGTTAGAACAAGTGGCGAACTAGTTAAGATGGGTTTGGACGTATTAGGAACGAGGAAGAACTAGTTAATAATGGGTTTAAACTGACTACGGACTGGCTTGGACTGCCTGGAAATGGCAAATTTACCCGATCTGAACTTGATATGAAGTGACTGTGGACGGGGTACAGACGAGAAGGACGTATTGAGGACTGTTTATGAACGAACTAGGATCATATTATAGACATTATTTACACATTCTGCCCCGACCACAACCCGTTTTACGATTTTCTAGGACGGTTCCAGAACGTAGTGAGAACTAGTTTGGTGTGATGAGGGCTTTACGTTGTAAATAGAAAGCTGAAATGATAGAAGAAATAAAAACAAAGAATAACATAATGAGAGATATAGAGAGTAGATAGACGGATAAAAGGCAAGTATAAAAGAATAAAACAAAGAAAAACATAAGGAAAGATAGAAAGTGAAGAAGATAGAAGGAATATAACAAAATCATGATAAGGAAAAATAGAATTATCTGGCGGCCGCCAGATAATTCTTTTTTTCCTAATGTTATGTTGTATATAGAAAGAGGAAATGAAAGAAGGATAAAAACAAAGAATAGCCTAACATGAGGAAAAATAAAAGGAGAAGAAGATAAAAGGAAAAATAAACAAATAAGGGAATGAAGATAGAAAGGGGTAATGATGGAAGAATAAAAATAAAGAATAACATAAGGAAAGATAGCATTATCCGACGGCCGCATAATCCACTGGTTTTTATTCAGTAATAGTTGTCTTTTCCCTTTCATCTCTCTCTCCCTTTTTTGTTTACCCTTGATATGGAGAGGGGGAGGGGGCTGCTCAGTCGTTTTGGTCCCCCTCCCTCCTTTTTAGGTACCTTATTTCATTTTCGGAATTATGAACCCTATTTCATTTTCAGAATTATGAACCCTATTTCATTTTCGGAATTATGAGCCCTTTTTCATTTTCGGAATAATGAACCCTTTTTCATTTTCGGAAATACGAACCTTCGGAATTATGAACCCTTTTTCTTTTCCGGAATTATGAACCCTATTTCATTTTCGAAATTATGAACCCTTTTTCTTTTTCGGAATTATGAACCCTTTTTCATTTTCGGAATTATGAACCCTTTTTCTTTTTCGGAATTATGAACCCAATTTCATTTTCGGAATTATGAACCCTTTTTCATTTTCGGAAATACGAACCTTCGGAATTAAGAACCCTTTTTAATTTTCGGAATTATGAACCTTCGGAAATATGAACCCTAATTAATTTTCGGAATTATGAACCTTCGGAAAAACGAACCTTCGGACTAACGAACCTTCGGAATAAATACCATATTTCAAAACAAGACTTTGAACATGTATTGTGTGAACTTCAATAATGGTATATATTACTGAAGAAGGTGAAAGATAAATTCAATCAGACAAGGGAGGAGTCGAAATGAAAGAAGGAAAGAAAAAGGCAAGGCCGGGAGAGAGAGAAGAAAGAGAGAGAGAGAGAGAGATAGAGAGAGATGGGGGACAAAGATAAGGAGGACAGAAACGAGTAGGTAGATAGGCGTATGAGAGAGAGAGAGAGAGATGACAGAGTTATGAGGGAGAGAAAGAGCGAGAGAGAGAGGGAGAGAGAGAGAGAGAGAGAGAACAGAGAAGGGGAGGGAAGTCTTGTGGAAAAGGCGGGTTGAAACAAGTTATTCATAATTGATACTACTTCAACCGTATGAATACAACACAAGATTCCGAGCAGTTATTGGTATTTACATGTATTTTGCAATTTGCTGTTGAATATAAGAGCAGAAATCAGCGCAGCGAGCGTGAACATACACACACAGACAGATGTACATACAACACGTCGACAAAACAATTTTAGTACATTATCATTATCAGTACAGTACGTACATAAAAGGTGTAAAATACAGTCTAGGTTCTCCGCGAGCGGTTTCATTGGAATTAATCGAGAAATTGCCCTCGCTAGCGTGTAAAAAAATACGCCGGCGGGCGGCCGGTATATCGCCAGTGGGCAATTATTACCCCCTTTTTTCCCGGTCTGGCCCTGAGGGCTAGAAAAATACCCCTAAACGCGTATACCGGCGCGTACAGCAGGATTTTGACCCATTTGGAAAAAGTAGGCCTACCCCTTTTCTTGAAAATGGCCCAAAATTGACGTTTTTGAACCCCTTAATGCCTGGACGCGCGGACCGCGTCCAATCTATATAAAAAACACCCCTTTATACGCGTTTTCTTGGTCACGCATGCTTACAGTATTTATATTTGACTGAGACCCCCCGGGGTTTAGATCGTACATCGTACATCGTACATCGTACATCGGACATCGTACATCGGACATCGGACATCGGACATCGGACATCGGACATCGGACATCGGACGGTTTGACGGACGGACGGACGTGCATGACTCACTCCCCCGACACCAAAACTCGACGGCTTCCGTGCTGAGGTTTTGACACTTTTATTTTGGAAATTTCTTGGAAATCGTACCCGGACATAGAGATCTGATACTGGAAAAGAAAAGAAAGTCGGTCAGAACAGGTAAGCAGCATTGGGCAGCCAATGGCTGAGTACTTAGGTTCAGTAGACGGGATGGACAGTGACATAGGGGAGGACGGATTTACAGTAGTAAGGCCCAAAGTTAGAAATAACAAGAGACCAAGAGTACGGTCAAACGAAAATGACCCAGAGCTACCACATAGTCCTACTAAAGAAAGGTCCAATGTCAACGAGGAACATCTAACAGTGACAGTTAAAGGGATAGAAGGAAATGTAGCAAAGCTAGGACCACTAGTAGTAGCAAGGGAGATTGGAAAAGTAACGGGAGAGACGGCAATCAAACTGGTTATTAGAAAGGGAAATGAACTATCAATACAATGCAACACATACCACCAGGTAAAGGCGTTTATGAAAGTAACCACTTTTGGTGGCATGGAAGTAAGGGTGATCATCAAGCCCGAAATAGGATCAAAAGGTGTCATAAGCGGTATACCGCTTGAAACTACAGAAGAGGAAATTCAGACAGCAGGAAAAAGACAAGGAGTCATAATGTGTAGAAGATTAAAGAAGAGAAACGAGCAAAGAAAACTAGAACCATCTCTATGTTATTGTTCTTCAAAAACGCAAATCCGCCAGAAAACGTTAGAATTTGTTTCGAAAATATTCCTGTTAGGCCGTACGTGGAGCAAGTAATTCGGTGTTACAAGTGCCAACATTTTGGACATTTAAGCAAAAATTGCCACGCAAAAAGCCCGCGATGTGCAAGGTGCGGCGAAAATCACGAATACAACGAGTGTAGAAACAAAGAATTGGCGCCGAAATGCGTTAATTGTTCAGGCCCGCACTCAGCAGCATATCAAGGGTGCCCTAAATATAAAGAACAAAAAGAGATACTTAAAGTAAAAGGAGACAAAAACACCTCCTACGCCGAGGCTGCCAGACAAATTAAAGCAAAACCCTCCCTGAATGCAACCAAAACGCAACCTATACAAAACCCAAGAAACCCTACCTCAACTCCAGCTATTGATACCGCCAGCAATGATTAGGCCGGAAAGCATCGAATCAAATCGAGAAAACAATGTAAACAAACCTAATGCTCCGTCTGAGCCAAGGACAGGAATATTGTACAACCAACAAAGGCAGGAACCACATGACCCCCCAAAAAGGTGGACCATGATAACGTAATTAAGGACAGTTTCTTAGAATTTATAGCTTATCTTACCAAGGTGATATATCTCACAAAAGCAGAAAACAAACTTGAAAACATATTGAAAACAATTACCGAGCAGAGTAAAGAAATCTTGAACATCAAAATAGACCCTTCAACTTTGATAGCTCTTATAAATGAAGAAAGAACGCAATGACAAACAGGACAGATATCGCAGTCCCAGGATTGCACATCTTCCAGTGGAATGCACAAGGTTTAATCCATCATATGGATGAATTTCAAAATTATATTTATAAACTAAATAAAAAGCCTCATGTCCTATGCATACAAGAAACATGGTTTAAAGACGAAAGCTGTCATTCACTTCAGGATTATAATGGATATTTACTAATAAGAAAAACTGGTCCCAGAGGTGGGTGTGCTATATACATTAGAAATGATATAATAATGTTATCATAAATTATGCTCAAGGCACAATAGAACCATGTGGAGAACTCCAAAGCATGGAATGCATTTTTGAACAAACACAGTTCACAATTGTAAACTTCTACAATCCCTTTAAAAAAACTGAGTAAAGACAATTTAAAGGCCACAACACGGCATAAGAATAAGAACCTGATAGTTTGCGGTGATTTCAATTGCCACAACACTATTTGGGGAAGTATAAAAACCGATCCAAATGGTCGAGAAATCGAAGAATTTGTAGCAGACAGCAATCTCGTAATATTGAATGATGGAAGGGGAACTCGGCTGGACCCCAAAACAGGGAAGCTATCATGTCTCGATCTCACATTAGTCACTCCTGTTCTAGCAGCAAAGAGCAAATGGGAAGCAACTCGAGATAATCTAGGCAGCGATCATTTTATTATAAACACTTATATAGGAAAGGTACAAAATGGGCATATATCTCAAAATACCGACAGTAGATGGTCTTTCAAGCATGCAAATTGGAGGCTTTTCAAAGAATTATCCACAAAAACATAACCGATGAACTATTAAGAGATTTGGATACTCAGTCTTCATATGATAACTTTGTTACGAAACTATACGAAATAACTAAAAGATGTATCCCTAAAAGGAAATACAAGAATGACGCCAAGCCACCAATAAGCTGGTGGAACGATAAGTGCAAACTGGCTATAAAGGAAAGAAACACTGCAAGAAAAAATCTTACAAAGTTCTGCACACCCCAACTGTTAATAGAATATAAATTCAGAAGGGCATGTGCTCAACGTATCATTAGAGAGTCCAAGGTACGTCATTGGAGAACTTTTTGTTCAAAAATAAATCGTTTTACCCCTATTGGAGATGTATGGAAAAAGATCCGTGAAATAAATATAAGCGAGTCAAAATTAAAAAGGAAATTAAGGCTTTAGCAACCATTGATAACCAAGTAATAACAAACGACAAGGAGAAGGCAGATCTCTTAGCAACAACATTTGCCTCGTCAAGTGAAAACCCAAGAATGTCAAAACATACGCTTTCACGACTGGAGTCCAGTCTGAAAAGCAAACTAGGAAAATCCCCTATTAATACATCAATAGACGAACCATTCTCAATGCACGAACTCAAAAGTGCGATAGATAAATCAAACAATTCATCTCCAGGTCAAGATGAGATCTCATTGTCCTTGATCGTCGAACTACCTATTCAGCCACGTATAATCTTTCTCAAATTACTGAATAGAATCTGGGACAAGACCATAATCCCAAGTCAATGGCGCCATGCAATCCTGGTGCCAATCAAGAAAAAGGATTTAAACCCCTCTCACCCTCCATCTTATCGTCCCATAGCTCTAACGTCAGTCATTTGCAAAATAATGGAAAGATTGATCCAAAAACGCCTGAACTGGTACTATGAAAGTATCAATATGAATCCTATTCAAAGTGGTTTTAAGACAGGCAGGAACACCCTAGACCATCTCATACGCCTAGACACGGACATAGCCAAAGCTATGGCCAACAGAGAACATGTTTTAGCAGCATTCATAGACTTTGAGAAGGCCTACGACACTATACCCAGATGCAGCATACTAATTAAACTATTAGATCTGGGACTCTCCAAACACACAGTGGAATGGATTCAATCTTTCCTCTCAAACAGAACACTCCAGGTTCGAATAAATAGCAAGCTCTCAGAAACTTTCGTCCAATCAAACGGAATTCCACAGGGCAGTGTCCTCAGCCCCTCACTTTTCAATGTCTTTGTACACGATCTCCCACTATCGATGCGCCATTCGAAATTATCCCAATTCGCGGATGATGTAGCGATATGGAAGCAGGGCAAGTGCTTAAATTTCTTAACCAAACAAATTCAACTGGATCTAAACAACTTGACCGGTTGGTGCAACAAATGGGGCGCCAACATATCCTCTAGAAAAACAAAAGTAATAATTTTCTCAAATCGCCCCTGCACAAAACCAACACTATTCATTCAAGGTAATGAAATAGAAGTAGTCAACGAATTCAAATTCCTAGGCATAACCTTCGATTCCCATCACTCCTGGAAGAGCCACATAGATAACATTTTCTCCAGATGTAAGAAGCGCATGAATGTTCTGAAATGCCTAACAGGCACATGGTGGGGTGCAGACACAAAAACACTACTAGTACTATACAAATCCTTTATCAGATCGATATTAGACTACGGAAGTGAAATATATGACTCTGCAAAAACTACCCAAAAGAAAAAACTAGATATGATTCAATTAGAAGCCCTAAAGATAAGCACTGGTACAACCTATTTCACCTCCCTAGCGGCATTACAAATAGAATGTGGAGAGATGCCACTGGAAATCAGACGGACTCTAATGAGCTCAAAACAAAGAATAAAAATCGAATCGTCCAACAAAAACCACCCTACTAGAGAATGTCTACTGGATTGCTGGCAATATCGCATCCTACAGTGGAAAAATGAAATTCCTTTTTATTTGAGGACCATCAGACCAGATGGACCGATCGAATTATATATCCCAGCCAAACATCCACCATGGCTTTCTTCTCATCCCACTGTTTCCACTGACCTGTCAGAAATGATGTCCAAAAAAGAAAGTTTTAACTACGATATGAGAATTAAGACAATTGAACTCATTAATGAGAAATGGTCAGAACACCTTCATTTATACACAGATGGATCAAAGAGTAAGGAAGGAGGAACAAGTTCCGCTGTCTATATCCCCAAATATGAAGTCAAAATAGCAAAACGCATATCTTCAGTATCAATATTCCGAGCTGAACAGATGGCAATTCTTCTGGCTCTACAGTGGTAAAGCCTAGTAAAGCAGTGATATTTTCGGACTCCCTTAGTGTTTTAAAGGACTTAACCAGTGAAAAAAGGCCTTCCAGCATTGAGTCGGAAATCATATACACCCTAACACAAATAGATCAAAATGGTACAAGTGTATCTTGCGAGTGGATTCCATCCCACTGTGGCATTGCAGGAAATGAGAAGGCCGACAGCTTAGCCAAATCAGCCATAACAAAAGATATTGAAATTGTTCTTCCTGCCAGCTGTAAAGAGATGTTTTCAAAATTCGAGATAAATCATTAAAGTGCGGGTTCAAAGAAAATCACAAATATGGCAAAAAACATATTACTAGAAATTGGTAAGCTAACAGATGGCCATCGTACAAGTTTTAGGTCAACTTCATATCGGGTGATTTATAAAAATACAAATAAAACCACCTCCATAGCATCTGGGATATGCGAGAGATTCGCCAGAAAAATAACGATGTTTTAATGCCGTCACAATATGAACCGATCCTGCCCAAGCAGACGACATCCCATAAAGAATGAACATAATTGCAATGCTATTATTTCTCAAATTATAATGAGTTTAGTGTATATAAATGTGATGGAATTTTACACCATTCAAAAGGAATATGAAACCGATTCTGATAACTAAATTCTTTTGTTTGTAAATACACAGGATAGGGGTTAATGAACAATCAAATAAACCACACTTTCAAATTTAAAACCCCTGGAATGATAGCATGGACGCATTTGTTCCCTCTTGAAACGCCGAACATACCGCGGTGTGTGCAGCTGAAAATACAATGGCGTCTTATTTTGTTTACAAGCGACGGATTCCTTTATTTTTTATCGCTGCATTTTTCATCAAAATAATACCATGCGCGGGGTTTAGAGTGAGGCAATAGATTAAACATTTAGCCTGAAGGTAGTGAAGTAAGAGAAATAACTGAAGTGAAGATGACGAAACAGTCACTGAAAACGTGTGAGATGTCATGGGACATCGTCTGCTTGTGCAAATCATGTTCAACATGTGACGTCACAGATCTCAGCAGCGATCGGAGAGCATTTCAGGTGCTATGCCGAGTCGGTAGTTGTTTCTTAAACGAAACTCTCTTCAAACTAGGCAAACATCCAAATGGTCTTTGTTTACATTGTAAGGAAACAGAAAATGTACAACATTATATTATTGACTGCAAACAGTTCGACAGAGAAAGAAGACAACTTCGACTAAGAAATAAGAACGCACCACTAAGCCTGGAAAACATACTCTCCCAAAGAATCAACGAACGATATTAAGTTATGTACGACAAACAAAGAAATACGATATCCTTTAAATCCTATATTAACTACCTACATTAAAAAACATATAATAATAATATCTGAAAAAGCTTCCAGAATAACAAAATATCATAAAAAAATAATATTTTGTAACCAAAGATTCACCCGTTACGACGCCGCCATGGACGGACGTGCACGGTTTTAGCTCTGATTGTTATCAGGTTTTGAGTAGAAATACAGCAGTAAAATCAATTTACTCATCTTTGTGGATATATTTGCATTATTAGCAGGATATTGAATCTTCTTCAGAGATATTTAATCGATGATCAGTGTTCGACCTTGTGATATATGCCTTGTGAAAAGCCCACCATGACGAGGAGCAAACGAGGTGCCGATGATCTCGCGAGAGACAATTCGAATGTACGAGAAGAAGTGCAGAAAGCTCTTGAGGCAAGTGAAGTCATTGATATGCTTGTAAGAAAAATAAAGAATCTTCTCATTGAGGAACTAACTACCGTTATCACTCAGAAAGTCGGTGAAAACTTAAGAGAGAATTTTGAGTTTGAGTTGACGACAAGAGATGAGAGGATTACAAGAATGGAAAAGGAAATTGAGCAAATGAGAGAGCATCAAGATGAAGCAGAACAATATTCGAGAAGGAATTGCCTTGTTTTTCATGGTCTGAATGAGAATGAAGATGAAAATACAAATGAAATTGTGAAAGGAGTCTGTGAGAAACGACTTAGCATAAATCTTCAAAATGGCGACATCGACAGGACGCATCGACTTGGCGCGAAAAGGGCAGGTCACGTGGTATAATCATACGGTTCACCAACTATGACGCCAGAAACCGTGTGTATCAATCCCGGAAACTACTGAGAGATCTACCAGGAGTTCCCATCTTCATTCAGGAGAGTTTGACCCGGTCAAGATCTGAACTTTTCAAGGAAATCAAGTCAAACCACAAAAGCAAATTCAAAAGCATCTGGACCCAAGATGGACGCATACGTATGCTAACCAACGGAGGTCATCGCCTTACGTTGACAAAGAAGTCTCATAATAGTCAAACTTCAATCAGCGGATTAACGTTAGAATTGGTACAAATAAAGCTATGAAGATTCTGTGACGCAGCCCCTAGAAGAGACGTGAGCACTTATAGGTTGCTTTTATTCATGTTTATGTTGCTTTTATTCATGCTTATGTTGCTTTAATTGTCCCTTTTCTGCTTTTTAAGCTATAGAGAATGAAAATGGAATTTAGTGGTTACAGCTCATTGACTTGACGGATTAACGTTACAATTAGTGCTATCAAGATTCCGTGACTTAGTGCCTGAATTGACGTGAGCACTAATTGGTTGCTCTCTATTCATTTTGTTCATGGTTATGTTGCTTTAATTGTACCTTTTCTGCTTTTTATGCTATAAAGCATGAAAAAACTAATGCTTAATGTGGAATCCGGTGACTTCAGCTCATTGACTTATTGTAAATCCTTGGGCCGTTGCAAGTGAATTCAAGTGAATAGTACCACTTTATTAGTCAAAACAGTATCTATATCCATTGTATTTGTATTGAATGGCCGTGTTATACGACCATGACCCTTTATCGCTTTCAATATGAGTAAGCAATTAACATAGAATATCAACTACGCTGTATTTACTACTCTTCTGATCATTTAGATTTATTTTCAAAACAAGCTTCTTATTGACGTATCTTACAAGATTAAGTTTTGTCGAGTGGTATTCTAGTGTATTTTATATGCATGTGTTGATGCATTCTTGTATTCAATTTTATAGTTATTCTTGCATTTACTGTTTACATTTTATTTAATTTGTTTTGATTTGTTTTAGTTATTATTAAGTTGTTTTTAATTATTTATTAGGTTAATGGTAAAGCTGTTCCCTTGTGTTAGTTGCTTTAAAACTGTAAAAAATAACCAAAGGGCATTACAATGTACAAATTTGCAATAAATGGGTCCACATAAGCTGTACTGATATCGGTGTTAAATCGTATGATGATCCAACCCAACAGTTCTTTAATTGGCAATGTTCGAAATGTCTTTTTAGATACTTACCCTTTCCTGATCTTAACTATGATTTCATAACTGATGTTCAAGGTGGTACGAATGACTGTAATCCCAAACGTTTGATGGAAACAACAAATCTTTCATGTATTGATTCATTTGATTGTTTGAAAAGCAAAGGCCTCAAAATTGCACATCTAAATATTCGTAGCCTTCTCCGTAATATAGATGAAATCAAATTATTTTTACAGAATAATGAAATTCATATTCTAGCATTAAATGAAACTTTTTTGGATGAATCTGTTTTCGACAGTGAACTGAGTATCGATCATTTTAACCTTATTCGTAAAGATAGAAACAGACACGGTGGTGGAGTGGCCGTGTATATACATAGTTCGTTGTCTTTTGAAGTTATCAAATATGACGTACCAAATTCCTTAGAAATTATACCACTTCTGATTCGACCGAAATTTTCAAATCCAATAATATTCCTTACTTGGTATAGACCGCCAAATAGCAATGTTCAATTATTTCAACAGTATGAAAATTTATTATCATTCCTTGATAGTTTTAATTACTCCATTATTGTTATGGGGGACACAAATTGTGATTTATTAAAAATATCAGGGTCCTCTGATTTAAAACGTCTGGATGAAACACATAACTTGTATTCTCTGCAACAGATTAATAAAACATATTATACTAGGATTACAGCTAATTCAATGACACTCATTGATCATATGTTAACAAACTCAACTGAGAAAATAAAAACACACGGTGTTATTCATGTTGGAATGAGTGATCATTCTTTGAGTTATTTAATATGGAAGTCGAAAATTGAAAAATCCTCCCGTGTAATTAATTATCGAAAATTATCTGGTATTAATATAGAATCTTATTTAGAAGATTTAGATAATCAGCCATGGCATGAAATCCTTGATTGTACCTGTGTCAGTGAAGCAGTCAATAAATGGGAAAGTTTCCTTATGAATGTTGTTAATCACCATATGCCTATCAGAAGCAAGAAAATTAGGGATAAGAAGTCCCCATGGATGAATTCAGATATTTTTAAATTGATCAGAGAAAGGGATAAATTAAAACAAAAAGCTTGGAAAAATAAAGATGAGAAAAAGATGAAAGAATACAGAAAATTAAGAAACAAAGTTACTTTTGAAATAAGGAAAAGAAAGAAGAAATATTATTCTGAACAATTATTAAAATTTAAAGTAAATGCTGGTAGCACCTGGAAGGTGTTAAAATCATTATTACCTTGTAATAATAGTAACAAAAATATTGTTCAAAACGATAAAGAAAAATTGTTTGAACAAAGTGAAAATTTTAATGAGTACTTTGCGAACGTTGGAAAACTTTTAGCATCTACAATTCCAATCACCCATAGATCTATTTTTGATCAAGAGTGTCATAGCGTATTTGCATTTAATTTTGGAGTAATATCAGAAGAAAATGTTTTGAAAGAAGTTAAATTATTGAAAAATAAATCTTCATGTGGAATTGACGGAATCTCTGCACAGCTATTGAAGTTGTCGGCTCCTGTTATAATTCCATCTTTAACATATTTGTTTAATAAATCACTGCTAGATTGTGTTTATCCTAAACAATTTAAAACTGCTAAAGTGATACCATTATTTAAATCAGGAAACAAAGATGATCCTTCTAATTTTAGACCCATATCCATTTTACCATCCGTTTCAAAAATTCTGGAAAGACTAGTATGCAATCAACTGAAATCGTATATGAAAGAAAACAATATACTCTGCGCCGAGCAATCAGGTTTCAGGCAAAAGCATTCGACTGTAACATCTTTATTAAAAGTCACCGATGACTGGTTGCAAGCATTGGATGGAGGCCTTTATACTGGTGCTGTGTTTATCGATCTCAAAAAGGCGTTTGATACTGTGGACGTTCAAATACTTGTAAAAAAACTTTCCAGCATTGGTGTTTCGAGGACACATTACCTTGGTTTGAAAGTTACTTGTATAACCGTAAGATGTGTACCTGTATTGATTCTGCTACATCAAATATTTTAGATATAGATTATGGAATTCCTCGAGGGTCCATACTTGGCCCTATTTTATTTACTATTTATATAAATGATCTGGTGAAACAAGTACAAAATTGTAAATTGCATCTATATGCAGATGATACTGTGCTATATTTTCTCATAAAAGTGTTGATATTGTTGAAAAAATATTAATTCCGATCTACGTAAAATACATAGCTGGCTATGCTGTAATAAACTCAGTCTTAACGTTGACAAAACCATTTGTATGTTATTTGGAACTGGGGCAATGTTATCGAAATGTAATATCTTAAATGTAAATATATGTGGTAAACGTATTATCCAAAGTAATACTGTGAAATATCTTGGAATGCATCTTGATACCAAGTTAAAATGGGATATTCATATTGACGAAATGTGTAGGAAAATAAGTAAAGTTGTAAGTTTTCTAGCTCGTCTTCGATATTTTATATCGGAATCCTATCTGAAGATGGTATATAATTCAATTATTCTTCCACTTTTTGATTACGCAGATATTGTTTATGATTCGGCAAGCAAGAAACACACTGACCGCCTCCAAAATTACAAAACAGGGCCGGTCGTATCATTTTGAAAATTAATCCTTTTAACCATGTTTCTAATAACGATATTCATGTTAAATTAGGGTGGAAATCTCTCCATTCAAGACGTAAATTGCATTTAAATATAATGGTCTATAAATCATTAAACAATTTGGCTCCTCCTTATTTAGAGGAGTCCTTCAAATACTGTAATTATCCATATTCTCTACGATCACAAGGAAATATTAAACTCCCCAAACCAAAGAGTGAATGCTGCCGTAAAATGTTTGTGTATAAAGGCTCACATGAGTACAATGACCTTCCGTTAACTATTAAACTATCCAACAGCTTAAAAACTTTTTGCAAAAATCTAAATTTAAGAAATCAGTTTTGCTCTGATCTGTAATGGAATATGCTTGGGATGGGGGTGTTTATGCTTCGCTAATATGTTTTAGGTATTATGTGTATTCAAATTATATTATTTTATGTTGTACTGTATGTTGTATAATAACTGTTTATTATCTTAATTCCTGGACCCCAGGGAAGAACAGTTTTGTTATATTAACAAAACTGAATGGGTTATCCAGCCATTCACTGTACCTTTGATTTTAATATGTTCATGCATTTTCTTTGTATTGTTTGTTTTAATATTGTGATATGGAAAATAAATACCAATACCAAAACCAATATAAGAACGAATTATCCTATTATTATTATTTATCATTGACTATTCTTCCACGTTCCCCCTTTTCGGGACAACATAGTAGTAAGCTAGGGGCCCGGGCACCACAGGTCCGCACTGGAGTTACCTAGGGGGAGTGTCCCCCTCCCCCGAAAAGCTGTCAAAATGCACCTTAATAGCAGGTAAGATGGTGCACAACTAGGGGGCTGGTGGACCGCGATGTGCCATCTAGCCGAAATAATGTTTCAAAATAATCAAAAGAAATTTTTTTTTATCCGTATTAATGTTTTTCAGATATTATCAAATTACCCCAAATATAATTTACCTCACCCCAATCTACTGCCTCACTTGCTCTAGGAAACGGGCACGGCGGCCTGGTGGCCGGGGCCGGAGGTGGTTGGCAAGCGCAACCCCGCCGGTCAACGGTTGAGGAAACCCCCATCGTCGCTCAGTGTGAGGCTCAATGCCTACACAGGGTGCGGCGGTCTTCATCTTCGCGGCTCCCCGCGAGATTAAGCAGGCCCTGGAGGCCTTTGGATCTTGGCGGGGAGTAACCCGGTCCGGCAGGCTCGCCGTCGTCTGGTTTTCTAGACAAGCACACAATAATATAAAAGATAGCACTACATACCTTCTGATATGCTCATTTTCACCTATCATTTTAATGCGCTTATATATAAAATAGTAGAAATAAAACAAACCGTTAGTACATAGTAGGCCTAAACACGATAATTAATATAATATATGTGTGTCCTGTGAATAAGTAGATATAGTACATGCGTAATGGTGTATATAGCGGGTCTACATGACAACTAAGTAAGGAAAACGATATACATGAATATAAATTATAAGGCTCTATGGTATAAACAGATCTAGTATGGGTATAGGTATGTACAGGTGGGCATATTCAATTGATAAACGTGTACATGTATTTAGGTGTATATATATATATATATATGAGCGCCTTTTCCCTGGTTTATCAGTTTTCTCTTCTGATACAATTAGGAGAGTACTACGTAATTGTTAACATAATTATAAGGCAAGTCACTGTCTATCCGCCTACACGTCCAATGCATGCTTCTGTTCATTTTATTCTTGTTTTTGTTTAGTGTGAAGAAAGAGAAAAAAGAAAAAAAAAGTGCTTATCAATTTCTCCGCGTGTTTAAACAGTACAACCTAGGCCAAAACTAAAGAACGACTCGACTAACTTGACAAGTATTAAAAAAAAAAAAAAATCAGAATAGGCGTAAATAGTCAATTGTGACTGAACGCCACAAATTCAAACAACAACAACACGGGGTTGTAGTGCCGGGCTAGGATTCGAACCAGTGATTCCTTGCATTGAGAGTCAAGTGAATGAACCACTATACCACGACACCTCCCCCTTGAATTTACTATGAGTTATATTATTCCAGTTTATTAGGAGCTATATGAAAGAATACAACATTTTCAAAATATATTTAAATTTATACCCGTTTACCTAACGACGGAGCTATTACATCCACCTGTATATACTGTTGTATCTCAATAGTCAGAATGCAAATTATACATACATTAGTTGCTGCTAGATCGGGCAAACATTATGGCTAGCACTGCCTAACAACGCGTTTTTTTTTTTTTTTTTGGGGGAGAAAATAATCCGCATCACCACTACTCTTACATTTTACGTGCAGGCCCCTTGGAACATTTGTCAAAGGGGCTAAAGTAATTAGGATCAGGTAGAGCGTAGCGAGCGAAGTGAGTGGAGCGTAAATTAACGTGGGATCCAGTGGTAAAGCCCCGGTAGGGGTCAAGGAGTGGACCCCCCGGAAGCTCAGGGGTTTTAGGCATTTAATTACGGTCAGATGAACATATTTTTATACCTTATTTGTGACACTGGCAGGTCACTAATTGGCGGGGGTCCAGGGGCTGAGCCCAATGAAGCTCTGGGGTTTTCGGCATTTAATTACGGTCAGATGAGCATCCAGGGGCCCGCCTTAGGGCCCTGTTGTTCCAGGGGCAGAGCCCCGGAAACCCAGTTTTCGGCATTTAATTAATCACGGTCAGATGTGCATCCAGGGGCGGAGCCGCAAGCTCAGGGGTTTTAGGCATTTAATTACGGTCAGATGAGCATATTTTTATACCTAATTTGTGACACTGGCAGGTCACTATTCTTTCTTTCTTTCTTTCTTTCTTTCTTTTCTATTTCTCTTTAACATACTTTTTCAAAAAAAGGTGAGGGGATGGGGCTCTTGCCCCCGAACCCACCGTTCCGCGCCCTGTGACATGTAGGCTTCTAAATAAGCATATTGGGTGCCTGACTGTAAATTTGTGCATTTTCATTTTCCAACAAACGCATACAAAAGTATAATTTACAAATAAGAAAAATCCCGGAAAATCATGTCATTTCAGCAACATTTGAAAATCACTTGTATCGAATTAAAAATCAAC
>CP137670.1:19237603-19299314 GCA_037976565.1 Mesocentrotus franciscanus
AAACTTTTTTGGATGAATCTGTTTTCGACAGTGAACTGAGTATCGATCATTTTAACCTTATTCGTAAAGATAGAAACAGACACGGTGGTGGAGTGGCCGTGTATATACATAGTTCGTTGTCTTTTGAAGTTATCAAATATGACGTACCAAATTCCTTAGAAATTATACCACTTCTGATTCGACCGAAATTTTCAAATCCAATAATATTCCTTACTTGGTATAGACCGCCAAATAGCAATGTTCAATTATTTCAACAGTATGAAAATTTATTATCATTCCTTGATAGTTTTAATTACTCCATTGTTGTTATGGGGGACACAAATTGTGATTTATTAAAAATATCAGGGTCCTCTGATTTAAAACGTCTGGATGAAACACATAACTTGTATTCTCTGCAACAGATTAATAAAACATATTATACTAGGATTACAGCTAATTCAATGACACTCATTGATCATATGTTAACAAACTCAACTGAGAAAATAAAAACACACGGTGTTATTCATGTTGGAATGAGTGATCATTCTTTGAGTTATTTAATATGGAAGTCGAAAATTGAAAAATCCTCCCGTGTAATTAATTATCGAAAATTATCTGGTATTAATATAGAATCTTATTTAGAAGATTTAGATAATCAGCCATGGCATGAAATCCTTGATTGTACCTGTGTCAGTGAAGCAGTCAATAAATGGGAAAGTTTCCTTATGAATGTTGTTAATCACCATATGCCTATCAGAAGCAAGAAAATTAGGGATAAGAAGTCCCCATGGATGAATTCAGATATTTTTAAATTGATCAGAGAAAGGGATAAATTAAAACAAAAGCTTGGAAAAATAAAGATGAGAAAAAGATGAAAGAATACAGAAAATTAAGAAACAAAGTTACTTTTGAAATAAGGAAAAGAAAGAAGAAATATTATTCTGAACAATTATTAAAATTTAAAGTAAATGCTGGTAGCACCTGGAAGGTGTTAAAATCATTATTACCTTGTAATAATAGTAAAAAGATATTGTTCAAAACGATAAAGAAAAATTGTTTGAACAAAGTGAAAATTTTAATGAGTACTTTGCGAACGTTGGAAAACTTTTAGCATCTACAATTCCAATCACCCATAGATCTATTTTTGATCAAGAGTGTCATAGCGTATTTGCATTTAATTTTGGAGTAATATCAGAAGAAAATGTTTTGAAAGAAGTTAAATTATTGAAAAATAAATCTTCATGTGGAATTGACGGAATCTCTGCACAGCTATTGAAGTTGTCGGCTCCTGTTATAATTCCATCTTTAACATATTTGTTTAATAAATCACTGCTAGATTGTGTTTATCCTAAACAATTTAAAACTGCTAAAGTGATACCATTATTTAAATCAGGAAACAAAGATGATCCTTCTAATTTTAGACCCATATCCATTTTACCATCCGTTTCAAAAATTCTGGAAAGACTAGTATGCAATCAACTGAAATCGTATATGAAAGAAAACAATATACTCTGCGCCGAGCAATCAGGTTTCAGGCAAAAGCATTCGACTGTAACATCTTTATTAAAAGTCACCGATGACTGGTTGCAAGCATTGGATGGAGGCCTTTATACTGGTGCTGTGTTTATCGATCTCAAAAAGGCGTTTGATACTGTGGACGTTCAAATACTTGTAAAAACTTTCCAGCATTGGTGTTTCGAGGACACATTACCTTGGTTTGAAAGTTACTTGTATAACCGTAAGATGTGTACCTGTATTGATTCTGCTACATCAAATATTTTAGATATAGATTATGGAATTCCTCAAGGGTCCATACTTGGCCCTATTTTATTTACTATTTATATAAATGATCTGGTGAAACAAGTACAAAATTGTAAATTGCATCTATATGCAGATGATACTGTGCTATATTTTTCTCATAAAAGTGTTGATATTGTTGAAAAAAATATTAATTCCGATCTACGTAAAATACATAGCTGGCTATGCTGTAATAAACTCAGTCTTAACGTTGACAAAACCATTTGTATGTTATTTGGAACTGGGGCAATGTTATCGAAATGTAATATCTTAAATGTAAATATATGTGGTAAACGTATTATCCAAAGTAATACTGTGAAATATCTTGGAATGCATCTTGATACCAAGTTAAAATGGGATATTCATATTGACGAAATGTGTAGGAAAATAAGTAAAGTTGTAAGTTTTCTAGCTCGTCTTCGATATTTTATATCGGAATCCTATCTGAAGATGGTATATAATTCAATTATTCTTCCACTTTTTGATTACGCAGATATTGTTTATGATTCGGCAAGCAAGAAACACACTGACCGCCTCAAAAATTACAAAACAGGGCCGGTCGTATCATTTTGAAAATTAATCCTTTTAACCATGTTTCTAATAACGATATTCATGTTAAATTAGGGTGGAAATCTCTCCATTCAAGACGTAAATTGCATTTAAATATAATGGTCTATAAATCATTAAACAATTTGGCTCCTCCTTATTTAGAGGAGTCCTTCAAATACTGTAATTATCCATATTCTCTACGATTACAAGGAAATATTAAACTCCCCAAACCAAAGAGTGAATGCTGCCGTAAAATGTTTGTGTATAAAGGCTCACATGAGTACAATGACCTTCCGTTAACTATTAAACTATCCAACAGCTTAACAACTTTTTGCAAAAATCTAAATTTAAGAAATCAGTTTTGCTCTGATCTGTAATGGAATATGCTTGGGATAGGGGGGGGGGGTGTTTATGCTTCGCTAATATGTTTTAGGTATTATGTGTATTCAAATTATATTATTTTATGTTGTACTGTATGTTGTATAATAACTGTTTATTATCTTAATTCCTGGACCCCAGGGAAGAACAGTTTTGTTATATTAACAAAACTGAATGGGTTATCCAGCCATTCACTGTACCTTTGATTTTAATATGTTCATGCATTTTCTTTGTATTTTTTGTTTTAATATTGTGATATGGAAAATAAATACCAATACCAAAACCAATATAAGAACGAATTATCCTATTATTATTATTTATCATTGGACTATTCTTCCACGTTCCCCCTTTTCGGGACAACATAGTAGTAAGCTAGGGGGCCCGGGCACCACAGGTCCGCACTGGAGTTACCTAGGGGGAGTGTCCCCCCTCCCCCGAAAAGCTGTCAAAATGCACCTTAACAGCAGGTAAGATGGTGCACAACTAGGGGCTGGTGGACCGCGATGTGCCATCTAGCCAAAATAATGTTTCAAAATAATCAAAAGAAAATTTTTTTTATCCGTATTAATGTTTTTCAGATATTATCAAATTACCCCAAATATAATTTACCTCACCCCAATCTACTGCCTCACTTGCTCTAGGAAACGCGCACGGCGGCCTGGTGGCCGGGGCCGGAGGTGGTTGGCAAGCGCAACCCCGCCGGTCAACGGTTGAGGAAACCCCCGTCGTCGCTCAGTGTGAGGCTCAATGCCTACACAGGGTGCGGCGGTCTTCATCTTCGCGGCTCCCCGCGAGATTAAGCAGGCCCTGGAGAGGCCTTTGGATCTTGGCGGGGAGTAACCCGGTCCGGCAGGCTCGCCGTCGTCTGGTTTTCTAGACAAGCACACAATAATATAAAAGATAGCACTACATACCTTCTGATATGCTCATTTTCACCTATCATTTTAATGCGCTTGTATATAAAATAGTAGAAATAAAACAAACCGTTAGTACATAGTAGGCCTAAACACGATAATTAATATAATATATGTGTGTCCTGTGAATAAGTAGATATAGTACATGCGTAATGGTGTATATAGCGGGTCTACATGACAACTAAGTAAGGAAAACGATATACATAAATATAACTTATAAGGCTCTATGGTATAAACAGATCTAGTATGGGTATAGGTATGTACAGGTGGGCATATTCAATTGATAAACGTGTACATGTATTTAGGTGTATATATACATATATATATGAGCGCCTTTTCCCTGGTTTATTTTTCTCTTCTGATACAATTAGGAGAGTACTACGTAATTGTTAAAATAATTATAAGGCAAGTCACTGTCTATCCGCCTACACGTCCAATGCATGCTTCTGTTCATTTTATTCTTGTTTTTGTTTAGTGTGAAGAAAGAGGAAAAAGAAGGAAAAAAAAGTGCTTATCAATTTCTCCGCGTGTTTAAACAGTACAACCTAGGCCAAAACTAAAGAACGACTCGACTAACTTGACAAGTATTAAAAATATAAAAAAATCAGAATAGGCGTAAATAGTCAATTGTGACTGAACGCCACAAATTCAAACAACAACAACACGGGGTTATAGTGCCGGGCTAGGATTCGAACCAGTGATTCCTTGCATTGAGAGTCAAGTGAATGAACCACTATACCACGACACCTCCCCCTTGAATTTACTATGAGTTATATTATTCCAGTTTATTAGGAGCTATATGAAAGAATACAACATTTTCAAAATATATTTAAATTTATACCCGTTTACCTAACGACGGAGCTATTACATCCACCTGTATATACTGTTGTATCTCAATAGTCAGAATGCAAATTATACATACATTAGTTGCTGCTAGATCGGGCAAACATTATGGCTAGCACTGCCTAACAACGCGTAGTTTTTTTTTTTTTTTTGGGGGAGAAAATAATCCGCATCACCACTACTCTTACATTTTACGTGCAGGCCCCTTGGAACATTTGTCAAAGGGGCTAAAGTAATTAGGATCAGGTAGAGCGTAGCGAGCGAAGTGAGTGGAGCGTAAATTGGCGTGGGATCCAGTGGTAAAGCCCCGGTAGGGTCAAGTGGACCCCGGAAGCTCAGGGTTTTAGGCATTTAATTACGGTCAGATGAACATATTTTTATACCTTATTTGTGACACTGGCAGGTCACTAATTGGCGGGGGTCCAGGGGCTGAGCCCCATGAAGCTCTGGGGTTTTCGGCATTTAATTACGGTCAGATGAGCATCCAGGGGCCCGCCTTAGGGCCCTTGTTGGGTTCCAGGGGGCAGAGCCCCCGGAAACCCAGGGGTTTTCGGCATTTAATTAATCACGGTCAGATGTGCATCCAGGGGCGGAGCCCCCGCAAGCTCAGGGGTTTTAGGCATTTAATTACGGTCAGATGAGCATATTTTTATACCTAATTTGTGACACTGGCAGGTCACTATTCTTTCTTTCTTTCTTTCTTTCTTTCTTTTCTATTTCTCTTTAACATACTTTTTCAAAAAAAGGTGAGGGGATGGGGCTCTTGCCCCGAACCACCGTTCCGCGTGCCCTGGCATGTAGGCTTCTAAATAAGCATATTGTGTGCCTGACTGTAAATTTGTGCATTTTTCATTTTCCAACAAACGCATACAAAAGTATAATTTACAAAAAAGTAAGAAAAAATCCCGGAAAATCATGTCATTTCAGCAACATTTGAAAATCACTTGTATCGAATTAAAAATCAACCACGTTTGAATTTTATTTGGGGGCAACTGCCCCCCCCCCTCCCCCATCAGTATGCCAGTGAGTGGAATAATGATTGTAATAACTCCTCGAGCGTTCCTTGTGCACTGGTCAGTGCACATTCGTACGATTACATTTAACAATTATAATAATTAGCTATCTCCTCCATCATTGCAGGCCTACCAATGAAACTTTTTTAAAAAGGTGTGCTTAAAGTTTCCCTTCCATTTACCATGATCGGAGGCTCATCGTATTCTCCAAATGTGAAAATTTCCGAGGAATCTGTGCCGACAAGGGCCCTGTTTTCTGGGAAATCCGATGAAGATCCGATCTTGATCTGAATCTTACACTGACCCGATACTGGGAGGATTATTCGCAAATATCGGATAGGTGTTGACTTTGTGTTGGGCAGCTATCGAACACGTCGGGCAGACAGGGGCGGATCCAGCCGGCGGCAAGGGAGGGGGCCCACTTCGTGCGAAAATTTGAAAACCGTGCCGGCCGATTTTCCGCTCAGTGGGAGGGGGTAGTGAGCAAGGAGGGGCCCATCTTCTTTTCTTTTTCTTTTTTTAAAGGTGCTTTTACCTGTTTTATTTTTTCTAGGGAGGCCCCCCTGGATCCGCCACTGCGGGCAGAGTCCGTCTGCTGGATAGATCCGTTGTTTTTGTAAACTTTATTTTCCCAGAGTGCTAGTGTCACGCGTGGTACGGTAGTTGTCTCTCGATCCGCGCCGCTAGCGCAAGCGCGTTGCGATCCGACATCGAACTTTGCGATCGCGATCTCTAGAATTCTTGATCGATAATATTTGTCTTCTTGTACCCATTCGTAGTTTAAAATTTTCCTTTCCCTTTCGTAATTATCAATCGAAATAATTGTCAGTATAATTTGAGAAATTATGGATTCAATATTACCTTTCTTAGAAAATAAAAATGTGCTCGAAGTTAGGTCACCCCATCCAGCGCCGGATCCAGGATTTGTGATTGAAGGGCCGGGGCCCAATATTCGGAAAACTTTCTGACAAGCAAAAAGAAAAAAGGAAAAAAAAAAAACAATAAGGTCATCAGCATTTTGGGGGTGCTTTTTTTTTTACTTCAAACAAGCCTGACAAGCCACAAAAAAACAATTTTTAAAAATAGTTTTTGCTGACTTCTTCCTCCCCCGCCCCGGCCACCCCCTGGATCCGGCCTGACCCCATCAAATAAATAGATAGGTCAAATAGACCCGCAAAAATGTCGTAGGCCCTGGTTGTCCCATGAATTTACCAGAGAGGGGCGGGAAGAATGGTGTCCAACTGATCGTGCCCTATAGGCCTATGTTGGAATTGAAAGCAATTTTTTTAAAATTGAATGAAGAGGTGACGAAAATGGACGGAAAAATCTATATAGGCCTAACCTATAAATAGGAGGTTTCACGGTCAGGTGGCGAGCTTAATTTTTCACTTTCTTGAGGATATTATTTTTAAAATTTGCGATTCGATGAAAAAGTTTTGTGGCATATAATTATGTTGTCCTTCGGTTTATCTGAAAATGCGTTTCATAATAATGCAAAAAAGGCAAAGTCACTTCAATGTTCGTGTTCTCCCATTATTAAGCTGGTGATAAACCTACGATCAGCCTACATGACATTTATCATCCTCCCACCTTCTCTCTTCTTTTCTCTTCTCTTTTCTTTTCCCTCTCTATCTCTCATTTTCTCTTCTCTTTTTTTCTCTCTCTCCCTCTCTCCCTCTCTCTCTCTCTCTCTTTTTTAGGGTGGCTGAAAAGTGGTACGGCCAATCCCGTACCACCGGTAGCGGCTCCGACGGGCCTGATATGAACAATTATGACAAGAAATCATCACAGAAATCAATGTACATTAATAATGCATTTTGCAAATCAATAATTGAATTAAAAAGAATGTAGGCCCATACATTTGCTGTAAGTTATGCTTCTTCTTTTTAATGTAAAACTGTGGATATGGAGGGATCCACTGAGAAGAGGGGCTTGTAGAATATGGATCACTCAAATAACGATAATCATAAACTTAAGTAATAAATACAACTGTACATGTAAATTTGAAGAAAAAGTAGATCAATCTTTAATTGCGGAATGATGATATAATTATAAATCCATAACTTCAAAATTGACAACATACATATTATAGATTGATTGATGATTCTGGTAGGTCGGTAAATGTACATACAGTTAACAACTGAATTATTCATACCTCTTGTAAATTTGATATTTTTGTGTGTTTTTGTTACTCAAGAATGAAAGGTGGATAGGTGGAATTAGGGAACTTGTTGAATGCGTTTAGATGTAAGTTATTATTAATTATGATTGTAATTATCCACATACTTTACAAAATCAAAAAGCTTGGCGTATGAACAATTTAGTTGTTAGCTGTAAATCATTTTTTCTAAACTTCGCAGTCAATGGAGACATGGTAGTCAAGTGGTTTAATCGCTTCTACTTCCTGAAGATGCAAAGGAGAAGGTTGTGGATTCGAACTTAGTTTTAGTTATGCCCTTATTATGTAATTTGTAATATATATATATATATATATTCATGTACATTTTACAAACGCTCACAATGCTGAGCAAACAAGGAGTCCATGACTTCAATGACTTTCGCATGTGGATTAATGTCTTGACAAATGGCGTTAGTGCCGGGCTGGGATTCGAACCCTGAACCCTTGCATTGAGAGTCAAGTGAATGAACCACTAAACCACGACACCTCACTGTTGACTTTATTTGAGTTTTATTCTTCCAGTTCATTGGGAGCTATGAAAGAATACACCATTTGCAAAATATATTCACATGTATACACGGTTACCTAACGACGAGCTATTACATCCACCTGGTATATGGTGGTTATTTTACCTGACTGCTATGAAAGCATAACTGTTTGTTAGTAATCAACCAGAAGACCGACGGCTTTAGCTAGTCCTCTCCGAGGGACTTGGTAGTGAGGATTAATGCATGCCTTACCAAAGGGCACTAGCGCATCGATTTGGTTTCGAACCCGGGTCACCGGATTACGAGACCACTGCTCTACCAACTGAGCTATCGCGCCTCGTCTCGTTCCTCAATAGTCAGAATGCAAGTTTTTTGCTGCTAGGTCGGACAAACATTATGGCTAGCCCTGCCTAACAACGCGTAGTGTATGCAGGCTGCATTATGAGTATTGAACTACACTGTCTTGTTCGTACAGGTGAGTGAAATAATTCGTAACAAGGCAATTAACAAAGACGTATGCATTAAATTTGATTACATTACGAAACTGGTCTATTGCCTGGCATTCTGGCAATTAATGCATACTGTTCCGCTTTCCAACAAGTTTGAATGAGTTTAGGCAATCGAATAATCCCTCTAAAAGGAATGCCAAATTCGACAATCCAGTTCGCCCTTATCCGTCTTCCTTTTGTTAGATGATTCGCATCAGATGTTTTGAATAACTATTTTCCAATAGTCAGGATGCGAATTGTATAGGGTGCCTACATTACGTGTTGTTAGGTAGGCAATTGAACATCCCCTTAAAAGGGTTACGTCATTTTATTTTACTAAACTTTGGTTAATCATTTTTCTTCTTTGGCGGTTTCTCTTATATCTTTAGACAAATACTTTCTCCGCCCTTTCAAATGGTTAAAGTACTTTTGAATTCTTTGTTCCCGTACGGTATAGAAACGCATCAAGACCAATACTGCATGTTAAATTTCGCGTCGTCTATGACATATTATTTGCCAATCGTCAAAGCAAATTGTAAGGTAAGTTGAGTGTACCCTCTCTCTGTCTGATTGTCATATCTATCCCTCTATCTGAGCGTCTTTCACCCTTTGTCTCTCTGACCCCTCTTGTTTCTCTCTATATAATAATGGACCCTCCCATTTCATTTTTTCTTTCTCTCTCTGACCCCGGGCTCTGACCCATCATGTTTATTTCTCTATCTCTCTCTGTCTCTCTGTGGCCCCTCCCTTTTCACTCTTTCCTTTTCATTATTTATCTATCTCTTAATTCCTCTCTCTCTTTTGTCTTTCCCCTTCTCCCTCTCTCTCTCTCTCTCTCTCTCTCTATGTATGACTGTCAATCTCTATCCCTCTATCTGACCACCTTCAACCCTTTCTCTCTGATCCCTCCTCTTTCTCTCTATGGACCCTCCCATTTCATTTGTTCGTACTCTCTTTCTCTTTTTAACTATCTCTTAATTACTCTCTATTTTTGTCTACCCCTTCTCTCTCTCTCTCTCTCTGACTGTCCATCTATATATACCTCTATCTGACAGCCTTCCACTTTCTCTCTCTGACCCCTCCTCTTTCTCTCTATTGACCCTCCCATTCGTTTAATTTTTTCTATCTGTAGGTCCATGCTCTGACACATCCTCTTTCTTTCTCTTTCACTCTCTCTCTCTCTCTCTCTCTCTCTCTCTCTTAATTTCTCTTTTTTTCTTCTCCCCCTCCCTCTCTCTGACTGTCCATCTCTATCCCTCTATCAGACCGCCTCTTCCCCCCTCTTTCTCTCCCTCTCTCTCCTCCTCTTTCTTTCTCTATCTCTATCTATTTTTGTCTCCCCTTCTCTCTCTCTCTCTCTCACACACACAGCCATTTTTCTCATACCTCAGGCCAGCCGTTGCACTGACTAGAATCAAATACATCCAAGCCCTTGTTCAATTTTCTCATGTTTTTATTTGTGACCAATGGCCATTCCAAACAACATTGAATTCATATCAATGCTATCCTTCGGAAAACCGACATGTATTTTCCTACAATATTATACAATAGTTACATGAACTGCGTGCTATTTACAACACTATGATATATACTACATTGCATTTGAACGGGAATGCTACTCTGTCAACACACTGGCTTAATTGAGGGAATACAAAATGAGAGAAACGAATCAGTACACAATGGAGTAGAATCGGGTAAAGGAGAAGAGAATGATGACGTTTTTAAATATGTGATTGATCAACAATAAATCTGGGCAGCGTTTCACGAAACCGTCATTTAAGTAAAACCTCGCTGATAAGACGATAACCCATCGAAACTAACACGCGTTTCGATGGGATGTCTTGAGTACTTATAACCATTTCGTGAAATATTAAATGCCCTAAATGAAATGTACCTTGCGAGTACGTCTCCTGTTTTTTATGAATTGTAATTTCTATATATTATTTGTATTTTCTCGTCACTGCCCTGGATAAAAATGTATAATTGGACCTTTTTTTTTCTTCTTACAAAACCTCTATGACATAATGGATTTATTCTTTGTCAACGACCAACACAGTGTAAATTTATGAGGCATTTCGAACATAATAAACGAGGAGGTGCCATGAGAGTACATCAAAAAGTTACTTTTTTGCATTTAATCAAAGACGATTCTAAAGAGTTACAAACTATGAGATTCATAACTTTTCGCACCTTTTTATCCGATTTTCCTTACACTTTCACTGAGCTGTTTCTCTCATTTTCTGCTTTCAATTAAAGCCAGGATAACGCCAGGGTGGAGTTTGCCTTTATGAATTTGGAGGGTTATTCAGTAAATACTATCTAATAAACTAAACAAAACGGCACATATCACAAAATATTGAGGCTCATTATACATATCAACAGAAGTCTCATCTTACTTCCAGTCAAAAACAGAAATCAAAATTAATCTATAACTGGTCATTGAAGAGTAATGAAATATTAATATTACTTGTTACCTTTCACAGGTAGAAAAATCAACAGGTACAATTGTTGTTTTTTTCTCCAATGAACACAGTTTCATAACATGTATTACATTTACTCCAGAATCTGGCCAGTTTTATTTGAACAAGCTCTCCTGTTTCGCTATCTCTCCCCACCTGCTTCAAACCGAGAAAAAAAAGGAAATTTGAATGTCCAAAGTTTGAATAGAAATATAACTTTTGTTTAAATGCAAAAGTGTACATACATGTATTTCATCAATTATATCTGAAGGGGATAGGATAAGTTCTGTGAGTTAGACATACATATCTTTCATAAGTTAGACTTTACCATTTATAGCAAACTTCATGATTATTTATTTATCTTTTTCTAATCTTTTGCAAGATACATTTCCTAAATTTTACCCTAACTCATTGTAGAAGACAAAGATTGGGTTTGTCTCACTTTTGAATGGGTACATTTTCTTTAACACTGCGGTTGCTTTCTTCGCTTCTCTGCACGGTCGCTCATGCAAAACCAATAGGCACCAATTGATGCAAGGATTGCTTTGTGCAATACAATGGCTATGCTAAAATACCAGTCTTGATTAGCTCCATGGCAACCCTTTGTCCAACGGTATAGATTAAGCTTTTCCTGGAAACAATTCAACAATCTTGACGCCTGTTGTATATATATCCCATGATAAATACAATGTGATTCAGGGAGATCATAATGTGTGGCATATAAAGAGTTGATAGGCCTGTTTACTAATGAATTTCAAGTTTACAACTTCTGCATGTTTGTCTCCCTAAGTAACCCTGGGTTACAGCCATTCCATACACCTGCTATGAATCTTGGCATCTCTATGGGTGGAATCCACTTTGTATACATTAGCTGTTGCTTTGTCATGTAAGTCTCTGACAAGGTTTTTAGATGCACAGAGAAACTTTTGTTCATAAGGTATGCATTAAATTAGGAAGCAGATCTATTCCCACACGTGATTTCCAACAAATTAAAAGTATCTAGAACATACATACATAAATGTACATACGTATCTAGTTTCATCTCATCATTACGCTTTCAAAGTTCAAACATCTTGAAAATGCATGCTCCCTGCAAATGAACGCTAATAGACTTAACTACATGATACATCTACGCAGACAAAAAGTGTGGACTTTTCAGGAAAAAACCCAAAGTTTACCTAAAATCAGAGAAACAGTGGTCCATTTCTGCACTCTTTACTAAGGGGGTAGTATTCTGAAAACCGTTAATGTTTATGTTGGAAAAAAAGATTGTTGATTAATTTGTTAGTACCAGTAATCATAACAAATCTAAATTAGGACAAGTAATAAGTAAATTTCTGCACTCTTTACAAAGGGGGTAGTGTTCTGAAAACTGTTAATGTTTATATTGGTAAAAAGATTGTTGATTAATTTGTTAGTAAGCATAACAAATATAAATTAAGACAATAATTAATTTTTCTTCACAAAATGCGACAAACATTTGAGCTTCCTTTGCTGAGGCCGGCATTCATGAAAGGTGGTTTAAAATCTGAAATGGTTGAATTGAAACAACCTTCATGAACTCGTCCATGCTACCTGGACACACAATTTTACAGTCAGTAACAATTAATAATCCCATTTTAACTTGGTAAAATATCATCTTAAGGTAGTGACCAAGGGAGATAGCAAAATGCAGTGAAGAGAGATTGTTACCCTATCTCACATATATAAATCAATGTTATAGCATAAATAAGAGCTTGATAATCAATACAAGAAGTGTTAACAATCTCATATTGAAGATGGCTTGAATCATACAGTCAATTAGAAACATAAAGACACCGTTTTACAGTATAAAAAAGGACGACATACAGTGTATACATTAAAGCAATCTTATATACAACACATGAAAAAAAGAAGGTTTTCTTTAACAGGGCATAGACAACATATTTTTCACACAGAGATGGTAAAAGGACAAATGAACAAATTACTTCTACCTTTTTGATCAGTTCTAATAAATGATTTAAATAATTTCAGCTTGGAGAATCTAAGGCTACAGATAAGTTGGTGTCCATGCGCATTTGCATTGTTAAGCCGAGGGCTAGTTATATAATGATACATGTACAATTAATACGATAAAATGCCCGCAATTTGTTTTCCTTACTCCTAAGAATAGTCTAACTGGAATAAGACTCGGAAATGGACCCCTATTGGAATTTGACCAGTCTTTTCCTAGTCTTCCTACAGATGTGCAGTTAACAGACTTTATCTTGAAGAATCTAAGGTTACAGACTAGTTGGTGTCCATGCGCAGTTGCACTGTTCAAGCAGAGGGTTACATATATATATATAATGATACCTACAACCTACAACGAATCAGATAAGAAGGTGTCCTAGGCCATGTGTATAATGACACATGTACAATTAAGATAAAATGCCCACCATTTGTTTTTCTTCCTCCTAAGCACCGTCTACCTCGAATAGACTTGGAAATTAACCCCTTTTTGAATTTAACCAGTCTGTTCCTAGTCCTACAGAAGTGCAGCTAACGAACTTGAGCGGACTTGAGCAGGTTCACACGACCTCTACGCCAACACTGAAGTCCGGAAATGTATCTACAGAACTGAGAAGGCATGGGTACTGCGTAAATCTACCTCAGGAGACAGGTACACTATTCCGTTTGCGTTTTAATCTGAATATGGTGCGTTTCTACAGAACTGCGCTCCTGGAACAGTCCAGAAAAATCCGGAAATTGAACGTATTTGAAATCCTGTAGGAACATGCTGATTGACTTAAAATGTACCAATCACCCAAATATAATTCGTTCTGTATGTTAGCAGTTCCATGTTGCAATACTATATTTAAAATACGAGCTTCAGAAATTTACTTTTGTAAAGAGATTTTGCAAGTTTTAAATATATGCTCAATTAACAAAATAGCAACTTGTGAGTAGACTACTCTACGCACCTGTACGTGCTCGCATGAAATAGGGCGTGTGACCAGTTTTATGTTAATCTTTTAATTACTTTGTACTGATTATCCATTACCCCTTAGAACGCCAGGGGGGCATTTCACAAAGCCTTTTTTCAATGAGAAATGACAAAAGTCAGTGACAAATCTGCTGATAACCAATCAGAAGCAAGGATTTCACTAGCTTATAACAAAAACTGTCATTTGTCACTGATGACAAGTTTTGTGAAATGGGGTCCAGATGAATTCTTTGGAGGTTGATTTTATAAATTCTAGCTATACACAAAATGATTTACTGGGTGATTAGTACACTTTAACACTCTTGGAGCTCTCAGTAGACAATACGCCATTACAAGAACGCGGAAAAAAATAAAAATTATGCTACAATTCCACACTTATCCTGAGTTGCTGGATCAAAAAAATGACCCCTGTTCAACATTCAAGCACTCCAAAGAAAAAAAACTATTAATGAAAAGATATTCGTAATGCAACCCAAAATAAACATTACAAAGATACCGATCATCTACTTTCAAGGAATCATAACATTGAAAAGTGAATGAATACCTTTTGTAAGTCACAAATAATATCTTGCCAAGAAAACTGGGGGGTGTTTCACAAAGATCCTAAGTCGAACTTAACTCTAAGTTGGACTTAAAAATCATGGAGAGCCATTTGTAGTCTTAAAATAAAATATATTTAAAAGCGAAAATTCAAGTATTTAAGACTTTTTAATATAAATTCCACATCAAGAACATGAAATCTCCTTGATAATTGAAAATATGAATAATTTGAATCAACATTTCATGCCTTTTAAAATAACTTTAAAAAAATATTTTCATAGATGCTAACAGCTTTCCATAACTGTTAAGTCCAACTTAGAGATAAGTTCAACTTAGGATCTTTGTGAAACACCCCCCTGCAATCATAAACGATTCTTGACAATGTCAGGTTGCGACGGATATAAGTTTCACAGTAATATGCTATAATTTAAACCGCAATTCTTTTACATAACAATACTAAATGTATAAAATTACAGTCAAACCTGTCAAAGCGGCCACCTGTCTATACTGGTCAACTATATTGTTTCCATTTAATAAGAAATGTGCATTGTAGAACCTGTCTAGAAAGACCACCTTTTTACAGTGGGCAGTTTTCTTATTTTCCTTTTCTTGGCCTTTTAGAAAGGTTTGACTGTGTTTGTACTTGGGGCTTTCATTAAAAAGTTTGGATGATATTTTTAAATCAGGGCCATAAAGACAAATAGAAGTTAAAGCTCTCTTAAAGTGCATATGTTTGGGAATGTAATATGTATCATTTCAGGTTTATATGAATATATCCACATTCAATGAGCCCTTTCCTCTTGAAGCGTTTTTACTTCCTTTGGATCAAAACCCCGGGCTGCCACAGTGCGTTGACCTTTGAAACTATATGTGTGACAAAACTCTACTGTGGCAGTCCACCTTTTGTTGCATTGGTTGGCCGAAGCAAGCGAAGAGCTAACAAATGTCATTGGACTGTGGATTAACTGGAAAAGTAGCATGAATCCATATCAACTCTATTTATAAAAAGATCAAACTTTCATAGCCTAAATAACAGCTTGTCCATTTCTAAGAAAATTAATTTTTTTTTAAATGTGAGTTACGTCCTTATGCATACTCTGAGTGTGCAAGTGTTGGGTATACATGAATATATAGGATAAACAATGCCCTAATTCTCAAAAGAAACAAAAGTTAGTTGAATCCTTTCAACTCTACAAAGTAAGTGGCTAAAGCACACATATGTGACCGGCTACGGCAAAACTCGGCGCTTCTTGGCATAACCCATTGTGTTGTCAACTCCAATATCTCGAAATCAACTTTCGGTGATTAAAATCACGAAAATCATCAAATTTCAATGAAGTCCTTTGAATGAGCTATCATATTAAAGGTAATTTCTTACTCTTTCCAGTGATACAAAGAACCCCATTTTCAATTCTACCATGAAGTGTTGGGGTTTGGCCACAGCAGGTCACACATATAAACAAACAAGAACTACATATACAGGTATTACTGCCTATAAAATTAGGCAATGCATAATTATCATCAACACAATTCAATAAAGTAAACATCAAACTCTAATTGCTTACATGTACACTTATTGACCTATTAAAGTATGTGAATACTATGGACCAGGATTCCCGTTCCCAGTATTCATTAAAAAAATGCATTTGTTTTGTACAGAAGTTTGATGGGTGAACGATTTGATAATCCTAGTTTGCATGTAAGACTCAGATTCTGAGAAGAGAACCAGATTCTTCTTCATAACAATTTTTGATGGCTTTTATTTCTACCCTACTCTGGCAAAACACACCAGGGGGGTGTTTCACAAAGACTAAGTTCAACTTAAGTTTGACTTAACTATGGCAGGCCATTCATGCCACTGGTTGCTCTCACCATTGGTCTCTCAATTATGATCTTTAGATAATATTTTTCCTTCAATAATGAACCATCAAAAAAGGTAAATTCTGTAGATTTGTGACCACGGTTTGCATGTCCCTTGAGAAACCAATGTCAGGAATGGTTAGAGGAACTAGTGGCATGAACGACCTGCCATAGTAAGTCCAACTTAAAGTCGATCTTTAATAGTCTTTGTGAAACACCCCCCAGGAATCATTTGCAACAGGTCATAACAGCGTGAGAATTATGTTACGAGTATCACTTGCAGGTATTCCGAATTCTTAGGAATTCAACGTTGACTAAAATATCCCATAACATTCCATAACATTCCATAACATTCTATATGAATGCACCGCTGGATAGAAATGCCTTTTTATTGCATCCTTTTAACAGGACGAGAATCACTTGCAGGTATTCAGAATTCTTATAAACTCAACGTTGCCTGGAATATCCCATAACATTCCATAAGAATACAACACTGAATGAATATGCCTTTGTTACTGTAGTCTTTTGCCATGTGATGGTTTGCCAAAGTAGGACGAATTACTGCCATGAGTTTTTATGAAGAAATCATGGATATAGGGTGCTACATATATAATCATTTCAAAGGTACCTCATTACTTCAAAAGATAAAGATACATATATATATATTAGTGTTTTTAATGCCGTGCATGGGTATATCTCCTTAAAGTATAACAGTAATTTTTCATGCAATATAATATTCATAATTGTTTGCCAGAGTTCATAAACTGCCTTATTTTGTTCGAGGGTTTCAGTGTATTTTCTGGGTTACTTCAGAGGAACCCATTAAGAAAAAGGAAGCAAAAACTTGCCATATTTATCTACATATATCATTCACATTAAAGTACATTCAATGCACTTGCGATGCTTTTGAAAGCATATAATTCTTCAAAGTGTAGAGTGTTCAAAGTTTATTTAAGTACCTTCAAAGCACTCTTACAACTTCGGGTGCATTGCAACTAGGTTTAAATAATAACAAATTCCCAGAAGAAATGTCACTTAGAGGAGAACAAGAGAGAGAGGGAGGGAGAGAGAGGGGCAGAGAGAGAGAGAGAGAGAGAGGCAGAGAGAGAGAGAGAAGGGAGGGAGAGAGAGAGAGAGAGAGAGGAGATAAAGAGAGAGAGAGAGGAGATAGAGGAGAGAGAGGAGATGAAGAGAGAGAGGAGATGAAAAGAGTGAGAGGAGAGAGAGAGATGAGAGAGAGAGAGAGAGATGAAGAGAGAGAGAGAGAGAGAGAGAGAGAAATGAAGAGAGAGAGAGAGATAAAGAATAAGCCATCATTCTAATGACAATTTTCATTAAAAAAATCACAGCCCCTGCGTACAAAATGTTTCCAAATTCTGCAGGCCCCAAACCTCAGCATACATGGATCAACAAAGCTAAACCCTTTCCGAGTACTAGCCCAGTATTTATATGTAGCACCCTAATCAACGAAAAATTATTTAACCTAACAAGAAAAATTACAAAAAATGACACAAGATTGCACTTGAATAGTTATAGCCGCTTTCAGCACATTGATATCGTGACGTTAATGCCTAGGTTACCGTTCTCCGCGAAGAGTTGAGCGATGCTGGAGTCAAAGACCAGACAATCGCTGTTCATGATGGCGGCCTGGACGCCTTCATGGATAGAGCGGGGCGTGGCTTCCCATGACAACCGTCTCCGGTGACCGTTCAGTTCTAACCTGTAAGAGGAAGAGAAGGTCACTGTTCTTGTCACAAATTCTGCTGGGATAATGAAAGAGTTTCTTCAGGATGGTTGTAATAATGGTTTTGATGTGATACAAGAACTTTCAAACCAATATTAATATCTGTTTCTTATAAAGTGCTTTACCATTAAAACTGACCAACGTGTTTACAGTCTTAGTATAACCCTGGTCATGGAATTCAATTACTATTCTGCATTCTGCACATTAGAGTGAACATTCTCCACTCCCCGGGGAGCATTCCAGCTAGTCGCCTTCTTATGGGCACGCACATGTTAATCCAACCACAATGACACTTGCATCCAACCAGGAACCCATTGAAACACCTGGGTGGAGTGAAGCAATGAAGATAAAATGCCTTGCTCAAGGGCAAAGAATATCATATACAATATCTCAGTTAGAAAATATTCTGTTTGGAACCAGAATGGGGCTAACTCTGTGTTAAAGTATAAGGGTTAAACGCCCTTCTTGCGCCAAGCATACAATATATAAATCAACACCCTTCTGGGCCCTGTTTCATAAAACTTGTTATTAATAACAAGTTACAATAACTGTTATAAGCTACTGAAATCATGGCATTTGATTGGCTGAGAGCAAATTTGTCATAGAAATGTAGCATTTGTTATTGATAACAAGTTTAATGAAACAGGGCCCTGGTTCTCAGCGGACGATCCCCTTCACCTACCTATAAGCAAAATTTTCCGCTTGTTTCCTTGATCCAATTAGTTGGACGATAGCGAAGAACTGTTGCAGTCCGTCATACTTCTCCTGCTTCTCCAAGACTAGCATAAAGTGATGGCCGAAGCAGCTCTGCATCATAACCCAGTCTACGGCACCAGGGAGATTGATGTCTGTAGCTAGGAATACTATATCTTCACCTGAATAGAACAAAGAATAAAGAAGTTAATTCACTGATCCCTAAGACTAGCATATAAAGTGATGGCCGAAGCAGCTCTGCATCATAACCAGAAGTGTTTTTCTGCTCCCCCTCCTTTTAAGTAGATCACCTATAAAGATGGTCAAATGTTGAACAGTACTTGAATTGCTCTACATATTTTTCTTGATCTACATGTAAATGTATCTATGACTATTTTTTTGTCTATTTACCTTGTAATTTGGTGATGTTCTATGAGGCATGACTTGATCAAGGAGTGACATAAATGGACTAAAGATATATGTCACAGAGGACAAATTGCTTAGAATTGCCCTATTTGTTTGTCCATCAATGACTATTTTGTCAAAACTTTTGTATACTGTAAATACATTGCAAAGTTGTAATCCCCTTATGGGTTATAAATGGGTAAGATGAGACATGACTTGGTCCAGAGATAAAATAAATGGATGAAAGGTATCTAGATATGTCTTGGGGGACACATTACATGGAATCACCCCATCTCCTTATCTAAATTTCCATCTGATTACCTTGTAACCTGGTAGTGCTCTTGTGTACATGACTTCATCAAGGAATGAAATAAATGGACGGGATATATGTTGTAGGAAACACATTGAATGAAATCGCTCTGCATGTTTTTCTTCATCTACATGTACATGTATCTATGAATATTTTTTGTGTATTTACCTTGTAACGTGGTGATGTTCTATGAGGCATGACTTGATCAAGGAATGAAACAGAAAGACTGCCCTATTTCTTTATCTATCAAGGACTATTTTGTCAGAACTGTTGTATACCTTGTAATGTTTGAATCCTCTTATGCGTAATTAGTATTACTCAAGGGAAACAGAGAAAGATTCCACCTTAGACAGATAGCCTCTCTAGACAGGTTCTACAACACACATTTCTTTCTCAAGAGATAAAATAAATGGATGAAAGGTATAGATATGTCATTGGGGACACATCGTATGGAATCACCCCATCTCTTTATCTAAACTTCCGTCTGTTTACCTTGTAACGTGGTGATGCTCTTGTGCGCATGCGTAAGATGAGGCATGACTTGGTCCAGGGATCCTTGCCATTTACAGGACGCCCCCGGGCACGGACAGGAATAAGGACGAAACTCGCACGTTTCTTCGTGGTCCTGCTTCTCGTTGTAGGACATGGTAGCCACGCAGCCAGACGATGCGTATCGGCACGGGAACATAACGGTCTGGGCTACCTTCTCCATGGCTAGATTGCGGATGCTCCCTGAAAACGAAACATAAATTTAGATGATGATGATGATGATTGTTTAATACATGCCTGCTATAAGAAAGCAATGTATATGCTTGTGAGTAAATAACCAGTGGACCGACGGCTTTGAATCCTCTCCAAGGGACTTGGTAATGAGGACTAATGCCTTACCAAAGGGCACAAGCGCATTGACTTGGTTTTGAACCCGGGACCTCCCGGTAACGAGACCACTGCTCTACCACTGAGCCATGAAGGAGTTGGGATGAGTTGGGATGAGTTGGGAGGGTTATGGACATCAGCAAACTGAGAGATTAATATTTCAACTGCTCAAATTCCAAATGCATCCTACAAAAAAAGTAAAACAAACCAGGGAGGTCCAGAAACAAAATTTCAAATATGTAAAATTGGAAAGTGGAAGAACTATGAACTGATGTACATGTACAGTATATACACTTGCGAAGCCCAAAGTCCCTTGTGGCTGGGCTTAAGGGTGTGCTTCAGGGCTCTACGGTTCTTAGATGCACTCTGGTCTAATCTGATTCGTATTTTGAAGCGTTTTCAAACAAATTTTATGAGAATTATGACTAATATTTCATTAATATATTTTTTGGTTGAGAAGGAACAGTCGCATGTTGCTGATTTTCAAACCTAAGAAAAGCAATAACAAAAAAGAATTGTACTAATTCAAGAAAGCCTATTTTTACTCATGGAACTTAAGTTCATTTATTGAAACTAAAGTTTTGATAAATAATAATAGTGCATCATATATCTCTTTCCATCTCTATGCGCTTAATAGAATACTGTTTGTTTTGTTTTTTCATGATAAACGATGAAAGAATTATTTGAATGGTTTCATAATTGCTCACCTGTAAAATGTGTTTTGTAAACTTGGTGGCAATATATTGGCAAAATATTGTTTAGCTTTTTCATGATAAACGATTAAAGAATTTTAAAAATGGTTTCATATAATCTTATCTGTAAAGGTGTGCTTGTAAACTTGGTTTCAATACAAGGGTTTATTCAAATTCAGTGTCGTGATACAAGTTCTTGCCCTTGGATTGTGTGTGTATAGATATTACACGTATATTACTGCACAGCATACAAATGTCAAAGTGTCTTCTTTCTAGCTTCCAAACAGGAAACATAAATTTGAGATTTCCCGTACTGTACTTTCACACTAGCTAGTCTGGCTGCTGTCCAGGGGGGTGTTTCACAAAGACTGATCAACTTTAAGTTGGTCTTAACTATGGCAGGCCATTCATGCCACTGTTTGCTCTTACCATTTACTGGCATTGGTCTCTGAAGGGATGTATAAATCGGGGTCCCAAATCTACAGAATTTACATGTTTTGATAGTTCCTTATTGAAGGAAAAAATATTTTCTAAAGATCATAATGGTGAGAGCAAACAGTGGCATGAATGGCCTGCCATAGTTAAGTCCAACTTAAAGTCGATCTTAGTCTTTGTGAAACAACCCCCAGGTTAGTAGATTCTAACAGCCCAAATCTACAATCTTCTTTCTACATAACATCCACAAGTAAAGGTGTACATGTACATGTATATAAAGCAAATGTTAAATTCTGGTAAATGTGAAAAAAATTATTAAATCTTTAACTGTCTGTAAGTAACACTACTCACCTATCCTTATTTTTAATCACATTTTATCACATTCTTTTGGCAATTTTTTGTTCACAAGATCCTGCAAAAAGCTACCAATTTATTTCTTTATTGTATTTGTTTATTTATTTACTTATATATTTATTTAAAACTTATTTCTTATTTATTTATTTTTAGTCATTTATTTATTTACTTATTTATCTATGAATTTGTATTCTTTGTATCTACATTAAATAGTGAGGGAACTGTTCATTTGCTAGAAACATGCAAGTTGCTACCTAAACATCTGAAACAAATACTACTGGACTGGGAACAAAGAGTCAGTTTCTAAAGGCCTATTTTAAGCAGGAGATACATACACGTATATCCTGTCTTGTTGTTGCAAACAATACAGGCATGTAAGTACAGTTCCACAACTAAATTATTCATACTTTTACCAAGCTTTGTCATTTTTCAAGTATGTGAAAAATTGGTGTTTCCGGATCTACGTTTCCTGAGAATGTGACTTTAAAGCTTATATCTAAAAGTCTTCAAAAAAAGGCCCCCTAAATTCAACCAGTCCACCTTCCATTCTTGAGCAGACCTGCCAACCTCTAGAGTTCAAAAACTGTATTCTTTAATCCCAAAAGTTGTATTTTACCAACAAAAGTTGTATTTAAAAAAAAAACCCGGATCAATGCCTCTTACAGTTCCTACATGGAGCATTTTTTATGGAGCATTGGTTGAATATGCATGATTTCGTCATGACTGGTGCGTTCGATGAACCAATGAACATCCCCAAATTGCCGATGTGAGAAGCTGGTAGGATACTTAACAACACAGAATGGGCAATTTCCATTGAAAATGGCACAAAAAAACAAAACAAAAAAAAATCATTGTTTTGTTTTGTTTGGAAAATCGTACTATCGTATTTACTTCTAAAAATCTTACTAAATACAACTAAATCGTACTGGTTGGCAGGTCTGCTTGAGTTAGGAAAAACACAAAAACATGGATAATGGATAATTTGGGTGTTATGCCCTATAAAAGAACTGAGTATTATTATTATTATTATTATCTGTACATGTGCAAATGAAATGAGTTCTGGTAAAAAGTGAAAAATTATTAATGAGCTCTCATAATTTTGATTACCGGTAAATAACTACATGTATATGTGAAGGAATTTCATTAGAATTGTCTCATGAAGAACATTACTCCTGAAATGCCCTCATATTCTAAATATTACTACAGGTGTACATGTACATGGTCTAAAACTATCTTTAGACCAAACAGTGATGACTCATCATGTGTATTCTTGTCTATCCAACTATGTATGCAGTGTGTCTTTCCTTGCAAGTAATTTTCGTCAAAATTGAGAAAAATTAATTATTTTGATGATCCTAAAACATCTTTTACATGACCTACATTAAAGATAAAGACCAGTTTTGGAAACGCCCCTCTCTCAAAAAATGAAATGGAAGCTCTCATTACCAATCATGTGAAAGAATATGTTTTGACTAATACGTGATGATACAAATTTTGCCGGGAAACCGCCTACTACATGTAATTGATATATTTGGTAAATTATTATATCTATTGGGACCAAATAGATATCGCGCGTGGTCGCGTAGTCCCATATACATCTTTCTGTGTACAGTGCTTGTAACTTTACCAAGACTGGGCCAAATTTCTTATCATTTTGATGATTCCAGAACCTTGCAGTACACACCAATACTTATATGCTAGATGATCAACCTTTTCTGATCGATTCCACAACGTTTCTTCACAATGCAATCGCATGACCAGAACTGGTCTTTATCTTTAAAATTAAGAAAAAAACAACAACAAGAACAACAACAATAGCGACAAAACACTTTCCATTATCTTACGTACCGAAGGTGTTTTTATTTTGTATATTTTGTGAGCATCGTTTTTAAAACGCCATTTACAAAATATGCTTGTGCTTTTCATGGTTCTCCCACTTCAGATATCTAATTATATGTTTGTATTTTTAAAAATATATAATATTATATTTATCTTGACTCGAAAGAAATAAATGAAAATGAAATGACATGAGAGACAATTTCGTTTACAATGCAACTGATGACCAGCAATACAATTTATCTGTCTGTAAGTGACACTACTCTTCTATCTTTAATAATTTAACGCATTTAATTCGTTTGGCAGACAATAGGCAGTGTCAGACACAATTTTCCAGAGCCATCTTGAATTATCTACATTTTAGAAATCTAGATAATTCATTTACATAGGTGACAGACAGGTGACAGACAGGCTACATATAATCGGGATAACTATTATCTAGATTATTGATGGGCCATTGCGCATGCGCCGTTCAGATAGATAAGCATTGTGACATCACACAGTCAATCAAAAGTAATGCCAATTAATGCGTCTCATTAAATGCGCGCTAATATAATTGTGCGCAGGTTATGATAGCACATTAAAAACAATATGCCTGCCAATAATTAACTTAAAAGTTGACCTTACACTTAACTTTAATAGGATTTTTTTTCAACATTGATGACAGACAGAAAAATCCAGCGAAAAATCCCGTGAACAATCCTATCAAGGGAGAATTTTCTTGTTTCGTTAGAGGATTTTTAAAGGGATTTTTAAAGGGATTTTTAAAGGGATTTTTAAAGGGATAATTGATGACAGACAGCCAATTATGTGGATAACTATAATCTGGATAACTATTTTCCGGATAATTGGTCTCTGTCTGACACCGCCTAATTTGTTGTCACAAAATCTGTGTAAATGTAAGTCTACAAGATCCTGCAAACAGATACCTATTAATTTCTTTATTGTATTTATTTCTTTATTTATTAACTTATCTACCCTACCCATCCATTTATTTTCTTTTATCTTCCTTTTTTTTGTGTGTGTACATAGTGAGGGGACTAGTCATGTGCTACATGTAGATACAATGAACATGATATTCAGCCACTACTGGACTGGACTGGGAACAAAAAGTCAATTTCTAAAGGCCTATTTTAAAGACCCTGTTGGAAGTTAAAAATTAAATAGATGAATTACAAATATCAACGGAACGCTTATAAGCCATAGATTACAATAATATCAATTATATGCTATTTTAGTGTCTGTCAGAGGAGGAACAGCTCTCTGAAAACTCGAAATCTAAAGCTTTGAAAAGTTGTCGACCTGAAATTGACCTAAAATCTATCTGGTGTTCGACTTGATGACATCATCTCATGTGGAGTACATGTACGCATATTCACAATGACTTTGCATTAATTTAGTACGGCTCATTTCCTCAGCTACAGTATATAGGCGAGCCGATCGAGTCCACATGTTATGTTGTCACCATAACTGCAGCAAATATTACCCGTGTTGACCTGTAATTTTGAGGGGTGCAGAAAATGAGTTTATAATTTGCTTTTGTGCAATAATAAAAGGGCAAATATTTCTTTATTCCTTTATATTTGTATTCTAAGGTAGGATGCGAACGTTAATGTAGTACATGCTCAGCATTGTGAGTGACTGTAAAATGGCGCCTGGCTGGAATACTCCCCAGGGAGTGGAGAATGTGCACACAATGTGTATGGGCGAGCTTAAATCTGATGACCAGGGTAATATTTTATCTGTAAAGCGCTCAGAGACATCGTCAATGTATTTTAAAAGTGCTATACAAGTATACATGTATAAACACGAAATATTATTATTATTATTCAGCTTCCCATTGATACTTGTAAACTTGTATTTTCAGCGGATAGGGTCTTTTAAAGCACAAGATACACATGTACTGTATTTCTTGTCTTGTTGCAAAAAATACAGACAGGTATAGTAGGGGGAATGACACATATTGTACATGTATGTTTTGGCAATGGGAAAGCTGCAGTCTATATACAGGGCTCGACACTAACAGGCTCCCAGTCGAAACACACAGGGGCCCCAAATTGAAGTCCAGACCCCCCCCAATGTTTTTTTTTTTTAATTTGACATGGGGCACATGCACACAGACTGTAAAATGTACGATCTGGATCCCCCTTTTGTTTAGGTAGTGTGGAGCCCTGTTAGGTATACTTGTAGCTACCAACTACATTTTTATGTACATGTACATGTACATGTATGTGCAACAATAGTAGGCATACAAATGCTAATTAGGTCCTACGCTACAGTGTATACTGTATTTTTTGTATATTTTTTAGTATTCTTTTAATACCGGTACTGTTTTTTTTTTTATACTGATTTGTTTTTTAATGTAACTGTAGTTGTATTTGTATATGTACATACATTTAGCAATAGTGATAGTATTTCTGTCATGCAAGTTCTGGGCCCTGTTTCATAAAACTAGTTATCAATAGCAAGATACGACAATTGTTATTATAAGCTACTGAAATCCTGATGTTTGATAGGCTACAGTACATGCAGGAGTAGATTTGTCATCTAGATCTGTGGCATTTGTTATTGATAACAATTTTTATAAAACAGGCCCCTGATCATTAAAAAAAGGCAAGACCTCTAGTCAATTTAACAGTGAACACTGACAAGAAGTCCAGAAACCATGATTTTCATAGAGTCCCCCTTTTTCGTGGGGGTGGAAGCAGTGCCGTTTACAGCGAGATTAGTGACGGGATGGTTATTGTAAGTCATGTTCTTACATTTATAAAGAGCCCCTACATGTAGGTCGCAAAGTCAACAATTATTACTTACCCAACATGCCCCTACACATACATGTAGGGCAATAATGGAGTTTCATTATTCATTGTTTTAAATCTTGTACAATTTTATTGTAATGTGTAATCCTATTTGCTGTTACAATTAAGCTACTTTGATTGTATTTTATCTTTTAACTGTATATAGTTGTGATGTATTATCAGGGCCCCATGGAAGACCAACTTTTGTTTAATGGGTTACCCAAGTGACATAAATAAATAAATAAATAGATACATAAATAAAAATATAAATAATACGAGTGGCAAAAAATATTACTTAATTTTTTCATCAGAGTAGTTTAGGGCAAACGATACTTTCTTACATGTTGGCCCCTACAAGTAGGACAATGGATACTTATTTATATCCCAGAAACACAAACAAGAGTGGCAACAGATTACAGACTGGGGGATATCATTAGAAAGAGAGGCCAAGAATCGTTCATTTTGGTGTCTGTTTGGAAGTGTGACCTAGATACTATTTCTTACCAAATGAGCCCCTAACAGCTACACGATATAGATACTTATTGACTGGCCTTGAGGAAGATACCAGGAAATATTGCCCTTACTGAAAGATAATCCAGTCAATATTATTTTACCTATTCCTTCAGGAAAGGGTACCATACGGTTACTATTCCCTGCTACCGCACGATCTGATAGTCTGTTCAAACTTTGCGGCAATTGGCTGCTTGGAAGGTCCCGGATGTTAAATGGGACCAATACGTATTGGGCTGAATATTGACCACAATTTTTGTACACAAACACAGAATCAATGGTGAAACCTTCAAGAGTGAAAATATCAGGAAATATTGCCTGCTTGAAACTGCTAGTTTGCGGACCAGGCAAAATTTTAATTGCATGGTAAAATTACGTTGTATACATGTAGGTAATAATGATTAATATCTTACCTAATGGGCCCCTACACGTGGGGCAACAGTTGAGTTTTGGTCGGCAGTTGGAGCAGACTAAATGGCCGCTCTGACACTGAAGGATGGGTGGTAGAACATAGTCGAAGCACACCGGACATTCAAACAGGCTGGCAAGGTCCTGATTGGTCGTAGGGGTGTGGCTTCGAGCCTTTCCATTGGCCGCAGGTCGGCTCATGCTGGCCACGCTATGCAGCTTTCGCAGGGCTGGGTGGGGAAAGAAAGAAAGAAAGAAAGAAAGTCATGAATACAAATGTTTATTAAACTATGGCATTATTTACTTCACCATGTCAGGCTGAGAATTTTTTCTTCACTGAGTTACATGAAGATGGTCTAAGTAGAGGTCAAATCGTATAAATGGTAAAAATTTGGGACATGCTCCCAGAGGCAATGGGGTCTTTACTACGAAATTCAGGGGTCATTGATTCAAGAAAGTAGGCCTTTTCTTGCCAAAATGTTCAAAGGTGTCCTCCCTCGATTCTGGAGTAGTAAGAACTGTCTAAATGCAAAAAAGAAACAAATTTTTAAAGTATTTATGTAACTATGGCATTATTTACTTCACAATGGCACCTCGCATCGATGCCATGGACGAGTGGATATGTCACCGGACTGTGGATCACAAGGTCCGCGGTTCAAGTCCCACCGCGGCACTAATGTCCCTTGGCAAGACATTGATCTACATTTGCCACTCTCCACCCAGGTGTTAAATGGGTACCCGGTAGGATGCGAAAGCTAATGTGGTTTGATTAGCAAGTGGCGCTTGTAATATGGCGACTGGCTGGAATGCTCCCCAGGGAGTGGAGAATGTGCATACATTGTGTGCGAGTAAGCATGAATCCGATGACCGGGGTAATAATATATATCTGGAAAGCGCATTGAGAGGGCCTGCGGTCCTGAAATGCGCTATATAAGGACGAACTATTATTATTATTATCATCCCAAGATAGCTTCTTGGAAAAGGATCATCATGTCAAGGTTTGCCGAGGTTCAACGCAGTGAGATGCAAGCAATGCAGAATAGTATGTGAGATTTTATCAGAGGAGAGTTCTGTTGTTTGGAACCTTCATCGTAAACCAGAGAAGGAGCCCTCTAAGGTCAAGAACAGGCATTGTTACATTGTACATTCCTAAAATAAGGCTTGTGCAGGTCAGAAAGATGGCTAGAACATTTGTATTTTACAGGTCAAGTTGCATCTTGAAGACCTTTGTCAAACATCTCACAAGCCTTCAGCTGCCCGACTTTGTTGTGTTACCATCAATTCAGAGGAAGATGAATTTAACTGCCTTTCCCGAGTCTAAAACGTTCTAAGGATTATTACATGTAGAAGTTAGCAAGACAGCCCAAACCAGGATTTGGGTTGTGAGGTACAGTACATGTAAAGCACTATCAGGAGATGTGTTGTTTGGGGTCTTTTTTTTCCTGGAATAGGACTGAGTCGTTTACGTTCATAAACCGGACTCCAAACTTGACAATCGAATCCTGATCCACATGTAGCTCTCCACCTTCTACTTGTGGGACAACATAACAGATACCGATTTTGTCTTCACTAAGAAAATTCCTAAAATATAGTTTGTGGAGATCAGAAATATGGATTGAATTTCATTAATTCTTTTATTTAGGACTATCTATTATTGAATTCCTGTCAGGCTGACAACATTTTCTTCACAATTACATGAAGATGGTCTAAAAGTAGCTACATGTATGAGGGGTCAAATGGTATTGATGGTAAAGTTTAGAACATGCTCCAAGAGACAATAGGGTATTTAAAACGAAATTCAGGGGTTGTTGATTCAAGAAAAGAGTCTTCTTCATGTAAAAATGTTAAAATGGGTCGTCCCTCGATTCTGGACTTGTAAAAACCGTCTAAATTACGTTTAAATGCCTATCTGATAAAAGGTGCTCTAAACTGCAAAGTTCCAAACTACGAAGAGTATGTTTTCTAGCTTGGTCGCAAAGCAACCCCAAGAAATAAAACATATAATTTACTGAGGGGATTGGTAGAATGCAAACATGTTATACATACTCTCTATTTATACAAAATTTAGCCTGCATTTTCTATTCTTTTTATAGGGAGGGGGGGGGCATGAGTACAGCTGTCCTCCCCCTCCCCCAAATTCAATGCATTGATAGTCTATAATCTACGGTACCAGGTAATCTAAAATTTAAATGTTCAATGTACAACATGTACTGTATGTACATGTACATGTACATGTACAGTAGGTACGTGTATTTTTTATATTTTATTTCAGGCACCGAAGCTTCTTCTGAATCTTCTGAATAGAATCCGGACAAAAAAGGCGGACATCGCTGAAAATCAGCACTATTGTCCAGAGCGTTCCTGGTGCTGAACAATGACCCAGGCAAGGCCCCCTTAACAGTTTTGTACACTTTAGTGCAGCCCGTTGCTGCCTTGGTGATATCAGATTTAAAAATCTGTAGCCTGTAGGCTAATTTAGATGGTTCCGTAACTCCAAGAGCAACCAGCTTCCATCAATTTTGGCTTTGCATCTCAATTGTCTCTCGATTATAATAATCTGAATTCTCAGCACTCTTACTTCTCAGTCTTGGCTAATACATGTACCGGAGTGCCCATGTCTGCGCAGCGCTCTTGTCTACACTATACACAAACATTGTACACGTAACTGCGCGATTCTAACAAAACAAAACAAAACATATGCAATGAACACACAATCTTCATACACCAATGCGTATTTGTGCTAAAAACAAGTAAAAACTGATGTGAAAAATCTAATTTCAGCAACAGGAATACCTCTTCTTCCGTACACTGATGCTGATGCTGATGGGAACCTTTTTTATTACAAACATTCCAATGTCAAAATGACACCAGTGACATGCTTTTATTTTTATTGTAGATCTAGAGGGTCTAGACTAGATCTAAATAATAACACTGTTCTTACTCAAATTTTCATAAAACTTTTCTTCTTCTTCTTCTTCTTCCGGTTAAGTACAGACCGCCGTTGGCGTATCGTACTTGTGCTTGTCGAGTGCCCAGATGAATAGTGCAAGTAAAAATCTCACTACAAGTTGATGCTATGTGCGGCACACTTACTGTTTAGAATATAAAGTTGAAGATGAGATCAAGTAGACTATAAGGGGAATACATGTACGACAGAAAATCATTTTCAATTTCAACTTCAAGTGAAATGCTAGGTGCGCAGACATAGTCTACATGTGTAGGGCTTCCCATTCAAATATTCATAATCATACACGTTTTAATTATGGTCAGTGATGGTTTGTTTTTTTGCTACCTCGATCTATTTCCAGATTTCAAGATAATCATGATAATGAGGTCTTGCCAAACATTAGTAACACTCAACTTAGACCATCGACCATCACTGACGGTCGGAAAAACCCAATTGTGGCATTGATTTTACATGGGCTCTTTCTGACCTGCAAAACAAGAGAGGGCTTCCCCAATGATCAGCCAGTGCATGACAATGTCAACATGATCTCATGAACGATTTGATACAGTTTCTTACGAAAAAAATAAGTTTTTAGGACGTATTTCATGCAAATACCAATGGACTTGTATGACTGGAATCTAAAGAACTATATCGGCATATAAAAATGTGATTTCTTACTCAGTTAGAACTCGTTCTTTCATCACGATAAATATCAGACGTCAGATAATAGTCAGAGCACAGTAGGAAGCCATGTACAAAGTCAATGCAGAAAATTTGCAGTGTTATTGTCTACGAGGTTTCGCTGATTACCCTTGTATTTCGTTTAGACCCCGCTCAGTACAGTGCTAGTACACTAACAGAAATTGACTCAGCGAACTACATACTCGGCTATGTGTTTTCGAGTCATGTAGCGGAGGTCGCGTCGAGGGCCAAAGTGAAAAAAGAGGGTTTTGCCTACCACTAACAGTCTACCACACAAACTATAAGCACACCTTGTTTATCCGAAAGATTTTTATCATAATACACAATATTTCATATGTATTTTTATTTTATTTGTAGCGGTCACCCCTATATAAATCGGAGGGGCCGTCCAAAAAGTGGCCCTTTTGACAGGCGAAAAATATAGTAAATACATGTAATATTTCAAGGAAACCTTGCCGGAACCACCATGAATTTATGTGTCATTTGAATGAGAATTAAATAATTTACATTTTGATACCAATTTCAACGAAATTAGGATTAACTATCGAAATTTAAAATAATAAACATGATTTTTTTTTTTGTGGGGGTGACTTTTTTCAAAAAATTAAATTTTACCAAAAAACATGATTTTCCATAATTATGTAGGCCCTACATCAAGATCGAAACTTTCCAGGAATTTTCCCATGATTCAGATGCTACGTCAAAAGAGCCCCCTCCGATTAAAAACAATTTATTAAAAAAAAAACACACACACCCTTGACATATTGTGTATTATGATAAAATCGTTTGAATAAACAACGTGTGCTTAGAGTGTGTGGTAGTGGCAGGCAACTCAAAAAACTAAGCATGATAATTAATTGACTTTGGCCCTCTGCTAATATGGAAAGGGACCAACGGTGTACAAAAGGGGCATCTGATGTTTTTGTGTGTGTGCACATGACATGCACAGGATATGCCTATGCCCCTACAATAATCACAATAATAATAATAAAATGGTACATGTACAATAATTAAAGCAGAAAAATAATAATAATAATAATAATAACAAAATAATGCTTTGTTACGCTGAACACAGGACATTTCTCTAAATCATCAGAATTTGAAGTTTCTGCCTTTTGAAATACATTTCACGTTTTAGATGTTAGCCACCTTAGCTATAATAACTAAGGGGCTTTTTGCATCCATATAGCTATACTGAGAGAGAGAGAGAGAGAGAGAGAGAGAGAGAGGGGGACAGAGAGAGACAGAGAGAGACAGACAGACAGACAGACAGACAGACAGAGAGAGATAGTGAGGATTGAACTACATGTATAGCGGCGATTTATCATTATTCATCCTATCTGAGGAACGCTTACCTTTTTGCATCCTTGCTACAGCAGGCGTGGAGGATGACGTCTGCTGTTCTTCGACCGGTTTGGGTTCCAGGGTGATGGTTGATTAGAAGATGGCAAGAAAGAAGAAGAACCAAGAACCAACCTGAAAGAAGATTAGAAAGAAAACAATCTAATTATTAATAAAAGGTGATGATAATTGATTACAAGATAACAAGAAAGAAAGAAAAAGAAGAACCAAGAAGTCGCCTCGAGAAGATTAGAAAGTAAACAATGTGTGAAACAGGCAGTGTTACGCACAAGATGATTTTTTTCTCTCCCTTCTTCTTCTTTTTTGGGGTAATTTTTCTTTATAAATTTATTTATTTTTTAATTTATTTATGATTATTGTTATTACAATGTATTATTATAAACAAATGTTGGTGGGGGGGGGGGACTTTGGTCTTTGGGATTCTTCCATTCCAAGTTTTCTACATATGCCTCGGTCGCTTAAGCTCATTTATAGTCAATAATGGGGGGTTGAGCCACCAGCCCCCTCAAGTACATCAAGGTTAGCTATGTGTACCGTCCAAACATTGTGTTTTGGCCTACTGAGATTGTGTTTAGGCATAATGAGTTTTAAAATAGAGTATATCCATTTCAAGTTATGTTTTATCTGGAAATATATATTTATATGAGCCAACGGGTCAAACTACAATGTCTCGAAGTGCACACAACTTCAGCAAGTATAGGAGGGCGGCGACCCCCGCTATGGCGTACCAGGCGGTGTGGCTAGGGGCCTGCAGCCCCACTGAACTTTTAAAGTTCCGATAAACGGGCAACCACCATCTCGATTTCGGGGACCGAGGCACTTGAATATCCTCATAATATTTTGGGCAGCGACATACCAGAATATCCCTCATTTTATTATCATTAAAAAAACAACAACGTGCATTTGCGTCTGATGCTTCTCCACACCCCCCCCCCTTCATCTTCGATAACCCAAGTTCCACTAGTCACTATTGCCAAGTTGATGGTGTATGTTCTATCATTATACATAGATCCATCCTGTATACAACGATTATGTAGAGTTCAACTCCAAAATCAACCAACTCAAGCACCGTGTATCAGTGCCAAACATCCGTTGAGAGGAGAGAGAGAGAGAGACAGAGAGAGAGAGAGAGAGAGAGAGAGAGAGAGAGACGAATATGAGTTTTTTTTTTGGGGGGGGGGGATTTATTATATTTTGTTCGTTTTTAGGACTTTCTAGACCCATTGTTATTTTTTAGTAGCATTTTCAAGAAATATATTTCCACCGCTATAGTAATTAATATGTGTCACTTGAATTGATTTTGTCACTAAAAATAAACTATTGATTTCTTTGAAATAATAATAACATTAGTGATATATGGCCATGCAGAGTGGACGCCCCCATATGATACGCTCTTCTTTGAATTATAGTCGCTGGATATAAAGTCATTTGTTATCGGGCACAGGTACAGGTGCCCCAAATCAGAAGGTAAATTTAGAGAAAGGTAGAAAAAAGAAAGAAAATGAAACCGGGGAAATGCGACTTTAATAAAGTAAAGTAATTTACCTATACGACCCCTCCCACCCCACCCCTTAAGGCCTTGTTCTTTTCCACCCCCCCCCCCACTTGATGATGATAGGCATGCCCTGTCAATGGTGGACCAACGCTACGCCACAAAATGATGATCATATAGTAATATTAAATATTACAAATAATGGTGTAAATAATAATAATGATAATAATGATAATAATAAAGATACTACTACTACTACTACTACTACTACTACTACTACTACTACTACTACTACTACTACTACTACTACTACTACTACTACTACTACTACTACTACTACTACTACTACTACTACTACTACTACACTACTACTAATACTACTACTACTACTACTACTACTACTACTACTACTACTACTACTACTACTATACTACTACTACTACTAATAATAATAATAATGATAATAATTAAACTAATATCACTAATTTTATTATTAGTAATAATGATAGAAAACATAGTAATAATTATATGAATAATAATAATAATAATAATAATGATAATAATAAAAATAATACTTATGATAATAATGATACTACTACTAGTAATAATGATAATTATGACAATAATAATAATGATAAAAATGATAATAAATAATAAAAACAATGATAAATAATCATAATGATAATTCAACGTTTCATCACATGATTTTAATCGCAATCAAAGGGCCTTATCTTTTTTTTAAATTTTAAACAGGCCTATATGATTTGCAATATAGTTTTATTTCTAGTAGGCTTTTAATAGTCTCTTATTGAAAAATATGTAGGCTATATCGGTTAGCTAGGTCGGTATACTAGCATATTATTATTTTGAACAATCACATTGTAGACCTACTCCAATCTAAGCCTCAACCAAACACATATTTTTTATCAAAACAAGAATAAATACATGACACATGAAAAACTTTAAGTATACTTGTTATTGGTTATAGCAACAGACTGCACCAGCCGTGGCCATAGGATTTCCAAACTGTGTTTCTTGTCATCAAACTGCCGATAGACACACAAACTTACTCACCAGAGGGGAACGCGCCGAGTTATAAATGCAGACGGTGTTAATAAATCCTTAGTAATTATCCATTTTGAATATGAATGATAGATGACACAATTCAAATCAATCACGATATCCCAAATCAACGAAGGGAAGCCGAATAAAACAATACACGGTGATGATTAGACTCGCTGCAGTGCTATAGAGGCAACGCTATGTGTATTAATCCATTAAGTATCGAGGTTTATAGGCTTTCAACGAATAGTGGCGCTGAGCCATTTTTACAGCATGCCACGAATGTTTCCGATTAAACTTTCTGCCAACATTTGAAGGAGAGAGACCGTTTCCTCGCGTAAATCCCTGCACTTTTATAATGCAAAAACATTGACTGTTGAATACTTGTCGATTATGACAAAATATTCGGTTTCAATGTCAATGTTAAAGTTTCTTCTGTGTAGACTACGCGGGTTATGGGCCTGATATTTCCTTTTCTAGTTGAACGACGCAGGATGAATAAAGAAATTGAACTTTGGCACTTGTAAAAAGGGAATGACAACTTTCAAATCTCCAACCGTCGATTGATTAATCACAGAATTATCGAACGCCAAAACCTTTTCAGTCTTCCGTGAGCTGAACGTTCCAATCCCTGTAAAATCTAACACGTCATGATCACGACCAGACAATATCCTTCACAACAGAATTAAAACTTTCGTCGTATAAGCGACCGCTCCAATTCTCCAATATCTTCCTTTTTGCCTAGCTAGTTGGTTGGTTTCGAAGAAAGTGCTAAAAACGGTTGGGATCGCTCTCTCCAAGTTCCTTTAGGAGACGAGATTGAGCTCAAGTCGCTCGAAGACAACCCACTCTCGTTATAGAGGATTTGACAGATATTTATCTTTACTTTTCTTGCCTTTCACTCTTCGTTAAAAGTCGACTGCGTAGGCCAAGCCGAATCGCGATGGCTGTGATAATTTGAGGTTCCGCTGCCAAGTCGACACGTTTGATGACGAAGTGGAACGAAGCATGATGGATCTTAAAGTACATCATTCAATAATTATCGCAATCCAAGAAAAAAAGGGGGCAAAAGCAAACCCTTTTACCATTAACGCAAATTCCAAAACCAAATGGAGAGTAAAACAATTTGGTTTGGTGTTGTACTAATGATCTGTTGGTTTGTTTTTGTTTGTTTAGTTTTTTAATATGTTGTTTTTGCTGGGTTTGTTTAGTTCTGCTTTGTTTATGTAATTATTGTTTGTTGCTTGTTTCTTGTGTTGTTGCTTGTCAGAGATTTTTCGGTATTGTGTCCAATCCCCATTAAAAAAAAGATAATCCTAGATCCGCTCCTGCATGTGTTCCGTCATAATATTTCAAAATTCATACTAACTTATTTATTGATTTGGGGTATCTTTTTTTATCTGTCGATCCCAATCGCCATTCTTTATCCATATTAATGAGAAACTTGAATTAAATGCGTTCTTTTAATTTTTGTCGTTCACCCTTCATAAATTAGTAATCTATTCAGCGAGTATTTCAACATTCAGAAAACATGTTTATTCATTAATGCAGATTTTTTTCTTCTGTTGATCCACATCACGATTTTAAATGAGACCTTTCATTAATCTGTCCTGTTTAACAATTCGTTCACTTTCCTTCATTATTTTTCATTCTGCAATATTTATGTTCTTTGAAATGCGTATATAGGCTACTAAACGACCGAGACCATTATTTATTCATTTATCAATATTTTGTTAATAAAAAATCATACCTTTAAAGCCTGGTATGGAAGAAGAGCTATTCGAATGGGTTAGATTTAAATAAATAAAAAATACACGCAAAAAGAATTTAAGCACGATTTCGTTTATTCCTGCTTTCTATGCACTCTGATTGATTCATATAAACATTAAAAATTTCATTCATTTTTACAAATTAATTCTAATGGGCCCTATTCATGTTTACATAGTTCTTTTCTCATGTATTATTTTGCCTTACACTCAATTATTTTCATTCAAGTTCAGGCGCTATTCATCTAACGTCAATCGTTCATGCATGGAGTCTAGACCTATTTGTCTTTTCAACAGTTTTTTTTTTGTATTGTCATTCAAAAGTAGTTATCGTTTATTCATGCGTCAGTTAGAATTAAGAAATTAATTCGTACACTTGACTTCAGTATAACGTGTTCATTCTAATGGACACATTTAGTTATTAATTAATCAGTGGTGATATTAATTTTATGCAGTCATTAGTGCATTCAGGGGTATACATTAGTTGCTCAGTAAACATCAATTGTATTGATCAATACACATTGACGCCTTCATCATCTACAGTTAACAACTAAATTATTCACACCCTTACAAAGTTTTGTGATTTTATAAGTATGTGGAAAATTGATTTGCTCCGATTTATGTTTCTTGAGAATGTGACATATTAATTAGAGCTTATACTTCTAAGAGTATTAAACAAAACAATGCCCTTATTCAACCAGTCCACCTTTCATTCTTGAAGTTACGAAAAACACAAAAGCATCACATTTACAAGGGGTGTGAATAAATTAGTTGTTAAGTCACGGTATCCATTCTCTGCATGTATCAATAAATGTATTAAATGCATTCATCTATATAGAATCAATGAATACATTAAATGCACCAATCGTAACTTTCGTTAACCAATACACTATTGTTGTATTGATAATATATGCAATTTCTCTATGCACATTCCCATTTCTTAAAAATCATAATATCCTTGATTGTATTTTAGCTTTTTAATCTGTATGAATGATATTCAATGTGACACTATATAATTATATAAGCTTTCATTTTGTATAAATATTTTCTCCAATTCTCTCTCTCTCTCTTTCTCTCCTTTTCTCTCCTTTTCTCTCTTTCTCAGTCTCCCTCACCTACTTCTAATTACTTCGTTCTTTTCACTATCCTCCTCTCGATTCCCTCTTCTCTCACCCCCCTCCTTCTTCTCTCTCTTCAAGTTTTTGCTATATCTCTCATTGCGATATGTGAACATAATTTGATCCTGTTTTAAGAATACCAAAAAAGCCATGCACTTAATTACTTTTAAATGCCGCATCTTTGCTTTTTAATGTTTTCACATTGTGTGATAATTATTGTTACAACATGGATGCGCAAGTGAAGTTTCTTTTTATCTTGTAAACTGAGAGTAATTGAGCCTGCGGGCTGCCAGGTTACCATTACAAGCTATGCTCTTCTATAAGTTCCTGCACATTTCACAGTTTTGTACTTTTCTTGTCTGGGTTTAGTTGTCAAACATATTTGGTGATATATATAACTTGAGTCTGATTAATTTGTCAGTGACTATACAATCATTTTTTTTAATTATTAAACAATATGTCTTTTAGTATTTTTTGATATCTGTACTGAATCTGCATGTGAAATGTGAAACCAATAAGCTCAGACTCAAACTCAAACTCGTTCGGTCGTCCACCATGTGCATTAGGCCTGTGCATGCATGCAGTCTAGATGGGCTATCTTGAGTGGAGCTTTGTATGGGGTTTGGCTGCAGGAAAGAGCACGAGAAACGAAGAGACAAACTATTCTGACGTAGCCCCTTCCCCCGTGCTTCTGACTCACGGAATTGATGGCCAAAAAACCGGAAGCGACTTGTTAGGGGTAGCTTGAAATCTGTGCGAACCTAGCTGCAATTTATGGGAAGGGGTGAGAGAAGAGGTGAAGGGAAAGAGAGAAATAGAGAGAGATCGAGAGGGATAGAGAGAGATATAATAGAGATAGAGAGAGAGAGAGAGAGAGAGAGAGAGAGACAGAGACATTGCAGAGAGAGATAGAGAGAGATAAATGGAGAGATCGAGAGAAAGAAAGAGAGATCAAGAGAGAGATAGAGAGAGAGAGAGAGAGAGAGACAGAGACATTGCAGAGAGAGAGATAGAGAGAGATAAATGGAGAGATCGAGAGAAAGAAAGAGAGATTAAGAGAGAGAGATAGAGAGAGAGAGAGAGAGAGAGAGAGAGAGAGAGAGAGAGAGAGAGAGGGGGAGGGAAGGGAGGAAAAGAAAGGGGAGCAGGCGGGGGCGCGGGTTCGGTGAATTATTTGATAATTGCATTGCAGTCTTATATAATTATATGGATGTACCTTTGACCAGAGGCGGCGAAGTGGGGGGCACAAACAAAAAAGGGCACTTTCTGGAAAAAAGGGCACCTTCAAAGGGAAATCTCAAAGCATAAAAATATACAAGTTTTTAGACATTGGTATATACCCCTATATTGTGATTACATTATCAGGGATGATTTTAATATTTGTTTCTCTTTATACATCATAATTATAAGATATTGGTTAAGCATCATACTTTGCAGTTGGATGCGATGGTCTGAAAATTCATTTGCGAGCGAGAAAATTGTTAAAGATTTGTGAGGTCGCAGCACGAAAAATTACATCTTATAAAGAGGAACAACCCAATCCTGATGGGATTATAAGCACATTCTCATAACGGAAGACTGAAAAATTAAAGACCTTTGATAAGTAACATAATTATAATATCCATAAATGCGAGCGAGCGTAGCGAGCGAGCTTTGGAGAAAATTGCTCTTAGTAGCTTGAAATTAGGGGCACGTTTAATAATGAGAGGAAAAGGGGACACTTATAATAAGGAAAAGGGGTACTTATTAGAAAGGAAAAGGGGCACATGTGAAAATATAAGGTGCGTTTATCCGAGTTAAAAAGGGGTAGTTTTTAAAAGGGGAAGGGCACTTCTTACAAAGGAAAGGGGGCACTTGTCAAAGCAAAAGGGGCACCTCTCAGATTTGAATAGGACAGTTATCAGAGGTGAAGGGGGCGCTTATCAAAAGTGAATAAGGGCGCTTCTCGTACCTGAAAAGGGGCACTTACTAGAGATTAAAAAGGGGTAAGTGTCAAAATAAAAGGGGCACTTATCAGAGGTGGAAAGGGGAAGGGGCACTTAAAAAAATTAATAGGGGCACTTGTCAAAGTAAAAGGGGCACTTTTCCTATGTAAAAAGGGGCACTTTTACAAAGTTAAAGGGGCACTTTTCCTATGTAAAAGGGGGCACTTTCAGGGTACTTGAAAAAGTGGGAGGGCACTGTGCCCCCTGCCCCCCGGAGCGCCGCCTCTGCCTTTGACGTCTAGCTCTTCAAGTTTCTTGGGAACTAAAGGACAATAATAATTTACCCCCTTTCCCTTCGAAAGCTCAGGCCTGTCGAGATTGCACAATTTTTGGATGATACGCAAATGTTTTCGTCTCTACCAGACAAAACAACATTCATAATCGTCGCTGAAAGAGTAAAAGCTAATACATGTCATTAATTGTCATGGCATTGCTGATGGATGTGATCAATTGTGCCACTGCATGATAAGCTCGAACGCTTGCTACACGCCGAAGAGGCACGACGACACCGGTAGAATTACACCGGTCGCCATCTTGTTTCCTCGAAACAATTCCAGAACAATGCCTTTAATTATTAATTTTTGTTCTAATATTTATACCAAATTTTCATCTATAATATTCTATAGAGTTTAATGAATGTGATACTGAAGCGTCATCTATCGATAGGATCTCTATAGTCCGGATACGACAGGACATGCAGTTTCTATAAAACAAAAGTTACCAGCTAGAGGCAAAAAAGAAGATCAAGAACAATAACAATAATAACAACAACAACAACAATATTAATAATAATAATGATAAGAATAATATTAATAATGATATTGAGAATATTAATTAATAAATATTCAAGGAGAGGAAAAAATACAGCTTCCTTTTGGCTGGAAATGCTTTGTGGTCAAGATTTAGCATAATTTCCGGGCATTCTTTTTATTGCATGGAGAGTCTTTAGGTGAAAAATAAATTTATTGAGATGTGAGGGCATATAAGGCAAAAGAACATGTGACTTTAAAAAAAAAAAAGAAAAAGAAAAAAAAAGTAATAATAAAAGTTTTGGTATGATTTTCATCCCTTAATATACATTATCACAAAGTTGTGGAGGTGGAGGTGGGGGAAGGGCCGGGGGTTGTAGAGTTGAAGAAAACAAATCAAATCATATTCCTGTATATCAGATCTTTGTTGACATAAACTCTAAATGTTTGTAGAAATAAGTAAAAGAAAGAAAAGGTAAATTTGATGTAATTTTGGCAAGTTCAATAGTATTTTATTCATAAAGCAATGACAAAAGCAAATAATTTCTCTCATAACCTAATAATAAATGGTACGCTCCATGGTACCTAATCTTAGTACAGCATAATACGGAAGCAACCACATTCAAAACGGGAACATACAAATAACAACATCCATGAGGGACGTCTCTGCATATTTTCTTCACACCACCGACTCACTAAAATGAGTATGTGCCGGCAAAATACCTTGCTGGCTTTCAACTTTGATACACTATACAAATCTTTTACTTTGAATTATATACACTCAATACTTACATTCACAGATACACTAAATATTGGTTGCCTCATAAAGCTCATACAAATATGAAGAGGTAAACGTCAGCGTTTTTTTCTCCTCTCTTTTATTCTTCAAATGTGTAAATGATATCAACTGCGGGCAGCAAAGGTTTTCAGCGTATTTACTGAGCTCTATGTTGAAGGATACAGAAATGCGGGGCATGTTACACTGATGTCATAATCAAAAGAATAACACTGCAGTTTACCAAAGCATATCTGAATGAGGATTTATACATGTACTTCTTGAATTAGAATCATTTTAAGTTTTGAAAGATTTGACAAATTTGCTTTTAGACCTTCATCTCTGAGGCTTATAGATGTACAAATGTCATCAAACATCTCTTCCAAAGTGCCTGTATAAATCATAAAAGGATTACCGGTAGTCAAACTGGTATGCTGTGTAGACAAAACATGTTAACTGCGGTCAAAATTCAATACAAAAACACTCATACCTGTAAATATAAATAAAACTTAATAGAAAAAGTGTTCATAACAGTTTTTTTTCTCTCTCTATTTTTTACTTGGTACAATACTATCAAGAGTAGCAAGTGACATTTTGAATCAAAATTATCATCAGTTCCTTTTGAAAATAATAACAGAAAAGCTATTATTTCACAATGATAATTGTAAGACTTGTCTGTAAAAGTTGACAGATTTAAGAAATACCTCGCTTAGATTCCAGTAAGTATGAAGGCCAAATGGGACTAATAATAATTTTCAAATAATGTTTCGTGCTTGTATGGTCAATACTGTTTGTTTCAAAGTGGTAGCCCTTATCTTAAAGCGAAACTGGACTAATGAACTTTCTGCCTTAGCATACTGTTTATGTTTATTGCACAGGGCCATCTCATGGTCAACATACCAACAGTCTGTAACCCAATACATGTACCTAATTTCCACTTCACAGACTGAGAACTCAATACAAGAACCAACAGCGCAGCTACGGAAGCAGCGAGTTACAGGACCATACTGCTACAGCTGACCCGAGATGGTGCTAGAGGGGATTTTGTGGTAGTGCTTTTAGTAAAGTATGGCTTTAACTGATACCTACTTAAGAGCTACATCTGGTTGAAGGGCAGAGAGTGCAGAGAACTGTCTGGCAAAATGACATGCATGAACCACCTGGGGTTTTGAACCCACAACCTTTGTATTCCCAATCCAGTAGTCAAACCATGAACAATGACACTTCTAGAATCAGTAAGTCCACATTGTAGTAAGTTAGTTATTTGTTACAATTTGTTTTTCTTCAAGAAAATGCAGAAAACAGGAAGATCACCTAGGGAAGTTTTGTAGACCTTGGTCAGCTCATCACAAATATTGGTGACCTGATAAATTTATGGCTATCTTGTCTGTGAATTTGGCCAAACACCCCCCAATCAACATGGTCTAGGAAAGGCCTTGGCTACAAGTGGGAAGGGTGTCAGTCATTTAGAAAACCTGGAGCTTCCGCAAATGAATTTAGCCACTTGATTCCAGGACCATGTTTTAGAAACCTTGTAATTCATTTCAGTAAATGTCTAGTGATGCTATTGTCTGATCAACTTAAGGTTTTGTGAAAAATTTAGTATTCTTTTAAATCCCCAAGTATGCAAGTTACGTAAATTAGGTATACATAGTGAACTAAATCCAAGGCATTTAAGCTGTACGAAAACGATGGTTAGAACCAATATAGATCCTAGCTAAGCCAAATTCAAACCATTCATGGGTATGTATGCGCTGTAAATAGCTTATGAAGTGATCACACAAGGACCAATCCTATTAATGAATCAGAAAACAGTCTTGGATATCTCCATCAGCAGAACATAGATGTAAAGTGATATACTCGCAGGACTAAACATTTGTGAAATAAAACAATTTAGGGAACTCTACATTTCATATGGCTAGGGTATGTCAACATAATAAAAAATATATCAAATGAATGAAATGAAAATTTGGCATCAAGACAATTGATATCACATTAGTGATGTAGCCAATCTTGCCCATATCTAAATTGCATAATATATAAAATCAACAATCATCCTCTGATAATAATAAATTATTTTTTCTTTCATAATGATGCATGAATCTCTGGTGCAAAATAAGTACTTGTAATAAATGGCTGTTTTATCAAGAAACAGCAAAGATCAAATGTGGTCTCAACAGAATGGAGAAGCTGTAGGATCCTGTGTCTTGAACATGTCTTTCAGTTGGATCTCGGGCTCTTCCGCAAGTTGAGCGATTGCTGCAGCCATGTCACCGTCTCCCTCGCCGTTGCCAGGGATCTGAATTTGGAGGGTTATTTGAGGAGAGTCCCTCCCGCTCTTAGTCCTTGGATCCCCACTGGGGAAATTAGTCCTGGTCTTACCACCAACATCAAATGATGTAAGACCTTGCGGTTGACTATGATGTGCACTGGGTACCTTCCTGTGAATTATCCCACCGCTACCACTTAAATTGTCCGGGTCTCCACTAGTCGTGTCCGCTTCCGCTATGCCAGAGCGCTTCTGTAGCTTAGGGATAGAGAATCCTTGCAATTTGGCCTTGTGGTCGGGCAGCTGTTTGCGAAGGTCAACATCCTGGAGTTTTGGGATGTTTAGCCTTTCGTCAATATCTTGAGGTGGTAGGCTGTCTGACTGAGAAGGACTCCCACCTCCCGGGTTGCTACTGCTCATTTGCCTCATGAGCCTAGGATCACGACTCTCTGTAGGAGGAGCTTTCCTGGGATCGCGAGATTCTATTTGCGCAAGTCTTGGATCTCTTGATTCTTGAGGGGCTTGTCTTGGATCCCTTGGATCCTGTGCTGCTTGTCTTGGATCAAGGTTTCTAGGGTCTTTTAAAGCAACCCTTGGGTCATTGGGATTACTCCTAGGGTCATTTGGAGCAGGTCCTCTAAATCTGTTCATTGCCTGATCTCCTTGGACTGGACCACCTGGAAAGTTTGGAGGGCCTAATCTATTACCCAGTCCTTCTGACATCTGCCTGATCCCAGAAGGCCTATTGAACGGAGGACGTGGACCAGGTCCAGGCCCTATTCCCATTCTTGGCCCTGGTCCCTGGAAAGGTGGACCTCTTGGTGGCATGTTCATGTCTGGGGGAGGCATATCCTGAGGAAACCCACCCATCAGGGGGCGTGGTCCACCAAATGGTGGTCCCATTCCCCTAGGCCCTGGTCCTTGCATGAAAGGAGGACCTGGCATTGGCCCAAGTGGTGGTCTAGGGCCCGGTGGAGGTAAGGGTAGAAGTCCATCATGAGGTGGAGGTCTAGGGCCCATGAGTCTCATTCTTTCATTGGGGGTCGGCAGGAGAGCAGGGGGCATGCTGTTACCACCCATGTCAGGCATGTTGGGCATGTTTGGCATGTTTGGCATGTTTTGCAGGTTTGGAGCCATAGACCTTGGGTCTCTGTTCATACGTGGATCCTTAGGACCCATGTTAGTGCTATCATCAGGACCACCCTGGCCACTTTGCATCCTGGCAAGCCTGGGATCTCGTTTCATTCTAGGGTCAACAGGGCCTTGGCTTGGTGGCACTGTCATGCCGGGTTGGGCCATTTGATTACCAGGATTAAACGGAGGAAACGCGGTCTTGGGAAAGTTGGGCTGACTTTTCAGTTCAGTTGGAGTAGTCAATTCAATAGGTTGCAGTGATGGCCGATCATCCGGATCATTAATGGAATACTTATTGTCCTTCCAATGGAACACTCTAAAACGCATATCTGATTTGTCTTTCTTTTCCCTCCCTGCACGAGGGTCTGATCTACCTGGTTCACGAATACATTCGATCAGTCTAAACTCCTCGTTGGTTGGTGACATGGGAGAGTCCAAGATTTCAGTCTGAGGAGAAGTAGGGGTGAGAGATGCAGGTTTGGTGGAGGGACCCTTCTTGACAAAATCAAGAAGATTAAAAGTTACTTGATTACCAGTGCTTGTGGGTGGCGTGGTTGTGGTCTTTCCAGCGAACAGATTGGCGAGCGCTTGGGATTTGAATGGAGGTGAGTTTCTTGACAGCATCAGTGGACATACCCTTACCAGTAGAAACACCAGGATCTGATGGTTGCTCTGCAGATTTCTGGGAGATCGCCATAGGCTCATCTTTCTTCTGACTATTTGATCTTTTCTTTGATCCTTCCTCTTCATCGCTAGAATACCAGCTGGCTTCGTCTTGAGCTGCAAATTATCAGAAATAAAAGATATATGTCAGTTATGTAGCACTCTGCCTCTCCTGTCTTGCTTGAATTTTTACTTGCTCCATGGGGTTTCCTTATAAATAGTAATGTGGTTCATTAAAACCACTATCGATATATATTTGAAATTACTATTAACAACATTACAACAATTGTTTTAGGAATGTTTAGAGGTATGTATAGATCCAATAATCATAATATATCAATGACACCTTAGGAATACAGGAAAACACAGTCAGGATTCACTTGTGCTAAGTGCTTTGTTAAAATTCTCTGTCACAAACTGTTTAATATACTTACATGACTTTTGCTTGCTATTATCATCAGATTCTGAGTTGACATCGCTGCCCGACTTTCCATCATGCTGCTTCTGCTGTATCCTCATAAACAGTGCTTTCTGCTTTGCAGGGATTGAGGGAAGGATGGACTTGGTTTCTGGCTTCTGCCCTGCAGGAGGCTCTTGAGGGGGTGAGGGCTCAGGGGACAGTTCACCCTGGGCAGGTCTGGAAGCACTGGACGGTGCAGGGGCAGGGTCGTTTGGTTGACTGGACTGTTCCATGTCTTCTTGGGTAGGAGATTTACATGTAGTACTGGTGTCTGTTGGAGGAGATGAAAGCAGGCTCTTTCTTTCCTGGGGATTGAAGTCACTTGAAGAGATTTCTGCAGAAGAAAAAAAAAAAAAATAATAATCTTGTATTTATAATCCATTGCTTACAGGAACAGGGTGGTTACTTGTTACGTTTATTTAGCCTAGGACAATGGAAGAATTCAATGGTCAACACATTTACAAGTATCTCCTTAAAAATTCTCTCCTTCATTAGAAATGTACACAAGTATCTTAAAGCCCCACTGTACTACTTGTAGCTACTTGCTCCATCTATATAGAAAACAATGCCTAAGCGGTGCCTGTTGGTTCCCCATGATCCTCTTTTTCTTATGTTAATTGAGAGCTGAGTTGATGAGATAACCAGCTGTCAGTGACCACGCTAATCCCTCTAATCCCTCCTGGCCAAACTAGTGCAGAGGGGCTTTGTCAAATTGCTTTAAATTTAAAGTTTCTTATCATCTTATTCAGCAAGGCTTGAACACACTGCAATTATGCAATGACTTTCATCACATGAACAAAATCCCTTGTGGGGGTAAACTCCAAATGATATGGAGTTCTCTTGTTTAAGTGTTCTATGATCAAAAATTTTAACAGCAAAGAAGTTCTGTAACGGGAGGAGCAACATATCTGACACTTCTCAAGATTCTGCACTAGAAGAGCTCGATTTTTTTACAGTCATTTGTAATACAATGCAACAGGCGAACTTGAGATTATCCATTGACTAACCTTTGTCTGAATTTGCAGAGTTGTCCTCACTTTGAGAGCTTGGTAAAGGTGTAGTCTCTGGGCCTCTGTTGAAATCCATCTCCTGTTGCTCTTGCCTCTGTTGAGTAGAGTCCTGTATCTGGGCTTGGTCGTGACTCGATCGTGCCAGAGACACAAACTGATTGACCATTTCATAGGAGTCTTGGTGCTGATACCGGTCCTGCTGATACTGGTCCTGTTGATACTGATCCTGGTATCGACCAGGTCCCTGGTGGTCCTGGAACTGTTCTTGGTGATCCTGGAACTGTTCTTGGTGGTCCTGGAACTGTTCTTGGTAGTCTCCTTGAGGCGGACCATGGTGCTGGGGCTCAGCGTATTCAGGATTTTCGGCTCCATAAAAGGACATTCTTGATGGAACATTGGGAAATTGAAAAACAAAAAGAAAAAGATATATCTATATTAATAAATTGTTGTTGTTGGTTTAGATTTGTTTTAGCACTTGTCCTGTCATCATTAAATGAGTAGTATTCACATAAGATTTCCATGTGCAGTGTTTTTGCAAGAAATCTGAAGCATGTTATCTTTTGGCCAAGTATGTAGCAGTTTCCGGTCATTTACAATTCCTCACTAAGTGTACAAAATTATTCGAAATCCCAATAAATCCCTGCCTTTTCAAACAATATTTGAGTAAATTTACTCGTTTAGAATAAGTCAGTATCGTGTGAGGACAATTACTTACATTGACAAACCAATGAATATGTTACAGGTGCTATAATAGGAAAGGTTGCAGCCAAGTGAAGAAAATAATACATGGAAACAAATAAGGAATGACCTCTGGGAAGCTTTGGAATACTTCAAAAAGAGCACTGGAAAATAATACCTCGTTTCTACAATGGGAAATCTCAAAGAAAGCTCAAGAGAACAAGCAGTATTGTTTTAATTAAAAGGACTAACACTTCGGTTGCTTTGTTCACCTCCCTGCAAGGCCAGGTGTTTGCCACACATGAAGGTGAGGTACTGCCAAACACTTAATCATAATAATAATTTAAAGAGTTCAGATGGTATGGTGAAGATAGATAGATACTCACTGTCTGGGTTGGTTATCTGGAGGAGGTTCAACATCTATATCCAGCAGAGATGGTATGTGACTTGTATCTCCTGGGGTAGGTAGGAGACCCTTGGTCTTGGACGGAGAGCGAGGGCGCTCATCGTACTCTTCAAACGAGGACAGGGACTAAAATGAGAGATGTTCAATTAGTTAGGTATATGTGCCTATAGCCAAAACATCACTAAGAGAAAAACTGTATATTTTTAGTAAACAGGAAAAAAATGGCTCTTTTAAACATTTTATAAACCAAGCAGTCTGAGGTATAAAAGAGATGACATATTCTGAAAAGATATTACACATTTAATTACAGCAGGAAGATTTAGCCTTATTATTTCTGCAATCAATATTCAATGTCTAATCTCCACTTTGCATGCAGAACTTGAATTTCTGATGAAATTGCAGGGCCCCCGTTTCATAAAACTTGTTATCAATGACAAATGTCACATATCTTTAACAATTTTACTCTCAGTCAATCAAATGCAACGATATCAGTAGCTAATAACAAATTGAGGTTGGATTTAAATATAAATAAAAATACAAACAGATAGATAACAATGGCAGAAATAATGTACACAAAGTCAAAGAAACTGTGGAATATGATACATAAATATATATATGAATAACAATGTGCTACAATCAAATTATTATACCTGGGGTGTTTCACAAAGACTAAGATTGACTTTAAGTTGGACTTAACTATGGCAGGCTGTTCATGCCATCGGTTGCTCTCACCATTGGTCTCTCAATTATGATCTTTAGATAATATTTTTCCTTCAATAATCAAAAAAGGTAAATTCTGTAGATTTGTGACCACGATTTGTACGTCCCTTGAGAAACCAATGGAGGAATGGTTAGAGGAATTAATGGCATGATCGAAAGGCCTGCCATAGTTAAGTTCAACTTAAAGTCGATCTTAGTCTTTGTGACTCACTTCCATGATCAAATAACTTAATTTAAGCTCATTTAATGGGAAACCTACCTTCTCCAGGAGCATCTTGGTGTGAGGATTGAGAAGTCCGTGGGAGAAGCGGCACTTGTCGCCTTGGAAGCATTCAGATCCAGAGTGATAGTACTTGCACGGGAACTCACGTAGATTGGAAGTTAAGGAAGGTACATCAGGAGCATGAAGGAGGGCACTCTTTGGTAAATAGGCCCAACGAAGAATGGTCTTATTAGGACCAGGGGTGGTATAGAAATGGTAACCTGGTCCTGGTCTATCAGGGTCTATGGCTTTGGGATCAATGTCCTTGTCACCTGGTTCGGATTCTTGCACAGGGACCCACATCCCAAGACCAGTATCATCTAAGTCCACCTCCACTTTCTTAGCTTTTAACTTTGTCATTTCATAGCGGACCCAATACTCTGCAAAGTCCAGAGCATCGGAATACATATTAGAGGTATCTGCACGGAACCAGGACCCAACAGGTGTGTCTAGTTCCTGGACCAGATCAGGACGATAGGCTAACTGGTCAGGTGTCATCCAACACCAAAGTCTTTTTTCAATCTCTAAATCTTCTTTGGTTGGGACCCATGGGGGTAGACCAGGCTCTGGCCATAGGTCCTGGTCTAAGTCACTAGCTAGGTCCATATCAGACTTGGCATCAACCTTCCTCTCTATCTTGTCCATCCTCTCTCCTCTTCTCCAATTATCGCTATTGCTGGCGACTTCGTCCTCAGAATTTTCCGGACTACGGTTACCATGGCTACAGTCCCAAAGAGACAACAAGGGACCAAGTTAAGGAAATGTGCTATTATAGGACAACTACATTTCTTTGTCTCCATCTTATCAATTCATATTCATAGGTTAATAATCAATTAATTATTTCTCTGAAATTACAAATTGAACAGCTTGGAAACTATGAAAAATTAAAGGAAAAAGATCAATAAATTGCTTCTCTCCTACCCTAAAACCTACATGTATATAGATCAAACTTTCCAAACAGGTGCACCCTATTATACATGTATGTGCATGTCTCTTCAACTTTTTAAAGTGACTCTATGCTAAAACCTTCCTTTTAGAACAATAACCCTGGTCCCTTGTGTCTTAAAGAACTTTTTCCAAGTTTAAAAGAAAAACTTATCCTCTGAGCAAAGCCGTTGCAAATTAAAATAGTTTTTTTCAAAAATAAAAACAGTTAGAGATTAGCTGCCCCATTGCGACGCGAATCCCATCAAAGGGTTTCCATTAAAGTTGTTCTTGAAGGAAATATGTCTGGAGAGAGGAGTGGTAGGAGAGAGGCAAGTTGCGGCAACTTGGTGCAATAACATGGACGGTTATTGCAGCAAGAAACACAGAGCCTATCTGGCAAAGGAGTAAATCAAAATGGAATATAACTTGACAAAATAATCAATTTCAGGCTTAGTATGACAAAGACTAGAATTTAGGTAGTACCTAATAGAAAGAGCATCACATTTTATTTTATTCTTTTCTGGATGGGGTGAAAGTGGTGTATGGTGACAGTTACACAACGCCATTTGACCTCTGTTAGTCTCTTCTACAGTAATTGTATATCCATTAGAATATGAATTTGACAGCAAACTATAATCTAACAGTAGCCTTTAAATCACGACAGAGATTAACTATCAAATGATAACACAATCTCTCAAACTCGAGGCAAAAATGAATTTAGCAAAATTTAATTAAATGTGATGCTCTTTTGTGTTTTGTAAAGTGAACATTATCATTTATTAGTAATCATTGTAATGTTAAGTAAACACACAAAAAAATCAACTGTACAACGACCCAAAATAGGGCCAGTAAGCTCAATGTACGGGGCTTCCAGCATGTTCGTAATGCTCTGATTTCGACTTTTTGAGTGCCAGATAAAAAAGGTTTTGTATGTCTGTATTCGTTGCTTATTCTTCAATTTGTTAGTACCAATATTGTCTTTATTATGTCTGGTATGTTAACCCATTGCCTACTGGAGCCGGATGGCCCACATGTTAAGCCTATGGCAATTCATGAATTCAGTAGTCAACGGTTTAAATTGAATAAATAAAAGAAAAAAAGGATATCATGCATGTACAGGCAAGTTTCTCCTTTATTGCAGAAGCCGCTGACGTAGAATTTACAGAGTTCCTGCTTCCGTTGCTGTGTCAGATCATGGCTGTAGGTGCAGTTCTCGCCCTGTAATGTAAAACAAATGAATATCATACAATCATTGAGCTGCATAGTTTCGCAGAAGGGCCTTTGCTTTCAGCTGGAAATAACCAACCTGTAATAATTAAGTTTGACATCAAGTTATAAGCTTATAGAAACTTTCTTAGTCGCGATGATACTTATTGGCACATGACACTCCATCTGTAGCATCCATAGAGCAGATGCATCTCCATTGTAGTGCATGCCTGACATATCAACACAAGGTGGTGCTAATAACTTTTAGACTTATAAATACTCAAATGAAGTTTGAGATATATCGTTACACACCCAGTACTTGCATAATGGTGGAAGCAAGTCAATAGGTAAATATGTATGTATAAAGTAAGTACGTACATTTAAAAGTACATGTAATTAGGTAGGTAGGTCAATTAATTAGGTAGGTAGATTAAGTATATACTTAAGTAAGAGAGAGATACGGACTGACCTTCTTACAATGTCCTTCAAGGTAAAATTTACAGATGGACCCCATTTTGGGGGAACACCCATGTATAGAATTATATAAGTATGTACATTTGTAAGTAAGTCGGTAGGTTAAGTTAAGTAAATAATTGAGTAAGAGACTGACCTTCTTGCAGCGTCCTTCCAGGTAAAATTTACAGATGGACCCCATATTTGTGGAAACACCCATGCATAGAATTAAGTAAGTATGTACATTTGTAAGTAAGTCGGTAGGTAGGTTAAGTATACAATTGAGTTAGAGACTGACCTTCTTGCAGCGTCCTTCCAGGTAAAATTTACAGATATTTGTGGAAACACCCATGCATAGAATTAAGTAAGTATGTACATTTGTAAGTAAGTCGGTAGGTTAAGTTAAGTAAATAATTGAGTAAGAGACTGACCTTCTTGCAGCGTCCTTCCGGGTAAAATTTACAGATATTTGTGGAAACACCCATGCATAGAATTAAGTAAGTATGTACATTTGTAAGCAAGTCAGTAGGTTAAGTTGAGTATATAATTGAGTAAGAGACTGACCTTCTTGCAGCGTCCTTCAAGGTAAAATTTACAGATGAGATGAAGCATCATCTTCTGCTCTCCTCTCGGTTCTTTGGGTGGTTTGGGTCCGATAGCACCACGCCCTCTGCCTTTCCCTTTCAGCTTAGCTGCCTGAGCTATCTTCTTGAGTTTCTCCTGGATGAAACTCTGAAACATAACATAAAACAAGCATTCAGAGAGAGGGATTAAGACACAATAGATACTTTTATTTATTTATATATATCTATTTCACTCAATAAAAAAGAATGAATTTGTACATCTATGTACATTTACGGTGTATAAATCATATAAATATAGAGCAGAAAAAACAAAAACAAGATGGAGAACAGGTTGAGTGAGGAGTCTGAGGATCTTCAAAACTATTGTCCACTTTATCCAATAAATTTAAATGCAGATTTTTAAAACTTAAAGCAGTTCACAGCTGCCCCTGTGCCCCGATTCATGAAACATTTCATCAATAACAAGTGTCAAATTTCTGAAAAAAATTTGCTCACAACCAATCAAAGCAATGACTTCAGTAGCTTACAACAGTAACATTCCTGCCAAACTTTTCAAAGCAAAAATTAGGAATTCCTCAAGGCTAAATTAGGGAAACAGTCATATTATATACTTTTTACACAGAAGTTTCCAGAAAAATAAAAGAATCTTGGGTTCATAATGTTTAATTTTGAGGGCCAAAAAGTAGGAATGATTCCTCCCAAATTGGAATGGTTGGCAGCTATGCAGTTACTGTAAGTAGTTAATGATATCAAGTTTAATGACACCTGGGGGTGTTTCACAAAGACTAAGATTGACTTTAAGTTGGACTTAAATATGGCAGGCAGTTCATGCCACTGTTTGCTCTCACCATTTACTGGCATTAGTCTCTCAAGGGACGTACAAATCATGGTCACAAATCTACAGAATTTACATTTGTTGATAATTCATTATTGAAGGAAAAAATATTACCTAAATATCATAATGGTGAGAGCAAACAGTGGCATGAACGGCCTGCCATAGGTAAGTCCAACTTAAAGTCGATCTTAGTCTTTATGAAACACTCCCCAGGCCCTGTACTCACATTTTTGGCACCAGGGGGCGGCTTTCCTCTCCCTCTACCCCTGCCGCGCCCTCTCGGTGCGCCTCCCATATGGGTATGCATCTCCTCCTCTGATTCCTCCTCTCCAAACCTGGGTAAGGAGAGTCAATATGATAGCATTGCTAGTTATATAATAAAGTTGGATTTTTTTTTTTTGGGGGGGGGTTGAAATTATGGTTTATTTTTTGTTATAAAGATTATATCTTCTCAGAACTTTATAGATCAATCTCTATGACTCTAAAGATTGGTCAATACAATTCTGAGAAGATATAAACTTTATCTATCAAGAATAATCCATAATTCCATATTGACAAAATCACTTGATGAAGAAATGTAAGAGCGAAACATATATATCCATGTTGAATGCACATTGAATACTGAATTGAAACTACAGTCCTGAAGACTCCTGATAAGGCTTGATAAATCAGAGTATTGCAGGTATTCCATTGTAAATTACGAATGTTTATAAACCAATTTGTTGTGATACAACTTATCAAAGCTACAGGCCCGTTCAAAGTTCACACATTCACTTTGGATCTCTCGTTATGTTGGCTTTGTGGCCCTCTCATAGGCCATTTTCATAATGTAATCAAGTTTAATGCACAAGTCTTTGTTAAGTGCTTCATTACAAATCATTTCATATTTTCATTCACCTGTTACAAATAATTGTATTTCAATAGCCGGAATGCGAATTGCACAAATTACATGTTGCTAGGTAGGACAAGCCATAATGTTTGTCCTACCTAGCAACAATGAATTAAATAATTGTAACACGGCACTTAACAAAGATTTGTGCATTAAATTTAATTACATTACAAAAATGTTCTATCAAAGCCTGTCTGCACTTGTTTGGCCAGGAGGGATTAGACCTCCCTGCATGGTCACTGACAGGTGGTTAATTTATCAAATCTGCTCTCAATTAACATAAGAAAAAGGGAATCATGGAAGACCAACGGGCACCGCTTAGGCATTGTTTCCTATACAGAGGGCGCAAGTATGTACCTACAAGTAGTGCAGACAGGCTTTACACACAGAAACCTGCCCCTAGAACCAACTTTTGCTTTCCTGCAGGGAATCGCCCGAAGTATGAAAGGTGTTCACTCACCCCTCTTGATGAGCTTTGTACTTCCTCATCTCTTCCTCCCAGGAGTCAGCTCCGGAGCTCCTGTATCCTCCCTCCTCCTCCTCCTCTTCCATGCCTTGCATCCCCCACATCTCTCCTCTCCCAGGTATCCTCCTCTCACCATGCCCCCTCCTCCCTCTTCCTCTCCCTCTCCCTCTCCCTCTACCAGTCCTCATCCCATCATCAAGATCATCTCCTCCTTCTTCGTTCCAGACTTCGGCCTCGTCTGGTTCTGAAGGGTGTCTTCTTTCTTTGTGGACGGATCGTCTCTTACGTGGGGGGACTCGTCCTCCGTCTTCTTCCATCTGGACTCTTCCTTCTTCTTCTGGACTCTGTTAATGTACAGATATAGAGAAAATATAAATTTGATGTTTTTTTGTGATTTTTGTATCTCAAGAATAAAAGGAAGACTTGATGAATTAGGACCTTTATTGAATACTTTCAGACGTAAGCTTTCATATGTCACATTCTCAAGAAACTATAATTAGGACAAATTAATTTTTCACAAACTTAAAAAGTGTCTGAATAATTTAAGTGTTATCTGTAATAACAAGACAAGGAAGAAAGATTCTTACTCCATTTTCTTCTCCGCTAGAATGATGCCTCTTTCGCCTTTTTGATTTCTTGTGATGATGGCGTCTGCTACTGTGCTTCTCTTTCCTTCTCTTCCTTCGCCTCCTCCTTTCCTCATCCTCCTCGGTCTCTTCATTCCCTTCCTCCTCCTCCACTTCTTCCACCACTTCCCGGTGCCTATGGCGCCTCCTGCTTTTCCGAGGGCTTTCAAAGACTGCGTGAAAACAATGAAAATTGGTAAAGCTTGAAGGATATTCACACTCTCCCCAACCAAAGTGTTTAAAGAACAAATTGTTGTTAGTAAGACAAACTGCTTTATTGATGATTTGTTCACAAGATTGCAATGAATTCATTGTTGAAAGGCAAGAATTCATGACCTTTACTTGCATTGTATAAAAACTCCTAAAATGGCAAATGCTTTATAGTTATTTCCCTGGATTAACTGAATTCCAAACTTCAACCATGAAACACACACTATATATGACCCTATTAAACCCTCAACCTACAGACAGTAAAACTCAATCACAACCCTTAACTCTTATAAATATTAATGAAATAAAGCTCAGGCCAAAATTTCAATCCCCTCGATACTTAAAATATCAAGCCAAATATGATTGCTGTTTCTCTAACAGCCTCTAGTTTTGATCTTTGAGTAACCGCTGGTCGGGATTCCACTGCTCTATCTTCTGGTTGGGGAATACAGATTTGACTCTAGGAATTTACAATCATTTTATCCACATTATATCTCAAAGACCCAATACTCTAGAATTACTGTGAAAGTACAAAGAAATGTTTAAATCTTGTCACATACCTTGATCTTGTTCCTCCACTTTTTGCACTTGTTCCTCCTGTCCCGCATCATCTTGGTAACCATAGCCACCGTCTCCATCCCTGTACCCCTCGTCCTCCTTCTCCATCTCCTCTGGTTGGTGTGTTCCTTCAGCATCTTCATCACTCAGCTCCCCATCTTCTAAGATCTCTCCTTCCTCTTCAGGGTCCCTGTAATAATAATAATAATAATAATAATAATAATAATAATAATGATAATAATAATAATAATAATAATAATAATAATAATGAAAATAATAATATTAATAATAGTAATAATAATAATAGTAATAATAATAATAGTTATAATAATAATGATACTAATTTACTAAATACTATTATATACCTCACTTTAGAAATCTAGCCATCTGATTGGTCGAAATTGGAGTCGTGATTTCAAGCCATGCCCAACTCACAGGGCATAGCAATAGCCCACAGGGCCTAGTTAAAAGTTTCTACCCTCCGCCTCATTATCCTGCGATTCCCATTGGTTTACTGCGATCCCCATTGGTTTGCGTGTTAAAATTGTCTACGTGCGAGCACGGACACCATATATATATATACAGTGCTCTTTGTCTGCGATTCCCAAATGATTGAAACTTTCACTCGAAGATTAAGCGAAGCCAGACAGTCTTTCAGATTTTCTGTGATGTTTTAACAAATTTTTACTCACTATAAGGCTAAGGTAAGAATTCTTGGTAGATTTTTGTTTTAATTCGGCATTTAAAAGTCATATCGACTGCTTTAATGAGACTAGCTGTTTCTATACTGGCTCGCGGGATAGTTGAATCCCCTGCTATCACCCTGGGCGCCGCCCACCCAGGCGCGCCTCGGGGTGATAGCAGGGGATTCAACTATCCCTTGAGCGTATAGAAACAGCTAGTCCTCTCGTAGCAGTCGATATAACTATACTACTACTACCATGTACTTCTTTACTACTACTCCAACTACTACTATTACTAATACTATTACTTCTACTATTAATGATAACAATAACGATAATAATAATGTTACTACTACTACTACTACTAGTACTACTACTACTACTACTACTACTACTACTACTAACAGGCCTTAAATTTCAATATTTTTAGGGCAAGGCCACTTTTCTGTAGGGCACATTCCTATATTACAGCACAAATAGGAAGAATTGGAAAGGGCACAAAAAATATCCAAGGCCAATGAGAGGGGCATTGAGGCCAATCAAAAGGGCATCCAAGGCCATGGCCTTGGTGGCCTTGGATTAATTTAAGCCCTGACTACTAATAATAATGATGATTTATTATTTGTAAAGCACATGTTTGCATATAAAACTTTTCTGTTTTCTAAATTGAACAATAGGGCCTACAGATCCCATTTTCGAGCAATTATGTTATGAAACATATAGCACAGTCCACCTTGGTACATTTTATGTGACGTTGTAATAAAGCACTATTTAGCATTGTTGAGAGATAATTACAAAGCCAAACAGGAAGTGAGACATATGTGTGTTGAAAATGGCATGGAACTGCATTTACAATCACATCTATGGTTTAAAATTTGTGTTATTTGTACCCAATACAATTAAAATTCATATCATTCTTGCTGAAAATAAACACAGATTTCTGTGCGCTAGCTTGACATTGATGTTTAATATTGTATAAATTAAGCCACATATATGTGTAGATATGCCTACTAAGGATTACTCTGTACTATATTTTCAATTAGGGAAACATGGAATATAAGCCCACTTGAGGGTATAATGCAACTTCATTCATGTTCAGTGAGATCTTTCTCCCCTTATTTTCTCCTAATCCTTGCGTTGGATCTTAGAACAGCTGCATGTATTTAAGTGTATTCAAGACTTAAAACTTTACAATCAGGGTCATTATTCTTTTTTCTCTTTATTATTATTTTTTTCCTTCTTTTCCACAGAGTCTCAATATTTTTCCTATTATACTTCCTCATTTTCTCTCCACATTTCTTCATTCTTGTGATCTAAAACACGAGGTCTGACCCCTATTTCCTACCTTGATCATTTAAATGTAATAGTTTTCTGTAACTAATATAAACATCATTTCTGCACTACTCTAAATTATTTTGAATATACTATATATTTTCAATAAATATTAAAATATTTTAAACAGAAAATGAATGAATGAAAATGACATCTTTTTGTTCATACTTTTTGATTGGATCGTCAATTGTTAGCAGTGACTCTCCCTAGTTACTTGATAACAATTGAATGACATACTTGAAATGCATGAACATATATGTTTTTCTCAAACTGAAATGAAGGTAAAATTCCCTTGTGCAGAAATCCCTGTGTTTTAAATTTTTCTTATCATGATTGCAGCTAACAAGTGACAGAACAACTGCTTGGGTGGATGACTGTGTTAGGCCAGTCAGGGGCATTCTTAAATTGTTATTGAACAGAGATAAAGATTGCTTACTGACATTTTTAAATACTACTTTTGAGGCAACATATTTGTATTCCTGTAGGCCTACTGCAGTTTTCATGACTTGGCACATTGTTTTATATATACATGTACAGTGAAGATCAAAGTGTCAAGTTGCTTATGTTTCAATGAAAATACATTATGGGATCATAAATCCGATCATTCATAACTATATGATAGATAGATAATATGTCATCAAGGACGTACCCAAGGTGCACAATAGGCCTACGCGTACATGTACATGTATGTGGAGACTTGTACATGTATACTGTACTGTAGTGATAACTGCATGTGACATTTACAGATTTTCCATTATTTATTTTCTGCATGTTTTTTTCCTCCTTTTTATATAAGGGGCCGGGATATGGGGGATGGGGCTTGTTCATATGTAGCCTATACCATTTAATTGAGTTTTCATGAAGTGAAGCGTAAAAACCAATAACAATTTGAAAGAGCAAGAACAAAGGAGAAAAGGAGAGGTAAATGAAAATGATTTAAATCAAAGAAATAATAAACAAAAATAAAGATAGGATTTACATATTACAATTTTTTTTGAACGAAAGAAAGAAAGATAGAAAAAATGAAGGGGGGGGGGCAAAATGGTAATGAAAAGAAAGACAAAATAATTAAAGAATAATACAGAGACATATCTTAAAAAGAGATAAGAGTGTGTGCAATGGGGGAAATGGGGGAAAAGAGGGGGGTCAGGTGTATAGCAATTATATGCACTACAGTTGTGTCAGAAAAAAAAAATTAATGGAAATTTCTAGTATACTTCAGAGTGTACATGTATAGTTAAAACTATTGTTTGTTCACTTAGTAATTAAACACCAATTAATATCTGTCATTTTTGCAATGTGAAATATACATGTAACTACATGTACATACAAAAAGAAAAGAAGAAAAAGAAGAAAAAAAAAGAGCAAAAAATATGTAGATTCTATGTAACGATATTCAAAAGAACTTATCTGCTGGGGAAAACAAATTGTGTGCAGAGAAAATTAGCTGTCAGTGCCTTCATTATAGGCATAATCCCTATAATATGCCTGGATTTTATCATCAATGATATGACCAACTTGTCACTTGGGCAAATATACATGTACACATCATTATTACTGCAGGAGTTCCTGTTTCACAATGGCTTTCTGAATAGAATGTTGCAGTCGCTGGATATTGAATAAGAATAGGGTGTATAAATAGCTATCCAATCAGGATTTGCCAATAATCTACATATTCATGAGCTACAATCTCTTGGACTATTCCATTCCATGAGCAGGGATTCATTCTTCTCGTTTCATGAGGGACACTGTCTACTTGCCAAAATCAAGATGTAATTGAGAGAAATTTGAAAAAGGGGAAGGGAACTATCTTTTAGGATTGTTTGTTTCAATTAATGAACTACATTCAATGTATAGTTATAGTTCATATATTCTTAGAAAATATTTTGAATATTGTAGCCTTTCTGTCACCTATAGAAATTAAGATATCTAAAGTGTAAATGTGTTAAGTCTCATATTCATACACAACTTTTTTTTCCATTAGGGGCCTACATGTACTTTCTTGAATACTACAGGGGTCACCAATCTTTCCTTAAAATAATACATGTATGTATTAACAATAAGTCATTAAGAAAGTCACATGTATTGTAATAGGAAACAACTTGAGTGGGTTTATACTAGATCTATAGGCAGATGATTTTGATTTTTGAGGACAGAAAAAGTAGGAAAAAAAAGGGGGGGGGGTGGTTGATAAGCAGAAAGAAAAAAAGGGAAACCCCATATTTAGGGGTACATACCTTTCGAAGGGGTAACAATTCATTTTTTTGTCATTGAAGCATACGACTTTCTTCATCATGCATACTCTTTTAGTCATAGGGTTGGGGTTCAGGGATCGAGATTGGAAAAATGTGGCACTTTTATCTTCATCTCGATCATGAAAGCCAGGCTCATGAGGAAGAAGGGAAAATGGAGATATATATGGAGAGAATTAAGATGATAATGGCTAATAACAGACATTACATTAGCCATATATTTTGTTTTACTATCAGTGACTTTTTTTTCTTCAGGGGGTCTGGAATACCTGAAGCTGAGGTTCACAAACTCCCAAATAATATGACCACTGGTACAAAATTTAGACCCCCTCCCCCAAAAAAAAAAAAAATGATCAAAGATTTTAAAATATAAAAACCTTGAGGTCTTCCTCCAGCATTAAAAAAAAACAACTTAATGTGCAAATTAAGAGTCATGGATCTGCCACTGAATATTGTCAAGAACAATAGAAAATCAGTTGCATAATTAATGCACAACGGCCACAGAAAAAAAAGAAGATGATCACTCACACCAGCCATCTGCAACATTTTCACAAATCACATAGTCATCTAGCAATTATTTCTAGCGAAAGAAAGGGAATGAATTAGAGAGGAGAAGGAAAGTGGATATTAAAGAAACATGCAAGAAGTTTCCAACTTACATTCAGCATCTAAAATGTCTACTAAAGAAACACAAAATGTAGATAGCTCCTTGAGATACATGTACCTCAAGCCAATTGGTGAAATGTTCTGTGGATTTTAACATCTTTGACTTTGGACGCCTATTTCTGCCTAGACTCTTATGTTTTTATTCTTTTTGAATAATCAAGAGTCTGCATGTAGACTAATTTAGCTTGCCCCAATTATGTATCTGCCTTTTCTCCCCCTCCCCATTGAAAAACACCAACAAAAGCCATTAAACTAGATATAGGTGAGAGAAAAAAAAAGCCTTTAACTTTTCAGATGTAATTAAAGCAAAGCCAAAGACACTCTATTATCTGCATGTCTAGTCTGAATCCTCCAGATACCTAGATCTCAAGTATCATCTGGCACAATCACAAATTGAAGAAAAAAAACTTTTCAAATGATGATGGTTCATGTTCCCATAAAAACAAACCTAAATACATGTACACTGTAATTATGCAGCGAGCAGGTACCATTCCCATTACCCCAACCCTAAGCCTAAGGGGAAAAATAAATTAAAAACTAGTCAACAAGACTGAAAGATGTAGACTAGCTGAAGATAATACTGGAATAGTCAATCAAATTTGTAACTGGCCAATATTCAAGTAGTTTTGTCTTGAAATATATTTCCGGACAGCAATTTTCTCACTAAAAAGGAATCTATCAGTGTCAGTGACCACTTGGTAAATGAAAGCCAGCACAACAGTGAGGAATTACTGTTCAATATAGATTCACATTTTGTTTGGCCTCGTACCATGTCATAAAATTGCCTGAAACGGCGACTGAACAAGACTAACTTCTGTGATCTTTCCTTCGTTGAAACGTGGCAAACACCTCGGGTCAACGAACTTTATCACATCATGCAGTGACTAAACTAGTCTACAATACAGACATGGGGATGGAAAGGGATAACAAATAAAACTCGCGTAGTCTAAT
>CP137670.1:19299814-19713894 GCA_037976565.1 Mesocentrotus franciscanus
AGAGGTAAAGGAAAATGATTTAAATCAAAGAAATAATTAAAAAAATAAAGATAGGATTTACATATTACAATTTTTTTGAACGAAAGAAAGAAAGATAGAAAAAAATGAAGGGGGGCAAAATGGTAATGAAAAGAAAGACAAAATAATTAAAGAATAATACAGAGACATATCTTAAAAAGAGATAAGAGTGCAAGAAATGGGGAAATGTAGCAACTATATTTATATGCACTACAGTTGTGTCAGGAAAAAAAATTAAAGGAAATTTCTAGTATACTTCAGAGTGTACATGTATAGTTAAAACTATTGTTTGTTCACTTAGTAATTAAACACCAATTAATATCTGTCATTTTGTAATGTGAAATATACATGTAACTACATGTACATAAAAAAAGAAAAGAAGAAAAGAAGAAAAAAAGAGCAAAAATATGTAGATTCTATGTAACGATATTCAAAAGAACTTATCTGTTGGGGAAAACAAATTGTGTGCAGAGAAAATTAGCTGTCAGTGCTTTCATTATAGGCATAATCCCTATAATATGCCTGGATTTTATCATCAATGATATGACCAACTTGTCACTTGGGCAAATATACATGTACACATCATTATTACTGCAGGAGTTCCTGTTTCACAATGGCTTTCTGAATAGAATGTTGCAGTCGCTGGATATTGAATAAGAATAGGGTGTATAAATAGCTATCCAATCAGGATTTGCCAATAATCTACATATTCATGAGCTACAATCTCTTGGACTATTCCATTCCATGAGCAGGGATTCATTCTTCTCATTTCATGAGGGACACTGTCTACTTGCCAAAATCAAGATGTAATTGAGAGAAATTTGAAAAAGGGGAAGGGAACTATCTTTTAGGATTGTTTGTTTCAATTAATGAACTACATTCAATGTATAGTTATAGTTCATATATTCTTAGAAAATATTTTGAATATTGTAGCCTTTCTGTCACCTACAGAAATTAAGATATCTAAAGTGTAAATGTGTTAGTCTCATATTCATACACAACTTTTTTTTTCCATTAGGGCCTACATGTACTTTCTTGAATACTGCAGGGGTCACCAATCTTTCCTTAAAATAATACATGTATGTATTAACAATAAGTCATTAAGAAAGTCACATGTATTGTAATAGGAAACAACTTGAGTGGGTTTATACTAGATCTATAGGCAGATGATTTTGATTTTTGAGGACAGAAAAAGAAAAAAAAAAAGGGGCGGTTGATAAGCAGAAAGAAAAGGGAAACCCCAAATTTAGGGGTACATACCTTTCGAAGGGGTAACAATTTTTTTTTTTGTCATTGAAGCATACGACTTTCTTCATCATGCATACTCTTTAGTCATAGGGTTGGGGTTCAGGGATCGAGATTGGAAAAATGTGGCACTTTTATCTTCATCTCGATCATGAAAGCCAGGCTCATGAGGAAGAAGGAAAATGGAGATATATATGAGAGAATTAAGATGATAATGGCTAATAACAGACATTACATTAGCCATATATTTTTGTTACTATCAGTGACTTTTTTTTTCTTCAGGGGGGTCTGGAATACCTGAAGCCGAGGTTCACAAACTCCCAAATAATATGACCACTGGTACAAAATTTAGACCCCTCCCCCAAAAAAAAATGATCAAAGATTTTTCAAATATAAAAACCTTGAGGTCTTCCTCCAGCATTAAAAAAAAACAACTTAATGTGCAAATTAAGAGTCATGGATCTGCCACTGAATATTGTCAAGAACAATAGAAAATCAGTTGCATAATTAATGCACAACGCCACAGAAAAAAGAAGATGATCACTCACACCAGCCATCTGCAACATTTTCACAAATCACATAGTCATCTAGCAATTATTTCTAGCGAAAGAAAGGGAATGAATTAGAGAGGAGAAGGAAAGTGGATATTAAAGAAACATGCAAGAAGTTTCCAACTTACATTCAGCATCTAAAATGTCTACTAAAGAAACACAAAATGTAGATAGCTCCTTGAGATACATGTACCTCAAGCCAATTGGTGAAATGTTCTGTGGATTTTAACATCTTTGACTTTGGACACCTATTTCTGCCTATGTTTTTATTCTTTTTGAATAATCAAGAGTCTGCATGTAGACTATTTAGCTTGCCCCAATTATGTATCTTTGCCTTTTCTCCCCCTCCCCATTGAAAAACACCAACAAAAGCCATTAAACTAGATATAGGTGAGAGAAAAAAAAAGCCTTTAACTTTTCAGATGTAATTAAAGCAAAGCCAAAGACACTCTATCATATGCATGTCTAGTCTAGTCTGAATCCTCCAGATACCTAGATCTCAAGTATCATCTGGCACAATCACAAATTGAAGAAAAAAAAACATTTCAAATGATGATGGTTCATGTTCTCATAAAAAACAAACCTAAAGGCATGTACACTGTAATTATGCAGCGAGCAGGTACCATTCCCATTACCCCAACCTTAAGCCTAAGGGGAAAAATAAATTAAAAACTAGTCAACAAGACTGAAAGATGTAGACTAGCTGAAGATAATACTGGAATAGTCAATCAAATTTTGAACTGGCCAATATTCAAGTAGTTTTGTCTTGAAATATATTTCCGGACAGCAATTTTCTCACTAAAAAGGAATCTATCAGTGTCAGTGACCACTTGGTAAATGAAAGCCAGCACAACAGTGAGGAATTACTGTTCAATATAGATTCACATTTTGTTTGGCCTCGTACCATGTCATAAAATTGCCTGAAACGGCGACTGGACAAGACTAACTTCAGTGATCTTTTCTTCGTTGAAACGTGGCAAACACCTCGGGTCAACGAACTTTATCACATCATGCAGTGACTAAACTAGTCTACAATACAGACATGGGGATGGAAAGGGGGATAACAAATAAAAAATCGCGTAGTCTAGTCTAATACTAATGAAAACCCCCCATCGTGGCGTGGGGACCCAACAAATAAATTCTTCTTTCTTTAGACGAAGAAAATAGAACAGTTATTACTCTATTCCTATAACCTGAGCAACTTGAACTGCTGCAAGAAGATATTTAAGGAAATAGAGCTGGGCTGGCGAAGATCCTCAACAGTTTACGCCGCACATCCTGTACATGTAAAACACACCGGTAGCTGCAGGATCCCTCGACCAACTATACACCCCGAGCATCCCTCTCCCCGAATGGGCCGATCCACGCCAGGCGGGAAGAAAATGACGTCACGCGAATAAATTATGCAAATGAGAAAACGGCGTCTTTGGGCGTTCTACGAAGAAAATTTGACGATTATTCAAACTTAAAATCCACAGAACATCACCAACTTACTACACTTTTGTGTATGTACTTACGCTACACAAGATATGTGATACAAATATTATTTTAAGAATAGCTACTCGACCTTTCTGAGCCTTCATTTAGGCTTTCTTTGTTTTCACTGGACACGAGAGGCGGGGGTGTTTCAAACAGGGTTTCAAGCGCCATTTTTTGACGTTTTCCCGTTTGTTTCCTCGATTTTTCCTCGTCAATGTGTTCTATACAATGTTGTAAAGGTAATGATTACATTTCACAGCATTTTCGCATCCATTTCACGACGAATCCATTCTTTCATTTACAGATGTGCAGATTTGTCTCTTTCGCAGAATGAAAAACATGGCGTACTGAAGTATTAAAGATGACGTCATACATGCAGAAATTATATGGTAGCCTCAAAAAGAAATTTAGATGAAGTTCGCGAAGGTCATCTAATTTACTTTATACATGTAGTCTAGGAAGACATTTTCATTTGTTATTTCAAAAGTGAGGTATATATTTTTGCATTGAATATAAAAAGTAAATGTTAGTGGGCCTCCTATAGTAATTATTATCTCTTTTTGTTTTTAAAACATTATTTATGCACAAGAAAGACGTACGTACGCGCGCGTAAGAGATCACAGCATCGCGGGCGATTTACACATAGGTTTTGTATTCAAAAGCGTACCGTACGCGCACGCACATGCTTCACATAGGGTTTGAACTAGCTAGCTAGCTGTGAGGAGGATCAGGAACGTGTGTGTTATATGAGGCAAGTTAGTGGAATAGCTCGGGCTGCTTGACCTGAACGCAATTCCAGAGCTCAATCGCGGGAAAGTTCGGCGGTGCACACAGTGCGGTGAGCAACAGGATTCTTGGCGAAGCGATCAACTCGTTATGCTAGCTCCAAGACTAAGTTAGACCTTTCTTTCCATGTAAGCCAATTTTCAAAGTAAAAAATTATGCAAAATAATGATCATTGATTTTCTTAGCCCATCACAGCCACTGCTAAAATAAATTCAGGAATATTGCTCATCTTATATTTTATTGTTATGGTCATTGAAATAATGTCATTTCAATTGTCATCTTCACTTGCACTCATTTCATGGAAATTGATATGATTGACGCAACTTGTTAGAAAGCACAATGCGAACATGGACATGATTTATCAGTGGCAGTTGATAGTACGATGGGGGGTTGTGTACGTGTCTGCCTGTCTGGCCTGGACGCTTGATCGAGCCTTGACAATTAAAAAATAAAGCAGTCATTTTTATTTTTTGTTTTGGCTTTGGACTCTGGAGTTACAAAAATATTTGCTTCAAAGAGCACTCACCATCGTAAGTATTTGTTCTGTATGATATTGTCTAACATAGGTCGTCAAATATTTCTCAAATATTGCATGTTAACTCACCGTTTTACTTTAACTTCAATTTTAAAACGGACTGTCCAGATAATATAGATCTACTTTTAGTTTTAAGTCTTTACTTACACAACCTGTCCAGACGCACAGGCCCAAATTCACAAAGGAGGTCTGTCGACAAACCTCGGCCTCCTTTGTGAGTTCGGGCCCAAATGTCTGGGTATAATGTACATTTTCATGTTTCCTTTTGTATTTCAGATTTTTACAAGACAAGCGCTCTGTGATTTGATAGAAGATCATTTTTCACCATGTCTGATAGCGAGAACAGCATTTTCTCCGAGGAGGAGGAGGGAGATGATAGCTTTCAAAAAGACAGTGATGCAGAGGTACGTATACATGAGAAACTGACATAGTCTAGGTCTAGACCTCTACATGTACTTGTATGATAATAATAGTAATGATAATAATTGGGTCGTATTTTCCCAGGGTCGCCACATCAGTATCAATGCTACTCCTCCTACGGGCCCTATAATATTATCACTCAGCATTGCCAGGTAACAAATAGTAGGCCATTTTCGTAATATAATCAAATTTAATGCACAAATCTTTAAGTGCCTCGTTACAAACTAATTTCATTCACCTGTTAAGTGTTATGAATGATTGTATTTCAATATTCAGAATGTGAATTTAATACATAACATGTACATGTTGTTAGGTACGACAAGCCATAATGTTTGCCCTACCGAGCAACATGTACTTTATGCAACTCGCAATATGACTACTGAAATACAATTATTCATAACAGGTGAATGAAATAATTTGTAAGATGGCACTGTCTTGTCTTTAAAGATAAAGACCAGTTCTGGTCATGCGATTGCATTGTGAAAGAAACGTTGTGGAATCGATCAGAAAAGGTTGATCATCTAGCATATATATATTGGTGTGTATTGCAAGGTTCTGGAATCATCAAAATGATAAGAAATTTGGCCCAGTCTTGGTAAAGTTACAAGCACTGTACACAGAATGATGTATATGGGACTACACGAACATGTGGCATAAAAATCCGTCCCGATTTTTATGCTGTTACATACCATATTTAGAATATTAAGGCCTTTGAAGAGCCATGCTTTTCAGGGAACATTTTTTATCTGATGTTCTTCCACACTTGCATAATAACAATGATAATGCTCACAAATTTTTTTTCACCTCTTCCCAGAACTCAACCTTCTCTTTAACAACAAAGAAAATTTTTGTGCATTAAATTTGATTGCATTATTGGGTCTCATTTTCCCAGGGTAGCCACATAATTATCAATTTACTACTCTCGTATGGGACTTGCAATTGTTGTTATAAGTCACCACTGCCAGGTACCAAATTATTTCACCTGGGTTGAGACTCTGTTGAGAGGAACAAATGCGAGCAAAACAAGTTTCCCATTGTACCACATTTTTTTGAAAGATTCCGAGTATCTTATTCCAATTTTTGTAAAAAGATAAGGAGGAGGTTCCATGTTATTTGATCTTTCATAGTTTCCCTGGATTATAGCTGCTCTTAGACTTAGGACAACTACAATCATTCATGATAAAATGTTTGTTTTCTGAGGCTCGAAATGCACTGCCTGGTAATGGCATATCACTGATCCCCCCTTAATTGTCTCTATGTTCTGTAATTTTGAACTGCTTTTCATTTCAAAACATAAAAAAGAGAAGAAGAAAAGAGAAGAAAGAAAAGGAAGAAAGAAAAGGGAGGAGGGTGTGGGTTGTGAAAAGGACACTTGAGGGGTCAAGAAACTAGGAACCAATTTCCTTTGGCTTTAATCATGGAAATAAAAATGTTGTTCAACAAGTTGCCATTTAAAAGCATTTAGTTAAATCCCTGACTTAATTCATAGAGCAGTGGATGCTTGCAAGTTAGAACAAGGTCCGTGCACGGTAAATGCCCATGCCAAGGATGTATTCACAAAACGAATTGTTGAAAGGGAAAACTTTCAACCTTTATCAACAACCTTCAACAAACCCTTGAAACTATGTTCCAAAATTTGAGCTCCTCTTTTTTTTTAATGATAATGACCGGACTATGAGGATGAGCTAATGTCCAGACAAATTTGTTGACAATGTTTTCAATTTGAGACATTTTATGATTGTACAGTATTTTATCCAGGAACCTTTGTGTTCAGCATCTCAAAGTGAAATACAAGTGTCTTAGTGCTATCATAATACAAAATGAAGAAAAATACCGATAGTAATTACAGTTACATGTACATATATGCATAACTTGAAGTTGCACAAGTCAAATTTCCCCCCAGTCTAATCAATATTTTTGACCTATGCAAAACATGTGTTATTTACACTTCCTGCATTTAAGTTGAATATTGCATTTATATATAAGTCAAACTATTTGGGGTTCCAGCAGATTCGACTTATCCAGGAGTTAACTCTATGTAAAAATATTGTCAGAATAGTATAATATTATTATGAGCAGTGGAGGATAGTTACATGCAAGTGAGACGCGATGGCTCAGTGGAAGAGCAGTGTTCTTGTAATCTGGGGGTCTCTGGTTCGAAGATAATTCAATCAGCTAGTGCCCTTTGGTAAGGCATTAATCCTCATTACCAAGTCCCTGGGAGAGAGGACATTAAGTCATCGGTCCCCTGGTTGCTTATTTACAAGAATACAACGCTTTCTTACAAGAATACAACGCTTTCTTACAAGAATACAACGCTTTCTTACAAGAATACAACGCTTTCTTACAAGAATACAACGCTTTCTTACAAGAATACAACGCTTTCTTACAAGAATACACATGATTTCTTAGCAGTAAGGTGAAAGAAGCCAACCAACCAACCTTCAACATGTAGTTAGCATCTAGGTCTGTGCAGTGTAATATAAACACAAGGGTGTGTACAGAATGGACCAGCATGTCTTATCAAGATTTTTGACTGATCTGAATTGATCGCAAGGCAATATTATTTGCAACTCTGAAAAAAAAAGAGAGAAGATTTCAGGTTTACAATCGATCAGAGGACTTACGATCAACCAGGATCAATCACAACTCATTAGGATCTAACCCAGATACATGTATGTGTGACCTCCCAGTTAACTCATTCTCATGGAATGTTCCACTCTATAGGAGGGTAGTCCAGCAGGAAGCGCCGATGAAGCTGAGGAGGGTGAAGAGGCCGATGACGGCGACGAGGAACCCGAGGATGGTGAAGACTTGATGAGTGAACCACGTAGTGAGGAGGATGACGAGGAGGAAGAAGACGATGAAGAGCTCGACCGCAGGAAGAAACCAAAGAAGAGGAAGGTCGAGAGCTTTATCATCGATGAGGCTGGTGAGTTGAAGATAACCTTTATAATCAGGATAATACTTAGGTTTATAAAGCGATCTTTACAGAGGAAACAAAGTGGTTAACACTATTATTACCCCTTTTATTCCTATTGTAAGTACCCATTTCCTTCAACTTGGCAGAGATTTCTTTACGAATGGTGTTCTAAGTTCCGCAGCAGAGATTTGAACACCATTCCATGTGGTTCATCCACTAGGCCATGACCTCTCTAAATTTGAGAAAGGAAAAAATAAACTTGATGTTGAATTTGTACCAGTTACTTTAAGAACCTATTCAATGAAAATACAGCTTTATATCAATGGGAAGCTGAATGAACGTACTGTATGTTACAAAAATAGATATTTTGCTTTTCATTATTGCATAAAAGTATATTAAAACCTAATTTTCTGCACCTCTCCTTTATCTTTGTCTATGTAAACTAGACATTGTAGTTATACCAGTTTACTAATTTTCCTCATTTCCATCTTTTTCTGCATCAACCAGACGTTGATGATGACTACGGAGAGGATGATGAGGAAGACGAATGGGAGGCTGGAGCCGAAGCTCTGATCAACAATGCTCCAACAGATTACAATGACAGTGATCAACATGGCGCTAGACGTCTTACTCAGTTATTCAGGTAATTATAATCCAGAAAATAATACAAAGAAGGAGATTGTATCATCAATTTTGTTAATTGCTAATTTTACAATTATTAAGATTTGTTTAAATTGTTTTGATAAGTGATGAGTGATAAATTACTTATTTTTTTTACCACAAAAAGTAGAAATATGTTTTCCACCATCATAACAAGGCAATTGATACAAGAGGATTATATACAACAAACCTAAAAAAATGTAAACTTCCTCTCTTTTTGTGTGTAAAAGATTAAATAATTGAGCCAAATGGAAGTTTAGTCTGTAGTCTGTTTTAGCATGTTAACAGTTAGAAATACGATAAGTCAAATTAGTATCAAGAGTGAGGATGTACATTTATAATGATCATACAAATGATACATTTTGCATGATTTATCATTTATAATGTTAAAACTACCATTCAACCATTTGATTTGTACATGTATTAACCAAAACATTTGAAAATATGGGTACTTCATTGTATATATTCTTATTTTCATGTTCTAGAGGACGTCACCTGAAGCTTATGCTGAAAGCCCCACTGTACTACTTGTAGCCACTTGCTCCCTCTATATAGAAAACGATGCCTAAGCGGTGCCTGATGGTCCCCCATGATCCTCTTTATCTTATGTTAATTGAGAGCTGAGTTGATGAGATAACCGCCTGTCAGTGACCACGCTAATCCCTCTAATCCCTACTGGCCAAACTACTGCAGAGGGGCTTTAAGACGACCCCTTTTCTGTGAATATCATGTCATTTTCATACATCTAACTTATAATCTTTTCGTAAATGTATATATGTTAATGTATATGGAATAAATAAACATAAAATCAAATAAAATCTTATTCAATATGCAATGTCTTTCTCTCTGTCTCTATTGTAGCACCCAGAAGGAAGATGAGTTAGAGGAGTATTACAAGAGGAAGTACGCTGAGGGTACGAGTACATCGTACAGAGATGAAGATGAGCTACCCGACTCTATTACACAGCAAGGACTCCTCCCTGGTGTGAAGTAAGTACTGTACAAAGTCTATGAAGGGGTGTTTACACTATCATGAATTTTACATAAAGAATTTTATTATACAGAGATGAAGATGAGCTCCCTGACTCTATTACACAGCAAGGACTCCTTCCTGGTGTGAATTAAGTACTGTACAAAGTCTATGGAGGGGTGTTTACACTATTGTGAATTTACATGAAAATTTTTCTTTAGGATAATAACTTAAATATCGTGTGATGAGGGTTAAGAAGGGCTTAATTTCATATCATTTAAGGTGGAGTTAAAGAGAAAGTTCATTGAAATATTGAAAACAGGTAAAATATACCTCTACAGATTGCTGAGAACCTTAGGAAAATGAGTAAAGCACTTTTTAAGCCCTCACTAGTGTGAGGAATAAATTTAATGCAATTTTGACTCCCTTTCCAGAACCCACTCACAAAGTGAAATGACCGCGATAAAACACATGCGATAATGGTGACGTCACGATATGAACTACTTGTACCCTGCATCACACATTCGGGACAGTGTTGGATGCCCATTGCAATTCGTTGTTTGTATATTTACTGCCAGTGGTGATATTTCCTTTATTGTTGGCACTTTAAATGAGATACACCGAATAAATAATACTTTCTACAAATGTTTGTTTGATTTATATGTTATTTCCCATCACATTTGAGCATAAAAATTGAAAAATAATAACATATTCTGAGGGCATGTTAGCGTGTGTGTGCCCGATCTGGGAGTGCAAAGGACATTTTGCATGCTGACCTAACTACTCTTCTGGAGCAAAATTGGCAGAAAATCTACTGAGGATTTGGGTAGGATACTGTTTATTGTAAGAGATCCACAAAGACTGGTGTAACTTTATTTGATCCCATCTCATTGCTTACAGAGACCCCAATCTATGGATGGTCAAATGCACGATTGGTCAGGAGAAAGAGGTCGCAATCCAACTCATGAGGAAGTTCATTGCCTACCAGAATACAGAGGAGGTAATATAATTCTGTACATTTTGTTGTATGCCTGTCAGAAGTGCGCAAATGAATGTTAAACGTTAAAGAAGATCAAACATGTTCTTAATTTTGTAATATTTTTTTTTTTACTACATGTGTATGTTCATGTACACAATGTGTTTGCTCTGTACAAGATGCAAATTCAGAAAAGTGATATTATTGCCCAAGGAGTTACAGCTGAAGAGGTATGCAGTTTTATTCTAGACATCTCGTGTTCCTGTCAGACATGCTGCCTTTGAAAGTTTGGAATTATTTTCATCTTTACCATAACACAACCTGTTTTTGTTAAAGGTATCGACCAGTTTGGAAACGCCCCCCTCTCAAAAAATGAAATGGAAGCTCTTATTACCAATCATGTGAAAGAATATGTTTTGACTAATACGTGATGATACAAATTTTGCCAGTAAACCACGTACTAATTGATATATTTGGTAAATTATATCGATCCGGACTGGATAGATATTGTGATCGCGTATATATATAGTCCAATATACATCTTTCTGTGTACAGTGCTTGTAACTTTTACCAAGACTGGGCCTAATTTCTTATCATTTTGATGATTCCAGAACCTTGCAGTACACACCAATACTTGTATGCTAGATGATCAACCTTTTCTGATTGATTCCACAACGTTTTCTTTCATCACGTTTCTTTCACAATGCAATCGCATGACCCAAACTGGTCTTTTTTCCTTTTTCGTGCAGCCTCTTCAAATCAAATCCATCGTGGCCGTAGAGGGGTTGAAGGGCTACGTCTACATCGAGTCTTACAAGCAGACCCATGTGAAGCAAGCCATCAACGGTGTCGGGATGCTGAGGATTGGTCAGTGGACACAGAAGATGGTCCCCATCAAGGAAATGACCGATGTCCTCAAAGTGGTCAAGGAGACTGCCATGCTCAAAGGCAAAGCTTGGGTCAGGCTCAAGTAAGTATAATTACGTCAGGAACAACGTGGGTGTCGTGATTTTTCTGCTGTGTAAAAGTGCCTTCTTTATTGTCCAGAAAAAAAGTTGGAAGGTATTTGGATTATTTCCCGTTTGTTCGCTGTTGTGGTCTAGTGGATACATCGCTTGACTGTGAATCACATGGTTTGCAGTTAGAGTCCAGCAGGAGCACTAATGTCCTTTGGCAAGATATTAATCTACATTTGCCACTCTCCACCCAGGTGTAGTAAATGGTTACATGGTAGGAAAACATTTCTTGAATGCTTGAGTGCCTTTTCATCGTAGCTCGGCTAAAGCCGGGGTAATAATATGATTGTAGGGTCCTCAAGGAGAACAGTATCAATACTGATGAGGCTACCCTGGGTGACATATTGTATTATATTGTATATATTATTATTATTAATAAGAGATGTATTTTGTTTATTTGAAAGCATACTGTAGATTGACAGGTCCCGTCCCATTTGCCCTGTTCTAAAAACCTTCACAAATCTATATAGTATAATAATCTATAGTAATGTTGGAGCGCCTTGAGCACCTTGCAAGGTGGATACGTGCGCTATATGGGTTGTTTTACAATCAGGGTACACAATAGAAAAACTCACTTTGATGGCCATTAAAAAAAAAACAATGAACAGCCAAGGAAAATCTTCCTTGGTCAACTATTTGGCACCGTTAGATCAACCTACAACAGCGAAGAAATTGTTTGAAACAAGCAACTACTTTTCAAAATATGTAATTATATGCCATTTTTTCACATTTTCGCTGTCTCGTTTCATTTTTGCAAAGTTTGAACATGTGCGTATCTGACATACGTACTTAAAAACATTATCAACTATCAGAATTAACTCTTCCCATGGGTCTATGTAAGATCTGAATTGGGTGTAATATTTTGGCAAATCTACAAATTTTGACTTTGCACCAAAAATGAGGTGCAAAGGGGTCAAAAAATGTCCTCTCCGAAACCAGTGTAATAATTTTAAGTAAGACTGCACTCCATGAATTATTTTTCCCCTTGAAAAGAGTCACTAATATCCTACCAAATTATGATATTAACTTTTCCCAGACTTACTCAGTTTTTGGTAAATGCGCGTTTCAAATTTGTTTGTCAGGGCGGGGTCAAAAAGTGTCCTCTCCGAAAAAGTGACATTTGTTATCAGCACTCCTTCAAGAAGAGCCACATTTTGAAACCAACTTATGTTATTAGTAGACCAAACATTGTTTTAACATGTGCAATAGATAATGTTTCTTTTGTTTAATATTCACACTGATTTTGTAGGTGTCAAACAAAATGTCCTCTCCGACCCATAATCAGTAGATGGATAAATTACTGTAATAACAGTCTACAAAGTGCATGGATTTACAAAAACTAGTCTGATTTTAATTCATCATGAGGTGGGTATTACAGTCTAACATCTTCCTGTTATTTAATGGGAGGTTTTGAATTCTATCCATTCACAACCTACTTTCACCCCCTATAATTCCATGATGTAATGTATATCTGGAAGAATTAAGACTTTCCATCCATTTAATTTAATTTATTGTGTGTTTTTATACCTTTCCACGTTATCAGAACTGTTAATCAACTATGCAATGATGAAATGATACTATGATTACCATCTATATACATAGTCTCTTTGGTTTCGGAGAGGACAGTAGTTTTTGACATATTTACATACTTCCATCAAAAGTCTTCATATTCAGGTTAATCACATAGAACAAGTGGGTAATTTGTTGCTGTTATACTATTGGGTGTGGGGATGCTTTGTCCTAGTCCATAAACATTTCTGGTGGAAGAGATTTCGTGGTGGAAGAGATTGATAAAACCAAGTGAAGATGCAGTGATATCTGGTCCACTTTACATCATCAAGTTCATAAAGCCCTGCTGTGCTGACACAGCCAGCCGCTTTGCCTGGCCCATGGACCAAACAGAAAGTGATCGTCTACCCAGAGAACAGATCTTGACTGTCATTGGCGAACCACCAAAGCCCACAACCCGTAGATATTACTGCTTTAATGACGATGTTTATGATACAGTTCAGCAAGTGTTCCAGAGCTTGTAGTTGCTTTACCTATATACACTCACTATAATGAAGGTTGAGTTTTCCTGTTGTAGTTTCCTTCTGAACAGTGATAGGGTGTTTTCTTTAATATTAAAGTGTGAATACACACATTGTTGACTGTACAAGATTGTTCTAGGAATCTCTTGTAGTTGATACATTTCATGAGATTGTTCAGGTTCTCACTAGTTGTGTTTTAATGTATTAGCCTAAAAGTTACATAACTTCTAAGGTAGTATTGTTGACATTCTGTTGTATGTTAAATTTGACTGCTAGCATCGAATGATGCATTGTTGTTTTGTTACAGCAGGTTTGTCATGAGTAAAATCACTGTCTCATGCAATAGTCTTACCAATCCACTTTACCAAAGCTCAAAATTACTTGTCATTCATAAGCTTCAAAAGGTATAAAGAAAGTGGCTTCTTTCAAAAAACAAGCAACAGTTGTTTAATTTGTTTCTTAACTAAAGTTGTATTCATTGTGCAAATGATTTCCAAAAACAAAGATAGAACATGGTAATGACACATTATTTCATTCCAATACAATGATTGCAATGGACTTTCAGTAAGTCCTCTATTGCATTTAGAGAAAACTAATTTGAAGAGAACATTGTAGGCCTTGTATATTGTATGGCATATATCTGCCAGTTTAGATGTTTAGTTGGCAGAGTGATATGAGGGCATGCCCAAAACTTACATGTTAATATGTATGTTCATGAGACATAAAACTTCTGTCTAAGATTCTACATAAGTTGCACACACAGTATTGTTGTGTTTATAAGGAAAGATGGATTACGAGCATAAACCAATCATATGTCAAAAATAATGTCCTCTCCGAATGTTAGTGTAAAGCATGTAAAATCTCCAAAACACTGATATATGGTTAACTATTCCTAAAAACTTGTAACTGTAGAATCACAGTATTGTCCAGGTACCTTCTGACAATAATTAGTTCAATGTGAATCCAGTTTTTAGTACTGGTCAGTCTTTAAATGAGGGAGAAGATAATTTCTCTACGATGGGTGATTGAAGATCTATAAATGTATATGCAGATCATAAATGGGTGCTAACAGGGATAAAATATATTCTAATACACCTTACATATATCCAGTTTCATTTATGCCATGAAATAATGAATCGTAAGTGTATCAGGCAGTTAAAACTGCATGTCAAAAATAATGTCCTCTCCGAACTAAAAATTGTCCTCTCCGAACAATTTTTTGACGCCACATATCTCAAGAACCATTTATCCTTTTATTCTGGAGGTTGGTATGCAAAAGCACCCTTACCATGTGTAGCTGTGCAGTACAAAATATAGAGTCAAACTGCTCTGTGTTTTTTTTTATCAGTAACTTCATGCTGTCAGTCCAGCATTTTGTGGTATGAAAAGATGCAAAACTGAATTTTACATGAATAAAACCATTTTGCACTTGAAAAATTGAGTTGTATTCTGATTCCATATCATCAAGTTATCAAACTATGTCATTCACATTCACCCAAAGAAACAATAAATATTTTCTTTCTGCATAATGTCATCAGGTGACACTTGACCCTATTTTTTCATTAAGGACATGTTTCATGCTTGAAAAAAAAAAGTTTGACACTTGTAGCTCTGAAATTTTACAGACTTTACCAGTAACTTGTATACAACACACAAACAAAAATTCAGAAGAATCAAAGGAACTTTTTTTTTCACCCCAAGTGAGACAAAGTGTGTACCCTGATTGTAAAACAACCCATATAACAATCCAATATTAATATTAATATTTTTAATTGGATATTGCTCCAACTTTCACTAATTTGTTTCCTCATTCTTCATTATTCCACAAATCCTAAATCTTCTCCTCTTCCGTTTCTTATGGGTGTTCAGGAGAGGTGTCTACAAAGACGACTTGGGCCAGGTAGACTACGTAGATCAGACCCAAAACCAGGTCATCCTCAAGCTCCTACCCCGCATCGATTACAACCGCCCTCGCGGAATCCAACGCACGGCGCAGACCGCTGCTGAGAAGCGGAAGCGACGACGCCCGGAGCAGAAGCTTTTTGACATAGAAGCTATTCGTAGGATCGGCGGTGATGTGACGTCAGATGGTGATTTCTTGGTGTTTGAAGGGAACCGATACAGCAGGAAGGGCTTCCTCTTTAAGACCTTTGCTATGAGTGCTATCGTAAGTAAAATCATTACCTTGTAGATGATTTCTCATTTCTCATTTTATGGCAAGTAATACTTGGCTTGTGGCTTGTGTAGTAAATCATCAAATATCAACAGAGATCTACTTTTGTGTTGAGGCATAGTGACACAATTATTTTGATAATCAAAGTCTTAAAGCCTCACTGCACTACATGTAGCTACTGGCTCCCTCTATATAGAAAACAATGCCTAAGTGGTGCCCATTGGTCCCCCATGATCCTCTTATTCTTATGTTAATTGAGAGCTGAGTTGATGAGATAACCACCTGTCAGTGACCATGCTGGGAGGTCTAATCCCTCCTGGCCAAACTAGTGCAGACGGGCTTTAATACACATTTGTGAATTTTTGGAATGCATATATACATGTTGTATTCTGCAGACCCCTACCCATTTTTGTAGAACTACCAAATCCTCAAAGTAGCCCCACATTGACAAGTTGAACTCACAGGTACGATGTTTAGTGTGCTTGATTGTATTCATCGCAGATTGCTGAAGGCATCAAACCAACACTATCGGAGCTGGAGAGATTTGAGGACAAACCAGAAGACATCGACGTCGAATGTATCCTTGTCAATCAAGAGTTGTATAATACACGTTGCTATGATCAGTACAGTATAAGCCTTGAATTTTGCGTAGAGATAATTCCGTGGATCAAGGGTTCAGGGACATATTTACGAATTGTTAAATTCCAGTAAAGCCACAACTCCCTACTTATTACTGGGAAGTGTTTAACAAAGACTAAGATCAACTTTAAGTTGGACTTAACTATGGCAGGCCATTCATGCCACTGGTTGCTCTCACCATTGGTCTCTCAATTATGATCTTTAGATAATATTTTTTCCTTCAATAATAAACTATCAAAAAAGGTAAATTCTGTAGCTTTTTGACCACGATTTGTAAGTCCCTTGAGAAACCAATGTCAGGAATGGTTAGAGGAACTAGTGGCATGAACGGCCTGCCATAGTTAAGTCCAACTTAAAGTCGATCTTAGTTTTTGTGAGACACCTCCCTGGTCTATACTTTTCAATAATTACCGTTCCATACCCATTTTTGAATATCACAATCATCATAATATAAGAATTATTTTGGGAGAAATAAATGAAGAAAAAAAAAAACGGTGAGAACCAAACATTACAACTTTTCCTTGAGAACTTGTTATTCTTATTTAAAAGAAAAACAAACATACTTTTTGGGGAGGAAGAAGAGCTTTGATTTGTTTCTTTTAGTCCAAAGGCACTATCTTTTTTACTGTCGGACAATGATTAACCTCTTGGTTCCTATTGGGCAGTATGAGCTATTTGTCCCATGTTTTATGTTATTATTTGATGATTGTATTAAGTCGATAGTCCTATACTTGAACTTAGATCGGAGGAGATATGAAGACAGTGATGCCATTCGTGTAAATTTATCTTCATAAAGATATGAAACTTGGTAACTATGGGACTTCAAATGACCAAATACCTTGAATTTTGTCCGTAGAGGTGTCGTGGTCGAGTGGTTTAAGCACTTGACTTGAAATGCAATGGTCCTGGGTTTGATCCCCGATGTTGCACCAATTTCCTTTGGCAAGGCATTTAAATCTACATTTGCCACTCCATACCCAAGAGAGAAATGGGGACCTGGTAGGATGACGGAAACGTTTGTGTTAGTAATTGCCATATGCCCTCACAGTCACCATATGGTAGGAATGTTCCCCAGGGAGTGGAGATGGTGCACATTGTGCGCGAATGAATCTGGGGTAATAATATCTGTAAGGCGCTTAGAGATGGTATTTCGTATTAAGCGCTATATAAATCCAGATCAGTATTATTATTATTATTGGTACAAGTGTGTCTGAAGTCTTTTCCTTAACCAGCCTTAACAACACTTGCAGTGGTAGCGAGGAGCAAGTCCACCAAGGAAAAGAGTCACAGCTTTGCTCCAGGAGACAACGTCGAGGTGGTAGAAGGTGAATTGATCCATCTCCAGGGCAAAGTCAAGAGTGTCGATGGTAATACCATCTTGGTCCTACCAAAACACGAAGACCTCAAGGTAAGGTATCAAGTATAGAAGGCATGTGATAGTGATACTATCCAGGGACTCGTCTTATTAAGAGTTGATATTAATCGCAACTATGTACATAAGAGAAAGTGACTGCAAACTTGCGATTGATTGGAGGACTTACAATTGATTTAGATCAATCACAACTCTTTATTAAGACAGGGGGCCCTGGTCCTACACAAATATGAGGATTTCAGGATGAGAGAAGGCATATAATAGTTAGTAACACTAATCTAGTCTTAATTAAAACTCAAGGGGCCTGTTTCTCGAAACCGTCATAAGTCTAAGTTTGTATACATCCCATAGATATGCGTGTTAATTCTATAACACACGTTTCGATGGGATGTCCAAGAACTTAGACTTATGACGGTTTCGAGAAACGGCCCCAAGGATCTCAAGGTGATGTATAGAAGATAGTTAACACTATCTTGGTCCTTTCCAATACAAGGACCTTCAGGTAAGAGGGTGATCCAACATTTGGGTGCCTAAGATTTTCAGGCTTGACATTATTTAGAATGTTTAGAATCAGGTGGCACAGGGCTAGTATTTTGGAATCCTCAAAATATTAACGAAGGAATTGATCCCATCCTGCTTAAAATCACATCCACTGCACACAGAAATGGGTATATGGGACGACACGTGGGGCAAGAAAAGTTGGTCACAAAATTTTCAAAGCTCTGGAATACTCCAGTGGATTTTGAAGCTCTTGTAGGAGATGAAGAGCAAACTGAAGGGTTACCATGTGCGCTGATAAGAAAACTGAGTCTCTGTTTGAAATCGGCTTGGAATCATTGCATTTTCGACTATCAAAATGTCAACGAAATCACAAAAATAGTAGCCGAGGTGAAATTGAGCATGCTACCTGTGGCTGATTTTCTCGGCATGAATAAAGGAGATTATGTGTCCAAATGGTCCGTTTAAAATTCTTATGATATGTTTTTATGTTTGTCTTGTGAAGGATACCTTAGAGTTTCCTGCTCACGAGCTGAGGAAGCATTTCAAGATTGGAGATCACGTGAAGGTCATCGCTGGTCGCTATGAGGGAGACACTGGACTGGTGGTTAGGGTGGAGGATAATCTAGCTATTGTCTTCTCAGATCTCACCATGCACGAGGTAAGAAACACTGGTGGTGATGGTGATGATGATGGTGATGATGATGATGATGGTGATGATGGTGATGATGGTGATGATGATGATGGTGATGATGATGATGATGATGATGATGGTGATGATGGTGGTAATGATGATGGTAATGATGATGATGATGATGATGATCCTGGTGGTGTTAATGATGACATGTATGATGATAGTGATGATTATGTGAGAGTTCAGGAACACTGATAGAGGTGATGATAATGATGATGTTGGTGAGAGCAGTGCTGATGATGTTGGTGGCAGTTGTGCTGCAAGACACATACATGTATGTTAGTCATGGTTACGTAGTAATTGGGATAATGGTAATTTATTGAAATACTTCCTTAAAGGTATAACAAAGTTTTGGTATGGATTCATGAATTTGGTTCAAATGAACATATGGGAAGCATATGCGATTTTACGATATTCAATGATCATTGTCGCGGTTGAGTCTAAAGTGATAAAAGAGTCTAAGTCTAAAATAATAAGCTCTTTATGTTGTATAGCGCCCTCTCAAGACGGATATTACTTTAGCTTTAAAACAATGTTTCTTGACTACAATCAACCGATTTTCTATTCCCGTTTGGAAATTATATATCGGAACTGCATATTCTGAGATTTTCATGGTCGCAGCTACCATGGAATGGCCTTAGGCGCTATTTGAAATATTTGAAATTTACCGGGAGCACTGGTAAATTTTCATTATTCAATTTGCTCGAAAGCAGAATTGTTTTAGGGGCTAAATTTTGTAGTGCTTATAATACATCCACAGGGGCATCCAAATATATCAAAAATTAAAAAAATACTATCTATCCAATTTCAAAATTTCCCAAAACTTTGTATTACCTTTAACTGATAGTAAACAACCTCTAATCTTTCTGTTACTCTCTCCTCCCCCATCATCCTTCCTTCATCTCTCCCCACATAACTCTGTCTCTGTCTGTTTGTCTCTATCTCTGTCTCTCTTTTTCTTCTTCTATGTTTATTGTTCTCTCTCCTCCTCATTGTCTGTTTGTCTGTCTGTCTGTCTCTATCTCTTTCTCTTTTCATATCTCTCTCTTCATCTCTCTCTTCCTACATGTAGATGAAAGTATTGCCTAGGGATCTGCAGTTATGCCAGGAGATGAGCACAGGAGTGGATTCTCTTGGACAGTTCCAATTGGGTGACTTGGTTCAGCTTGAGTGAGTATGCAACTAACACATGAAATTGGACTGAAGGTAGCAACTATTATTGATGACGTCCCTAAAAAAGAAATTTTCTTCAGATATAGCACAAAGTTGAAAGACACTAACAAATGTGGAATGAAAAAGCTGTTTTGTGCAATTGTAAATAAGGTCAGAAAAACCTGTGCCTAATACTTTTTATCCAATCTTATCTATTTGACTATCAAATAAATCTGAAAACTGTCTTTTTCATAAATTGTGATTTCAAATGAAACAGGTACACTATAGTAAAGTATAGGAGGAATTTCTTTTGTTTTTGTTTTGTAGAAAGTCCTAAACCTATCCGTCACTTTGGTGGCAGAAATTGAATTAAAACAATGAAACTGGAAAGGTAAACATGGTTTTAAATAGTCTTTTCAGAAGTGCACTCAACCAACAGCACACTTTTAATTTGTTTACATGTTTTTCTGTTATGTTTTTCAGTCCTCAGACAGTTGGATCAATTGTAAGGTTGGAAAAAGAAACCTTTCAAGTCCTCAACATGCATAACAAGGTAAGAGTTTAAATCACATTTACTGATTTGAATCATTTCTTGTTAAAGGGAGATAGTAATCTGTTTCCATGTGCAGTAGGTCATAATTCGCTGACACCAGACTTGGTGGAAATAATATTAATGGGTGTACAAGGCTCACACAGCAAACCCGTGGTCCCATCAAGAAATACCCTCTAGTCTCTTGGAGAGTCTTCGGGTGATTGGCGGAAAATGCAGAGTATTAAATAAGGCCTGTTGGTCATAAAACTGAAGGCTAATCCTGGTGATTGACAACACCTGTTATTGAGTGAACACCCGAATGATGTCGAATTACCCATGTGAGCTCAGTACTTTATTTTTCAAGGGTTGTACAACACTTACTTTGGCAACAATTACTCCACAATCAACATCCTGCATTAAGTCAATTCTTAAAGTGTATCGATCATCTAAACAAAATATCTGTATAGCTATATTGTATTAAATCAGCCTAAGACAACTTTACCTGGCATTCAATAGGTTAACAGTGAAGAAATGTAAAGAAAGTAAAAGATAACATACAGCAGTTTGTATGGAACCCAAGTTGTTTTACTGAGAGTATATTTAAACTGGAATATATCTTTGTAGATGCCATATTTGAAGCGCATATTAGTAATACAGTATATCGACATGGAACCACTTATACCAAGACCAAAACACGTTTTGGTGATCGATACAATTTCACTTAAACCCTAACCCTTACCCCCACAGTAACCTTAAACCTACATTGTATCCACCCTGAGCTAAAATCTTTGTGTAGCTGATTTAAATAATGCCACAACCCAACACCCAAAAGATATTATCCATAGGGCAATCTGAATGTCACTGTGTTTTCATCACTGTTTTTTAATTCTAGCTTGTGCAAGTGAAACCGCAGGCTGTGACTCGCAAGAAAGACTCCAGGCACGCAGTGGCATTGGATGCAGAGCAGAACAACCTTCAGGTCAAAGACATTGTCAAGGTCATTGATGGTCCTCATTCGGTAAGTGTGAATAGGATATAGAGGTAACATATTATTAGAATGTCTGTTTGGAGTCGGAAGGGTATTAAAAACCATTTCCATTTCAGTATTGCACAAAAGCAAATTAAAGCCTCAGCACCCCTCCGAATTACGGGTCAACAGGGGTCAAATTTGCCGTAGTTACGGTGACAATAACATGTGGACCCGATCAGCTTGCCTATTATAGCTGAGGCTAAATTAATCCCAAGTAAATAAATGGCAACTTCATGCAACAAAGATCCTGTGTGTATTCACTGAGCTCTGTGTTATAAGATACAGAAAAGCTCCTTTCACTTTACATCATTATAAAAAGAAGCCTCAATATTGTTGTTTCATATCTGAATGAGGCTCTATTGTATATGACTTGATTTCAGTTGTTATGATATTTGAACGCATCAATATGCTTCTCACAAGACGTGGAAACGTTAACATTAATAGAAACGTTGTTTTGTTTTGTTACAGGGCAAAGAAGGAGAAGTGAAACACATCTATAGGAATTATAGATAGATTATAGAATGAGGCTCTATTGTATATGACTTTATTTCAGTTGTTTTGATATTTGAATGCATCAATATGCTTCTCACAAAACATTGAAACGTTGACATTAATATAAACATATATTGTTTTGTTTTGTTGCAGGGCAGAGAAGGAGAAGTGAAACACATCTACAGGAATTATGCATTCTTGCACTCCCGACTTATGACTGAGAACGGAGGAGTATTTGTGGTGCGCAATAGGCATATTGTACTTGCTGGTGGATCAAGGGTAAGATTGCCTCAAGATTTTGCTTTTACCGTCATGTACTGTCATTTACTGTCATTTACTGTCATTAAAAGAGAAGGTTGAGTTCTGGGGAGAGGTGAAAAATAATTTGTGAGTGTTTTCATCATAATTATGCAAGTGTGGAAGAACATCAGAGAAAAAATGTTCCCTGAAAAGCATGGCTCTTCAAATGCCTTCATATTCTGAATATGACATGTAGCAGCTTAAAAATGAGGACCACATTTTTATGCCATATGTTTGTGTAGTCCCATATACATCTTTCTGTGTATAGCGCTTGTTACTTTTACCCAGACTGTGCCAAATTATTTATCATTTTGATGACTCCAGAACCTTACAGTACACACCAATACTTATATGCTAACATGATCAACTTTTTTTGATTGATTCCACACCGTTTCTTTCACAATGCAATCACATGACTAGAACTCAACTTCATCTTTAATTGCTTTGTTTCTTATAATGGGCGATGTTTACCGTGACAATCATATTTGTTTTGAGACAGAATGTTTATGGTTCACTCTAAGGATATTGTTCTCAATAGACACATTGTACTCACTGCGAGATCAAGGATAAGAGTACATTTCTTATTACAATTACATTTATATTATTTTGAAATTGGAAGTCCAAATCTTGCCTGGGGCTCTTTTTCTTTTTTCGTTGTTGAAACATATTGGATCAGGGCTTGGGTTACAATTTAGTTTAAGGCTATATTTAGGGTTGGAGTTGAAAAGGTTCAAGAACCATGATTGAGTTTGCTACTTAAAGAATAAGAACTAAATTATTCATACCAAGTCACCAAGTTTGTAATTTTGTAAGTGTGTGAAAATTTGATTTGTCCTGATTTATATTTCTTGAGAATGTGACATATTAAAGCTTACATCTAAATGTATTAAAAAAAGGCCCTAATTCAACCAATTCACCTTTCATTCTCGAGTTTTGAGTATGAACAATTTAGTTGTTCACTGTATGTTGTTTAGGATTCCATGCTAGTATTCTGAATTCAAAATATCGGCTTCTCATATGAAATGTACTTTTGTACAGAGATTTAGTGAGATTAAATTCCAGTATTGCACTGTAAATGTGGCTGGTGAATTATAGCCGAGTAGTCACTTTGAATTTGGCGCATGAATTCCATGCCCACTTTTGTTAAGAAAGGTCATCCTTTTCTTTCCCATTTTCCTTCATCATCTAATCCAATATCATTTAATCCTTCATCATTTTATCATTTATCAATGTCTGATAGGGGGAGTGAACGATTTGATGTCTTTCAGTGATATGCAAATTGTATTTTGGGGGTGAACGGTGCCCTTGTAATTCTGTGGATTTTGTCAGGGTAGAATAGAAGGAGTTTAGATCATTGTGTATTCAGGAGACTACAGGAATATACAGTGTAACCTGTCTATAAAGACCACCCAAGGGAGATAAGAAAAGTGGTCTTGAAAATGGTTTCTCATTGAAACATGTACTAAAGGGACCTGTACATGAAGACCACCAGGCTATAAAGACCACCCAAGGGAGACAAGAAAAGTGGTCTTTGTAGACAGGTGGTCACTAAAGCAGGTTTGAATACATGAGTATAACAATCAATGTTTGATAGATTTCAACATACAGCCTCTCGTCTTTTTTTTTTCTTTCTCTCTCTCCAGAAAACGGACGGTTACTCAACTGGTTTCACTCCAATGAGCCCACGTATTACAAGCCCTATGCATCCAAGTGGCGGTGGTAAGTACCCCAACCCTCTCCCCCTCCCCCTCAACCTTTCTCTCTTTGAAATACTCTTTTTTTTTTTTTTAAGGAGCCCCTGTATCACGTGATCATTTTGACATTATGAAGGTAGCACTGGGCAGATATAAGAGGGCTCATTCGCGGGCTTATCTGTTAAAGTCCTTGCATACAGCTTGATTGTTATATATTGCTATTTTTATCCCAAAGAATTAAAAGCGCTGTAATATATCACCATTGACAAATGATTCCTTCTGGAATCACCGTGTAATGTCCATATCAGTTATGTAATACAGTTGGTGAAATAAAATGTCCATATGTCCTTCTATTGCCCTTGATAATGATAATAATGACTGTTTGTTTAATATGAAGCACTTTCCCAGACAGCAGACCAAAGCACTTACAGTATTTTAATTACCCTGCTCACTAGATTAATTTTATGATTGTGCACTTTAGAAGCTTGTAAATGATACATGTTTTGATTAATCATATAAATGATTCATGTTATTTTGTTGTTTTGACAGCTCAGCAGCAAGGACCTGGACCCGGTGGTCCTGGTGGTGGTGGGCGTGGTAGGGGGCGTGTCGGTAGAGATAGAGAGCTGATTGGTCAAACGGTGCGCATCACGAAGGGACCCTTCAAAGGTACGTCCAATCCCAGTCTCTCATTCATTTTGTTCTTATTCTTGATGTGCCAAGGCCTCTTTTACAAAGTAGTCAATCAAATAAGATCATTTCCAAGAAATATGATCCAATGGTTCCATGTTTGACCCGCACAGTATACTAATTAATCATGTTTGACTTTTAACAGCAAAATGTATTTACCGGTGCATTTAAACAAGAAACACAAGCCAAGTATTGATTATCTTAAAAAGGATGCCTTTTACTTCGTATAAAGAAGAACAATATATTGAAAATCGAAAAGGCAAGCTCTCATTTCACCATAGAAAATGGAAGTGTGTATGACCACTTTTTGATTTTGATTAGTTTTACTGTTCACTGTAATTATTGTTGATCTGATGACCTCTTTATTATACTTCATAAACAGGTATTCAAGCTATTGATTTATATATATATATATATATATGTATCAATTATGCAAAGGATTTCTTGTATCATGATTTTTTCTCATTTATCTGAAGGTCATATCGGTATCGTGAAGGACGCCACCGAGTCGACAGCTCGTATCGAGCTCCACGCCACCTGTAAGACTATCAATGTGGACAGGGGCAGAATGAACATTGTTAGGTACGTACAGATATAGGATTTATGGGTCATTTCATCCATGAGGTTGGGGCAACCAAATATGACAATGTCCATGTAACGTTGGTATGAGATCTTCTACAACACATGGAAGATGAATAATATAGTTTACGTAGTGCCCTGCCAGAGTCACTCCTGTTTCAGTTGCTTGTCTTCAAAATCTTTGGTTAATACTTTTTTTTACCAACGTTACAAAGACATCACATTTATATAACATGACATAAACTTTGGGTCTAACATAGTTGGCTATGTTTTTATGCTAAACTCAATTTGAGCAAACATTGTTATGGTAGTAGACATGGTTTCTCAATTCTGGTATGTCACAAAAATTGCCCCAACCTCCTTGTGTACAGGTTCTTAACTACATGAAATCTCACAGGGGGATTTTAAGTGGTCGTTATGGACAGGTGGTCGTTACAGACAGGTGGTCACCAAGACAGGTTTGACTGTATAATAATAATGATAAACTAGCACACCTCTAGAGATGCTCAAAGATGTTGATTTGCTGTTTAATTTGAATTACAGTGACCAGGTCCGTAGCGGAATGACAACGGCCTACAGCAGAAACACACCAATGTATGGCTCTCAGACTCCTATGTATGGCAGCGGTTCTAGAACTCCTATGTACGGCTCGCAAACACCACTTCATGATGGTGAGTATATGGGACTAAGCAAAACTAAAACAAGCAAACAAACAAACAAACATGGAACATGTATGTTAAGTTTATGGCAGAAGGATGAAAAATCACATTGACTATTTAGCTTGAAAAAGTATTTTGAGTGGTTCTAGCACACGCATGTATGGCTCACAGACATCATTACACGATGCTCAGTACATACATGTAGCTGCTAACCATTCCTATTTTGGAGGAATAATTCCCTTTTTTTTGCCTTCAAGCTAATGTTTTGAACCCTAGATTCTTTTCTTTTTCTGAAATATTCTGTGTGAAATGTATGTAAAATAGACTATCCCTAAATTTGCCTTGAGTGATTCTTAATTGTTGGTGTGAAAGGATGGCAGCCTGTATGTAAGTAGATTGGATTGGGCTGATAAATTTGAGGGAGAATTTAATATTTACAAGTATGATGGTTGCACTAGGATACCAATGCAAATGTGGCCCAGCACCAAGAAACCACACAAAAAAAGGTTACCAGAAAACAAATTTTAAGTAAAATTTATATCTCATCTGAATGTATTACGAAATACCGTCTCTAAGCGCTTTACAGATATTATTAACCCGGTAATCGGATTCATTCACATACAATGTGCACCATCTCCTCTCCCTGGGGAGTATTCCTACCATATGGTCACTGTGAGGGCATATGGCAATTACTATGAAACATAAAGGCTTTGGTCATCCTACCAGGTCCCCATTTCTCTCCTGGGTATTGAGTGGCAAATGTAGACTAATGCCTTGCCAAAGGACATGATGGCAAAATAAAATATTGTTTCTGGACTAACCTAAACCTTGTGTGTCTTTGTAACAGGTGGTGGAACCCCTCACTATGGATCCATGACCCCGTCACGTGACGGCAGTATGACCCCGTCAAGGTCAGGAGCATGGGATCCTACAGCACCAAGTACCCCAATGAGGTATGGGCAAGACTTTTCCTTCTTCGTGTTAGTTGTGTTGGTAGTTGTGGAAGAAGAAATGGTGGTAGTGGTAGAAGCAGTGGTAGTAGTGGTAGTGATAGTGGTAGTGATGGTACAGCAGCAGCAATGAGGACACTGGCAGCAGCCGGCTATATGATTGTTTCCAAAAACATGAAGAAAAAAAATGTCAATTTTAGAAGCTCTAGAAAGGAAAACTTAGTATTAATGTTGGCTGATTCACATAAGTTATCACGGTATGCAATTAATTTGAAATAATGAGTATTTCTCACCCTATTCCCATCTATTGTCTATGTTTTTCCTCTTTGACAACAATTTTTGTGATCATATTTGTTCAGTTTTAAAACATGTTTTGACATACTTCATTTCAGCTTTGATGAGTCGTCTCCCTCGCCTCAGCCCTACGGCTCCACCACCCCTGGCACTCCAGGGTACTCGGGAGAGCCCCAGTCGCCGGGCCAGGGCCCTTACACCCCAGCCACGCCCAACAGCTCGTCTGGGATGTATGGGAGCGAGTCTACGTACTCTCCTTATGGGGGGCAGACGCAGTCTCCGTCACCGGGTAGCTACCAACGTGAGTAAGATGGAGTTTGGAGGATGATGATGATGATGATGATGATGGTGATGGGGATGGTGATGGTGATGGTGAAGGTGATGATAATAATGGTGAAAATGATTATGATGGTGATGATGATGATGATGTTGATGGTGGTGGTGGTGGTGGTGGTGGTGGTAATGATGATGATATTGGAGATGATGATAAGGATGGTAATGATGGAGATGATGACAGGCGGTGCGCTCGAGTGCAATTACCTCACGATTTCGTTTTGATTTGACCTTGCTTTTCTCTTGAATAAACACGTTGTTTATGTGAAACCGCTGGGAAAGTGTCACAGCAAACCTGCCATAACTTTGGCATATGACAATGAATCTTAAAGATCTTTACATTTTTGAAAAGAGGAATAATCATATTAACTATACATTTAAAAAAAAATTGTAATAACGAAGAAAAAATGGGGACAAAAAGACAAGAAACTTTCTATGAAAAACAAAAAAAGGTCAAAAATAATGTATAAAATTACACATTTTTAATCTGTGGACAACAACGATATTCGAACATGTTATTAAATAACTATTAAAGAAAATTTCTGTGAAATATCGATTTTATAAACCAATGCGACCGGATGTGTCTGGAAATAATCCAACATAATGCATTTTCATACCTTCAATACGAGCACCGATCTGCCGAGTCGTCCCACATTACATCGCGGGCGATGACGTCATGCTCAATAGCACAGTCCCACACACGCTAGTTTGTGTTGGGGTTGATCGGTAAAACGGCTTTCAACATGATTTCGTGGCGTAGATTGTAATTGTTGCAATGTTTGAATTAACCCCCAAATTTCTCCAATATTTATAACAAATGTATATTACGGAAATAAAGCTAAATTACACTGATTATCAACCTGATAGCTTTACTGTAATAAGACGGAATAACATGGCGCCAAATATGTACACTGTCGTCTGCACCATTCAGTGCACCGCGAGCTCATGCCTGTGTCCATCCATCGTTGGAGCAGGAGGAGGTGTACTCCACCACTACTACTTTCAAATATTATAAGTTGTATAGTAGTAGTAGCAGTCGTAGTTGTAATAATAATAATAGTAATAATAATATTAATAACAATTATAATAATAATGATAATAATATATTATTATTATCTTTAGAGGATTTTACAAAGTCAAAGATCCACTCGGCTCGGCTGAAATACCTCAGCTCACGATCACTACAGTCAATGCTAATGCGTATAGACCTCTAGCTTAGCACTACGTGCTAAGAGGCAGCAATCGCACACATGAATAGTCTATACACAAATTACAAATGAATGTACACAATAAATACGATGTGGTTGATCGGCAAGTTTGACAGTAGACTCACGGTTTGAATTTTTAAATTATTCTTTCTAACATCTTTAAGTTGAAAAATTGTATTTTATTGCTAGTTAGGTGTCATCAATTGTCACTAGTATGCCGATTTTGAGTGAAATTTGTTGAGTTTTGTACAGTGGTGTTTGAAATGTTGAGAATCAAAAGCACAGCTTTTAATACACAGCCAGGATAGTAATGCAGCTATGTGTGCTCACGATCAGCTGGCTGCTTAGGTTTACGTAATTTCGTGTCAATGCGCATGCGCGAGTCTGTGAAGGAGCAGTGACGTCGATTTCTCGTAAGTTTGCTGCTTCTCAATTTCTGAAAAACACCCCATTCATTTTCCACTGTATCTCGAAAATATGTCATGGACACAGCGAAAATTTCGTCACCAGCACCGTAAAGGTCTCATGAATATGCATATTAAGTCTCATGAATATGTAGCCATGCGACCGGATATGTCTGGAAATAATCTGAGGGTAGTTTTCGGAGACAACTGAACACGAAATGTTTGTTAAAATGACAAATAGATCATCATTTAATACAATTTTTCAGATGTATTTCGATATGACCATTTTACATCGTTCCTCAAAGTCTGAGCGAAATCCGCTGACAAACAAAGGAGATATGAGAGGGAGAAATTTCGGTGAAAAAGTGAGCTTGGCAACGTGAGTGCTTCCATGACCGTTGAATATTCAAAACGATTTCGGTGTTATCAGTAAGATAATTGTAGCGCTCCGCACCGCCTGATGATGCTGGTGATGATTATGATGATGATAATGATGATGATGATAGTGGTGATAATGATGATGGTGATAATTATGATGTTGACAGTGATGATAATATAATGCACTTAGATTGCACCATGTATCTATCTAGTAAACTATTCCAAGGTGCCTTCTGAAATTGAGAAAGTAAGAAAGGTGAAATTAGCCTTCAGGATGATACAAATGGTGTTGAATTACATTTAGGTATGATGATGGGAATGACCATGAGCGCAATGATGATGTTACTTATGATTATTGTCAAGGCCAGAAAACTAACAATCAATCTCTTTTTCCACTACTACAGCCACGCCCAGTCCATCAAGCAGCTTCCAGCCTGCCCCCAGCCCCGGCTCCTACCAGCCCACCCCATCCCCAACAGGCACCTACCACACCCCTTCACCCGGTAGCTACCAGGGCAACCCTAGCCCCCTGGGGTACTCTGCCAACACACCCAGTGCTCCTTCCCCCCTAGGCTACAATCCACAGACACCAGGGGGTGATATCATGCACCCCTCCCAGAGTGACTGGCATACTCAAGACATCATGGTGAGGATCAAGGACTCCCATGACGACCCATCGCTCATCTTCAAGGAGGGCGTCATCAGAAGTGTCCAGGTTAGTAATGTCCCTTTTCTCTTTACATTGCGGCAACATACAGGTTCTGAAAGGCACTAGATTTTTTTTTCTTCTTTTTTTTCCCCTCAAGAAAGTTCTCAATCATAAATGCACCCTAAATATAATTACTGCAAATGTGTTTCTATACAATCCCTGTATGGACAAAATCTATTCCAGAATCGGTAAGAAAGAATATGAAAGTTAATGAAATTTTAATGAAACAGGAGGGGAGCTCGCAAGATACGTCACAGAGTTGCCAATTTGTGTTTGATTGAGGACAACTTCAAATATTCATAACTTTCCTATTTCTAATCGGAATTTGCCCAAACTTTAACTCACCTATTCCTCTCATTTTTCTGCTTTTATTAAAACCAACTTAATATTCGATTCATCACACTTAGATTTTGCCGCAATGATTTGTTAATATTTATGTTGTAATGAAATGATTTATCTATCGATCTGTGCATTTATCCATCAATCAGGGCCCTCTATGTTCTGTGTACCTTCCTGATGGTGAGGATAGAGTAGTCACAGTCAAAGCTCTTCATCTTGAACCAGTCATGCCAAGCAAAACAGACCGGTAAGTTCCTCTCAATTTCTCACAGTACGGTTGATTTAATGATTAATTGTTTAGTGAAATTGTTATATTTCATCTCTTTAAAGTTCACATTTGATTCATTTTACCTTTCTGCTATATTATTGATGGGCTTGGGCACATTTAACCCTTACTGTACTGGGAGGCCCCCCTCCACATTTTCGGAGATTTCGCCGCAACCGCTTGAAATTTAAAATTGTCGTTTCATGACTTTTATCCCACAAGTCTTACACACATTTTGATACCATTTTCGTCAAAATCGGATGTACCTGTAATTAGTTTTACTTTTTCCATTTCCCAGGCAACCTGGGCATGTATGGTCAACATACATTATTCATTTTCTCTACTGTGTACTATCTTGGTGATTTTCTTTTGCATGTTGAAATGCTGAAAAAGATAAGAATAATGATGATAGTGGTGATGATGATGATGATGATGATGATGATGATGGTGGTGGTGGTGGTGTTGGTGGTGGTGATGATGATGATGATGATGATGATGGTGGTGGTGGTGGTGGTGTTGGTGGTGGTGATGATGATGATGATGGTGGTGGTGGTGGTGGTGTTGGTGGTGATGATGATGATGATGATGATGATGGTGGTGTTGGTGGTGGTGATGATGATGATGATGATGATGGTGGTGTTGGTGGTGATGATGATGATGATGGTGGTGGTGGTGGTGTTGGTGGTGGTGATGATGATGATGATGATGATGATGATGGTGGTGGTGGTGTTGGTGGTGATGATGATGATGATGATGATGATGATGATAGTGGTGGTGGTGTTGGTGGTGGTGATGATGATGATGATGATGATGGTGATGATGATGATAGTGGTGGTGGTGTTGGTGGTGGTGATGATGATGATGATGATGATGATAATAATATTGAAATGTAATTAATTTAGCCTATACTTTTCCTAAGATAGATGCAAATATCCTTAACTCAAGTTCGGATATAATGAACCCCTGTGCATGCATCATTTGTACAATACAGTGAAACCTTGTTATAACGAGGTCTTTAGGACCTTGGAAATTACCTTGTTATATCAGGGTAAAAACATAGAAGAATATAAAGAGCTGGGACCAGCAACATCACCTGGTTATAACAGCTACCTCGTTACATCAGGGACTCGTTTCACAAAGCCTCTTTTTCAGTGACAAAAGACTAAAATCAGTGACAAATCTGCTGATAACCAATCAGAAGCAAGGATTTCAGTAGCTTATAACAAAAACTGTCATTTGTCACTGATGACATGTTTTGTGAAATGGGGCCCAGAGCTCTTTATAATGAGGCTCCACTGTATTACCGGTATCTCTGTTCCCCAAAGTTGATGTGACTGAATGTAATGTTCTCTATCCTCTCTCTCTTTTTGCCGTTCAAGGTGAAAGTGATAATGGGTGACGACCGTGAGAGCACCGGTACCCTGATCAACATCGATGCTGAAGATGGCATCGTGAAGATGGATCTCGGAGCCGCTGATATCAAAATCCTGCAGCTTAAGATGCTGGCTAAGCTATATAAATAAGCAAACTTACTTTATCCTTCAGTTTTTTAAATAAAAGTACAATTAAAGTGAGTTCTGGCATGTGATTCCATTGTAAATGGTGGCTTCACAATTCACATCGCCATCTAGCGATACCAGTGTTTTGTCGATTTCATGTGATGCATTATGGGAAAAAGTCTATTAACAAAATATCAGCTGTGGTCATTTCGATCGGAGGCAAGAATTTTGCTGCCCTGCACTGGTTGAAAGATGTCGACCCGCGAGCTGAAAAATTGGCCTGTCACAGCTGTTAGGGGGCAATGTTAATTGTGAATCCACCCTATTGGACTGGTTGATGACGTAGTACCTACGAATTGGTGTATACTCTCAGGTTCGGGAATCATCGAAAGTGTAAGAAAGTGACTTGTGTTAGCTGAAAGGCCAAAGCCTTGCACACAGAAATTGGTATATGGGACTACACACATACGGCATGAAAGCTTGGTCCAAACTTTCAACTCTTTTTCGTCATATTTCAAATATGAGGACACGTGAAGAGATTCTTTTTTTGCAGGGACATTCTATGGTAATCTTCCAAACCTTCAGTCCCTTGGAGAGGACTAACAGTCGTCTGTCCCCTGGTTGCATACTTACAAGCATACCTATGCTTTCTTAGCATTCAGGCATAACAAACAAACCAACCTTCAACCCTCAAACTGATATGAAAAGAATGAGAAATTTCACAGATTATTTTTTCATCTTTACTAGAACCTAAATAGTCTTACTCGACCTACTCTTTAAATCGTGGATGTATTTGCTGCTTCTGTCAGCATCATTTTTCAGCTGAATATGCTAGTTAAGCTTGAGATAAGGGAATTTATTTACACCAACTGGTCTTGAACTAGAAACAAATATGGACATAAACAATTTTTTTTAATGCAAATTTGTTAGGAAATGAAAAGTCATGTTGATTTTATTAAAATGTTACCAATTGAATGATTATATCTCTTATAGAAGATTGGTTATGAGAGAAAAATAGGTGCATGATGTGCAACAAATTTGTCCTTTCTGTTCATGCAGTTTGTGTATGTTCAAGGACTGTCATGTCAGAAGTCAAACGCTTTGTTCATACATAATGGCTTTAAGCCACCTGAGCAACGAAAATGTGGCCAAAATATTAATGGTAAAGTGTTGTTTACTTCACATGATTTATACATCGTATAACACAGACGTACTGTATGTAAGTATGCATTATGGCCTTATGTTCACCTTTAACATGACATTCATGTTTATGAGAAACAGTTTTCATTTCACCTAAGCGTTTTGTTCGGCGGTTTAATGCGACCCGTGTGAACGGGGTTTATACTGTAGAGTTGTAATCAGAAAGATTTCCTCAACCGAAAGCTGAATTGTGCTTGGTGATTATACAGAATGATGTAATGACTTGATTTGAGTTGTATATAATATGAATTCTTTGTTGTTTGGTAATGAATTAAAGTGGTTTCTGTAATTCTATTCTCTCCCTCTCTTTCCTTCTCTCTCTCTCTCTCTCTCACACACACTCTCTTTGTCGTGGTACTCTAATTTCTGGTTAAAGGGCAGGGGGGGGGGGATATAGACTATTATTATTCTATTATTATTCTATTATTATGACATGATGCTTTTGTAACTCAATCAGATAATTATAGCCAGCATTTAATTCAAAACTTTGTTTAAACTTTATTCAACAACAAAATAATGACTTAAACATGTACTTTTGAATTGTGTATTGCCAGATAATGTGTATAAAATCATTCATTTCAGAGGAGAATCTTCATCTCTTTTTCATTGCCTTTGTGCCCACTTTGATTGATTACTTTGTTGTGCTCATTCTCTCTCCTCCCCTTGCTCCCCTCTCCTGCCCCCTCCCCTTTCCCCTCTCCACCTCATCTCTCATCCCCTCTCTTCCTTTCTTCTTGCTTTCTGTATCATTATAACTTTTCTATCTGTACTAAGTACATGAACCTTTTGTTCCAGCTAATGTCAAATAATGGTGCATTAAAGTGTTCCAAACATTAAAAGTGTTTGTGTTTTTCAGTCATTCTTCATAGTTATGTTTTCCCCTTTTTTCTTGTTGATCTTTTTTTCTGAGAAAGTATAAATGCATTTTAAAAAAGTTATGGGCATTTTAACTATAATGCGCGTCCGCACTTAGCAGAATGGTGAAAGGTGCTTAGCCATCTCCCAGTTGCTGGATGTAAAAAGTTTGAAAAGAGGGCAAGAGAGAAGAGTGATAGAAAATAATTCAGAGAGGGAATGAGCGTTAACAAAGACTGCGAGAAAATTGATTTAGGCCCAGCGCACACTGCACGATCCGACTGCGATCCGATTTTAGAAGAATATACCACCGCATTTTATATGAACATTCAAACAGGTAAAATCTTAATGATGGAGGATCGAATTAGTTGTGTGATTAATAAAATCTAAATATTAGGGGGTTTCAAGTTTTCTTGAAGGAGGAGGAAAAGTTAAATTGGCTCAGAATCGTGACGTCGGACCGGTACGATTGTCTACAATTTGAGGCATTATTTTGACTCGATGGCTTAAAGGCACTTAAATTCTGGTTGTTAGTATTCTTCTTATTATATATAATCTATATCAGCTAAAAGTTCTTTGTTTAGATCTCCATAATAACAGTAATAATAATAACAATAATTATTAATATTATGATAATGATACGTTTTGTTTGCCCAGGGGTAGCCTCATGTATCATTACTGTTCTCCATGAGGGCAATACAATCATATCATTACATAATTTATATAATATATATATTATACATGTATATATTTTATATATATATTATATATATATATTTATATAACTAATATATAATTGCCATTTCTTCAAGAATTGGATTGCAGTTGGATCTAATTGTAATGCGTGCAGGGCTTAACTTCTTAAGTGATGGAGAACCGTGGGAGAGATTGAAGGGAGAGATATTATTAGGACCTATATATTATAGAGACTATATAGTGATGGTGTTATAGAATGGATAGAAAGTGATATATAGAGATGATGATTATAGAGAATGATAGAAATTAATTTGTGATAGGGAGAGCCAGGAAGGGAGGGAGTGAGATGAGAGAGAGATAGAGAGAGAAAGAGAGGGAAAGAGATTGAGAGAGGGGGGTAGCTGAGGTGTAGAGAGAGAGAGAGAGAGAGAGAGAGAGAGAGGGGGGCGGGGGGTAGCTGAGATGTTATACCTGCAAACTCCACCCAAGTCAGATTCTACTATAGCTATGTATACATGTACGTACCGGAGATCGAGAGCGCTAGAGAGTCGCAGGTGCATATATATATGTACAGGCGCTGCGATCATGAGCTCCTAACAGATACAGAATGCCGAGCTAGCTATAGCTAGCTGCGATCAACGATGCACATCACTCCTCTTGCCGTCGACAGATCAATCTCTTGAAATTATTCTACAAAGCGATCGAACAATCATGGTGCAGAGATTTCCGTCAATGGCCTTCAACACAATGATTCAGTTATTTATTTCATCATTGATTTTCCTGGCTGGCCCAGGAAAAATCGATTTTACACTCGCACAACAAACACACAATTATCCGTCATTCAGCGAGAATTCGACAGTCGCTCTCCCCAGTACTTCTCCGATTAATGGAGCTACCACTCTGTTCGAATGGGCGGCTGGACCGTGGGGCGACTGCGGTAGCAAAGAGAACTCGACATTTTGTGGACAGTCGAGAGATGTTTTTTGCGTTTATATCGGAGGAATCAAAACTCAAGTACCATTTTATTTCTGTGATAGTATACCTCGACCGATAAAATACCGGCAATGCAATCCTTGCCCGGAAAATTGTGTTTTAGGCCCTTGGAGTTTATGGTCAGATTGGAGTGGTACCTGCAGGCCGGCCAATCGCTACCGGACGAGGTCCGTGCTCCGTGCCCCAAGGTTCGGGGGAAAGGAGTGTGGTGAATTGTCCCAGACTCAGAGGGATGCGAAGTTGCCTGATTGCCGTGTCGAGTTGACGATGCCTGTTTTCAAATGGAGGATTGGAGAATGGACAAGCTGTAGACAGGTGATTATTGGTTTATTCATTTTCATCAGCACCACAACTCTAACATTAACAATTATAATTATATTATTACTGTATACTGTCACATCAATCATCATCCATGATCATGTCACCACCGGCCACCACCACCACCACCACCACCACCATCACCACAACAACATCATCATCATCATCAACAGCAACATCACCAGCAGCATCACCATCATGATCATCACCACCACCACCACAACCACCACCACCATCATCATTACCACTGTGACCACCACCACCACCACCACCACCACAACAACATCATCATCATCATCATCATCACTAGCATCCTCACCATCATTATCACCAGCAGCATCATCATCATCATCACCACTATCATCATCATCACCATCACCACACCATCATTATCATAATCAATATTATCATAATCAATATTATCTTCCATAATCATTGTTATCAATGTGTAGGCCTACAAGTACATTATCATCACCAGTCCTCAGAAAATTTGTCACCAATTACCATTACCCTCCTCCTCCTCCTCCTCCTCCTCCTCCTCCTTCTCCTTCTCCTCCTCCTCCTTCTCCTCCTCCTCCTCCTCCTCCTCCTCCTCCTCCTCCTTCTCCTCCTCCTCCTCCTCCTCCTCCTCCTCCTCCTCCTCCTCCTCCTCCTCCTCCTCCTCCTCCTCATCATCATCATCCCCCTCATCATCATCATCCCCCATCACTACGACAACTCGACCATTAATCAACTTCATGATCATCACATGTAGCGCATTTTGTATTCACGAATGAATATAACCACCCGAATCAAACTCACCCCCTCCCCTCCTAATCATCATCATCATTGTTATCACGAGACAACTGCTATACACTGTACATACATCAATACCATGCCATAACACCATGTATAATACTGTATGAGTTGTGCCTGTAGAAATCCATGGGCACTGATAATGTAGGATGTATGAAAATGCACATTCTTGTTTGAATTTTGAGGTGGATACATTTCTTAATATATTATTTTTTTCTTCCTCTCTTTTTCATCATGAGTACATGTATGATGTATTTCTTTCCATTCAAATTATCAATAGTGACCCGTCCTGCTTTCCACTATGCCTCTTTGATGCTGAGTGATGATTTTTTAATTTTTAATTTAAGATCAAATAAAGGCATATATTTGGAGAAGAAAATACATCAATTCAATTTAATTCAAACTATATTCTTTATTTGATGGTGAATCAGCATAATTGAGTCCCATGTGTCACATTATACATGCACTGTACCATACATAACATTAATGAATAATGGTTCAAGGGTGACTATGTCTTATTAAGGCATTGAGAGATGGAAGTATGGTATTAGCATCTCATTATGGAATACTTCCTATTTATTTATAAAGGTATTTTTAATTACATGATAATGAATGGATTACTGTGTCAGCTTACTGTTAAAAAAAGAAGGAAATAATCAACCGGAAACAGTTTTGAATACATGTACAGTGGTGCATGTAGGAGCCAGACACATACATGTACAATACATGTAGTTTACAAATCATAGTGGAAGGTCAAAAAGATTTATTTTAAACAAAGTGCCCCAAGTATCCTGTAAAATGTAAATCCCATTCTAATAGAAAAAATATTAAAGGTAAAGACCAGTTTTGGAAACGCCCCTCTCTCAAAAAATGAAATGGAAGCTCTCATTACCAATCATGTGAAAGAATATGTTTTGACTAATACATGATGATACAAATTATTGGGACCAAATAGATATCGCGCACATGGTCGCGTAGTCCCATATCCATCTTTCTGTGTACAGTGCTTGTAACGTTACCAAGACTGGGCCAAATTTCTTAATATCATTTTGATGATTCCAGAACCTTGCAGTACACACCAATACTTATATGCTAGATGATCAACCTTCCTGATCGATTTCACAACGTTTCTTTCACAATGCAATCGACCAGAACTGGTCTTTATCTTTAAGCCACAATGGGAGAAGAAAGAAAGGAAGAAAACAACAACAAAAAGCAAGCAATTAAAAGGGTGTTTCACTATGCAACTATAAAGCTGAAATTTATAAGCTACAAATACATGTACATGTAGATGTATGCTTGTTTAGATATGTGAACTGTGAACTTGGAACTCACTGAAAAGAATTTTTTTGCAAGTCTTCAAAAAGGCTCCCTTTCATATAGGATATCATTTTTTTGCCTGAATCTTTAAACTTACATTTTTTTAATGAATTTGTTTGCTTACAGCATTATTTTTTCATTTTCTTTCTTTCTTTCCTTCTTTATGTCATTCAATCATCCTTTCTTTCCTCCTTCCTTCCTCTCTTCCTCTCTTTCATGTTTTTCTTTCATTCATTCATTCTTTCTTTCTTTCTCTGCATTGTATTGTCTGTCTTGCCCTCTTCCCCCCTCTACATGATACCTGTACCTACATATTACTTCTTAATCATTTTTGTATTTTTTTTTCTTTTATGTTTTTCTTTCATGCATTCATTTAATGTTTTATCTTTCTTTCTTTGTGTCCGTCTTGCCTTTTCTTTATTTTTGTATATAATTGCTCCTTGATCATTTGTGTATTTTTTCAACCTTTTTGATTGTCCAATAACTTCTCTCACCACCCCCTTCAGCTTTGTTCAGGAGAAAGAAAAGTAACCAAAATAGCCCCCTTCTTCAAGGACAATTTGTATTAAACTGAGGAAGTTAGTTAAAGCTTAATTTAACAAAGAATGAGAAATCATTATATCACTGGCTGTCATTTATCACATACCACTTAAAGAATCTCAAAACAGGATTAAACAATTTGTTGAATAATCTCTTTTTCTCGCTGAGAAGTTGTGGAAATAACAAATTTAGCGTTTTTTATGGAACTTTCATTAATTTAAAGCTTTTCGGAAGGAACTTTCATTGAAGTGTTTTTTAAAGAACTTACATGAAGGCTTTTTGTGAAATGAATTTTCAAACATAAATTTCTTTCAAAGTATATATTGTGATAAACTTTCTCAGTTTTGAATTTAACTTGTGCACATGCCAGTTCTGAAAGATGTTGATCTGTTTGGAATATTATAGAAAAATAACACAACTTCGGGGCTTGCTGTATGAAGTATTAAAAAGTAGGTCTACATATGTATATTTTTTTGCTCTTTTTTGGTATTTGGTCTCTCTTGTGCTCTTGAAACATGATAGCAAATATTTCTCCTTTTGAACAAAATTATGTGTACACACGTAACTTGATATAAATTGTTTTCTTGAGTAATGAGCTGCACAAATGCCTCTGACCAATTTTGTGTCTTATTGAATAGTTTTAAATGTCAATGCGACCCTTTGTTTGGACAATCGGGGATGTAATGTAGAGATCAATGTGACATGTTTAATTATCTAAATGTACATTTACTGTACATCAATGATGTAACTCAGTTTTGACAAGTTGTCAGTTAAGCTTCATGTTTTAATCCATTGTCGCATACCAGTCAGATTAGGCCTGGGGACATCATTATCTTATTTAGTATCATAGACTGACACACACACACACACACTCTCTCTCTCTCTCTCTTCATATGTTTCTCTCACTCTCTGTATCCCTTATTCCCTTTATCATTCTCTAACACTTCCCTCCCTTCCCCTCTCTGTCTTCTCTCTTCTCTCCTTCTTGCTTCCCCTCCCCTCTTTCTCTTTCTGTTTCTTTCCAACACTGTCTATTTTCCAGTGGCGGATCAAGGGAGGGGGCCAGGCCCCCTCCTAGCCAAAAAAGAAGGTAAAAACAACCTTTTTTTGAAAAAAAAGAAGATGGCCCCCTCCCCTGGTGCCCAAGGGAGGGTGGTGGTGGAAAAAAAATTACCATTCCCAGAAAAAAATTTTCTGATCGGGTGCCCCAATTTTTTTTTTGCTCACTACCCCTGGCGCCTAAGAGGGGGGGTTGGAAAAAAAGTTTACCCTTCCCGGAGGGGGAAAATTTTTTCGGGCGCCCAATTTTTTTTTGCTCACTACCCCCTCCCCACTGAGCGAAAAATCGACCGGCACGATTTTCAAATTTTCGCACGAAGTGGGCCCCTTTTTAGGCCCCCTCCCTTGCCGCCGGCTGGATCCGCCCCTGCTATTTTCTATCTCTTTCTCTCTCACTCTGTTTCTGTTTCTTTTTTCTCCCCTGTTTTTCTCTCTTGCCCCCTCTATGACACACACACACACACACTTTCTCTCTCTCTCTCTCTCTGTCTCTCTCTGTCTCTCTCTCTCTCTCAGTCTCACTCTCTACACATGTGATTATCTAAGGAATGCATACATAGTCAATCTGTGACATCCTTTCATTCCAATTTGTATTTAGAAGAAATGTAAAATTTGCATTCTGACTATTGAAATACAATTACAATTATTTATAACATGTGAATGAAAATGAAATAATTCATATTGAGGCACTTAAATATATACTTGGTTACATTATGAAAATGGCCTTTTGCAGGATAATCCTTGTAATTGATTAGGGATTAGATTGAGGGGAGGGTGGAACCAATTACTAATCTAGTCAGTGATAATGAATAATTGGTGTGTCTATGACTCAGTTCCTCAGAACTTTATTATGATCTATTTTCTCACCTCACTAACACATGGACCTGACAGCCTGTTCACACGAGAATAAATTAATACTAAACTCATGAATACGTGTAGACTCATAGAGATATTGTGTACAGAATCATAGTAAAGCCAAAGGCTTGAATAAATAAAATATCACATACAGAAATTTGTTTTGAAGATATGTCAGTTGACATGAAAGCTGGCCATGCAGTCAGCAGTACATGCTCACGATTAAGCCCTGCCCAGTTACTGTATACGTTTCTTTGTATGATGCAACATTCACCTTAGAAGTTCCCCTGACTCCTTATGTTTTCATTTAGAACAGAGCTCAAACCTCTGCTTAACTATACATGTAGATACAATGTTCTAGACAAAAACAAACAAACAAACAAACAAAACCCAAAACCCAACAACAACAAAAAACAGAACAAAATATTTGGTTTGGGTATAGCTATACAATGTATTTTGATAATGTAAATGGGGGTATATCCATGTTACAACTCTGTGATACATGATAAGCTGTAGTCTGGTGGCCTGAGGGTACAGACACCATTTGACACTTCATGAAATTTAAGATGACATGTACAATGTACATGTACACCTGTATGGTGTCTAAAATAGAATCCAAATTAAAATACAGTGTCAACAATGTGCCCTACAGTTTATTAAGCAAAAATCTAATTTGAGCAGAATAACTAGGAAAAATATCACCTTCCAGGCATTAACAAGTAATTTATAGCTAATTACAAAGGTTCAAAAACATTATATATTTGTAATTAAGAGAGAAGGTGAATACACATACCTAACATAAACCATTATAAAATGGGTTCAAGAACGTAGTCAATGAGAAGCATTAATTGAAATGGATCACGTGTGCGTGCATTAATTTGTTACCAAATGCACGGGGAGTGCATTTTGGTGATAACAACTGTCAATTTTCTCGACTTTATACTCACACTGTAGACCCATCTTATAAAACAAATAATACATGTTTTTAGCTCGTGCATTAGTGATATACATGTATGCACTGCACCTGGTTAAGTCATAATGAGACGGACAATGAACTCGACAAGTCTCGTTCATTATCCTACTGGGACTTAACCTGTGTGCAGTGCATATATTCACTAATGCACTCGCTAACATGTATTATTTGTATACTAACAACACTGTTATTGTTATCGTGTTACACTACGTATTTCTAAAGCTGTGACAATGTAGCCTCCTGGCACCTCTACTGAAATTTGATGAAACCAAACTAATCTCTGAATATCATTTTCGCTGAGCCTAATCAGACTTGACAAATTGAAATGAGAGTGGAAGAGACTCTCCATGGTTCCAGGCTTTTTATCTCCTCATCAAAATCTAAAAGAAGCAAATTTTTACATATTGAGCTATTGTTGCAAAAAATCACAAGTTATTTGTGATTTATTGAGGAGTGGAATGGTTTCATGCTGTTTAAGCCAGTAGGTAACCTCTTATCCTATTTTAGTAAGTTTGTTTCTCAAGAAAGCGACAACTCCAAAATCTTTGCAAAATACAATTGTATATACACTTTATGTGAGAAAGGTTGTGTTTCATTAATTGAATTGAATATTAACAAAAAATACAGAAAGGTTGGGCAATGAAGGGCTATACATTATTTTTAGAAGTTGAATTGTGCAAAATAAGATTATCTTGTTTTATTTTTGATAAACTTGTATGTAATGTTAGAATGTTTAAATAGGAAGCTGAAATGATTAAATATTGAATCTCAAATCAATGAGTCAGTAATTCATCAGAAATATTGAATATTCAGAGGTTTTGAAATTATAATGATAATATAGTGATTTAATTAAGTCTTTAATACTGAAAATACCCAGTTTAAACTTGGGTGAAGAGTGGCTAATGTAGATTAATGTCTTGCCAAAGGACATCAGTGCCTTGTTTGTCATATTTCAAACGTGATGTCATTTGAAGACCTTTCATTTTCAGGGGACATTTCTTCCATAACTGTACATTCTTCTATATACACTGACCACAAACAACGAAAAAGCTCACAAATTATTTTCATCTTGACAAGATCCAGACTCGACTTCTCTTAACCACGGGGTTGCTTGCCTCACCTCACTGCACAGTTGCTTGTTTGCCACATTTGCACATCAAATTTGACGGAGGGATTGGCTTGTGCAACACAACATTTGCAAAATAATGATTTCTGGCCATTATGAGCTCCATCACTACCCCTTTAACACCTGTATTCATTAATCTTATACTGGAAGTAATAATAATCTTGAAGCCTTTGGTATATCTATCCCATGATAAGAGATTATTCTGTGGCATATAAAGTTAGAAACAGTTAATGAGAAAAGCTTCTGAGGATAGCCTCCTGCTGTAGACGTCCTCCAGGTGGTATCCATTACTCCCCTGTGGGTGAATGCCCGAGGAAACGTTCTAATTACTGGGGTACTAAAATAATTCATCATGGGTTCCCACATTACACCATCTGTGTGTATGAACAGCAGTGTAATATATTGTGATGACAATTAAATTAACATGGGAAAATGTAGTACTTTATGCTGACCTCAAAAGTGTGTGGTAATTTGGGGAAAAAAGAAAACATACAAAACATATGTTATTTATGCGTTGTATTTTATAAACAAAGAATTGAACAGATTTGGACTGTTTTCAATATCAGGCTCTAATGCTCAGGGTAATTTCGCTTTAATATAAAACCCTTTAGCAACTTAACCGCCTGAAACTGCCCCTCCTTTTACTCACTGAACCGGCCGAAACCACCCGTCCATTTTTGTCCGTTTTCAACGCGCTGTAGTATCCTTCTATGGGATCTACCGTGATAATGTTTGCATAATCATTACGATATCTAATGAAGGATTCTGCATAGAAAAATAGCGCATGTTTCATATTATTCAGAACAATGTCAAAATGAGAACAATATTGCAACATCTTCCAGTGAGTAATAGGTCATTTTTTTTACAAAATCTCTAGTTGCTAATGGGTTAAAGAACTAATATTTAAAAATAAAGCACTTCATACCATGATCATTCCCCTTCAATGCATATACATGTACATGTACATATAGTATACCTGAATATATGCTGAACTCTGGTGATTTATAATCAACAATAGCACAAATCGTCGCCCAGCTGGCAGAAGGGCGTTAGCGCGCGAGCGACTCGAAACTACTTTTCAAATTATTCACATTTAAAGATTTGTTTGATATTTTAAACTGCTTTCCGTCCTGAAAATTGGTTTAAAACTTAAAAGACTAATAGAAATGTTATAGTAGAACACGGCCACAATTTTTTTCTCGGAAATAAGTCAGTTTTATAAAAGTTTGAGGCGATTTAGTGCTAACGCCCTTCTGCTTAGAGCTTCATTTTTTACCTGAAATTCAAGCTAATGCCCTTCTGCCACCCAGTCGACGAAATGCCAATGGAGAAATGATAGAGATAAAAAATGAATGATGAAAACGAAACATGAAGTTAAAACATGAAAAATAAATGTCTAAAAATGCTTTTGTGGTTTGAATTAAGGCTCTCTGCGTACAGATAAGTGGGGCATGAATTAATGTAAAATAAAGTACTGGTAGAGAGGGAAGGAAGGAGCATATTTGAAGAGAAATATGATTCTTCTGAAAGGACTTTTGCCTGGTTAAGAGGATCATGTACATGTATGTATAGTTGTATACAATTACAAGGTTGATTGTATGTATTGTCTGCTGAGAGCCAGAATCAAAAAGGCTGTTGGCCTATATGCTTTAAAACAGTAATACAGGTGATGCTTTTCTGCCATTACATGTACATAAATGTATGGAGTAAACCAATGACATGTTGGCAAGTTGGATGTATCTTCAAGGGTATTATGTTGTTTACATGTTTACCTACATGTATGTGCTTCTAATGTATGCAGGCCTTCATGCCTGAATAGAAGTGTAAAGATTCACAGGAAATAGAAGGTACTGGTATTCCAAATGGTTTGTAAAATGATGTTTCATTGTGAACATTGGCCTTCACATGACAATGTTGTGAGAGAGGTGGGGGGAGAGAGAGAGAGAGAGAGAGAGAGGGGTAGAGAGAGAAAAGGAGAGAGATAGAGACTGGCAGAAAGTGTGTGAGAGAGAGGGAGAAAGAGGCCAAGCTTCATATAGAAGGACGTTAGCATTAATGTGAAGGAGGTGAATCCAGAGCTGCCAACATTGGAAAACAGTTGAGAGTGAGATTATACTAGAAGCGTTAGCGCAAGGGAGCGAAGCGACCAAGCCCGACCGAGCGGAGCGAGGAGGGTGGGTGTGGGAGGGGGGCGTCCCCCCTCCCACAGTGTAGAGCTTTTTTATTTTTCAATGTGAAATTGTGTGATCTGGTGCATACTTTAGAGAGTATTTTAACATATAGCTAAAGGCAATATGGAGAGAGAGAGAGAGAGAAAATCATACAGAGAGATAAAGAAAATTATTAACATGGAATACCTGATTGTTTGCCCACGAACGTGGGCCGCTGGGCTAGGCGTAGAGCGAGGTGCTGAGGGCCCCACGCGCTCACTCTCTGAGACAAAGCCACATAGGCAAGTTGTTACATATAATCACAAGTCAATTTTCACTCTCAAAACTCACTTTATATTTTTATAATCCCTCTCATTCTATTCTACTGTATGAAGTAATATTAGGCCTTCTTTTAAAACAAAGCATAGAACCGTGAAATCTTTGCTATTCTCTCGATCAATTGAATTGTCAACTGATGACGACTCGAGCTCGCTGCTGGTTCGGACGTCCGATCCATATCCGGGCGCATCCGGGCAGGCTCGGGCCGACCCGGCTAGCTGCATATGGATATGGTTACAGTGCGAGGATACGTGCATCAGGCCAGGCTAGCTAGCTATATAGTCGCCGATCTTACACACGCACGCGATAAGTGAGATCGAGGCTTTCGTCTTCGATAAAAGGGGATTAAAAGGAGGGAAAACTTTCTAAATTCTTGATTTTGGTCGCATAATTCATTCAAATTTATCTGTTTTTATTATTATTTAGTTATTTAAGATTTGTGCTTGAGGAATTTCATTGTTAGCGTGAGAGCGTGAGAATTGAGTGAAATGCGTGAGTCTCACGCTCAATGCGTGAGTGTTGGCAGCCCTGTGAATCATTGCCCCTTTTATCTCTCACATGCATGCACATTTATAATGTAAATGCTTTAACAGCTTGAACAAGAAGAAAATCGCCTTTCTTAGGATGAAATTTGGCAAATTATCCTACAATGAAGCAGAGTTTCAAACTTGATATTAAACATGTCATGAGAAAGCTAAATAGACTAGATAAATAAATATATATATAAACGTCAGGGTATGTCAGGGTCAAACCAAGGAGTTATATTCCTCTGTGAACCACCTTTAGCTGTATATCATGATTGTGTCAATTCATTCCAGAGATTCCAATGAATGAATGTTTGAGGCCCGTTTTCATTAGCCACTGTAATTTCAGAATAGCCTGCAACTAATTCTGATGTCACGGGCAAAATAGCAGGGGGTGCTTCACAAAAACTAAGATCGACTTCAGTTGGACTTGAACTATAGCAGGCCATTCATGCCACTAGTTCCTCTAACCATTCCTGGCATTGGTTTCTCAAGGGACGTACAAATTGTGGTCACAAATCTACAGAAATTTACATTTTTTGAGAGTTCATTATTGAAGGAAAAATTATTATCTAAAGATCATACACTGCAATTGAGAGACCAATGGTGAGAGCAACCAGTGGCATGAATGGCCTGCCATAGTTAAGTCCAACTTAAAGTCAATCTTAGTCTTTGTGAAACACCCCCCTGGACTCAGAATAATGGAAAACAGGAAAGTGTGGAGGTGTGATGGTATAGTGGTTCGTATACTTCACTCTTAAAGAGAAGGTTGAGTTCTGGGAAGAGGTGAAAAATAATTTGTGAGCGTTATCATTTTTATTTTACAAGTGTGGAAGACCATCAGAGAAAAAATGTTCCCTGAAAAGCATGGCTCTTCAAATGCTTTCATATTCTAAATATGGCATGTAACAACGACAAAATCGGGACGGATTTTTATGCCACATGTTCGTGTAGCCCCATATACATCTTTCTGTGTACAGTGCTTGTAACTTTACCAAGACTGGGCCAAATTTCTTATCATTTTGATGATTCCAGAACCTTGCAGTACACACCAATACTTATATGCTAGATGATCGCCCTTTTCTGATCGATTCCACACCGTTTCTTCCACAATGCAAGTGCATAACCAGAACTCAACTTTATCTTTAATTGAGGGTTCACATCCCAGCCTGGCAGTTTAAATGTCCTTTGGCAAGATATTAATCCACATTTGCCACTGATCTCCACCCAGGTGTTAATTGGGTACCCGGTAGGATGCGAAAGTCATACATTGTATTTTTACTCAGCATGACAAAGATCTGATTGCTTGCACCACACTGCCTCCGTGTTTGGGCTAATGAGGATACACCTTTTCTCTAATCAGATGTAAGATATCCTAATCATGTCAGAGTCCATTACACAGACCATCTGCTGGACCATGATTAAGATCCAATCGTGTCTGTCTGTGATGGACCAATTTAGACCTGACTGACCAGTGGTGTGTCTAGGTACTACAGAAGCAGGTGTTTCATCAGGGGCCTATTTAGATTTTCAAATTAATCAGCTGCAAAGGAAAGTGATATGTAATTCTGTGGTTTGATTTATAAAGAAAAACTACTTGTAAGGTTCTAAATGTTTTTGTTGTTTCTTTGATGGAAAAAGCTAAACAATTTCCACCCCCCCCAAAAAAAAAGAAGATTATGAATTATGATGAAGAAAGATGAAGAGGAGGAGGAAGAGGAGGAGGAGGAGGAGGAGGAGGAGGAGGAGGAGGAGGAGGAGAAGAATAATAATAGTAAGAAGTAAAATAGGATGATGATGCAAAGAGAAAAAAGAAGAACAAGTAGTAGGAGAAGGAGAAGGAGAAGAAGAAGAAGAAGAAAATATAGGGCTTGTTGGTGATTTGCCCTTTATATTCATTTAAAAAAATCACTGTAAAAAGTTACAAAAAGGCCACAGATGAAATGTGTGCCATGATTACCTATTATCATGAGATATGGGATGGGGCAATGCCAGATATATAGTATGGATTAACTGTCATGACATTTCTACCCTTTTTTGTAGGGTCTATGACTCTATGACTTGTCTGTTCTTTTCCATTTTTGTCTAGGGAATGTCCTTTCTATCTCTGTAGATGCCTACGCATGTATTGTTTTGAGTAGGATAATTAACTGCCTACATGTACATGGGTTAGGTCATGGAATGGATATCATTTTAGAACTCGCCTTTCTACCAGACATCGAACATAACAAAGTGCATGAATACCTATAGTAATACAGCTTGAACGCTAGTCCGGAGATTTTTATGGAGCAAGTGTCATACAACCATATTAAAGCTACATACATGTATATCTACATACATCACTCCTTTTGTCACTCAAAATGGCAATATCAAATTTTAGAAAAAGGATTTTGAAGGGCAAATCACCAACAGCCCTTATATTAGTATTTTTATGATTTTATTTTCTTCTTCTTTCATCATCTTCTTCTTCTTCCTCTTGCCATCATCTCTTTTTTCTACTTCTTCTTTTTCTTCATCTCCTTCTTTGTCTTCTACTTCTTCTTCTTCTTGTTCTTCTTCTACTTCTTCCTCTACTCTTCCTCCTCCTCCTCTTGCCATCATCTTCTTATTCTACTCCTTCTTATTACTCTTCTTATCCTTAAAAAATGTATATATATATTTTTTTAAATTGTAATCCAAGCATAAACAATGTTTGATGTTTTGTTTATACAGCCTGACAGTGCTGCTCCAAGCTCATGCATGGTAGGCCAGAGATACCGCCAGGTCGATTGTGTGGATGACATTGGAGAGATAGTAGAAGGTGAAATATGTCTACAGAACAGAGAATCAGGTAAGCCCTTCCATCTCATTATCTTCTGTCCATTACCTTCCCTTCATCATCATGTTCACAAGTTAAAGGGGAAGTTGAAGTCTGGTCAAGAGGAAAATAATTTCTCTTGAAACTTACAAACATGATACATCTGTTTAAATACATAATATGTTTCCCTCCCATTTTGTATTCAAATGAACTTCCTTTCAATAATAATTATTATTATTATTTTTGTCAAACCCACCGTTATTTGATGTTTGATTCATTTACAAACACTTACAGTACTTCACCTGCACACACCCACACGCACACACTTGCAATTGCAATTGTCTTTTTCCTTCCTTTTCTTTCTTCCAGATTTTTATTTAGATACTTTCTGAAAAAGAAAAGAAAAATCTTTATATGTGACACTCCATTCTCTTACCTACTCGTATAACAGCGTCATAAGCAATCAACATGCTTATGATAGCTGGCCTCTGCATTTATCTTGATTCTATGATTTACCTCCATACTTTCAAGTTTTCAATAACATATATTGATTTTTGTGTGTGTATTTCAGTTATCACATTTAAAAAATGTTCATCAATTATATTGTATACTATTATTGTTTTAATATTTTGTATTTGATTTTTCAATAAATGCAGAAACATCTGCTGGAAAAAAAATGTATGTATTTATTCTGTCTTTAACTTCAGAGGTAGAAAACAGTCTTCAAACCGTCAACTTTGAGCCAGCGAGACAAGAGATCTGCACTGTTCCCTGTGATTGCCTTGTCTCTCTCTGGTCAACCTGGGGTGAATGCTCCGTGACCTGCCATGACCCCGTCTCTCAAGAGGTCGGAGGTTACAGGTAAGATTTATGATGTTGACAGAAGGTTCAAGATGGCCAAGCCCAAATATGAAATAGAAACAGAAAGAGTATATTCATGCAGTGCATAATTAGGCTACTTATTTATGATTCATCAAGGAGGGTTTCATACCAGGGGCCTGTTTCATAAAACTTGTTATCTATAACAAATGCTAAATTTCTATGACAAATTTGCTCTCAGCCAATCAGATGCCATGATTTCAGTAGCTTATAACAGTAGCTTGTAACTTGTTATTGATATCAAGTTTTATGAAACAGGGTCCAGTATTCTCTTTTCATTTTGTGAAATGGATACAAATCTGTCCTAGTTGGATATTTAAAAGTAAGCCTAATTATAAACATGTACTTGTGTGATAAGATCAGAAATAAAAATGAAGAATTACAAATTACTTGTATTGTTTTGAAACCACAGTTTAATAAATAGAGTACACATGTACATTACAGTGTGTGTATATTTAGGATTTATCAGGAATGGCATCTTTTGGGGGTTTTGTTAAGTGATATAAATACAAAATTGAATATGTCTTTGTAGGGTTTTTTCTTCTATTTAACAAAATCTATTTTTATTGATTTACAGGAATTGAAAAGTAATATATTAGCATTATATTAGCAAAAATGAAGAATGAAAGCATACTTGAAAGGTTTTGAAACCACTTCAAGTTTAAAGTCAGTAGCAACAGTTGTCATCAAGTTGTAAATTGGGATATTGTGCTGTCAGAAGTTGGCACAAACCAATGGGTACTTGAAAAAACTATTAATCGTTTTGTAGGGGTGTATGATCTTCCAAAGTATATTGAACAACAATCTGTAATTTAAAAAAAGGTCAAATACACTGGAAATTTTATTGCTACAAAACATTTAGGTGGCAATAGGAAGAAATGTTTCTCCATCAATATATTCCTACTTGTACCTTGACAAAACTTTTTGATTTAAATGTAACATTTTAGTAACTTAACTGTATATTATTGGCTGAATGTCAAGTAATAGCATGTAACTTTAATGGACTTGCCTTGATTAGCACCATAATATGTTGAATATCTGTTTGTTGACTGAGCTTGAATTTTGGGAATATGTGATCAAAGCAAATCAAATCAATTTTACAGGCTGAAGTCGCGGAGGGTGCTAAGGGCAGCTTCAAACGGAGGGCTTCCATGCCCCCCTCTGGAAGATCATCAACCGTGTCTGATTCAAAACATGACAGCGTGCCCTCAGTACGAGTGGTATCTGCAGGTAGGAGAAAGATGTTGGTAGTAAGGGTTGCTATGGTGATGATGATGATGTTGAGGGTGATGATGATGATGAATAGTGTTGATGATGATGATGATGATGATGATGATAATGATAATGATGATGATGTTGATAATGGTGGTGGTGTTGGTTATGATGATGTTGATGATGATGATGGTGCCGATGGTTTGGAAAGAGATGATTATTTTGATTATAATATGCATGACAGTTCGCCCTCAGTACGATTGGTATTTCAAGGTAGGAGAAAGATGTCTGTATGAACATTTGGTTGCTATGGCTAATATAAAAACGGTGGTGATGATGATAGTGGTGGTGATGATGATGGTGATGATGAAGGTGATGATGGTGGTGATGGTGGTTTGGTGGTCAGTATGAGTGGTATCTGCAAGTAGGAAAAAGATGTTGGGGTAAGGGTTGCTATGGTGATGATGGTTATGGAAATGATGATGATGATGATGATGATAGTAATGGTATTGATGATGGAGATATGAAAAGCAGAGATCTTTAATGACCGCATTCCCCTACCCTATCTTATGCTATAGGAGATCCCTGTAAGATATTCAAATGATTGGAATTCATAGGAACATGAGACAACCAGCTTTTCTTGTTCCTCTTTTTGTATTCTAGGACTGGCAGCAGTGCCGAGTAACGCTGAACTCCAGTTCAACCTGTGGGGCTGGAATTGAGATGAGACAGGTTTTCTGTGTGGACGGTGGTAGCGATGTCTTGACACCAGTAGCTGATGAACTCTGCTTTAATTCTGGTATGTAGTTCCCCATTCCACCTGCAACTCCTCCCATCACTCCACCAAAAGAAAAAAAACACCCCACACACACATATAGAAAACTTGTATAGAAGAAAGTCTAGAGTTCTCCTCGGAGGTTTGAGAAAATACACAAAAATATAAGAAATAATGTTCTGTACATTGAGAATTTGTAAAATAAATTTTCACCCTTACTTGACAAAGCCCTAACAGCGAAAATTTGTAAAACAATTTCTTTGTGTATGGAGCATCATTATTTCTTGTGTTTTTTATATATATTTATTTGATATATTTACATGTACCCCGGTATGTATATTGGTAGGTAATTAAAAAAAAAGAAATACCATTTCTGTCTCATACAAGCCAGTAACTATTTTATTGATTTAATTGATTGATTGCATCATGAATTGATTTAATTTGACATGAATATGTACAGGTAGACTCAAGAAGAGAAAAATCTGAATAAGATGATTTGATAGGATGGAATGAATATATGAACTGTGTAATTGTCTACTGGAGATATGTCAGCTGAATTTGGATCATGTGGTTTGTTGTTTGTGGATTGAATGATGGATCGATTCAACCTGAGCGCAGTTTCACAGGTCATTAATAACACTCTAATAGAATCGAATGTTATTAATAACTATCATTACTAATGCGTGGACTGAATTAATTTTACAAGAAGAACTGCACCAAGTATAGTTTTGATATCCAATTTGCAGTTGATGATACACTTGATTCATGTTTTTTAACACTTTACCAGGTTGGGTCAACCAAAGGAACAAACGGGGAATGCCACGGTTGATTTTGTAAGATATATACTTGCACAGTGCACATAAAAATACCTATACACCACACACTAGTTGACTTAAGAAGTATTTGCCTATACACCACACACTAGTTGACTTAAAAAGTATTTGCCTATACACCACACACTAGTTGACTCAAAAAGTATTTGCCTATACACCACACACTAGTTGACTTAAAAAGTATTTGCCTATACACCACACACTAGTTGACTCAAAAAGTATTTGCCTATACACCACACACTAGTTGACTCAAAAAGTATTTGCCTATACACCACACACTAGTTGACTAAAAAGTATTTGCCTATACACCACACACTAGTTGACTCAAAAAGTATTTGCCTATACACCACACACTAGTTGACTCAAAAAGTATAAAGTATTTGCCTATACACCACACACTAGTTGAGTCAAAAAATCATATGCCTATACACCACACGATAGATGTAGTTGACTCTAAAATCATATGCCTATACACCACACACTAGTTGACTCAAAAATCATATGCCTATACACCACATTCTATTTCTAGTTGACTAAAAAATCATATGCCTATACACCACACACTAGTTGACTCTAAAATCATATGCCTATACACCAAACACTAGTTGAGTAAAAAAATTGATGCCTATACACCACACGATAGATGTAGTTGACTCTAAAATCATATGCCTATACACCACACACTAGTTGACTCAAAAATCATATGCCTATACACCACAAACTAGTTGACTCTAAAATCATTTGCCTATACACCACAAACTAGTTGACTCTAAAATCATATGCCTATACACCACACACTAGTTGACTCAAAAATCATATGCCTATACACCACAAACTAGTTGACTCGAAAATCATATGCCTATACACCACACACTAGTTGACTCAAATTCATATGCCTATACACCACACAATGTTGACTCCAGGGTTTTGATAGATGGGGAATAAAGGACAGTATTTATTTTTAGGACTAAATTGATTATATATTTTCCTTCAAATTGGCAACAAGAATATTTTTCTTTTACTGCTACATTGTTCCAATAAAATGTGATGTATCTGAAAACAATATACATGGGCAGGAATGTTGTCAAAAAGTTGAAAAACTGCCAATTTTGATAGAAATTAAAAAATGATTTAGAAGTTCTTAATGTTTTGCCGGTTTAAGGACATTAAAGCTTATTTTCCTTTTAAAAATTCCTGACATGAACAAAAATGGATGCAGTATGCGCATAAATGTTTGCCCTTTCTACTCATGTATCTGGGCTCTGAATCAAAAGTTATTGAGCAAAACCACAAAATGTGGAATGATTGTCATGAAAGGGTTAAAGGCCAAGTCCACTCCAAAAATAACTTACATTCAATAGAACCAGAAAAATCAGACAAACCAATCAAAAAAAGTTTGAGCAAAATCGGATAACTAATAAGAAAGTTATGAATTTTTAATGACATGAAAAACTTTGAAAATCACTACACAAATTGGCAACTCACTCATGAGTCTGTGACGTATGGTCCTCACTATCCACTAATTATTTTCTTTATATTGATAATATAAATTTCCTATTTTCACCCTAAGAATCTTATTTCTTCACACCAGCATCCAAGTTAGATTGTTAGTAATATGTTTTTGTGTGGATGCACAAATAAAGAGTAATTTTTGTCCAGTTAAATCATGAAAAATTGAATTTTGATAAACTATTTATATAAAAATCAATAATTATGAAATACAATATTCAGAAAATAGTATCAATTCTTCAAAATTCATAAAAGTTTTTGGGAAATGTCATGCACGCAATATGATACAAATCATATAACCTGGGCAAAGGCATGGGAAATCAAGTTTTGGGGATAAAAGGGAAATTAATGGGATTATACTATATAAAGCAATTGATAAGTTGTGAGGACATGACGTCACAAACTGATAACCATCTTGGCAATTTGTGTTGTGATTCTCATTGTTCCATAGTTTTACATACTTTTTCAAAAATTCATAACTTTCTTATTAGTTATCCGATTTTGCTCAAACTTTTTTTGATTGGTTTGTCTGATTTTTCTGCTTTTATTGAAAGTAAGTTATTTTTGGAGTGGACTTGGCCTTTAATGTCACTTTACGTCTTTAAACTGACCAAGTATACTTTTTAGTTTCTGTCACAAAGCATTTCTTTTTAGTCGATGTCAACTTCCAGCTTTGAAACTACAATGTATATCAGGGCTTTGTTTCATTAAACTTCTTATCACTAACTAATGCCAATTTCTCAGTATAAAAAGATTCTCTCAGCCAATCAAATGCAAGGATTTAAAGTAGCTTCCAACAGTTATTGTAACTGGTCAAGTTGTATGAAACGGGGGCTCAAGTCTGTTATTAGAGACTCTGTTTAATTAATCATCAATTTCAGAATATTTCATAATATGTCAGAACCTTTAGACTTCAGAACACGCCTATTGATAATTTTAGTGTTATTTCTTATTACGTGTAAACACATTCTATTTTTTGTAACGAAAATCGCTATTTTGAGCAAGAGTGAAAGCACCCCTGCTGTTCTTCGATTTCGTCCTTTGAAATGAAACTTGATATACTGTGCTAAAGTGAACGCACCCCTGCTACATTCAATGCACCACTGCTGGAATGAACATGCTTCTACTAGCCATTTGACTTCTTATTTTCTGTTTCTTTTTAATTGAAAATCGCTATTCTGGACTCGAGTGAACACACCCCTCCTGATTGTTTCTCTGACTTTGTATTTTCATTTTCCTTCAAATTATAAATCGCTACCCTGGGCTAGACTGAATGCACTCCTCATGACTACTTTCCTGATTTCTATTTTTCTGTTTCCTTCAAATTGAAAATCGCTATCTTAGAGTGAACTCACTCCTGCTGACCGGTGGTCTAATTTGTTACGTTGAGATAAGACAGGCCTGATGGAAACAGGAAATGAAGGGGAAGTATCAATTTGTCCTACTACTCTGATCCTTGATATCCCTTGTGCTAATCGAATAATCTTCAAGTAGGTGTCAATAATGAGACAATCATCTTGGGCCAGACACCTTCTATATGCAAGTAACCCTGCAGGCAGAATAGTTTTGGATGATTAAACCCTGTTTACATTTGAGTGAGAAAAGATTAAATCCTGTTCACACGTGAGTGAGACTTGAAAAGATTAAACCCTGTCCACACAAGAGTGAGGGAAGAATAAACCCAGTCCACACGTGAGTAAGGAAACAGAAAAGAAGAAATCAGAAAAATAGTCATCAGGAGTGCGTTCAGTATGATTCACATTATTCACTGTAGCTTATAATTCACAAATATCTAGTATGCTGTGTTGCATGCAGCTCCTTTTTTTAATGACACACATACAAAAATGACAAGCTAATCAAACTTCAAACGAGAATTAGAGTGGCTGAATAGTGATCGGCTCTCTGTTATTGTAATTGACAATATCAATATTCATTTTTGAAGCAGAAATGTACGCACCATAACATTTACAAATGTTGAGTCCTATCAATTGTGAGCCTCTAAAGAGTAAAGACATGAGAGAAAACCTGTTTTAGCAAGAGAAGGACATGGAAATGTTTTATTCTTTCTTTCTTTCCTTCTTTCCTTCTTTCCTTCTTTCCTTCTTTCATTATTTCATTATTTCTTAATTTCTTCTTCTTTTTTCTACATGTATATGTTTAGTGATCAACTAGAAGGATATAAGCCTTCTAGATTGTAAGCTCTCAAATGGATGTTCAATATGTATTTATCTGTTGTTTAGCCCACAGGTTATAAAAAAGGAAGTAGTGTAAGGTTATTAGGTGTTATGGATCATTTCCTCTGGTGCTGTTTTTAGCCAAAATATACTTCAGCCATGTCAGTTAGTTTGTTTATATTGAACAAGTGTTTTGATGCATATTATTGATAGTCAGCCTAGATACTGATTGTTATTAAAAGAGGAAATGTAGTCTAAGGCTTGTGTATACAATGACATCACTTCCACCTGTATTAAAATCCATTAAAGTACACACTGTAAAGAAAACAGAACAAGAAAATTTAAAAGAGATAGAGAGAGCAAGAAGAAGTAGGAGGAGAAGGAGGAGGATGAAGAGGAGGAGGAAGAAGAAGAAGAAGAAGAAGAAGAAGAAGAAGAAGAAGAAGAAGAAGAAGAAGAACAAGAGAAGAACAAGAAAAAGAAGGAGGAGAAGAAGGAGAAGAAGGAGAAGAAGGAGGAGAAGAAGAAGATTTAGGAGGAGAAGAAGAAGAAGAAGAAGAAGAAGAAGAAGAAGAAGAAGGAGAAGAAGAAGAATTAGGAAGAGAAGAAGAAGAGGAAGAAGATGGAGGAGAAGAAGGAGAAAGAAAGAAAGAATGAAAGAAAGGAGAAAGAGGGAGAGAGGGAACATTAATTGTGTGGCTGGTATTTACCTTTGCAGTAGCCCCCAGTCTCCACACTAGTACGCCAGTGACCACTGAGCCATCATGTCTCCTTTTATTTTGATTCATATGGGTTCTTATGGTTGACAGTTCATCCAAGACTACCTATATGTACATGTACATGTAAATGTAAAGTCAAATGTAATGATTCCAGCAATAACTTATCTGTTGTTCTACGGTAATTCCAGGTCAATTAGAGTTCCATTGGATCAAGACAGGAATTCCAGAATGACTGCATGAAATTAATACAATTACGTGACACTTCCTGATGTTATACATACATCTGTTATTGACATCTACTTACTTGTAGCTGTGTCAGAATTAATTACTCTGGTTTGTTATTGACTCTTAATTTGCCTGCTGTTAATCCTCATGCATGCACCGGATTAGTAGGTTCATATTTAGCCTGTTCACAGGGAAGTGGGTGAAAATGTTCATAGAAATTGGCAATTATTTGACTTTTGAGATACCACTTTCTATGTATTCCTTCAAAATACATGATTTTTATATGAACAATGTTTCAATAATAGGAAAAATGCAATAACCGATACAGGTGAAGTAAGTACTCTGCATTACGTGGGTACCGGGAAGGATTTATTGCTTGAAGGCCCTTTATAGCTCACTGGTCTCATGGAATCTTTCTGAGATATATCTGTAGACAACATGTACGTGCCATTGCAGGGGTCAAAGTTCAAAATTTGACTTTTCATCTTCCTTCATTATAAACTTGTTTGTTTTGCTTTGTTTTGTTTTGTTTTAACCCTAGATTCTGCTAGCCTGTTCAAACCCGTTGCCAATCAAGCCTGCTACCTGGACTATGACATACATGTACATTGTAGGTCTCCTGGAATCTTTCTGAGCAATGTTTATAGCCTTGGTGGCACTGTATAGGTCAAAGTTCAAAATTAGCTATTTCATCCTTCTTTCATGATTTTGTTTTGTTTTAACCCTAGATTCTGCTAGCTTGTTCAAACCCGTTGCCAATCGAGCCTGCTACCAGGACTGCCCCGTCGACTGTGAAGTGGGTCACTGGTCACACTGGTCATCCTGTACAAAGAGCTGTGGAGAGGGCGCTGTTCAAATGCGCTACAGGGAGGTGCTGGTTGAGAACGTGTTTGAGGGCCAGGAGTGCCCTTCTCAGGTTGAACTGAGGGCCTGCGAGGCCATAGAGTGTGCTTGGTGGCACACAGGTAAGCCTTAACTATTAAAGACGCATAGTAGTGGGCTCTCATGGGAAATCAGACACCACTCGGGTGTATACCCAATAACAGGTGTTGTCAATCACTAGGAGTAGCCTTCAGTTTTATGACCAACAGGTCTTATGTAATGCTCTGCATTTTCCACCAATCGCCCCTACATGACATTTCTCTCAATGGTAAACTATTCCATTAATGGTAACTTCTATGGAACCTTGATTGGATTGGCGGTTATTGAGTGATGTTGCCACGGTAGTTACTATTAGTATGGAAGGCTGTAAACGGAGCAGCACCAAACTATTTACAAAACCTTGTTATGCCTTATACACCAGCACGTAGCCTAAGATCATCACACCAGCATCTTCTTAAGATCCCAAAGACACGAGTAGCCTGTGGTGAAAGGGCTTTTTCATCTGCAGCACCTTGTCTTTGGAATAATTTACCATTTAATTTGAGAATCATAACTTCCTTATAGACCTTTAAATCCAAGCTGAAATCTTATCTTTTTTAACAATACCTGTACTTGGCACTATGACGCTCATCCAAACTTTCTCGTCCAAACTTTCTCATTCTTTCTATTTTTCTTGTGCGCCTCGGAATAGCATTGTCTAGATAGACGGCGCTATACAAATGCCTATTATTATTATTATTATTAGTATTAGTGGCAAAGTTACAATCAGTGGTAAGTTTTATGCAATGGGTCCTGGGGGGTGTTTCACAAAGATTAAGATCGACTTTAAGTTGGACTTAAGTATAACAGGCCGTTCATGCCATTGTTTGCTATCATTATTTACTGGCATTGGTCTCTCAAGGGACGTACAAATCATGGTAAAAATCTACAAAACTAACATTTTTGATAATTCATTATTGAAGGAAAAAATATTATCTATAGATCATAATTGAGAGACCAATGGTGAGAGCAAACAATGGCACGAACGGCCTGTTATACTTAAGTCCAACTTAAAGTCGATTTTAGTCTTTGTGAAACACCCCCCTGGGCTGTTAAACCCCTTAAAGCTGTCATGTCCTTGCCCCACTTGTTCTCATAGAAATGCCATGTACTCTCATCCACTGTAGCAATAATGGCAGAATATTGGAAACTATCATTATTATGAAATGTAAAGTCACTTAGTGGCATATTGTGCAAAGTAGCCAAAGTTCGTCAAACACATGACTGATTCTATTTTTGTGTAGTCCATTCATTGGTCTTTTGCTTTTGCTTTAAGACACATTTGGAGTTTGAGAGAGAGATTTTACATCTACATTTTCTAGTTTGGTGTACAAAAAACGTGAACTCAGTGGGTATTATATTGCCCTTCGGCACATTGACGGTTAATGAGTTCTTAGTGATCACATGATCTAATTATCACGTAAAGGGCACCATACAATGCACTTGTAGGAAAGTTCATTAACCCAAGTCATTATATTAAGAACAATTCATTACAACAGGATATTATTGTCAAGTGCATCACCATGTAACCTCCATTGACTCATAGCGTAGTATACTCCCCCTTGTCACTTGCACATCCTGAGCTTAATCACCCCCATCCCGCCCCCCATTTCCCTCCCTTCCCCTGCACAGTATGGTTCTTGTATAAATCAAATCAAATCAAATCAAATCAAATTGATTTATTAAAATGGAGCATAAGACAAGAAGAAGTGGAGCGAGTGAGTGTCATGGCGCGAAAGTCAGTATAAACCCTCATAAGAGGGAAAATGCTGACTTTAATAAATGATGGATGATAATGTATCAATCTCAATTTTTTCCCCCTTTTTTCTGTATGTTAGTAGTTGTATGGAAAATACAGTATGAGCTTTAAACATTTCTTCTGTGTTAAAAACAGTTAACATTTCCCCTTAGATCAGATATAGACTTAAAGCAAGCCACATTTTCTTCAGTATACAAGTGTCATTCCTGCATTTTAGGAGTAGATTGTCCGAGTCTGAAAACAAATTGGGTAGTGAATTGTCCGGCTTCCCAGTAATTAAAAGTACATTGTTCTACTTCATTTGACGTAAGAATTTTCACGCAAATGGCATCGCATGTTACAGACCTTTTAGCTTTTATGGAAATCACATCTGGGGGTGTTTCATAAAGCTGTTCGTAAAGTTACGCATGACTTTACGAATGACTTAAATATGAAAAGGCAAATGGGATGCTCAATCATTTTTAACTGCATCAACATAAGTTGAACTGTGCAGATGTAGATTAACATTCTTATTATAACAAACATTTGTAATGCACAGTATATTTTTGGCCATAATTTAATTGATGTTATTGGAAATATAGTCACACTTTGTTAAAACATCAGGAAAAACTTTGGGCATCCTATCTGGCACTTCATATTCAAGTTGTTCGTAAAGTCATGCGTAAATTTACCAACAGCTTTATGAAACACCCCCCTGGAGCATCAAAGAAAATGTTTGAGAACTCCTGCTTCAGTCCTTTTCACTCTCCTCCATCCATTCCACAGGACGATGGACGAAATGCTTCCTGAACAGAGGTTACGATGACTGCGGACCTGGCACCCGCCACAGGGCGGTATACTGCATGAATGCCCTCAATAGACGTGTCGATGCGTCCTTCTGCGCTGGCAAGACGAAGCCGGACCGACAGGGAACGTGTCGCGTACCTTGTGCCGAGGATTGTGTGGTGTCCGAGTGGTCCGACTGGGGGGCCTGTTCGGTGTCTTGTGGTCCTAATGGAGGTGCACGGAAAAGAACAAGGAGGATTGTTGGTAAGACAGGCTTAGCATCAGATTGTCCCATTGAGAGTAGTATAGGTGGTTAAACTGTACATTATGCTTTTTTTTAAAATCCCATCAAATGTAGCAGATTATTGATGTGCTATCTAACAGTTTGAATTTTGTGCAGTGCTTTCCATATGACATAGGCCTACATATATGCCATATTATGCCCTTTTTTTATCCAAGAATGAAAAATCTCATTAATATGACCATTCAATTTAGTTCAGAACTTTCTGTGAAAATGTGCGTAACTTTGATAGTCCTTTCTGATAGAACTTGTGCTTCATTTATGTAACCTTCTTCAATGGTCTGAATTGTAAGAGCTTTTTACAAAACCAAAACAAATAATGAATAAAAAACTGTCCTTGTTGCTTGAAACAGACACATGTTGTAGATGATAAATGATATCATTTGAGTACGATAGATTAAAATAAGGGCACAAATTCTGATTTGAATTCAAATGAAATTGTTTTAAGCGATACATTTCTTTTTTTCAGGGTTATTATTTGAATATTATCTCTTGAATTGCTCTCTGCACAAACTCTGAAATGTGAACATTACAGTTTTACATCATTATATGACATGTTATGATGTAATTGTCTTTTCACCCAGCGTACCCGTACAACCGAGATCTAAACCCGTGCCTTCCCGAAGACGAACTTACCCAAACCAAACCTTGTAATATATATTTATCGTGCCACACATACTCATGGCAGGCCACCGCATGGGGAGAATGTCAAATGAATTCAACAGCCAACTGTGGAGAAGGGGTTACTGGAGAGGGAGGATGTTTAATGAATGAAACAGTCAGCTGTGGAGAGGGAATTGGAATGGAGATAAGGGACGTAGTCTGTGAAATGGAAACAGGTATTTGCTTTTTTTTAAAACTCTGGTATTCAAAATGATTTCAGATTTTTTTACTGTTAAATCAGAAGCTTTGCTGAATATATTTTACAATGAATGTACACTGTAGCTATTTCTCTTTCAAATTTTGTCCGTAAATATTGTTGAACACTCAAAATTTTGGCAGGAATTGCTGCCAAAGTCTTTGAAGATGTTAAAGCTTAGCAATAGGCCATTTTCATAATGTAAATAGATTTAATGCACAAATTTTTGTTAAGTGCCATTTTACTTATTATTTCATTCACCTGTTAGAAATTATTGTATTTCAATAGTCAGAATGCAAATTGCATACATTAATTGTTGCTAGGTAGGACAAACATTAGGGCTTGCCCTACCTAACAACACAGAATGTATGCAATTCGCATTCTGACTATACTGAACAAAGATTTGTGCATTAAATTTGATTACATTAAAAAATTGGCCAATTATGAGAAATTGATAAGACAAGGATTATGAGTAAAAACTCAAAAGTTGAATTAAAACTATATTTGTGCAAACACTTTTTACACATGTTATTATTATTATTATTATTTATTAGGCCAATCATAAAAGCACAATACATTTACATTTTGACAAATCATGCAATACATAAACAATACAAGAGGAAAAGGGAGGGAGCAACATGTGGGCCAGGGCTCACAAAAGTGAAATTCAACACTATTACCCGGAGGCATGTGAGCCCTCACATGTTGCTCCCAAATCAACTTAAATATAAACATAACATTGACATACACACAATATTGCACAATGTTTAAAAAAAAAAAATACATCTTAACTCCCCTCCTCCCTCCAAAAACTAAAACTAAAGTGTACATATCACATATTCCTACAAATAAGGATATGATTTAGATGTACCAAGAAAGTTATACTCATTATGATACAAGCAGCATTGAGGAACTAAAAACTAAGGAGGCTGGTATTTTCAACAGCGTTGAGAAAAATCAAAGAAATCAGACAAAATGTATTTAGATAAGACGCAGGATATAAAGCCTACAGTATGCAATGTATGTGTATGTATGCACAATACACTTTTTACACATGCACAATACACTTTTTACACATGCTGAATACACTTTTTACACATGCAGAATACACTTTTTACACATGCTGAATACACTTTTTATACATGCTGAATACACTTTTTACACATGCTGAATAAACTTTTTACACATGCTGAATACACAATGTAATTGAACCTTCTATGTCTTTCATGTAGGATCGGTTGCTGATGCGAGCCAGTGTGACAGTGGGTACCAACCTGAGGGTTACAGGCCCTGCAACGTAGCCTGTCCTCAGGACTGTGAACTGAGCCCATGGAGTACCTGGTCCTCCTGCAGTGCATCATGTGGTCTACATGCCAGGAGGACCAGGACCAAACATGTCCTGACTCTCCCGGTGAATGGAGGACGGTCCTGTCCACAGGAGACTGATGATAATGGTATGTTCATAAGGAGCTCCTTAAAGGGGAAATCCACCCTGATATTAAGTTGGTTTTAATAGAAGCGGAACATGAGAGGAACAGATCTGTGAAAGTTTGAGCAAAATCCAATGAAAAATAAGAAAGTTATTTTTTATATTATTTTTATATGGATTAATTGATGAATCAATTAAATAATATATTCCTTTATCTTGTTCAGGTCTCATCACCCAGTACAGTCCCTGTATCGAAATTGAGCCTTGCTACACCTTCCAGTGGGTGACCAGTGCTTGGTCGGAGTGTCAGGTCATAGGTTCAAACTGCGGAAGGGGCTTACAGACCAGGGAGGTCTACTGCGGACGCAGTGATGGACTTGAAGCAGAAGATGGTATGTTCACTTCAAGTCCAATCTTGCTATAAAACAGGGAAATCTAATCTTTAAAGGATTAACAATGTGTTGGTTTAACGGTAGTCTACGTTTCTTCCAGAATTAGAAATAGTAAGGTGTCGCTTATCATCAGATAGTAATGTATGAGGTTATAGCTTGCACATACATGAACATGCATCCGAAACATCCAATGAAGGTGGGAAAACAAAGGAATATGCAAGTTATAAAAAAAGGAGATAATCTATTGGTATCAAGAATAACAATTTATATAAAGTTCTGTGGAATTTATTGATTATTGATTAAACAAGCATATTGAGTCTAAATATCGATCCTGAGAGCTTATTGATGAAATTCATCCAAAAACATGGTGTCATCGTTAGGATTGAACTTATTTTCTCATTCCTCAGGCATGTGTCTTCAAGACTTCACCCACCCCTACCCAGAGATGCTACATGTATATCCCTTGTGGCAGTGATTGTCTTCTCTCTGAAGGGTCCAAGATTGGCCCAAGTTAGACCAAGAATGAGACAGTTCATCATTTTCCCCCCATCTTTCCCAGAACTCAACCTTCACTTTAAACTGATTTTCTTCTTGTCCCTTTAGGCATGTGTCTTCAGGACTTCACCCAGCCCCACCCACCCCCACCCAGCGATGCTATATTCCTTGTGGTGGTGATTGTCTTCTCTCAGAATGGTCCGAGTTTGGACCATGTCAGAGTAACTGTGGCACAGAGTCTTTCAGGAACTACTGCAGGATGAGAAAGAGAGACATTGTCGGTGTTTGTAAGTTGATGATAATGATATTGTTAAGGATGATACACTGTAGTAATAACGATGAATAATATTAATATTATTAATAATACTAACACTACTAATAATAACAATCATATTCCTTTCTTTTATAGCACATGGCACATTATGATATGATATTTGTATATGCTACTGAAGGACTTTGGACATTGTTGCCCAGCCTTAGCTCTGGCAGCCATAGTGCTCAGTGCATTCAAGAAATATAATCATACCAGATATCCACTTTCATGTTCATGTACCACATGTAACTAGGTCAAAGGTAGCAAAATGTAGTTTGATGTCATGCCAAAGGACTTTAGTGCCGGGGCAGCGACTCAAACCTGAACCTTGTGAATTTTAGTTGATGACTTATCCACTAGACCACGTTATTAGCGGTATATACAATACATGTACATGTAACTAGAAAATTACTTTGAGTAGAGGTACATGTATTGAACCACATGAAACAGGGTTCGAATCCCTAATGCAGCACTAATGTCCTTTGACTCCTTTGGCAAGACATTAATCTACATTTGCTATACTCTACCCAGGTGAGTTAATAGGATACCGAGTAGGAATTAATTAATTTCCTTAAAATGCTAGAGCGCCATAATGGGAGCCATGCTAAAGCCGATTCGGTAATAATTGTGGAGCACTGGGATTGTCAAGTGTGACGGACATATTAGCGCTATATAAAGACCCAATGATAATAAATATTATATATATTTTCCAGCAATGACTGAAAGCCTGAGTGAGCTTTGTCCTCACATAGCTGACAGTGATCTTCATGAATTCCTTCCATGTGGCTTGCAATCATCCACCTACTCTTGGACGTTTGGACCTTGGACCACTTGCACACTGGCTGGAGGTTTGTTAAACCTTGTCTTCTACTTCAAAGATTATTTGTATTACTTCGTTACAGTGAAACCTGTATTAAAGAGGAAGTCCACCCTGAGAATAATTTGGTTTTAATAGAAGCAGAAAAAATAGAAAAACAGGTCAGTGAAAGCTTCAGCAAAAACCAGTAAAAAGTAAGTTATGAATTTTTGAAAGTGTGATCAATTAAAGACCAATTTACAACTCTTTGAGGTATCTTACTCCCATTTGCCCTGTACTAAAAATCTTTGAAAATGTATTTTTTTCGTTAAGAAGAATTTTGGTCATACATTCACCCTAAATATAATTTTTGCAAATATGTTTTTATACACCCACTGTATGACAAATCTATTCCGTCATCAATAACTAAGAAAATGAAACTTTATGAAATTTTCTGTACAGGTACGTCACAATGTTGCAAATTTGTGTTTTATTTTAGAACTTCATAACTTTCCTATTTTTAATTGGATATTGCTCAAACTTTCACTAATTTGTTTCACTCATTTTTCTGTAATATTAGGGTGGATTTCCCCTTTAAGACCACTCAAGGGACCCAGGAAGAGTGATCTTTATAGGCAGGTGTTTGTGAAACCATTGAATCAATCAGCCATTTACCAGGAGCCAGTTTCTTGAAACTGGTACATTTGAATTGACATTTGAATTTTGAGTTTGAGTTTGAAATTTAAGTTTGAAATTTCAAATTTGAATTTGAATTAACATGTAAATGTGAATTTGAATGTGAAAGTGAATATGAATGTGAATTTGATTTTGATTTTGATTTTGATTTTGATTTGGAAATTGATTTTGATTTTTAATTTGAATTTTGACTTATATGCTTTATTTTGATTTTTTATATTTTGGATTTAGATTTCAAGTCTTAATTTGGACTTTTAGTTGGAATTTGAAATAAATTTTTCATTTGAAATTGGAATGAATTTTAGAATTTTGAATTAAATTTGAATTTGACTTTTAATTCCACCTTCATTTTCAATTTTAATTTCAATTTTGATGTTGATTTCAATTCCAATATCAATTTCAATATCAATTCCAATTCCAATTTTCTTTTCAGTTTAATTTAAATCACTTGAATTGATGTATTGATGATGTAGGATTGAAGTGTGGTGATGAAGGGAAACAGAGCCGAGCAGCCATCTGCCTCAGGGATGACAATGTCCAGGTTGCTGATCTCTTCTGTGAGCCCTTGTACCCCTCCCAGGCTGGACCGATGCAAGAACAACCCTGTAACGTCCAGTGTTCTATTGATTGTGAGGTCACCCGCTGGTCCAACTGGACATCATGCTCACAGGCTTGTGGTCAAGGTAGGTTCACTGGCCAAAGTCCACTTCTCTGTCCGATTCTCTGACTTTCATTTTGTGAATGCCTTGCTGTCATGATCACAAAGACGAAGGAAAGAGTCTACATCTACATGTATTATTGCAATTTCATTTAACCTTATGCATTACTTATTGAAATGTGCAAACTTAACAATGATTCACAGTTTCAAACATAGTTTTGTTTTATAAGTTAATACAATAGGGTATCCAAGCTGCCTTTGTTTTTCCCTGGTTCCTTTGCTTATTTTCCCTTGGTTGATTTGTTTAATTGCCTTCAGTTTATTTCTGTAACATATATTCTATATAATTTTGCTTGCTAAAACCCATGTCATAACCTGTATTGTAAAGTCAAAAACATTTCACAAGCAAGAAACTTACTTTCCTGAGTGGTCTTCAATTGCCGGAATGATGTGAAGCAACATAATAACATCACAAACCTATCTTTTTTTTCTCATCAAACACCATGTTAAACAATTTGAAAATGATTCATCTCGCAAGAAATTCTGGTTTTACAATGTAGTTCAAAGCTCTGTTTTCAATTAACTATTAAAGGGAACCTGATTTTTTGCTCAGGAATGTATGAAACACTTACTGTATTTGAAGTTTTAGAAGTAGTTTACATTGCTGTTTGTCTCCAAAGTGTAAACAGCAGTCATGCATTTTATTTAAAATTGAAGTTAAATTTGAGTTTGAATATGAAATTGAAATTGAAATTGAATTCGTGCATTTTATTTAAAATTGAAGTTGAAATTGAGTTTGAATATGAAATTGAAATTGAAATCATGCATTTTATTTAAAATTGAAGTTGAATTTGAGTTTGAATTAGAATATGAAATTGAAATTGAAATTGAAATTGAAATTGCAAATGTAAGTGAAATCAAAATTTAAACTGAAATTGAATTTTAATTTACCAAGAACACATCATTTTGATTAGGATGCATCTACATATACAGTCAAACTTGTCTATTAAAGGGACAGTTGAGTTCTTCTTTAAGACTGCAAATGCCTTCAAAGTGACATTTCTAGTGTCCTGTTAGGACCTAAAATTTCTATGAAGGTAATTGTAGACCCCAAAATGTGTGAAATTTAGATTAAATCCGATCATACCAATTCAGCTCCACTTTCAACAAAATATGATGACCATTAATTTATCAATAATAACAATACATGGGCCGGCTGGTTGTGCGTATTATAACCAACACAAATAAGCCAACAAAAAGCCAACATTGGCATCGGCTGGAATAAAACGTAAAAGGCGCTATCTTGTTTTTTCAACAGCTGGTTCAAAATTATTGAATATTTGTGGGGCCCAACAAATATTAGAAATGGTTATGTTTATGGATATTTCAGCCGTCTCTGAACCGATTTTGATCAAACAAAGATGGTTTTGTCATTTAAATTGTATTTTCAAATTTGACACTCAGTTTTTCATTATCTTACAAAATAATATTTTGTGAAATGCCCTCTATACCAAAACTCATCTATCCCTTTAAGGCCACCAAGGTAACTGAGTAAGTGCCAACTGTAGACAGGTGGCCTTTCTAGATATGTTCTACAACACATATTTCTTACTAGAGGGAGACGATAAAGGTGACCACTATAGATAGGTAGCCTTTATAGAGAGGTGGTTGCTAAGACAGGTTTGACTCTATATTAATTACAACCAATTGTACAACAAAAGTAATAATGATACATGAATACATAATGTACATAAACAAATAAGAGTAAAATATATCAATGAACAGAAATAGATACATCTGTCTTATTCTAATTTTTTTGTTTACAGGGGAGAGAACAAGAACCAGGGCAATTACAATCGGTCCAATTCAGGGAGGAAGAGCCTGCCCTCTTTTGACTGATACACAGATGTGCTTCGAGAGATCATGTGACCTAATAGAATGGGACATATCTGAGGTATGCATTATCAGAGGCAACACTTTTGACTGATGATTGTGACCTTTACAAAGAAATTTAAATTTTAACTGTTTTATTCATTCTCAAGTTGTAATTGTCCAGGTTTGTTCACCAAGAAATTGTCTTGTGTTGTGAGCAAGAATTTCATTTTGTTAAATAATGGAAGACTCATAATACTTTTAATACAGATACACTCGTAATACAAATAATTCTTGAATTGTTACTATATATTTGTATCATATCCAACTGATCTACCATTAGCTAACACACTTTCATGATATGTAAATTACTGTAGCCCAATTGCTACAGAAACTGTGAAATCCTTGTATTAAACTTTAACATATGAATAACAGAATTGAGTAGTTATCAGATTTAAAACAATATTTTTTTCATCTCAGAATTACTTAAGATGATTTATTTCAGAGTTTTCAACAAAAGCACCATTATACAAATACAGGATTAAGATCTCCTGTTTTCTAATCTCAAATAATTGGGTAGTCTATATATTTTAAGAAAATAATATAACAATATTTCTATTTTCTCTATCAGTGGACCCCCTGTCTACCGACAGATTTAAAGACAAACTGTGGAGCAGGAAGTCAGTCTAGGAACATCATTTGTCCAGTGAATGAAAGTTTATGTCAGAGGAGAAAAGCAAAGCCAGCTCTGACGCAGGCTTGCCATTTGCCCTGCCAAGGTAAATAAACAAAGTGTGGGTTTTTAAAGACAAACCCACCTTTCATATAAATTAAATATCTGAAAGTTGCTTCATACAACAGCTAAGTTTTGTGTCTGCAATACCAGAACCAGCTGTGAGCAGTCTTGCCATTTGTTATGCCAAGGAAAAACCTTTACAGGATAGTAGAAGTTTGATCTATTTATTCAAAAAACACCTTTCATTTAAGTTGAAATTCTGAATGTGACTTGATTTATTCACTTTCTGAAAGGGAAAATCAGAGATATAGTGTTGCAATTAGGTTTTATCATAAGGCTACTGACAAGATTTACATGCAAAGGATAAAACATTCTTCCTTTATATAATTCTTTATACAGGTGAATGCGTATTCAGTGAGTGGTCTGCGTTTACAAGCTGCAGTCAGCCATGTGTGAATGCCGAGAAATCACGAAGCAGGATTGTGATTAGGCCTGATGCTGAATTACAGCCGTGCACCCCACTCAGACAGACTGAGACCTGTTCTCAAGCGGACTGCCTGGCGTCTGTCTATGGACTGGCGACTGGAGAATGGAGCACATGCAGACCCATTCAGGGAGAATGTGGGAGAGGTAAATTTCAATATGTACTTTAAAGGCTCGTTAAGATATGAAGCAGTAAACCACTTTATTTCTTTTGTTTTACAACGTGTAAGTGAAAGGGATTGGGTATCTTTGTCTCAGATTCTGAAACAAAATCCTAGACTTAGCTCATGCTGCAATGATAATTATAAACCTTTAGGTCAGTCAGGAACCCCATGACTTTTACAAGCCGATCGGCCATTTGATTATCAAGATATTTATGATTGGAAATCGACATTTCCAAAACCATTTTCCTAACAGATTTTATAACACTACAGTCTATTGGGGGAAATGCGTACCGGGTATGGTAAAACCGGTCACTCAAAGATTATTACTTTTTGAGGTACTTCATGATCATTTTGAAGCGCAATTTTCTGAGGGCTTTAATATCAAACCATATCACATACACTGATAACACGTAGGGCCATGCATCTCAGATTTAACATTGTTAAACGATGCCTTTAATGGCAATTTCACGCTAAAATGGTCTATGAGACTTACATGCATACGTGAAATGTTATTCTAATTACATATTCTTTCACCGGAGATAATTAAGATACCTTAAATGATTCTCCCACAATCCTCATCGTCATTGTCGTCATCATCATCAATATCGTCAATGTCATAACCATCGTCATCACCATCATCATCACCATCATCAACATAATCACCATCATCATCAATATCACAATCATGATCATCACCACCATCATCACCGTCAACACCATCATCACCATCATCATCATCATCATAAAAATCATCATCACCATCACCATTATCATCATCATGGTCATCATCATCATCATCATTTACCTTAATGCCCTTTTTTCTTTGACCCCAGGAACCAGATTCCGCACTTTAAACTGTGTCAACGCTGCCAACGTTCCTGTAACAATGGACCTCTGCCAGCACGAGAACATCACAGCCCATGAGACGTGCATGGTAGAATGCCCCGTAGACTGCCAGCTAGGAGCGTTCACCCCGTTGTCACGGTGCAGTGCGTCCTGTGGAACCCATGGCATCACGTTCAAGACACGCAAGATTGTCACCCGCTCCTCTGGGAATGGTCGAAGGTGTCAGGATGCACACAGTCTGAACGAGGTGAGACATAGACGTCCATGCAAAAGTATGTGGGCTTTTTGTCCCAGTTTATGTTATTCTTGTTGCTCTGCACCATGAAATATGTACACGTATGTCATAATAATGAAGAAGGAGAACAAGAAGAAGAATAACAAGGAAAACAAGAAGAAGGAGAAGGAGGAGGAGGAGGAGGAGGAGGAGGAGGAGGAGGAGGAGGAGGAGGAGGAGGAGGAGGAGAGAAGAAGAAGAAGAAGAAGAAGAAGAAGAAGAAGAAGAAGAAGAAGAAGAAGAAGAAGAAGAAGAAGAAGAAGAAGAAGAAGGAGGAGAAGGAGAAGGAGAAGGAGAAGGAGAAGGAGAAGGAGAAGGAGAAGGAGAAGAAGAAGGAAGAGGAGGAGGAAGGAGAAGAAGAGGAAGAGGAGAAGGAGAAGGAGAAGATTTTTTTTTTAATATACTTTCCTTGTGTTCCATTATCATTAACACTACATAAAGAATTACTTCCAGCCAGAGATCTTACCTGGGCTGATCCTTTTATGACAGACTATGTGATTTTATGCCTGAGTTAGAGTAAAATATCACACATTTCTTTTTTCTAACCAATTATTTTATTCCAGACGAGACCTTGTAACGTCAAGCCTTGCTTCACCTATCAGTGGCATAGAGGAAACTGGAGTGGTTGCCAATTTGATAGCAAGGCTGGTTGCGGAGTTGGACACGAGACAAGGCTTGTTGAATGTCAGCGCAGTGATGGTCTAACTGTGGACTGGGAGTACTGCTACCTCAACGGTGAGTATTGTACAGTGAGAACTGCACCCTGGATCATTAGCGAATGCATCTTCTTCAACTTCTTCTTCTACTTTTTCTTCTTCTTCATCTTCTATTAATCTTCATTTAATATTAATTGCTTTAAAGTTCAAAGTTCACTGATGTCCCTGTGAACACCAGCAGTTCTAATCTGCATGTGTTGATGCAGCAATAATCCCCATTTCACAAACATAATGATTGAAAGACCCCCTCCCCCCCAAAAAAAAAAAGAAATGAAGAACAAAATGAATAATAATATTAATGATAATAATAGGGGGAATAATAAAAAAAGAGTTGAATAAATAAATGAATATTTAAATGAATTGATTAACAAATAAATAAATCAATTTAGTAATTACTAATTGATTAATAAGTAAGTAAATCAAGCAATGAATAAATATGTAGATAAATTAATAAATAATGAATAAATATATGAATAAAAGAATTGATAACTGAATAAATCAATAAGAATATTCGAAGAAAAAACCAACCACATAGATTTTTGAATGAATATTAGATAAATCAATTACAAAAGGAATAGATAAACAATAAATAAATTAATAATAAATAAAAAAATAGACAAAAGTTGAGAAAATCTATCAATCAATATACGAATTACTAAAGTTGAACATATCTTTTTTTCACTTGTCTCTGTTATGCCTAGCTATGAACGGTGGTGGAGATGGGGTCAACCCGCTTGGATCCACTTTCAACCGGTCTGCACTGGATCTAGCCACTTCTCGCCAGTGTACCACTTGGTGTCCTGGAGATTGTGTGGTAAGAGGATTTCTAACTGCTTCTGTGCCACAATATTTTTGGAAAATCATCCAAAATAGATTTCATGATAGATAGTTGTTTTCTTTTTTCTTTTTTTTGTTTGTTACAAGGACATTGCATTGGGTATGAAATATCTTAGATGTGAATTAATTATACTGTGAATTCCAATTCTATTCAATTTCAATTTTAATTTGGCAAAAGAACACTTGACAAATGTCAGAATATCAATGCTGTCATGTGAACAATAAACATAAAACCTATGTTTGCCTATATTGTAGTGTATTACATCATAATTTAAATTTTCTTGTACTTGTTCCTGTTTTTAGTAGAAAAGTATTGCTGTTTTTCAGTTTAAACACAAGTTGAGCAGTTAAATTCTTGGGGGAGGATTTGCCGCTCGAAGTATAAAAGGAGTGGTAATGAGTGGTCTCATGTTTGCTTCAAATTACCAGTGTATATTTACAATGTACATACAGTCAAACCTGTCTATAAAGGGCACTCAAGGGAAACAAGAAAAGTGGCCACTGTAGACAGGTGGCCAAGCTTTCTAGACAGGTTTTACAACACACATTTGTTTCTTGAGGAAGACAAAATACATGGCCGCTATAGACAGGTGGCTTTTATGGAGAGGTGGCTGCCAAGACAGGGTTGACTGTACAAATGTATTAACATGTAGACATTTGTTTTACGTACATACACTTTTGATTATTTTGGAAAGATCGGTTAGAAATTAGTTGGCTACCTTCATGAATGGTTAGAAAGGATTGTAAAATTTTTCTGTAGAGGTGTTGTGGTCAAGTGGATACATCACCGGACTGGATCATATGGTCTGCGGTTCAAGTCTCGCAGAGGCACTAATGTCCTTAGGCAAGACATTAATCTACATTGCCACCCTCAACCCAAGTGAGGTAAATGGGAACCTGGTAGGAGTTAATTCCTTGAAATGCTAGAGCACTATGGTGGCAGCCATCTTAAAGCCGGGGTAATAATTGTGGAGCGCCAGGAGTGTCAAGTCTGAAAGACATGAGCGCTATACAAGAACCCACTATTGTTATTATTATTATTAATCTCTTTTACTGCATGTTGTGTATTTCTTGTTTACCAGGTGTCAGAGTGGTCGCAGTACACATCTTGTACCGCCAACTGCTTCAACTCCAGTATCAGTGGACAGAAGACGAGAATAAGAGTTGTTACCAGTACACCTGTGATGAGAGGCAAACCCTGTACTACAAACCTCATCAGTTCAAGGTACTTTAGAATCAGTGACAAAAATAAATTTCATCAAACTAGAACTTGTGTCTTGAATTTAAATCAACTCTTTATATGCACAACTAAAGTGTTAATGATGGTGGTGCTTGGTTTAACCTTACTTCATGTGTATGCATGTAATGAAGCAACAAGGAGACCTATGGCTTTAAGTCTTATCCAAGGGACATGGTAATGAGGATTAATGCCCTAGCGGAGAGCACTCCTTCATCGAGTTACAACAAATTCATAACTCTTGTGTATACTTGTGCAAGTTCGTTCACACTTTCATCTACTTCTCTTGTTTTTCTACCTCCTAAAGAGTAATTAGAAAGGAAGGCTGAATTTTTAAGGCATTAAAGATTCTTTGACCCAAATGCAATGCATAGCTGCCAACCCTTCCTATTTTGGAGGAATGCTTCCTACTTTTGGGCCCTCAAACTAATGCTATGAACCCTAGATTTCTGTCTTTTTATGGAAACTTCTGTGTGAAATGTATACAAAATGACTGTTTTCCTAAATTTACCATAAGGGATTCCTAATTTTTGCTTTGAAAAGTGCCACAGAATATATCCTTTTCTTTGTCGTTGATGTAGATCTTGCCCAGCTGATAGTGCTGTATGCCCTATGTTTAGATGGGGTGCAGGACAATGGGATACATCAACAAGAACCAGGGACGTCTGGTGCGAAACACTAGGTGAGAAACTGGGCCCTGTTTCATAAAACTTGTTATCAATCATAAGTTACAATAACTGTTATAAGCTACTGAAATCGTGGCACTTGAATGGCTGAGAGTCAATTTGTCATCAAAGTTTAGCATTTATTATTGATAAGAAGTTTTATGAAACAGGGCCTTAGTGTTCTGTCATATAGTCCGTTTGGAGCCAGAAGGGCACTAATTGCTATCTTTTAAAGGGGAAGTCTACCCTGGCCGGTATTAAGGATGTTTTAATGGAAGCAGAAAAATGTGAGAAACCGGTCAGTGAAGTTAAAGCAAAGACCAATTCAAAATAACAAAGTTATGAATTTTTTGAAGGTGCGATCAATCAAACACAAATTGGCAACTCTGTGACATATCTTGAGAGGTCCCTTCCCATTTGCCCTGTAAAAAAAAAACTTGAACAAATAATATTTTCCCATAAGAAAATTTTTAATCATACATTTACCCTAAATATGATTATTGCAAATATATTTTTGAATAACCCCTGTTTGACATATATTTATCATTAATCATATATGTCATTAATAACCAAGAAAATGAAAGTTAATGAAATTAAGATTCTAAGATACCTCTGATTCTAAAATAATTGTATTTAAAAACATATTACATACTTTGTTACATGTATATGCCTACTGTAGATTGTATCCAAATAAAGACTCTTCTAATATCTGTTGCCTTTAGATCCCAGTGGTAACCTTATGGTTGTGGAAGGGGGTTGTGATGAGACTGGTAAACCACCCTCATCCTTAGACTGTATGCCTGAGTGTACCTCGCTAGGTAGCTACTGTGATAATGGGGTCTGCAAGTGTGCCACAGGATTCCTGGGTAAGAAATGATAGTTCATTGTTGTGATCATAATTTTCCCAAAGTGTGCGGCGCTTCAGGGAAATATCACCACCTTTGGAGGTCCCAAAAATGTTATATTACTTACCCTACCAGTCAACATGAGTATATAAAATTATCGCCTTTCACAAAGATTAAGATAGACTTAAGTTTGACTTGAAGTTTGACAGGCCATTCAAGCCACTGGTTGCTATCACCATTCATGTCATCAGTCTCTCAAGGGACGCGCAAATTGTGGTCATAAATCTACAGAAAATGCATGTTGTGATAGTTAATTATTCTTATCATATTTTCCTGAAGTGTGTCAGAATTGACATTTTTTTATAGTCCATTGCTGCAATCATATTTTCCCAAAGTGTGCGGCACTTCAGGAAAATATAACCACCTTTGGCGGTCTTAAAGCTGTTATATTAAACATCTTACCAGCCATTATCTCTCTAAAAATCCTGTTGTAAGTTGTTGTATACCAGAACACCTTTGTTTTGTTTTTTCTTTTAAAACAAATTTGTACAATTAAACAAACAGCTGCTAGACAGATATTCAATAAATAAATCATTATGATATTTTTTTATTTATACACCATGAAATCAATAATAAATGAATGGAAACTAATCTTGTTTATGTATTATTATGCTTGTTTTGTTGTTTGTTTGTTTTTGTGTGATACAGGTAACGGCAGGACATGTTATCCGTCTGTTGGTTGTATAGTGGATGCTCATTGCCCTTTCCCACACACAATGTGCAGTCCAGAAAGAGAGTGTACCTGTAGACCAGATTATTATTCAGTTGATGGTAAGTCAGTGTGGTGGTGTCCTGGTCTAGTAGACAAGTCCCGAACTGTGAAGCACGGGTTCAAATCCCTGTCAAGGCACTAATTTCCTTTTGCAATAAATTAATAGATAATAGATCAATGATGAATAAATAGATAATAGATAGATAGTAAATGAATAGATAATAGATAAATAATAAAATGAATAGATAATAGATAGAAGATAAGTCCCAAACTTTGATACAGGATTAAAATCCCTGTCAAGGCACTGATTCCCTTTTGCCATACATTATTGTAAATTTGCCACTCTCCACCCTGGAGAAGTATATGAGTACCTTATTTTTTTTATTGATATCAATTGCAACTATGAACATAAGACAGGCCCGGGTCTAGCCCTTACCCTAACTTACCCTATACTTTTGAAGATCGGAACAATTGTTGCCATAGAATATGTTGGCACACCCCAATCTATACCACTTTTTTGGGGGGTGTGGACTTAATAAATTATTAATTATTGTGAATTTCTCTGTCTTCATCAGGTTTGTTCAAATGTATCCTGATAAATGTCCCAGATTCTACAACTGGAAGAAGGATTAAAAAATTGTTACTAATCTCTTTTATATTTACTATTCTGTGATTCTTCTCTCTCCCTCCTCTCACTCACTCTCTTTCTCTCCCTCTCTTTCCCTCCTTCCCCCTCCCTCTCCCTCCTCACTCCCTCCCTCTCTTTCTCTCTCTCTCTCTCTCTCTTTCATCATCAGGTATGTTGAAGTGTGTCCCTATAAATATCCCAGGTACTACATCTGCTGGAGGGATAGCTGAAGATGACAATGATTCAGACACTAGCCCATACCAGTCTAAAAGAGGCGAGTAACGGTGTTTTTAACTCCTTGCATGCCTCACACATACTCTCACTGTGCCACATTATCATAGGATAGATATACCAAAGGATTTATTACCTATTTCTTATTTTATTTATTCATGCTTTAATTATTACAATTGATAAAACAGTGGAGGGTAGTCCGATTCAGTTAAAAGAAATTGCTTTCCAACGGAGCCCTCTACATGATACAAAGAAAAACATAAAACATAAAAACAAAACATGAATTAAAACATCAATACAATTCAATACGTTTGAATAAACTATACATAAAGTTTTAAGCATGTTAGAGAACTGTTCACATTGTTTCTTGAAATTGTTTAGTGACTTGCAATTTTGGATGGACAATGTCAATTTATTATATAAAAAATTTCCAGTGAATGAAAAGGATTGTTTTTTGTATTCTGATTTAGGGTATGGTATTTGTAGATGGTTTTGGGTGGTATGGCGAGTATTATAAACAGTGAGTCACATAACAGACAATGGTTTCAGGTATTTTGGTGCAAACTCATTCCAAAACTTATAGACTAAAAAACATTTTTGTTATTCAATTCTTTGTTCAACAGATTACCAATTGAGGGTAGTTAATAAAGAACATTGTGAAGTTGAATAATCTGTATTCAAAAGCAAACGAGTATATCTATTCTGTAATTTCTGTAACCTAGTTATATTAGTTTTTGAACAATTTCCCCATACTGTACAACAATAATCTATATATGATAATATCATTGCAAAATATAAATGTTTCAATTGTTTGTTTTTTAATTGAGACGCAAGAATTATTCCAAGATATTTAACATTGTCGACATGCTTTAAAGATGCATTTTCAAATTGAATTGTCATTTTTCTATTTTGTAATTTATTACCAAAAGTAATAATCTTACTATAGTCTTCTGTGGATGTTAATACATACGATTAAGTCTGAGCCATTCTGTAATTAAATCCAGATCGGACTGTAAATTTGCCTGAATATTATTAAATCATATCATTATCGCAATTAAAAAGAACAGTGTCATCTGCATATAAACATATATATTTTTTATTATGTAAAGGTAAATTACCTTTATCATTGACATAAAAAAATAAAAATCAGGGGCCTAAGCATGGACCCCTGAGGGACTCCCGTCTTGACATTTAAAAATGAACTTGTTGCTCCTACAATTGAGACAAATTGTTGCCTTTTGTTCAAATATTATGAGCATTATCCCAAAATGGTATTACCTGTAACAAACATTTACGGCATTGCCAATCTACAATATCCTCGAGTGAATCGTTATATTTACATAATGGGATTCTGTCACACTTAATTTGTACCCATTCCCCACACTTTGTACATGCAAGAGCTTTTTGGTTTCGTTTCACTGGCTTAGTACAACAAACACGTGGATACTTAATCCCCATATCAAAACATGTAAATCAACATTAATTTAAGTACAGAAAAATATAATACCATTAAGATCTAAAAGTGTTTACAAAATTCCCTGTAAAAGATGCTAAAAAGCTACTGGGAGAATATTTATAGTGTATTAAAATTACAGGTGATAAAATCGAATTGAATATGATAAATCAAAGAAAGCTTTTTCTTTCAAAATCAATACAAGAATAACAGTGTAGAAGCTGAAAATTACGGCATAGAAGTTCTAATCGGTCAGCTAGTTCATACTATACGTTCTCTGAACTGTTCACAAGGAACGGGGGTCATTCTCACTCCGGATTATTCTATTCATCATTTTTCCAGTAGTGGCCGTTATTCTTGCTGTTACCCGGCCATCGCTGGACCATGCTGTTTGGACATTCTTATTTTTCTTTGCGCTGTTGAGTAGATGCAGATTGTTTTTTGTCAGCTGTTCCTGGATTATGACCCGAGTCCCTTTCAAACGACGACGATGAGAAATGACTGCGTAGCGATTTCTGTAGGAGACAAATTTCACAACGATCAGGCGAGGTCGCTTTTGTGCTGGTTTCCTATTTTTCTCCGCTGGTGTCTTGTTGGGGTTACCCAACCGATGCGAGCGGTCAGTGTCCTGTTTGGAGATCTCCAATCCCAGTATATGACGTCATCTGTGACTTTCTTGTCCTCCTCCTGCACACCGAAGAATTGTAAACAGTTTCTGCGTGAATACTGCTCCAAATGCTCTGTTGATAGACGCAGATTATTAATTGTTGCTCGTTGATCCTCTACAATTGCAGAGAGGCGAGTAATCTCTTTGGCTGTTCTCTATGTTTTACTTCAGTATCAATCAATTTCTTCTCCTGATCATTCAAGTGATCAAGAAGTTTTCCACATTCCTCCTTCACTCCCTCATGTATGATCACATTGATGGACTTAAGTAGCTCTTTGTTTTCATTTTGAAAGCATGAGATGTGACGCTTTGTTTAGAAGGCCATTCTGCCTACATGTATTTCTCATCTAGTAACCAGTATATGAGTTTTAAAGAGGTAATCATCAATATATCTTATATAATATAATATTTAATATATTGTATCTTGACATGCAGGTACATGGAAGTGGGTGGTTGGTGCTGTGTGCATGGGACTGATTATACTGGCAGCTATTTTGTGTGGAGCTATAGTTTATAGGTGAGATACACTACTATTTCCTCCTCTAATTAGCACCATTTTTCTTATTTTCCACTCCTTCATAGTTTAACAAAAATAAAGTGAACGCTTATATGAAATGAACCCATGTGAAAGAATATTACTAAAGCTCAACAAACAAATTGCCAACTTGTAGACAAAAATAGGCATTATGAATTTCACACTGCATTGCCAATTATGAGAGGCTACTGGTTATGTTCAATTAAATCAATATTGTTATGGATATTTATGGCACAATGTACTAAATTATAAATGGAATCACATTTTTTGGTTATTTTTTCTTTTTATGCTCATGTATAATATGTAATTCCTAGTATTCTGGAACAAAAGCTAATTTTAAAAATATCTAAAAGAAGACACATATCTGCTGTCGTTTAAAGGGAGATGGTTGTTAGTTTTCATGTGCAGAAGGCCATAATTCGCTGACACCAGACTTGGTGAAAATGCCATTATAATGGGTGTACAAGTATGCACACAGCGGACCCGTTGTCCTGTCAAAAAATACCCCCTAGTCTCTGGAACAGTCTTCAGGTGAGGATAACGACTTTACCATATGGGAGAATGGATGGAAAATGCAAAGCATGACATAAGGCCTGTTGGTCATAAAACTGAAAGCCAATCCTTGTTTAATACAACACCTATTATTGGGTAAACAGAATGGTGTCCCATTCCCCATGAGAGCCCACTACTATGTGTCTTTACGGAATATCATGCAACTCTAGATAGTCATTACTATATAAATAAACATATAATAAATTGTTTTTTCCAACAGGTATTACCATACTGGAGAAGTCCATTTTGAGCCGATACCAAACTCAACTAACTACAGAAGATCCAGATCATTCCGAACTGGCTTTAAAACAAGTATGCTGGAAGAAACAAAATGCTGACAGAGACTATAATAACACATACATGCAACTGTACTTTTATTAAAGCACTGGCTTATTTAAGGCCTGGTCAGACCTTTCCGGTAATGATGATGATGACTAAAATTATAAATCGTTCCAAAATTCTGTTGGAAAATGTATCGGAAATCCTTTTTGTATAAGCCAGACCCCTACTTGATATCAGTGCTTCCTTTCTCAAATAGTTAAGTGTTCTCTTTTCTTAATTCAATGGAAGCCTATCAGCATTAGGTTTACACCATGCGCTGTATAATCAATAGCAGCTGTAGTAGAGAAATGCTCATGAGAAGAAAAGAAAGTCTTTTGATTACAAAAAGTAATATGAGTATGAATACATTCTGCATTGTAATCAATGTAGTTAGTTTAACAGCATTATCCAATCAGGTGCCAGCTCTTATTAAGGTGCAGCTGAATTCTGCACCATGTGATTGGTTGGTTGAAAGATGTTAAGTTCATATGTCCAAAGGGCCTAGTTTGATGATATTATCAAGTACAATCATTTAAATAAAACAATATGTTATGTATATGTTACAGAATGTTATGTAAATGTTATATACATAGTAGTGTTAGGTACATGAATAAAAGATGTTAGCTTGTTTTAAGCTCTCATCATTCCATTAATTGATGATGGGTTTGAAATAGATACGTATGTACCTTCAAAGCTGATACATGTAGTATTTTTGTAAACGTTGATTTATGTAAAAGTTGGCTCTCTAGTATTAAAGTTTTGCTACTGAGGGTAGATATTTATCTATTATTTATATTATATTTAAATTATATTTATATAATACATTTTTCAATAATCCTATCATTTGTCTGCTTACTTCCATGTAGTGTATTTATATTTACCCCTCCATACTATTTTAAAGTGTACCCATCACCTAAAAATAATTTGTATAAGGCTAGAATATCTGAAATCAACATCCACAAATATTTACCCAGCATTCTATTCTCTATTAAAGAGAAGGATGAAGAAAGTGAAACACAGAACCCCAGGCAGACTTGGGTTTCGTGCAGGCCCTATTTAATGCGAGCGCCCACAACGAGTAGTCTGCTCACAATTTGCTTTCATGTTATTTGCATTTAAGTGCATTTAAACTTGCAAAATCTCTTTACCGAGAAGTGATATTTAAATATCATATTTTGAATATTGTATATGCAAAACGTAAGTAGGGAACAGACTCAGTTTTATTTTTTTAGATCTAGTTTTCTAACACTGCAGTGGTGCTTACTTAAAGGTAATGCAAAGTTTTGGGAAATTTTGAAATTGGATGGATAGTAATTCTTTGAATTTTTGATATATTTAGATTCCCCTGTGGATGTATTATAAGCGCTAAAAAAGTTAGCCCCTAAAACACTTCTGCTTTCGAGCAAATTGAATAATCAAAATTTACCGGTGCTCCCGGTAAATTTCAAATATTTCAAATAGCGCCTAAGGCCATTCCATGGTAGCTGCGACCATGAAAATCTCAGAATATGCAGTTCTGATATATAATTTCCAAATGGGAATAGCAAATCGGTCGATTGTAGTCAGGAAACATTGTTTTAAAGCTAAAGTAATATCAGTCTTGAGAGGGCGCTATACAACATAAAAAGTTTATTATTTACAATTTCATCACTTTAGACTCGATTTCAACCGAGACAACGATCATTGAATATTGTAAAATCGCATATGCTCCTAATATGTTCATTTGAACCAAATTCATGACCCCATACCAAAACTTTGTAATACCTTTAAGTATATGATTTTCAGAATCAGTCCAGTAGTGATATGTTTGAAAGTATTAGTACACCTTTGAAAATTCATAGTTGCTTAGTAACGGTATTGTGCTATTTTTTTTTACAATAATGTTATTTTTTATTTTTATTTCTTTTTTTATCATTGTCACGATGGAATGGTGCTATTTCAAAACATTGTGTCATTGTTTCCCCCAACTCTCGCAATATTTTTTGTAATCTTGTTCGTCTAATTTATGTACATGTATATTGAAACCTCTGTAGTAGTTGTTGTATATGTTTAGTATCCAGCTGCTGGCAGTTGTGATGTTGCCAAAGAGGTATTACAAGAGGAGTTAAAGCTAAGAGGTTGTCTTTGGACGAGGTTCAGCAGCAGTGAGCGTGGGAAATTCAGTTTAACCTGCATTAGCGATTACCTGTATAGAAAGACCACCTGTCTATAATGACCACATTTTCTGTTCCCTTGAATATGGTTTCTCATTGAAAACTGTACTAAAGGAACCTGTACATAAAGACCACCTTCCTATAAAGACCATGTTACATGATTCCCTTGAGCTGTCTTTGTATACAGGTTTCAGTGTATGTGCTTCCCTTGCAGTTGGTGTAAACAATAAAATAGCTCTTTATCGCACAACGGAGAGACATGTACAATGAGAGATATTCTGTTTCAATATGGTAATTATTTTTCCCAAATGCAAATGTTTACAAAGAAAGTGAACAAAATTGGTATAAGCAAATGTACTGAGAGTCAATACAAGATTTTAATTTTGTATTGAAAATATCTTGGGTGGGCAAACCCAATTTTTACAAAGAAAGTGCACAAAATTGGTATAAGTAAACATATTGAGTGTCAATACGAGATATCAAATGAAAATATATGGACTGCCCTAGAAGAGTTTCATATCTCTTTTCAAATCCATCAATATTTAATTAGTGTATTGTGACTTTTCTTAGCCTGAGGGTTCCTAAGATCTGCATTGTTAGTCTCTTGGCTGTCTCTCTGCTGGGATATCCCAGCTAACATTGGAAGTGATCAGCGGTAGGACCTTTTATAATAAACCCCTAAAAAAAGTTTGAAAAACTCAAGTTTAAATGATTATATCTCTGATTTTATGACATAATCATCGCTGTGTATTGAATCATTAGAACTTTCTTTTTTGTTATTCCTCTTTAAAATGATATTCGGTATGTTATGATTCTTTGGTCATGGAATGTGCATTTCATCAAAATAAGGGGCAAGGTCAAAAGTGAAAAGTTGCAGAATGCAATCAGATGAGCAACCCTGCCCCTTATTCTGGTGTACTGCTCATTACATAGCTGCAAAATAATAAAAACTGGTATAATTTTAAAGAGAAATAAACATTCTTTCTAATGATGTTCAACAAAGTAATAATTATCCCATGACAAGTGAGATATAATTGATCAAACGTGAGTTTCCAAACTTTTTAGATAGTTATAACAGTGAACCACCCATAAATGATAAGAATGTGTTTAGGAAGCTATTTAATAAAATAGATTAACAATAGAGAGTTGTACTAATAGATGATATTCATTGTGACATTGCATCCTTATGTTTGTATACTTATTCTGTACATTGATTGCATATAGGTTACTATTGTAACAATCTCCAAGTTTGGAAGCGCTAAGAGACTTAATTGTAATTCGCGCCATATAAAAGCTGAGTATTATTATTATTATTATTATTATTGTTGTTGTATTATAGATAATCTATATTATAATTTGATTCAAAGACATGTGTTTTGTATTACATCCAAGCATAGATTTTCATTTGGCACTCAGTTGCGTCCTATACATGAAAATCAGATGTAACCATAGGTCCAATAAGATTTGTGTGTGTGTGTGGGGGGTCAATCTGCTTTGTCTGTCAAAATTTGTTTATAATTGTATATATATGAATATGTAAATAAATGAAACTATACTTTCAAACTAGATATGAGCAATTATAACATTTTGTCTTGTCCTCCACATAATTATAATGATTATAACATTGTATAGAATACACACAAATGAGGGCAGTTTTATTTTTACTTCAATTTCGCCTTCTCATTTTCTGAAGTATAAATATATTATTCCCTGTTTTTAAAGACCAAGGTTGTCTGGTGAAACCCATAAAGAAATCAATTATTTGGAGGGTGAAAATGTACAAAACGGGCTTTAAAAGCATGTAAATCTTCTGAAGGGTTTTCCTGATTTTCCCGATTTGTTATGAATATAATCTTTTTCCATTTTGCACTATCAGCTTTATTTGCTTTTTACAGACCTCTATAGCATTGTTTTTCATTGGACCATGCAAACCTCTTATGGCCATTCTTCACAATTTACTTCCAGAAAATAAATCTGGAAAATTGTGTCTGTTAATGAAGAGATGCAAAGGATGTTTTGACCAAAATTATAGCAACATTTTGCCCCCCCCCAATTATTTGTTGGAATTAAGATAATCTGCGAACCTATCAACGGTATATGAAATCATGTCGAAATATACTTCAGCTCTTGAATATACAAATTGAATGTAAGACCTGTTAGACCTTTTGTCTGATAAATTTCCTTTTCTTAGTTATTGATAATAGGCAAATGAGAGGGGACCTCACAAGATACGTCACAGAGTTGCAAATTTGTATTTGGTTGATCACACCTTACCAATTACATAAGTTCTTTATTTTTAATCGGTTATGCTTAAAACTCTCACTGAACCCTTTCATTTTTCTGCGTTTAATATAACCAACTTGGTATCAGGGTGGACTTCCCCTCTAAAACCCTTGGGACACTACCATGACTGCCGCTATCAAGATCGAGATCGAGAATGCGATGCTAGCCTGTATTTCAAGAGCATGTCTCTCTTGGTCGAAGTTTTATATAAAATGTGCCCTGGCAAAGTCTCAAACGAAGATTATGTTTCAGAAGCAGTTGCACCCTTCTCAATAGAACCATGGTTGTCATGGTTATTGTGAAGGTGTTGTGTTGTAATGGTTCAATCATAATTGTTAATTCGGCTGTCGTTCCTCCCAATGTCAATGTTTTTCCCCTCTGCATATCATGCAAATCATCTCACATACATGTACCTTGTTCTCTCCCTCCTACTTTTTATGGTTTAGCTCTGTGTATACTTTCACCACCAACTCCTCCTCATCATCAAAAGAAAAAAATACCATCGTGAACGTGTTAATAACATAGTATTTACATGGTAACTATAATGTACACGTACGGAAGTTTCCATAGTAAAAGGTATGGTTCAGTACCATGGTCGAATGGTAAACCATGTTGCATGTTGACGTGCCATGGTTCAAACCGTGGTTGTAAATTATAACAATGCTCAAGTTTTCCATCTATGCTGGTAGAATAATGCTTCAGTAACGTTTGTTGATGTGACTAACTTTGGTACCTATTATATGTAATGTGTCAGTTTGTACGAGGCATATGAGGGACCGCATCGTTTTGGACTTGAATACACTCTAATTATAGCTCCAACCCAAAGCAAACATCTGAATTACACTCTCTGAGTATGTGTTTGATCGTGTATTTCCTTTCTAAAATAAAGATATGCCCAAAATAACTACAAAATGTACCCGAGGAGCGAATTTCGACTCCTTTAGATTGGATAGTAAATTTAACTACTTTCATTTACTCCTATATGTTGATTTCAGCTACATATCCATGAAACAAAAACTTTATCATTATATTGTTTCTAAGTGCGTTCGTCTCTCAAACCAATTGAAAACATACACAAGGAAAAAGTGAAAAAATACAACATCATTTACATGTGTTTGATTAATTACATGCACGTGTATTTTCAAACAAAACGTAAATACTTATTTACAATGTCAATATAAACATAAAATACTAACAACTCGTATACATTCCTCTAATTACTAACCACGTATTCGTTATGAAACGCATATCAATAATGTATCACATAATTGAATTGAGTTTCGTATCCAGCTCTATAGATTATCATAATGGAATTATGACTTCCGAAAACAATTACTATTAGACACAATTACTTGATCTTAAAACACATAATTATATGCATCTTTTGTATGAACTTTGTGAATTCTTTTGTCACACAAGCCTATTCACAATACAATAAATAGTGTTATTCTAGTGGCAATCCTAGATATAGTTGTCGGAATAATGAATATTATAATGTGTGTGTGTGTGTATATAAATATATATATATATATATATGTACTAAATATATATATATATATATATATAAAGTTCATATAGTCATTATAAACATAAAATACTAACAACTCGTACACATTCTACTAATTACCAACCACATATTCGTGCAAATAATCAAACTGAGTTTCGTATCCAGTTCAAAAGATTATCATAATGGAATTATGACTTACGAAAGCAATTACTATTAGACACAATTATTTGATCTTCCAACACATACATGCATCTTTTGTATGAACTTTGTGAATTCTTTGTCATACATACCTACTTACAATGCAATTAATAGTGCTAAGCTAGTAGCAATCCTAGATATAGTTGTCGGAATAATGAATAATGTAATGTGTGTATATACATATAGTACATATAGTCATTATAAACATAAAATACGAACAACTCGTATACATTCCTCCAATTACCAACCACATATTCGTTATGATACGCATATCAATAATGTATCAAATAATTAAATTGATTTTCGTTTCCAGTTCTAAAGATTATCATAATGAAATTAAGACTTCCGAAAGCAATTAGTACTATACATACATACATACATATTGGTATTTATATAGCGCCTTTACATAAACATGCTCAAAGCGCTTTACATTAGTAAATTAAACAGAATAATTATTTGTGCATACACTCTAAATTTGTTATTAGACACAATTATTTGATCTTCCAACACATATATGCATCGTTTTTATGAACTTTGTGAATTCTCTTGTCATACAAACCTATTTACAATTTAAAAATACAATAAATAGTGCTATTCAAGTAACAATCCTAGATATAGTTGTCGGAATAATGACTAATGTAATGTGTTTGTATATATTTATAGTACATATAGTCATTATAAACATAAAATACGAACAACTCGTATACATTCCTCCAATTACCAACCACATATTCGTTTTAAAACGCACATCAATAATGTATCAAATAAATAAATTGAGTTTCGTATCCAGTTCTAAAGATTATCATAATGGAATTATGACTTAAGAAAGCAATTACTATTAGTTACAATTACTTGATCTTCCAACACATGTATCTTTTGTATGAACTTTGTGAATTTACAATACAATACATAGTGCTATTGTAGTAGCAATCCTAGATATAGTTGTCGGAATAATGAATAATACAATATGTGTATATGTATATATATATATATATATATAACCCTACATGTTGTATTACAGGACATCTATATATGTAAATGGGTACCTGGTAGGAATTTATTCCTTGAAACACAGCGCGCGTAACAGCTGCACTGCTAATGCCAGGGTAATTATGCTGCATTATTGTAGAGCGCTTAGAGACTTCTGATAAAGTAAGTGTTAGGCGCTATATAAGCACTGTAATTATTGTTATTATATATAACCCTAAATGGTACATTAACCGGACATCATAAAAACTGGTATATTACCCTAACCCTTACCCAAAATTCAAAACAATATAACGAATTAAACTAATGACTAAAGATTAAAACTGTTGTTTCTTGGGAGGCCTTTAAGTTTCATCCGCCTGCAAACGTACGTAAAGGGCAGTACTTATTTTGTTCAATCGTTAACAGGACACGAAAAATATCCTAATGATCATGTCTACTTAGTGACTCTTATTTTCACTACATATGTCCGTCTAATGACGCTCGCTGTAAGATGTTTATATATTATATATATATATATATATATATAGTACATTTAGTACAAAAGTGGGTTCAAAATAAAGATTTTTACATTTTTACAACAAGTACATAAAATTAGCTATTCGCATTCCATGGGACTCATAGAGTATAATCTCTCAAGTAATAATGGTGATGTGAAGTACTGACATCAATTGCATTATTTTTATATAAATACTCCCAGAATATTATGAATAATCTCAAACGTAATCCAAGGCTATTAACAAATACATTGCTGTATAATGATATTACTCTAGACCTACTTAAAACGAGACACATGAACAAACATAAGTATTGCACTATAAGAACCAAAATACTGAACTAACAGAACCAGAATATTCTGCTATATAACTTTGCCCCTCCGTGTCGTCAGCTTCTCTCTCTCGAGCATTTACCCTAGCTATTCTCATTCCACCTTCTCAATTATTGATATATTCTACTCTGCAATAAACGGAAGCGTATTGTGGTATGATAAAATATAATTTGAAATAGAAACAAAAATCAGAATGATCAAAGAAGGAGGGTGAAAGGGGGGGGGGTCGTTTAATTAAAGTGGGGAGGGGGTTTTATAGTAAAAATGTAGGTGTATACGGGAATAGGGCATATGCAGCAAATGATTAAATAATCTTGGTACACTTAAAGGCATTGTTTAACACGGCCCTACGTGTTATCAGTGTGTGTGATATGGTGTAATATTGAAGCCCTAAAAAAAAATCGCGCTTCAAAATGATCAAGAAGTGCCTCAAAAAAGTAAAAATCTTTGAGTGACCGGTTTTACCATTCCGTTTTCCCCAACAGGCTGTAGTGTTATGAAAATCGTTAGGAAAACGCAAAATTTGGTTTCGATTTCCAATCATAAATATCTTGATAATCAGACAGGCGATCGTCTTGTAAAATTCATGGGGTTCCTGACTGACCTAAAAGTTTATTATTATCATTGCAGCATGAGCCAAATCCAGGATTTTGTTTCAGAATCTGAGACAAAGTTACAGGCTCCCTTTAAGCATTCTCTACAGACAACTATTTGCTAAATGTGAAAGGAATATCGAAGAATGAACGAGCTGATGCTATGAAGGGTCAGTTCTCATAATAAAAAAAAAACATCCACACTGAAAATGGATTTTAAATTATAAAGATGGTGGAAGTTAAATGAATTGGTAGTGATATTTGTCTTTTTTTATAATATATCTTATTACTACTTTCTTCAAAAATATTCAAACTCGAATTCGTATATGTAATCGTAATCTTTGTATGGACACGAATATTGTACATTTCCTAATTGAAAAAAAAAAGATGTGGGCATTTAAAGATATTGTGATTTATACGTCCTTTAAGATGAGTATGATTTATATATAGATATCTGCGCTGACGATTGTTTTGGCACATTGGTGCAATGTTTTATACAGACAATCACTTTTGTGTTTAAAATAAGACATTTTTATTGAAAAGCTTAATGGAAAGGAGGAGTTTTATTTTATTTAAAGCATTAAGCTAGGATGGATTGACAGAGATCCTTATATTATGTAGGTAAGGTTGCATATTCATTTACACATTTATATTATGCGTGTTGTTTCTCACTATACCCCTCCATTTATCAATACGTACATTTCTCAAATGAATTATATAATTAATTGAGCCATATATAAATAATTTGCCACTGAAAGACATTTAGATCAAGGTCAAAGACTATATCGAAGACACCATTAGCGCAGTTACCAAATTCTAATACTCACCGTTGAGGGCGTGCAAAGAAAATATGTATAAAGTTCCATAATAAGTATGCATTTTTGGAATTATTTTGTCATCAAAATCATCCCATATATCATATATTTATAAAGATGAAGGATAAATAGTCCCCTTGCAGTTTTAAGTATTTTTAGGCATTAAAATAGCTTTCCAAAAATTATGAATAGACACAAATAACGATTTTGAAATGCCTTACGAACTGACATCTACGATCACCATTATACTTTATTAATGAAATTGCAAAGAACATGAATTTCCATAAGTGTTTCTTTATTTTAACGTAATGCAATCTGGGGCTTAGATGAATTAGAAAACCTATAATAAGGAGTGAAATTCTTCCAATAGTGGTAATAAAATTGGGACATGAGCTGCATCAATAACATTATTACCGAATGACATTGCATAACATTGGTTTATAGCAGGCGCCTACATTATCTTAACATGAAGATAAAACAAACTTACTTTATCCTGCAAGTTCACATGCTGACTACTGAATTATCATATTCTTCACAGGTAGAATACAGGAACAACCCGGTTCTAGTCGTAAATGGGTTAACAAATACCATTCATAACGCGCCATATCTGTCAAGTTGACACTCCTGGCGCAGGTTATGTGAAAACGATGTAACTACAGTACAGTCTTGGCATTAATCAAAACGAAGCAAATTAGAATTCTCCAAACAGAGTTAAGCGTTCACAATAAGAAAAGTTCTCAGTGATTTAAAGTTGGTGAGGGAGCTTTCCTGCCGAAGGCTAGGAGCGAGCGAGTTCCAAAGGTATATATCAGGTATATCCGATATGAGACAATGCAGCATGTCAACTTGACCGGGTAGTGTGTAAATCATCACTGTAACTTATCCAATATGAGAGAAAAATGATGTCAGGTACAAGGCCATCAGTTGCAGCGGCACTGTAGCTCAAGCCGTGTGGGCAATACTAAAGGTGTACCAGCAATGACTCTGAAGAAGATGACAAAATTATAGTACAATGTGATGCATATTAAACGACATATAACTGTCATGTTTACATGTTCACAGGATTTTCCATGTAAATGATGACAGAAACATTCTATAGAACTTAGAATTATAATTACACCGAAAACTTTAATGTCTTTAAAACGATGGTTATTCCACTGGGACAACGTCTGGGTCCACTTTTGGAATTTATATTTTCAAATCATTTATTTCATTATGATAACTGGTAATGAAGACAGATCTATGTTTTATCTTGAGCTTACGCCTTACGGAAATACAGGGTCTTTATTACTCCAGTGGCGTGGCTTGGATCTAGGCACTGGTACTGTCATTTTTGGAAGACTCACACCACTCTTACCATGTGGATGAAATGAAAATTAACAGTGCAGTTGACTAGGGGAGGATGGAGAAGGTTCTCCTTATTCTTCTTCTTTATCTTCCTCCTTCTTTACGCTCTCATTGTCTTAATCTTGATTTTGTTTCCCCCCTCTCTCTCTCTCTCTCTTATTGTTTTTGCCATGAGATGCTGGCACGTACGTGTACTATAATTACGTCACTGCTTAACCTAACGAATCATAAAATTAGAAAATATTCAGGAAATAAGAATGACCTTTATTGAAAACAAAATCAATTTGAAAAATACAGACGAAACCATCACAAAACAAAAAAAAAGAAGAACATAAAAGACAGGATAGAAAAGCCATGTAATTTGATTTAAAGAATATGAACAAGTAAAGGAGAAATTATAAACGGGTATTAAGGAAAACAAGGGCGGCGGGACGTTTTCAATATGGTGGTGGTGGTGGTGGGGGGGGGGCATAACAAGGAAAATGTATGGGAAAAGTTGCAGCTACAACGGTTAACATTAATTAACGCGAAACAAAATACAATTTTGTGACAATGCTTTATACCACCAAATAGTAATTAATGCATTGTAAGAGGAACACGATAGGGAGGCTATGTGTTGATGACGTGGATCCTAAGCAAATGATTGGTTGAAAGCGTACACGTGACCGGGCATTTATTTTGCCTAACGCGTAATTTGGATAATGACCGGTCATTATCCACTTCTAATGACCGGTCATTAGTAAAATCATGTTATAAAACATCATTTTATAAAACAAATAAACCATCATCTTATAAAACAAATAATACACATCATTTTGTTCGGGTATTAGTAAAATTACCCACACTCGGTACCTTCAAAACAGTCCAAACACCATCGGCTACCGCCTCGGGCGTGTTAGACTGTTCCAATGGTACATTGTGTGGGTAGTTCTTACTAATGCCCGCACTGCTGTGTATTATTTGAATACTATTATGCAACCTGCTCTTTCCCCCGGCTCTACTGCCTTTCACTGTGGTGGTAGAAACAAGGAATTATAAGAGCTGGAGTCCCAACTGGCAATAAATTAATCCAAGCAGCTGCCGTTTTCTAAGGTTGCACAATATAATCTACAGGTGTGCTGTTACCTTTGATGTCCGAGGTTCGAAGCCACCAATATCATTGGAAAGCTTGAGTAGCGATTTTTTTTTTCACAAAGAAATATCATTAATATTTCACTTTTTATTTGAACTAACAAGGGGAAAATCGAACAGATGATAAAATATAAATACAAAAGCCTAATTGTGTCAACAAATTTGCTTACATTGTATAATAGCAGTTTTAATTTGTGAAAAATAGTAAAATATTACAATCCTAAAACCTGCACTTTGACAGTTTTCGATTAATTCCGGCTCAAGAAAATAAAAAGTGAAATTGTTCATGTACAGTTCTTAATGATGTTATATGTCAGATTAGTGCCCACACATGCCCAGTCGAGTAATTTTGATTAATATTTCAGGAAATTTTCCTCCATCTCCTTTCGCTTGCTTCCTGTGAAGGTAAGCACACGTGTTACTGCTCGTATTATCAGACGAGTGGTAGCGAAAATTAATTATCATTACAAAAGCATATTTCCCTTTGAAAGTGGCCCGTTAGTTTGCAGCTAGGCAGGAATCTTTTGTCTACGTATCTGCAAGGAAGATCCAGTTAAGCAATTGCCTGACATATTTTCTCCTGGCGGCGTCGAAGATGGTACAAAGGGAATGAGCTAGATATGACTCCATCTCTTAAAACTTCTTGGTAGAAATAGGGTACCTTTTACGGAACACAAAAAATGAATGTGGTTCTTTAGATGACCGCGAGAGGGACAATTTCGTAAGCGACGATTGAAAACAAAGGTGAAGCTATCAAAGGGCAATCATAAGAAAGGAAAGGGGCACAACGTATCATAAGTAAAAACGGCATTTACAAAAATGAGAAGGGGCACGTATTACAAACGAAAAAGGGGGACACTTATTTGAATTAAAAAGGACACTTATAAGATAGAAAAGGGGGAAGGATCAAAGTAAAAGAGGTGTAAAGGGACACCTCTCATATCAAAGGTTCATTCAAAGGTGGAGGGAGGGGGCACTTATTTGAAGGGGAAATATAATAGTGTTCAATACTAATGTTCCTAAGTGCTTTACTATTATTACCCCATCATTAGTCGAGCAGCCCTGATAAGTCACTCTGGCATTCGAGGAATTTCTTCAAGCCGGGTAATCATTTACATCACCTGGGTGGAAAGTGGCAAATGCACATCAATTTCTTGCCGCAAGGATATTAGTGTCGCGGGGAAAGATGCACTTATTGCGCTTATCACATGTGAAAAGGGGGCACGTATCATAAGGGCATAGGGCACCTATTAGACGCGAAAATCGGTAGGGGTCATACTAAAAGTTACACTTATCCATATAAGTGCAGAGTGATGTAGATTTGTTTTAAAGATCAGTCAACCTCTCTGCATGTACGTATTAACTCTCGCCGTCCCCACACTCTGTCCTTTCGCCAGTTTCCTTCTCGTACTATTTCTCTGTTCTTCTCCCCTTCAAGACGACTTCCAAGACTTTGGGACACTCTTCCCATCAGTGTCAAAGATGAGGCAGTGGTATACTCTCTGTCTTCTTTTCTTCCGGTCTCAAAACAGCAATCTTAGATAGTGGCTAGTTGTTGTGTTATAATAATGATAATAATAATGGTGGCTTCTTATTTGGCGCACATGTCCGTCACGTCGTGACGCTCCTGGCGCTGCCCCGATTATTACCCTGGCTTTAGCAAGGCGGCCATTACGGCGCTCTAGCATTTCAAGGAATCAATTCCTCCGGATATATTTATATTACCTCACTATATACCCTCTGACAAGTTTCCGATTATTTTTCGGTTCAGTTCAGTTCAGTTCGTTTATTCATTTCATTTTCATAAAAAAACACACAGCAGAAGCAAATAAACATACAAGTATATAGTATATATACAAACTATGGCAGAGGATGTTGAGTTTATACAATAACTTCAAATGAAATAGGAGAACAAGGGAAAGCCCATGGTGGCCTTGTTTAAAATAGTCACCCTGAATGTTATGATGTATATTATTGAGTATATGTTAGTTAAAGATATCACAAAAGACAGCGATAAACACAATATACAGACAAACAATTACAAAAGCATTGTTGAAATAATGTAAAATTGGAGGGGTCAAAAGGTTTGGAAGGTAAATTCAACGGTACTCACAATACAAGGTCAGTTTCATTTGTGTTTTAAACATAGAAATGTTTCTATATAAGCGTCATACTTGTATTAGAGTGTTCATTATGTTTGGCAAAGTATTTTTTTTTACAGATTTTTTAGAGGATGAGCTTTTCACTTTTCATAAAATGAAACATATTGCAAAGCCGAGTATTATGAGAATGAATTTGGTAATTGACCGACAATATGGACGATATTCTATTTCGGAAGTATATACAAATTAAAAAAAAAAAAAAAACACTTAATGCAGTAGGGTATTTGAATAAATCAAAAAACATTTAGGGTTTAAACTAAGAAATAAAGGAGTAAAATGGGGATAATAATAACTACCTGTACAAATACATGGAGCCTTTTTTGTAATTTGAAGAGGGTATTAATTTTACCATGACACGAATTTCCCCAAATACTAATACAATATGCCAGATAAGGTAATATAAGTGAGTTTGCACAAAGTAAATAGAATGGGAAATGGTACATGAAATTTCTATTTATATAATAAAATATATAACACCAATATATTTTGATACTTTGTTTATAACATTATCGATGTGGGAATCCCAATGAAGGTTGTTATCTACGGATACTCCAAGGAAATTAACAACATTTAATTGGATCTAGGCCAAGTATCAATACTAAGGGTTACCTTATCAAGTACATTGGACACATTTTTACTTTTATTGTGAATTACACAAACGTTAGTTTAAAGCCCCACTGCACTACTTGTAGCTACTTGCTCCCTCTTTAATATAGCAAACACTGCCTAAACGGTGCTCGTTGGTCCCCCATGATCCCTTTTTCTTATATTAATTGAGAGCTGAGTTGATGAGATAACCACCTGTGAGTGACCACGCTAGGAGGTCTACTTCCTCCTGGCCAAACTAGTGCAGACAGGCTTTAAGAAAGATTTACTATCAATTTATTAGCTTTCACCCAAGTTAATACCTTGTCTAATTCTTTGTTGACCTCATGCTCTATATTATTTAAATCCGGTTGTGAAAATGTAAGAGTTGAGTCATCTGCATACATAATATACTAAGTTATATGAGACGATGTACTTAAGTCATTAGTATATATATATATAAAAACTAATGGGCCAAGTATAGATCCCTGGGGAACACCGTATGTTATGTATGCAACATCAGAAACATAATCATTGTACGTAGTAAATTGACGTCGATTCCATAAATAACTTATTTTTTTAATAAGAGGGTTCCCACATACACCATAAAAGTTCTATTTGGAAAAGAGAATTAATCAATGTACTATATCAAATGCTTTTGATAAATACATTAATATTCCAATACCAAAACCATTGGTTCACATTGCTAATGTCACTTTATCCTGCAAATAAATCAAAGCATGGGTTGTGGAATGATTACGTCGAAATCCAAAGTGGCAATCAGTAACTATATTATGTTTAGAAAGATAAATGTACAATCGATTATAAACACATTTTTCTAATAAATTTGATAAACAAGGTAACAAAGATATTGGTCGATACTTTTTTGATGAATGACGATCGTCTTTAAAAAAAAAAGGAATAATCTTCACAATATTGAGTTTGCTTGTAAACGTACCAGTGGATAGTGATATATTTAATATGTAGACCAACGGTTTAACATAGCCTATATTTGATTATGCAAAATTACGTAAAGCCATACCTAAAATTTGGCTTGCCCAAATATCTAAAGATAAAAAGCAAGATGTATCACCGCTAACTATTCCCAAATTATTAAAAGTAGTTAAAACTGTAAAGGGCTTAAGTGATATAACGTCAAGATACTTTTTTAACCATCTGATACAGCAGGAAGGGGTAAATACACGATGCTGTTTCTTCTGGGAAAATATTTTAAGGATGAATACAAAATGGAAGATATGTTTTGAACGGAATTTATTACAAGTAAAAGAAAACAAATTGAGAGAATTTAATTTGAAAGTGTTGTATAACTTATTGCCTGTGAAAAGAAATATATGTAAATGGAGAATGAGTGAAGATACAAAATACAATACTTGTCAGGTAGATGAAGATATGATACATGCCTTGGTCACGTGTACATTAAATAACAGCTTTTAGGCATATGTTACCTGGTTGATTACAAAAGTTTCCACAAGCATGTTGTCATCAACATTGATATTTTGATAAAAAATAGCGAACATAACGACATTGATAGTTTTCCATGTGCCTTGAATATGATTTTTAGAATATCCAAATTGTAAACAAAAAGAAAGTTTATTTGTCTCTCTTAATATATTACTCTTTTTATTTCTTTATAATCTGTACTAATTTTCATTTACAACAGACCTATCATGAATACATTTTTTAAAATAATGTTGGTTTTTCTTTTGAATACACCGTATCAAACTTGTATTTATCCGAGGCTTTCTTTTTTTTCAATCGTTTAGATTTATTTGGTACCAAAGGTAAAAATCTGTTGTTTGCAACGGTTATCAATCATATAAATATATCGTACACCTGGGGGGCGTTTCATGAAACAATTAGTCGGTGGTTTTCACCGACTAATATCATTTTCACCGACTATTTTCCAGGCCTCTGATTGGTCAAATTTAGTCGGCCCCGACAGTTGTCGGTGGACAAATGTTGATGAAATGCCCCCCTGTTCTACACCCTGAAGGCTGTTTTAAAAGGTCCAATCTATTCTATATAATTCACCGAATAACGCTGAAATTTTAATTCGAGATTTTCCAAGTATAAGATTGGGGGGTAATGATCAGCACTATTTTTTAAATTTTGTTTTGCCCTCGAAAATTAGAACATCGCACCCCTTGAGCACCAGGGGAGGGGCCCGTCTCCAAATAAAGGTAATTTTTTCCCAGGGGAGGGGGACCGCCCCCTGGATCCGCCACTTGTGGTATCACTGGTATGTATTTGGGCATTCAATTTCGTGAATAGGCATACGTATTTGACATTTGTGCATTGTTTTTCATTTGATGTTAATTTGTCACTTTGTATACTTCTGTCTGAATAATTAATGCAAAGTTTACTCCTAAGTATCTCTCATTACACAGGTAACCGTCCCTAGAAAAGGACTGGTGCACAATTTTGGACTAATTCTCTTCTCTTTTGAAATTCTGACAATTAAAAAGTACAGCTAGTAATCTGACTTAAATGTATCATATTAAAAATACGTGTCCTATTATTATTAGGGGAAAACAGGAGTGGAAAAGTCTCAACTTTCATTTGGCCATTTATCAATGGTGTGTAAATTTAGAGATTGTGCAACAGCTTGAAATATCGTGAAGGAGGTCTGCGCTAGTAAAGACTATACACATACAAGCCCCAGACGCACACAGCGCACTGCGCACACAGGTATACATCTGACTATACACACGTACAGCAAAAGCCCTTGCAACCGTTGTGTACATTCCCGCATGTTTTGAATGGCTGTGTGTATGTGCCAAAGGATCGCTGTAGCCTACATGTATCGTTTCCACACCTTTTTTTTTGCGGGGCTAAGAGGGTTTTTAGCGCTGCAAGTTCCCGGGCTATCTTTCGTGTTTATGCACACCTGGTTTTTCGAAAGTTAGTTAAGTGGGTTTTTTAAGCGCTGCATTAAGTTCCCGGGCTATCTTTCGTTTTCACACCTGGTTTTTCGAAAGTGAGTTAGCTCCGCAAGTTCCCGGGCTAAGCTGGCCCTGCTCCCAAGAAGGGTTTGCGCGGCAATTGCGGCGGGTACGTGCTTAACCCCGCAATTGCCGCGCTAACCTGTGAGGTGTGAAAGCATGAGCCGTTAGCCCGGGATATCTTTTCGAACGATGGTGCACGTATGAGTATCCAAAAATACGAACCGTCACCCATGACAACAGCGAGGATCGGAGCGCGAATTTTTCGTAGTAGCATGCGGGGGTTCACGACCTTGAAAATCCACACATTGTTGCAAACGATGTTTCACCCTCTTCCTTCTACTGTTGTTTAAGCTATTACTTTGTCTCCGACGATGATTCTTTCCCCCAAAAAAATTTGCGAGCAGGAAAACCATTGTATCCTTCGAAATCGTATTAGAAGTTGCGCGCCATTTTAAAGATCGAATTCGTCTGTCAACTTCCGGTTGGGAGTCGTAGAACTGCACTGCCCGTGCGCACAGGTTGGATCATGTCAATCTTCTGAATTTCCGATAGTCCCGGACTAAGGCAAAGCAGGTGTGAAAACAGGCAACGTTTTAAAGCCCGTGCTAGCTGTTAACCCGGGTTAATTTACCAGGTGTGAAAACATTATTTCTTAGTCCGGGCTATCCTTAGCCCGGGCTAAGGATAGCCCTGGTTTTCTGAACCTGTTGTAAACAAGATAATGTATTCAGTGCAGTGAAAGCTGTATACTATACTGTATACAGCTAGTGCGTGCACTATTCACAATGCAGCTTTGCCTCGACAGGAAACTGAATCTATTTGGTGTTCTGCATTTTCAAAATCATGCTGAATACTGTTTTTTTCCCAGCTAATCTACAACAGTATGGATAAGTTTTAGAACAATCTACTTGATTTTAAACATGTACACAGATCTAGTCGATGTCTAGAAAGTCCTTCCGACAGGATAAGCCTGAACATGTATGATCCCATGTACGCAATTTGATGTAGGATCTTGATGGGTTTATGGTTTATGGGGTATATCATTTAAAGCAAAGTTTGTCCATTTACATACAAATTAACTCTGCTGTGAGTAGTGTCATTGTTCGCAGAACTGAATGTTTTGTTCTTTTTAGAAAATAAATAAAATACTGCATAAGAACCCAGCAAATTAACAAATTAAGCTAATCGATGTAATGTCTGCTCTCTGTGATTGTGTGATTTCATGTTGACAGGTGTTGATAATCATATTTGTTTTTATTATAGACTCTAATTCAAAATTGTCTTTTTACAATTACAGATATATACGCAACATCATATGAGTAGTTTCCATGTCGACCTCGTTCTTCATCAGCATCTTCACCAATGCATCACCACGTTGTCGTCGACCTCCGTTTTGGCGTTTGAACTTTGAAGTTTGTTGCGAACTTCAATAATGAATTGAATATTGACATTATCGACTTTAATTCCGTCTTCGAGTACCGTCGACGTCGAATTTTGATTGAAGGTAAGAACCTCCTTTTTCCCTTCTTCGTCTTCGATTTGCGTTTCGTCGTTTGCAGGTCTGATCCTGACTCCGACTAATGAGCGGCAGTCTTCCGCTATTGAAATATTCTAACCACTTTATTTATAATATTGTTGTGTGCTGAAAGTGTTTATTCTCATGTATAATGATGTGATAAGCGGCAGTCTTTCGCTTTAGAACTAGACTTCAGCTTTCGACTTAAGTTGTTTTATATGTTTTAAGCGAGCTAGAAATTTAGCTCGTTTGAATAAACGCTTTAAAAAGAGTATACATATTGTTTCCATTGTTCTGTTTGAAGCCCTATTGGACTCTCGTGAATCACAGTAATTTCTTTTTTAACGGTCAAGACTTTGGGATGTTTGATATGTCATATGATCATTCGACAATAATGATCATTTCCCCCGGTTTAAGGTCTTGCCAAACACTGTTAAATATGATACAGATAAAGCAACATGATTGTGATGTCTTTTGTTACCGTATGTTTGCGAGAGAAGTGGCTAAACCTCGAGAAAATGGATAATTGTGGTGGAAGTGAACTTCATGCCAGCTCTTGTCAGTTCTGGTGTCTACTTTGCAGACATGCATGCTCTTTCAAAGTAAAAAAAAACAAGGGCTGGTAGATTTTGTGAGGAATACTATGTTGAAAGTGCATTAAGGTAGTAGATTTTCAAATGATAAAAAAAAACAATCAGGCAATATAATCGATGCTATCTTATTATTTTGGTACATGCAGAATGGAAAGGCGACTGTGTAAAGTAACATTGTAGTACACAGGGGCGGATCCAGCCGGCGGCAAGGGAGTGGGCCGAAAAAGGGGCCCACTTCATGCGAAAATTTGAAAACCGTGCCGGCCGATTTTCCGCTCAGTGGAAGGGGTAGTGAGCACTTCGAAAATTCAATTCAATTGCCTTCGAAAATTGAGAAAACAATTTTACCACCACCCCCTTGAGCGCCAGGAGGGGCCCATCTTCTTTTCCCAAAAAGGGTGTTTTTACATGTTTTTTTCTAGGGAGGGGCCCGGGCCCCTGGATCCGCCACTGGTAGTACAAGTACCATGGTAACATAGGTACGAGAGAACCATGGTAACGAAAGGTATAGGAGAACCATGGTAACCAAGAACCATGAGAACCATGGTAACCATGGTACTGAAAACCATGGTAATTACATGGTACATATTTATAATGGAGGAGAATTCTTTGGCGAATTGCGTTTTCATTTTCGCCTATGATGGGCAACCTCTTTCACAATTGGGTCATTCAAATTATGTATGCATATTTACGAAATTGAATGCTGGAATACATAGCCTACTACCGTCTGTCCGGCGCGAATTTTAATGCTCTTTGCACGCTTTTCTAAATTGAATGCTCGTTTTCCACGTCTCGACAAGATAATGAAAATCGCATGCTACTAAATCAAATTGAACCACGCAATTAGCTTTTTGAATGTTGAATGTTAATTCGGATGCTTAGTTTACGAAGTTTGGCGGGAAGACCTATACTAATGATAATAATAATTAAAATATTCACACTTGTATAGTATACAAATATCCCAAGCTGTAAGAAAGAATATTCAGAGTAAGAGTAATCGGATATCACCAATAGAAAGAAGAATATATCATTATCCAGAGATGGAAATTTCCTCGGAATTTGGTATGAAATTATGAAAATATTGAAAAACGATCGGCAAATTTTGCAGTCATTTGGGTCCGTTCCAAAATATTATTGACCTCCCGACAATAAGGGTCTGGAAATCTTCATTTTGAGAGCAGATATCCTCAAAATTGTAGGTATGAAGTGGTACCAACTGATTGTATCATATCTTGCCTTGCAAATCATGAAATTACCTTATTTTTTTATCGATCGCATTTTTTATGAATCGGCTGTAAACCCCTGTTAAGGACTCGCTCGCAGCTGGTCGTCTGTGCGTTCGAATTTGACACAATTTTTTGTCAATAAACAGTGAGCATGTGCAGTAGTGCATTGGAAGATAATATTAATTAGAGCATGCGCAGTTCTGCCCAGGAAAAAATAGTGAAAACTATTCGGAGCTCTTGCAGAGATTTGTTTTTAATAATAATAGTGACATTGTATTTTATCACGTGAGCACCAATTGACCAATCACGTATATAGAATTCTCATGAATATTCATAGAAGGGATATAATGCTTAATATTACATATATAAGCACTTCACAGGCTAAGTATTATTACCTCGGTCATTGGATGCATTTGCTAATCCGCACATGAAAGTACAGACGCTCCGCTCCATGGGGAGTATTTTGGCCAGGCGCCATCTAACAAGCGCACACATAATGATAATAATACTCAAGTTCTTTTTATATCGCACAACACATCACAGGATAGCAGGTCCCTGTAATAGAAAGGAAAGAATCACAAGAAAAAGTAATACGAATTAGATAATCCACTTAGAAGCAAGTACATGTGGTGTTGGACACCGAGTTTATAGGTGTACACTTTTAACATTGAATAAATAAGTTTTAAGAGCAATCTTAAACTTGTTTAAATCATTGTGATTTTGATAATCTAGAAGTAGGCCTACATTCCATGGAACTGAGGAGGCGTGGGTAAAAGAACGCTCACCGTATGTTCTAGTTGAGGTGGGAGGGACAATGAATAATGCTTTTGAGCTTGATCTTAAAGTACGAGTATAGGCCGATACAATGATAAGAGTTCACTTAAAAAGGAAGGGGCAATGTCATGAAAGGATTCGTATGCAAAAACTTATAGTTTGAACAAAATACGGGAGTGGACTGCGCGACATTTTTTAGATATAAAATTCTCAAATGTCAACCGACAATCAAAAATCACTCCTAGGTTTCCACAAGATCTGTCTGCATGTATCAATGTTTCATCTAGGACCCCTGTTACAGTGAGCAAAAAGGCCTAGCACTGTAAACGCGCAAAAGGCCAAATGCGAGGCCAAACTGGCCGCGCATTTGGCCCTGCTCTGGAGGTAGTCTCGGCCGCGGCCCGGCTTTTCTCACTGTAAACGCACGCAAGTCCAAATGCGCGGCCAATTGCGGGGCCAACTGTTACCCCGGAAGTGAAAGGATCTTTACGTCATAGGATAATCACGCCGTACTTCGCTGCATGCATGCATGTAACAATCGCGACCGGATCTGCACTTTGACCCCCGGCGCGCCCTCCCCCAAATAATCGTTTGTTTACATGCAGAGCGCCACTACGACAAAATATTGAAAGGTTACAATTTAGGCCGCGGCCGAGCCTGCCACTGTAAACGCACAAAATTGCGGGGCCTAGTAGGCCTGGCTCGGCCGCGGCCCTGGCCCTTTTCTCACTGTAAACGGGGTCTAGGTCTTATAGACTGAACTGATTGTATTTCTCGAAATCATGAACAAATGTGGAGGAACTTTACTGTTTAGCTTCAGGCTATTCACGTGCCTATCCAGCCACATTGGCATTCGCATTATAACATCATAACTGGGTACCCATTTAACACCTGGATGGAGAATGAAAAAAGGAGATTCCTGCGGGACTCACACCGCGAACCATGTGATCGAAAGTCCATTGACGTATCCACTAGACCACGAACCTCTCTCTTTTCTCTTCATTTCCCTCTTCGATTTCTTCTTGTTATTATTCTATTCCTTTGCTAGTTTCCCTCTTTCCGCTTCTATCATTCCTGTTCTTCCATCACCCCAGGGGAATTCATAAGAAAGGAAAAGTAGAGGGCGCTATGTGAGTTGCTGCCAAGGTCAAATTATGAGCTCCAGTTTTGTTTTGATTTTTCATAATTTCTACGTATTTTGTTTGATTTTATTGTGCTGTAATACATACGACTACGACTTCAAGAACCAATAGGACAGGTATGGAAATCAATTATTACGTTCTTCTTGTGTATTTTGTGATTCTGAGTTTGGGATGGTCAACACCCTTTACATGTAGTCACATTGACATGGAACGCAAATACTTCGGACAATGTGACCAGACGGCTTTTTTTTTCTCCAAAAGCCATTAAACTTTGGAGGAACAATGAAAGTACCCAGTTCCGCATCGAGAATCTCTTAAAGCTATAGTTACAGGCTCGAACAACTCCTCCCGTTGCGTAATATAACAATGAAACCTTCGGAAGAGGTGCGTCTCGTTTATACTAAGGAGTGATGATAGCCAAATAAAAGCGGAGTTGTCGTGCCGGGCGCTGAGTTCATCGCCCGATCAAATCAAGGATCACTTACAGAAGAAATTTCCCAATTAACGTGAGTCATACACACAAATCAAATATTGTTAAACATAAAGAACGTATCACTGATCAGAATTGCAAAGAACATTACTCAACTGTGATGCTAAGAAATGTCCGTTCCATGAATAAAAAGATAGAGAAAGTGTGTATAACCGCTCATCATTAAGCCACGGTCTCATCCAACCCCACGTAGGCGTAGCGCACAAGTAGGGCAGTAAGTTTTCATACGCGGCCATTTTTTCAACGTGGGCAAACTCTACCTGGGAGTGGTCACATCACCTGCTTCCGGTGCGTATATACCCTGCAAATAACGAAGAAAATTCGCAAGTAATACTACCCACGTACCCCCCACGTGCCCCACGACGCACCACCCATACACGAGCCACGCGGTAGCCGCGATAAATCATCGCGCAGACCAAAACTGTGCATGTCCAAATGTTCTCCAAGTAGGAAAATTAGGCCACGCCGGGGTCAGGTAGCTTGAAATTACTTGCGTAGTGCACGCGAGCCACCCGCGGAGGGCCACGTACAACTCCAAAATCTCTACGTGAACCCCTCGCCATTTCTACGCGGGTCGGATGAGACCAAGGCCTATATTACCAAGCGGACATAATAATATTGGAATAACTGAAACCTTGTAGGGAGATTCGAATCCTGCCATAGCGGATCGAATTCAAGGGTACAAACTGTTTCACCGGGATAGGAGTGCGGTGTTGCACTGTATGCGAGGGAAGAATTACACCCAGAGTGCTATGACTTTGACCGGGTACCACCCCATCTTGAGATAATATGGGTAAAATAACAATAAATAGCAATTGAGACAAAGGTGTGGGACACCTACAAAAGAGTCTAATACGAGAACTCAAAATATTTATTCAAAAAACAGTTTGAAAAAAGCTTTGAGGCGGAAGGAGATGATTCTGAAGAAAAAGAAATGACACAAAGAAAACTTTTACAAATAAAATGGCCTTAAAAACGGAAATACATTTAAAAAATCAAATATTAAAAAACGATAATACAGAACAAAATCAGCTTTATAGCGATTTTAATACAGATGAAAATAAGAAAAAGTGAAAGTGCGCAGTGCACGCAACGTGGGACTATACTTACATGCATAATCCTCACATAGATGTCGGGGAGATGTTGTAGGTGATCATGACGACGTAGGTAAAGACATTGTCTGTGAAGACGGTTGAGATGATATTCCAGTATGCCGCCCTCTTTAGTTTTACACAAGGAAAACCTATGTTCAGAAAACAGAGTGATGGATTTAAGGTGCGTGGGTGTTAGAGTAAAGAGAAAAAAAAACAGAGGGAGAGGGCGCATGCATAGAGAAAGGGGACGAATATGTATAGTTAGAGAGACAGGCAAAGAAACAGAGAAATTCATAAAGAGAAACAAACAGAGAATGCACAAAATAGAATACTTTTAATATTTTCATGTCGAGAGAGATTTATATCAGATTTTGTTTCCAATAAACGATTCGATTGTGTAGCCCTCATTTAATGTGTCTAGCGATAAACAATTGATTAAAACAAAACCATGATGTGATATGTAATATGTATTTAAACGTTGATAACTTTTCTCTGTATCTGTAACCAATTATTGGTACAGGGCCTCTCATGAAAACAGTTTTCACACTGAAAGAGTAAACCTGTTTAGATAAAAAAAAAAAATTAAACAACCAAACAATCATCCCGTTGTTGATCCGATAAGGCTAGCATTGATTTGCTTGATAGGCTTACAAGACGGCTAACTTCAATTTGATTATGTATCGGAAAATGAAAAATCCTGTTTGAAATTAGTGACCAATTTTGGGCAATGGATTAATTACCGCCTTCGCTTATAAAAGGGTGGCGTTTGATTTCTGTTTCAAAAAATACATTTCAAATCAATTCATTTACTCTTTCTCATTAACACACAACCACACTCCCACCACAACTGCGCTTTCTGTCACTTTCAAACTGATGTTTTTGTTCGTTCACCCCCACCCAAAAAAGGCAGTACAAAATAAAAAAATATTAAACAAAAAGCATTTGTAGGTTATTTGAATACTGCCTATTTAACACACGATCATTGAATCACAACACTGCTCTTTATCATTATTTCATAATCACTACGATGCGTGAGCATACAATCTCATCCATTTATGCTATGCTCCACCCCTTTTTTATCTTATTAAATGACAAACAATACATTGCTCACATACAAAATAAAATTTTACACAAATTGTTCAAGCTTTAATGTCTAATCGTTTTTATCACGCCTTAATGAATGACAATCTACATTTTATAAGTGATGAGCAATACAAAATTAATTCAATGGATACACTAAAAACATTATAAAGGACGCACATGAAAGTACTGCTTTCAAAGTGACAGCCAGTTGTTAAAACTTTTGCAGCTATTATCTGCCACTTTCTAGTCAAGGTACATTGGTGGAGATCAAAAGAGTAACATTTGTGGCAATGATTGCTGTTACTCATATGGTGTTAACCTAAGGGTGATATCAGATATACATTGTTATGTAAGGTCATGTATTTTGTGATTTATTTTAAATATTGTTTAAAAGTTTGTCTATGTGAAGTTAATTATCAATTTTTCCATCAGCTTTGAATTCTTTTCAAGGACAACATAAATCCGAGTTGATAATTTATTTCCTACCGGACAAATCTGTTTTCACTGAAATTACAATGTTCGTTTGTCGGTGCCAACAGAACCTCTAGGAAGAGTTCTAAATTGGGCCACTGCTGCTCAGTGGAATTGCTTCTCAGGTGAATGGCTACTTTGAAATTTCTAATTTGATATTTTAAAGATATATAACCATGGACAGACGTATCTATGTAATGTAAGTTTAGAAACAATAACCTCCATGACAGAATCATAGCTCTTTAGATCAGCAAAACACTCAACAAGATATTTCTCGAAAGTGCAGGCTTCATTAATTGAAGAGCTAACCTAATGGATTATGACTTTGGTGCTATCCTTCAACTATAATTTTTTTAATATCTTATGCAAAAAATCTAAAATTCTATTTAAAGTAATAGACTTCTTGGAAATATCTTTGAAAATCTTGGTTCCTTCAAAACAATACTTGATGAATTCATATCAAACCAATAATCTCATACTCGATGGCAACATGTTAGTACCCTGACTGAAGCACTTTTAATAGCTTCAGAGGAATTAATTTTAAAATCAGTTTCACTAGAAGTCGTAATTAAAGAGGAAAGTGACCAGTCCACGATCTGTTTAGCTTTGTGGTGCCTCTTGCTTAAGAAATGGAAACGAGCGATTGCATCTGAAGGCTGGCAGATGTTCCATATGAAGCATAATTTTGCAGGGGATTCAGGCTCTGCAGTCTAGAATTTGGAATTGAAAATAGTGTAATAAAGGAGTTAATGAATAAATACTAGCATAAATTTAAATTTATCTAAAACTTTTATATTTCTGATTATGTCACTTGCTTTGATTGGAAAATGAATAAAGTTAAAGGAGCACAAAAAAAAGTTTACAAATATTGAAACAAAAGCAGTTTTATTTAGTAAAGATATGAGTTATTAATTTTTATGCTTCGGAGAAAAAAAATTTTTTATAACCATTTGTGTATGTTTTTATACAACATATTGGGTAAGGTCAAAATTAGACTTCTTACAAGGACTATGAGAACTGTACTTCGTTTTCTTTTCTTTCTTATTGACTGCTGTAGGGGCATGACAATGATGACATTCACAAAACATAATAATAAGATCAGTTCTGATAACTGATCCCGCTTAACTTTTTCAACTTGAGCAGATGGGCAACTAAGACCTTAAGTATGAAAGTCCTGATGCCACGAGTTAGCAGTACATGGACATGTCACGACTCGTTACTTTGCAACCTAAGATTTAAAATAGAGATATCCATATATCATGAAGAGAGCAAATATATTTCTCAGAAAAATAGTTTTTCTCTTTACCTAATCTAATGTGTTCAACTGAACTAAAGTACATGTTCATCAGTGATTCTAATTGTAATCTAAATGTACAGTGTATTTGGTTCAAAACTTTGTGTCACTAATCGCAGTGAAGGTTTTAGAAAATGTGAGGATTATATAAATTTGGATGACGGACTATGGAACGTGGAACCTTTTTTTTCCTGATACATATTTTTTTAAAATTGTTTACTTATCTTGATTTTGAATTTGATTCCTAACATTTTTGATCTTGACATTGATCTTGAAGATTTTATTTGTAATCTTAATCTACAACAGTCTAATCTTAATATTGAATACTCTGATCTTGAACCAGACCCTGATGTACACATAATTAATTTAAATTACCCTCTGGTGAATAGAAGGGAAATATATTTTTTGCTCTTTTCCTCATACGAGGCACTTTATTACTCTATATCATTTTAACAACATTCCATATAGAGTTTGATTACAATATATATACAAAATCAACAGACTGATAAAATAAAAAAAGGGGAGACAAAAAGAAAGTGGAAGAGAAGGATCAAGGCATGAATAAAAATACGTTAAAGGCTTAACTAAGTAAGATTCACCTTGATATTACTTATTAAGTTTCTTGGTTTCTGTATTGCCAATTGACATAAAACATAAAATCGCTTTTGAAAGTCATCCAAATTGAATGACTATTGAAGGATTTACTTCTAAAATGATTAAGCATATACACCTTATTAATTGCATACTGTGCATAAACAATTATTACATTCATGAGCAGAGACTCCGCGTCATTAATGTTGAAACCATATATTATGATTTTTTTCTCCTAGCACAATATTTTCTTGGAACAAATTCATTACCAGACGATGATTTTTTTCCCAAAAGACTGCGACTTGGCGACATCTAAGCAAAATGTCTATAAACGATTCTGGTTAATTACAATAGGTACAAAGCATATCGGATGTAATTTTCCACTTATAAAGATTATCTTTGAAGGGTAAAACTTTATGAAGCAATTTGAAATTAACTTGTCTTACTCTGTTGTCTTTGCTCTTTTTTAATTTAAAATCTAAAACATGCCTCCACTCAAAATTGATTGGTAGTTGCAGTATTTCCTGCCAAAAAAATGACACCAGAGGATTTTCTTTTTTTAACTCGTTCAAGAGAAGATAAAAGTGTTTTGCTTTCATTAGACTTAATTTAATCAAGTCGCAGTTTGATGTCTCAAACATTTCTTCAGAAACTTCTGTTTCAATTGAATTAAAATTGGTATTTCTTATTTGTTCTGCCCATAGTTTTGGAAAAGCACTTTTTAGTTTCGAAAATTTGAAGTTATCTAACAAAGAACTTGTACCCAAACGTTCGTAAAGAGTGTTACATGATACCCATTGACCGTTTTCAAATACATCGCTGATTTTACAAATTCCGTTTACATTCCATTCTTTGAAAAATAAGACATTTCGTCCATGTTTGATGTTACTGTTATACCACAGAATTTCATTACATATGTCTCTTACATTTAGGAAATGAACATATCTTAATTCGCACCAGTATGTGAGTAAGTTAGCATAGAATTTTGGTAACTTATACATCTTACATAGCGAGAACATGTCTTTGCTTGAGCAATTTACTTTCAAACTAATGGTATGTCTTGAATAAAACTGATCCAATATCTGAAAAGTATTCTCCATTGCGATTTACCTCCCCTCATATACTTTGAAAACCAAGATAATTGCAATGATTGAAATTTGGTTTAGATATCTACCATGTTTAAACCCCACCCCTCTGCAGCACGAGTAACAACCGCTCTTTTTACTTTTAACTTTTTTGATCCCCAAAGAAAGCTATAAATTAATCTGGTTAGATTGACAACAAACTTTTGTGGAATTGGTAAACATGTCGCAATATATAGAATTTGGGAAACAATAAGCGTTTGTATAATTGTTATTTTCCAATAGTATGTCAGGTTCCTCATTTTCCAAACTCTCAGCATCGAATTTACTTTCTCCAGTTTCAAATTCCAATTTAAACTTTCCGATTTTTTTTTTCCTTGAGTTATGTACACTCCTAAGTATTTAATAGGATCATTAGTCCATTCTAAATTATCTAAGCATTCTTCTTGAATAGCAGTTGACATGACATTGTTCTTCATTAAATTCAGTTTTGTCCATGCTAAGACCCCAAATGTTTTCACCTCTTTTATGGCAATGTTTCCAGCTTCTATAGAGTTAACAAAAATTACCGTGTCATCTGCTAATTGAGATATTTTGATATTCTCTTCAACGACAGGTGGATTTTCCAAAGAAATACAAATACCTTTTATGTTGGTAGTTTGCTTTATTCTCACAGCCATAACTTCGGCAACCAGTATAAACAGAAGAGCCGATATCGGACAAGCTTGTCTTTATACACCTTGATCTATTCTGAAATCCTTAAGAGACCCAGCCGTTGTGAATGACTCTGCCTATTGCTTTACTGTAGTGTTTTGACCCAATGTTTAAACGTTTCTTTGAACATAAATCTATCTAATAACAAAAAAAAGGAAATCATGACAAATGTTATCAAAAGCCTTTTTGAAATGTAAGAAAATTAAAATACCAGGAGAATTTGCATAATTACAGTAATCAATCACGGCTAAAACAAGACGAATATTCTGCACAGCAGAAAGTTGTTGTAAGTATCCAGTCTGATCGGGGGAGACTAAAATTCCATTACATTATGCAAACGTTTACAAAGTGTGTTTGCAAGGATCTTGTAGTAGTCAATGTTTAACAATGACATCGGTCTCCTGTTATCTACTAAACGCTTGTCTCTCTTTTTATGCAGTAATTTTATAACAGCTTGCTTCTGGCTTTCAGACAATTCTTGTTTTGCAAATCCTTCATTTAAACTGTCAATCAACATACACTTCAAGTCATCCCAGAAACACTTGTAAAATTCTGCAGTCAGACCATCACTGCCTGGAGATTTGTTATTTCTCAATGAATTTAACGCATCAAAACATTCTTTCTCTGTGATCGGTCCTTCACATAATAAAGCTTCTTCTTCGGAAAGAGTAGTTAAGTTTTTTGTTTCTAAATACTTTTTCATATCAGAGAGATCACTAAATGTATGCTTAGAATACAATTCCCTATAATATTTAGTTATTTCTCTAAGAATATTTTCGTTTCCAGTGATTATTTTCCCTTTTTTTGTAATACAATCCAATTCCTTTCTTTTCCTATTTCTTTTTTCTAAATTGAGAAAGTACTTGGTTGACTTTTCACCCTTTTCCATCCACCGTTCTCGAGATCTAATAAATGCACCTTTACATAAATGTGTGTGCCATTTTTCAATCTCTTTCTTTATTTCTACCATTCTGTCTATATCTTCTCTAGTATTGTTACTCTCAACATTTCTGCAAACCTCTGTATATTCATTATACATTTTCTTGTACAATTCGGATTTTTCCTTTTGCCTCTGTTTAGAAAACTTCATGGCAAATTCTCGTATTTTTATTTTACACATATCCTATCCAGTTCTTGCATTCATTTGATTATGGTTAGACGTTAGAGCTTGTATGATGTTTTTAATTTTGTTCTTAAAATCAATGTCACATAGCAATGAATTATTTAACTTCCAAAGACCTTTCCCCCTTTCAACGCTATCTGTTTTCAATCTTAAGGATACAGCACAATGATCACATTTGATGGCAGGTCTAATATCGGTAGTTTGAACATAACAATACAGTGACGATGAAATAAGCCAATAATCGAGTCTAGAATATATTCCTAACGATAGTTGTCGCCATGTAAATTGCTTTCCTTGCGGGTTCATTTTCCGCCATACGTCAATCAGTTTGAGTTTATTTTGGATGTTTTGTAACCACTTAATTGGTTTGTTTACCTGTGACCAGCCGCGGGTATCAAACTGAGGATCTTGTACACAGTTCCAATCACCTCCAAATATAAGTAAATCGTCTTTGTGCTTAATACATTTTATCCAGTTGAACATCTTTTTGTAAAACAACTCCTTTTCTGATTTTACTGTCGGAGCATATACATTTAGCACAAAGTATATTTTCCTTCTGTAATTAAATCTAACAGCAAAAGCTCTTCCATGAAAATTTACAAAACTTTCAGGTATTTCTATATCATTCTTTATCCTGATTATAATTACAACGCCTTTAGAGTGGTTAGTTCCATGGCTGAAGAGAAAAAGATCGCCACATTCTGATTTAAATGATGTATCTAGTTCAGCGGTTAAAAAAAGTTTCTTGCAATAACATGATGTTTGCTTTTTGAAACGATAGCCATGAAAATATATTACCTCGTTTCGTTTTATTTCTTTTTCCTCTTACGTTGAGGGATATTAGGTGTAGAATTTGAGATTCCATATTAGAATAGAAATGTGGCATCTTTGCCTACTTCAGCCAAGATATATCCGTTTCCAGCAGAAGAGTTCTGTCGATTACATTTTCCTGTGTTTTCTTTTTCTTTTAGGAGGTTTGTTTCCGTGCTTTTTTGGTGTTGGTGTCTCTGGTGACAATGGCGACGATTCTTCATCACTCTCTGTCGCGTCTGTGGTGATTAGGGACTTTTAGATTTTACACGACGAGAACGTGGACTGCCACGGTGACATCCTTTTAACCCTAATAAGGCGGGGGCATCATGGCCCCCTCCGCGATTTTTCTGATTGTTCGGGAACGCATACGGATGACGCCCCGCCGCTTCATGACTTTATTCTTTCGAGTCTTGCGCATCTTTTAGAACAATTTTTTGAAAATCGGACCTACCGTTACAAAGTCACGTGACCTTTTGTCTTTACATGTCGGCCCGAAAATCGCTCATTTTCGTGATTTGTGTACAAAACATATGGAAATATCATTTTTCCTAAAAGGAGATAAAACATTGGTTATTTGGTCTTGTTTAAAGTTTAGGTGTTTGTTTTGGGGGTCAAAATAGTTAAATTATAGTTAGAAATGAAATAAAACAACAAAAACAATGAAATACATAAGTTAAAAAAACAATGAAATACATAAGAAATTATCAAAACAAGAGATAACATAAGAAATAACCTAGCTTTCCAATTTTTTTTTCGTATTATTATTCCAAATGGTCTAACAAATATATGTAGTGGAAAAGAAAGCTTAAATATGAAGAATATATGATTTATGGGTAAAAATATGAATTTTTGACCTTATTTGCATAATTTACCATAAATATGCAAATGAGTAATTTTTCAAAAAATTGAAATTGCTATAGTATTCTATACACTTCACTTGACATGCATGCAAATTTTCGCGGCGATCGGCCGTTTCACGGCCGAGATCTTAAGGGGGGCCATAATGGCCCCCCCGGCCGTATTAAGAACTCAAATAGCCCGGCCTTATTAGGGTTAAGGTAATGTGACGTCCTTTTAAGGCACTGCCGGGCACGTGCCAGTGCCTTGAAAGAGTGACACACGTTGCGGTCCACTACGTCGACGTGCAAATCTAAAAGTCCCTATTGTTTCTTCGTCTGTAACTGCCGACTCTCTTGCACAAGGCTGATCATCGCGAACACTTCGCAGGAATTTGGAGATCATTGGTTGTCTACGAGATGACGACGCGATCGGCATGTTGTTTTCCTTTGTGATTGCCGATCGTGACATTGCTTGTGACTCGGAGCCGAGTGCGCCTTTGCCTTCGCGTTGTTGTTGCTGCATATTTCGGTGTGGGCGTGTCTCCTCTCTTGCTACTGGATTGCGTAACTCTGTGTTTACATCTGATCCAGGGCATTCTGCGCTAACATGACCGGCTTTTTTTTTTACAAGCTCTGCATTTTACTGCATTCTGACACTGTGATGTATAATGGCCGGTTTCTAGGCATTTTGAGCATGACGTCTGCCGCTCAGGTTGCCCGATGTGAAAAAACCTAGCCTTGAACAGATTCGCTATCGTAATTGATCTGGGAAGGGTCGATGAAACAAACTCTGTCTCTATTAAGACAGTTAATAAGCTGTCCATTTACTCGTAGTTTTTGACATATTATTTCACCTCTAATATTACACTTCAGTTTTTCTAGCGATTGCTTGATGAACTCGTCCCCTACGGATAAAGGGACATCTTTAATAGCTACACGGGTAAGATGTTCGTTTCTAGCTTGAGTGTATGGGTTGGTATCGTACACGGGTATCACCGTTTCCCTCAGCTTGAGGCCATTCGTGATGATTTTCACCCTATCTTCATGGCAATCTAGATAGATTCTCCATAAAGAACCAATGCGTTGGATTCCGATAATGTTGTCTGAGGTTATGGTATGAGATGTACAATAAAGCTCCTCACCTGAGACAGGATTTTCTTTATTCGGAACATCTCTGGCTTGAACGAACACCGGTTTGGGTCCACGGAGCAAGTAGGCTTTCTGTCTTGGAATTGCCATTTCCGAATACATGATGCACACACACAACATCCGCTAAAATCTCACCAATCCGACGTATATCCTCAAAGACGAATATAACAGCAAGATCTTTGTTTCTTCTATTAATAACTGATGACAAAATGAAAGCAAACTAAATGCTCTTCAATTACAAATCCGCGTTTTTACAAGGTTTCAGGACGGAAACGTCGTAACATGTCAATACATTCAACCAATTTTGAATTTGATCCCTAACATTTTTTATCTTGACAGTGATCTTGAAGATTTTATTTGTAATCTTAATCTACAACAGTCTAATCTTAATATTGAATACTCTGATCTTGAACTAGACCCTGATGTACACATAATTAATTTAAATTACCCTCTTGTGAATAGAAGGGAAAGAGATACCTTAACTGCTATATAACAAATATATAGCAGCTTACATCATGAATATGCTCATTCGACTTTGTTAAATCACATATTTATATTAATATGCTGCCCTATTCCATGTAAAATATTGATACAAATCTGGCTGATCGGGTAACTTATTTATGTTTTTGACCTGTAATGGTTGACTTCCTCTTTAAAGGTACTATGTCCCATTTGCAGGCCAAAAGATGAAAACGTTAAATTCCAACGGCATTTGAAAGACAATACTAATCTAGAACTTCCCTCAAAACTAAAGGGCTTCAAAACGGCTTTTTGTGGGAAAATAACGACCATTAGTTGTCGAATCAACTTAAGTGATTGCAATCACCTAATTCTGATTTTCAGACCCTTGTACCGAATGGTCGTACGTTTTGTGCCGCACAAGATTTAATCAGTTTAATTTTGACCATTACAAGTAGTGGGTTATTGATGAATACAAATGCTCATGTACCTGTTACAGCTCATTTTATGTATGTTATTACCAAAGAAAAAAAAAACGAAAGGACATACATGACATATTCATAATTCCTGCTGAGTTCTACAGAATTTGATGTCAGCTGCAAAAGGGGCATAATATCTGTAATAAGGAACGCGGAGTTATCAGTTTGTAATTGTAAAATCTAATATCAAGTATCTTAACCCTTTTTCATAAATGAAAATCTAAATTATCAAATAATCAAAACAACAAACTAGTAATTTATTTATATGTTTGGAACTCCTTACCAAATTCAATAAGGCATTGTTCATCTTTCTATTCTTTTAAAGCATCTCTGAAAAAACTCATATATCGAAATATCTACATTATTGATTTCAACATGCAGTAGACAATTATTAATTATTGATTGTTAATTATTAATTGTTGATATCTCAAATTGTTGTTAAATTGCAACTCATTTTTGCATATTTTGTATTTTTTTTCGTATTCTTTGTTTCCTTTATTGAAAAGGTTACATATGTTTCCACTCAAGCATACAACATAGAGCTACGTGCACATCCACCATTCGCTACACACACACATGCACGCTCTTTTTTTGTAATTTTGTTTTATTCCTCCAAAACAATGTGTAATACACACACAAACATACAATTGAATAAAATAAACGTTTTCAATATTGATTGCTTATACATAAACATAATTAAACAAAAACTCATTTGCAGTATATAACTTAGCAACAAAGTAAACTCATAAGTACCTAAACATAATTTATATGTCAATTGTAAATGTTATTCACTTATAAAAAATAAATTAAAAAAATCTGGAGGTCATTTTACGGATACCATGCCTGCTCCTCCCTACCCCCCTCACTCACACAAACACAAACACACCCACCCCCACACACACGCACACACACACACACACACTACTCACTCAGTGGATGTCTGTTACCATTCTCGACTCAAGAAAAATATAATAAATTAGTTAACCAGGCCGCAAAATAGAGTTACACTTTAACAAGCTCACGGTGGAGAGGAAAACAAAACTTAATTAACACTAAGCTGCTCCAACTATAGAAAATGTTTACATAATAATCTTGACATAAATATAACATACTTCACCATGAAAATTATAGTATTACAGATTTCTATTCTATATGAACTACCTGCCAACCCAACAAATATATCTCGCCATTCTAAATCTTTAATTTCATCTAACTCAAAAAGTTGTACTAAAGCCTGCCATACCCTTTGAACGCTCCCGCAGGATAGAAATAAATCTTTGTATGTTTCTTTTTCCTGTTTACAAAACGAACATAAATTATCACCAACAAAACCAAATATATGAAGATGCTCATTAGGTCACACAGACAATAAACAATCACACAACACACTCACAAATTTATACACAAAGATCGTATAAACAAATTCTTATTTTAAATTTCACCTTAACTTTTTTCTTTTGAGGCCGCCATCCTAGTCAAGCATCGCTTATGACTGCAGTCTCCTGCACTTTTAACGTTTCGTTATTATATGTATATATGTAAAAAAACAACATTTCGACATGAAGGTATTATTGCTAAATATATTACACATTGCGGATGTAGTATCGAAAATAATATCGCTAATGTATTCGTTTGTCTGATAACCAGCATCAACCAGACTGGGACGGGGTTCAGTGCCTTTCCCAGGAACGGCATTGGTACACACGGAGGGTAAAAGAAGCTATCAATATCCGTCTCAATCCCAATATTAGGGACTTTTAAATTTTTCACGACGAGAACGTGGACTGCCACGGTGACACCCTTTTAAGGTAATGCGACGTCCTTTTAAGGCACTGCCGGGCACGGGCCAGTGCCTTGAAAGAATGGCATACGTGGCAGTCCACTACGTCAACGTGCAAATCTAAAAGTCCCTAATTTCAACAGAGACAACGGGATCGATATCCCCGAATTTGGGATGCGTACGATACGCCGCCATGACACTCCCCGTCCAGCCGGCCAGCACCGGTCGATTCCAATCACCAGACGGGCCGAGCCAGCGGCCCGTTGATTGGTTGAGCTCGCTATTGCTTCCGCCTAGCAGGCGAGCCGAACCAGCGGCCTGCTGATTGGTCGAGCACCGTGTGCGTCGACCATTAGGCCTTGTGCATAATTAGCCGAACCAGCGGCCTGCTGATTGGTCGAGCACCGTGTGCGTCGGCCAATAGGCCTTGTGCGTTATTGTTCCAATTATCGATCGAATTATTGACCGTCGCGCCGGTCCTCCCGTTTAACCATTTAGCGCGTTAGGATTTTTGCAGTACACCTTGAACTAGATTACATTAATCAGATCCAAACCCTTTCATCGGGGCCGAGGTAGGATCAGAAGTTAGTCAAAGACGTTGAAGACATGGTGGGAGAAAACTCTTGGACTAGATGTTTATTTCTTGGATATGACTTAGAAGTCGAGGTCCTCTTCATCTCTGACTCTGAAAGAAAAATGAAATAACGAAAAATAACATATAGAGAATGATAATTGAGCCTACTACATGAAGATGTAGATGGCGTCAACCAGTATTTCCCATGCTACAGCCCCTTTAACGTTAAAACAATGATCACTTCGAATGTTATCATCAACATAAAACAAGGAGAACCGGCAAAAATCAATGTAGATTTGGAATCTAAGCCTAAATCTACCACTATAAGCACTACACCTTTCGGCAACCATACAACGTGATGATTCCTAAAGCCGTGGTGGACTTATTTGTTATCAAATGCAAGAATAAACCATATTTCTGAATGAATTTGTACCTGTCCTAACCAAATATTAACCGTCGCTAGACAAGTATAGCTCGACATGCATAAATTTATATAAATGGGACGGAAATGCATGAACCGGTGCAATTCGTCCATCTTTACACTTTAGCCCAGCTGGGGAGTGTTAATATATTAGTTGATATATATTTCAAATATAGTTCGTTTAAACACAAATTTCTTTGCCACTAAATGAGAGGAAAGCGTTCCTTCTACCAAAATAACAGATTTTTGTATCAACATAACAAATATTTTTGAAGAAAAAGAGAATGTACTTACTTGTCGAGGACCTCTCTTGCAGTAGTCTAACGACGCAATTTTGTGGTTGATTCACAAAAAATTGACTAGCCTTATACAGAGCCCTTTACATTTAAGCTACAACTAATCAAAATCGATTTGATTTGATGAAACAGCTCACGAGCATCAGTTTTAAGCTAACACTAATTCGGCCTCAAAAATGATTTGAAATCTAAATCAATTATACTTTCTGAAACACCCCCAAGGGGCAAACCCACCTGGGAAAATTAGTAACTTCCCCCAGCTTGGTAGGCCTATTGTTTTTAATTAAGCTTCGGAAATGCACGAATTCTAAGTCGAAGAGTTGGAGCTTACGGGTGGGCATACCTGCCACCACATGGAACAGGGTATTCTTTAGACGATGCACGCGTAAATTGATGAAATATATTTAAACAAAATGGGAAATTTGTCTTTAATGATTCATTGCAGAGCACGAAACTTTTAAATGCCCTGTATTCGATGATTTATTATGCAAATAGCTTAAAGTCACAAGTTTGAAAGCGTAACTAACAAGTTCAACATTGTGCTTGAACAAGAATTCATGCCTCCCGAAAAAAATATACTGATGATGATTAATATGATAATAATAATACAAATCATAATAATGATAATAACAGTATACGCAATAATTACAAAAATGTCAATGATAATAATGAAGATAGTGATAAATATTTGTTATAATAAAGTAGTAGTAGTAGTAGTAGTAGTAGTAGGCCTACTACTAGTAATAGTAATAGTAATGTCGCTGATGATGTTGATAATTGTAATAATGATAACAATAAAGATAATAACAATAAATAATGATAATGATCATAATAAATCTTATAAGGATATTAAATTATTTTCTTCGAAAAATCAACTGGAATTATATTATATCAGCTTAGGACGGTTCATAATAATAACACGTGTGATTGTAAATTGAAATTTTACAATTTCAAGACAGGTATTCTTTCTATCCATAGCGACTGCGCATTGAAAAATAAATTGTAGGAGAGATATCTACACAAATCCGATCCATATAAGTACAGTATTTAAAAAATAAAAACAAATAGAAGGCTACATCCACGTCTAAACCTTTTCCTCCCTTCATGCATTCGTACCCTTATGTTTTACCACGGCAGACTAACTGAAAGGAAAGTCAGGATTTTAATCTATTTTTTACAAGATTTGAACAAGAACCTACCACACAACTGACATCGTCTTCACCCGTCTGCAACACTTGATGAGGTCAATCAAGTCTTCTTCGTCCCAGCACTTCACCCCGGTCAGATATAGACACTGCAGGTTCTTGGTTTGTTCTCTGATCAGAAAACCCAATCCTTTCATCGTTTCTCTCGATACACTCTTCTTCTCTGATGGGAGTGATGACGGTGCTGTAAGGTTGATGCGTCTGAGCTGCTGTCCTCCGGTCCGATGAAGACCAGCCGTGATCTGAGGTATGTCTCTCTCCGCATCATCGATAGTGATATCGATATCTCTCAAGCCAGGTAGCAATGAGATCAGACCTTCATAGCTTGGTGACGTCACTCTCTTAGCTGATAGCTTTGTGACTGATGGAAGCTCTCTAGGAGATGGAAGGAAACTGAGAGAGGAGTCTGAGATGGTGAGATGTTTCAGTGAGGTGAAGGATCTGAGACAGGACCACATTCTCTCAGTCATTTCGGAAGAAAACTGGCATTTCTCTAAGAAGAGTTCACCATCATCCTGGAATTAGAAAGTAATTTAATATGTTAGCCATATAATAAACAACAAATATTGGACATGGGTAGAATTTAAAAGAAGGCACCTTGCTATATAAAGTTGGCATTATAATTCAGACGGAAAAATGACACTTCTTGTTATCCCTATTGTCTTAAAAACAGGGCTTTACATGTTGCTCTTTCATTCATGCTCAAGCAATTGTAATCCTTCTTTGCACACGTTTTTCACCTAAAACGCTCCGTTGTTTATTAAAGGGACTTGATAACATTGTTCGGATGAGAGAAAAAGGTGCTAAGGTAAGGACTTCAATGCTAGATGTACAATTAAAGATTATCTGTAAAACAGACCATTATTAATGATAAAAAATATTCCCCATTTAATGAGTTTGAAGCCTACTTCTAACTTAAAACTAAACTGCAACACTACTAACTAAACTTAAAATTTAAAATAAGACTACTCCCTACCGCAGTGCGGGGTTACGCTGTTCCCGCCAGCAAGTGGGCCCTCCTTGCCAGCACCGATGAAGTTTTGGCCTTTCCTGGGGCGGGCGCCTTTATCTTAGTAATCCACTTAATTTCCTGAGGACATTACCCAGAGACCAAGCACTCCCATATGAGAGCCAAACGTCTCCATACGGGCAGTACGGACGGTGCATATACAGTGTATGAGGTATACAACTACATGTACGTGACTAACAATAAAAAGTTAGTGCCGAATTGTGGCCACAATGTATTAGAATGAGAAAAGTATATCACTGAAAACCGATGGAAAATGATATAGAAAGTGACAACAATTGAACCAAATAAGATCATATTCCAGCAAATAACACCCTCATGCAGAGCCAAAAGGCTCCTGGTTATCCAAAGGAATTTCTCCTCCGGTCCTAAAAGCATGATTGTATTCTGACTGGGATCCCATTTAACTGATAATCATGCATAAACTGACCTCAGGAACTTGTCATCCTTTTGGGATTGCAGAAATTAAATCAAAACTTCTGTTATCATTGGAATTGTCCACTGTCTTGGCATTAACATAAAAACTTATGTTATTATTGGAATTGTCCACTGTTGTGGCATTAACATAACTGGCCCCATTATTTGTGTCAACTACACCTTTAGCACTGGCTTCTTAATGGCACATGGGATTTTAGTAGATACAGATTGGGTAGATTGGGTAGTGAGCACATTTTTTTTTTTTGGCCTTCGAAAATTGAAAAAAAAAAAATTGTCACCACCACCACCCCCCCCTCCTTGAGCGTCAGGGGAGGGGGCCCATCTTCTTTTTTTTCCAAACAAGGGTGTTTTTACATGTTTTGTTTTCTAGGGGCCGGACCCCGCCCCCTCCCCTGGATCCGCCACTGGCTGAAACAAGGCACGCTTCTTAGGTTTAAACTTTAGCCGATACAACTGAAACCGCCCCAGGACTTTCTGAAGATTATTGAGCATTTTTGAGATGGTCATTGAAAGAACTTCCTAACACCAAAACATCATTGAGCAATGCTAGGGCTATGTCCCAATTGAGACCATGTAAAATCAAATTTATTGCTCTCGTAAATGTAGCTGGAGCATTACACAACCCGAACGCCAACCCAAACTCAAATAAACCTTGTTCTGTAATAAAAAAGCAGTTTCTCTATGTCTGATTGTTCCACTCGAATTTGCCAATAGGCAAAGCTCGCATCTAGTTTAGAAAACCACAACCGGCTAGGGTGTCCAGACATTCCTCAATGTTGGGTAAAGGTAAAGGTAAAGGGAAAACAAGGAGAGGAATCTGTTACATTGATTACGTAAGCATCAAGTTCTTTTCCCCGATCAAACACGATCCAAGGAATCCAAAATGGTAGCCTGTGGGTAGGCTGAAAAAGGGAGAGATCCTTACTCCCTTCTAGCAAGAGCCTTTGTTCCCCCACAAGCTGACCTCTAACCTGCTTAACACAAGAGGGAGGCACCATGGCTGTCCTAGCAACGCAGACTCTGTGGATGCAGGCAGACTGGGAATCGGTTCCATAATACATGTGTACCTCCTCCCCACCGACAATAAGCTTGGACTGAGTAACGGAGATGTTAATACCATATTTCTGTAAGAAATCTAGCCCAAGTAACATATCATCACCAAACGGGGCAAAATATACAATTTCCTTAAACAATGTCTGACCTAGCTTAAAGATATTATTCCCCTTTGCAGCCAACATCAAATTCTGTAGGACTTTGCAGGAAATATGAATATGTCATGTATGTCCTATCTGTGAAATTTAAACGTTAGCAGTGTCCTAATATTCAAATTATGCAAGGAAACCGGTTTACTTGCTAGACTTCACTGTCAGACACTTTTGAGTGACTGACTCGACTAGAACTTGTGCTAACTTCTTGTACCCCCTTTAACAACAAAAGTGTACACATAATCTTTTTATTCATTTGTATATAACATACTTTGTAAAACAATGTTTATATTTTCATGTGTAATGTTATCGGTCTTGTGTTATATTGTTATACTTTATGTAATCATGCTTGATACATTATGTTTTTTTACTTGTTATAATTTTTTTTGTTAATAAACTCAAACTCAACTCAAACTCAAACTCATAGCACACAAGGTTGTCCTTGGATTGTTCAATCCTGATCTTCCTACAGTAGTCACCACCGATGCATCTGATTATGGGCTAGGGGCTGTGCTTAGTCAAGTCAGGGATGGGGTAGACACTCCCATTGCATTTGCATCCAGATCACTTACACCCACTGAAAGAAAGTACTCTACGGGTGAAAAAGAGGCTTTAGCTTGTGTTTGGGCGTGTAATAAGTGGTACACATATCTCTGGGGTAGGCATTTCGTACTTAGGACAGATCATAAGGCATTAGTAACCATGTTAAGTACTAGAGATACTGGCAGACAACATATGAGAATAGCTCGTTGGTCTGCTCAGTTGTTGCAGTTTGACTACACTGTAGAATACAAGGCAGGTAGAGATAACGTTGTGGCAGACGCATTGTCTCGCTTACCATTGAGTAAGAGGGAAAAAGAGGTAAATGTGGATAAGGAGGATGGACTTGTTTTGAATCTGGTAGAAGTAGATTGTCCAGTGACGATTAAGGAGTTGCAAGAAGGAACTAGAAATGACAAAGTCTTGGTTAAAGATACTATGTCCCTTTTGCAGCCAACATCAAATTCTGTAGAACTTTGCAGGAATTATGAATATGTCATCTATGTCCTATCTGTGAAATTTAAACGTCAGCAGTGTCCTAATATTCAAATTATGCAAGGAAACCCGTTTACTTGCTAGACTTCACTGTCAGACACTATTGAGTGACTGACTGGCTTTTTCATCTTTGGTAATAACATACATAAAATGAGCTGTAAAGGGTACATGAGCATTTGTCTACATCAATAACCCACTTCTTGTAATGGCCAAAATTAAACTGATTGAATCTTTGCGCAGCATAAAACGTACGACCATTCGGTACAATGGTCTGAAAAATCAGACTATTACTTACTGGCTCTATAGCTCCTAAGTCGATTCGACAACTAATAGTCGTTATTTTCCCACTTAAAGACATTTTCAAGCCCCCTTTTTTAGGGAAGTTCTAAATTAGTATTGTCTTTCAAATGCCGTTGGAATTTGACCTTTTCATTTTGGGGGCCTGCAAATGGGACATAGTACCTTTAATGGAAACAGGGCCGATCTTCATGGCTGTCAATTTCTGACCTCGCCCGGCCGTCCTCAGGACAACATTTTTAAGGATAGGGTGTGTTAGGTCTATATTAGAGAAAGGAATTTGTCGGAGACAATGGTTACTTCAGCAGCGGTATCTACAACGGCCCTTAACTTAACATTCCCAACTAAAATAGGCACATAAAACATAGAACCGTTACTTATCTGATTTACTATAACCTCCTCCACGGGATCCAGAGTATCTGCATATCCTTCCCATACATCATGGGGGTCCCCTCCCTGAGTTTGGACCGACCCCTTATCCCCCTTACCCGGCCCTTTGTCCGGGAGACCGACCGAAGAATCAGGCGGGTCACTAACATTAATTGTGTATGTACTCACAGAGCCTAGGCCTCCTCTACCCCAGATCGGAGATCGGCCTCGCCCTCCAAATTTCCCTGATCATGGGTATCCGCAAAAGACACAGACTGAACTTTGGCATTGCAATCCTGCTGGAAATGGCCTAGCTTTCCACAATTGTAGCAGCTTCGTGGTCTGGCAGATAGAGAGCGGGTCCGGGAGAGCTTGGAAACTTCCAAGGACTTCACCGTCTTCAGTATCTCCGCCAGGACCCCATCTATGCTGTCTACCCGTGTTTTAAGACTGGCGATGTCGTTACTGGTCTGGGTTTCAACGGGAGTGGCGACTCTCTAGCGGTCGGGTTGATAAATTCCTGGCTCCTCGTCCTCTTCATAGCGATCTTTTTCCCGTTCGTAACGGCAAGTCTGCTGCACACGCGGTCGAGGAGCTTCATTTGACGTGCGGCGGGGCTGGCTCCCGTACACTAAACGTTGGGTGTGCTGTGCCCACCTAATGGCTTCGAGAGCCTCGTCTAATGATTGTGGGTGCTTATTTAAAGCAGTCAGCCCGGCCACCTTATCCGTGCAACCTTGGCACAGCTGCAACACCATTAGGGTTTTGTTACCACTATAATTGGGCCCGAAAGCCTGGACGGCTAGCCCTTGGACCCGGTCGGCCCATTCCAATAGGGACTCCTCCGGGGATTGACGAGCCGTCTGAAATTCGGCTGTGGTCTCCTCCGGAAAACGGGAGGTCTCGAAACGGCGTCCCATGGTCATCATGATAGGGTAGAGCTCCTGAACACCCTGCTCCTGGAGGTTGGTGTAGTAGTCGGCGGCGGCGCCTTCCAAACACCAGCAAAGGGCATCCCGACTGTCTTGCATACCCCAATTGCACGACGAAGCATAAGACAAAGACTTACTACGGAAAGACGTCCAACTCGCCCTTCCATCGTAACCCAGTGACTTTGGTAGATTGGGGGCCAGTCTCGGCCCCCCCCCCTGCGATCTGTGACCGCTCGCACTACCCGGGGAAGATGACTGGTAATTGCCTCTGTGTCGAGTCTTTTCCTCCCTCGGCGAAGCTGTGAGATCAGCTACACGACTACCCCCGCTATCTACCGGTGGGGGTATACGGAATGTTTATAGGGAATAGGGTTCCCGCCCTGGACAGGCTGTTTTTTCTCACCCTCCTGGGATGGCTGTTTTTCCACCCCCTTCGGACAAGGCGTAAAATCAAAGAAGCTCCGCGGCTTTATGAAGACGGGGACACTTCAGGAATGATTCCTTATCTAAATTCCCACACTCTTCCCTCCAGTCCATAATTTTTCCCGCCTTCAGTTTATCACAAACCCCCTGTACCTCATCCCCACTACAGAAATTTATCTTGAGTCTTCGCGAGGCCATGTTAGTAACAGTGGAAATGAATGAAGGTGAAATTAAAGACTGCACTGACTTCTCTGATAGTGATACAATTAAAACATGTGAGAAATATATCACCAACAATTTATCACAACCCTAAATCTTCAGAAATATAAAAACAGGACTGACAGTGTAAATTCAGTCTAAAAATTCCTGCACACACACTCCCATCCGAACAAGTCAGGAATGTCTCTATTAATTTAGCTACCTATGTTTACCTTATTAAATTACCGAAGACTGACAATGTAAATTCAGTCTAACAATTCCTGCTCACACACTCCCATCCAATTAAGTCAGGAATGTGTGTAATTCAGCAAGAACTAGCTACCTAGTCTACATGTAAATAATGTAATTGTATGTCTACTTAATTACCTAGACAATCCTACTTACTCTTACTTCTTAGCTACTTAGATAATCCTACGGCCTACTTAGTACTTAGCTACTTTAATAACCCTACTTAGTTATATTTAATGACTACACTTAAACAACCCTAAAATCCCACCGAAAATACAGCGAAATTCGAAAAATCCCACTAAATAACCGGCGAATCGGTCTAAAATTAATGTAGCCCCGTCCTCCGGGTAAGACTGCGTTAACAATAACAACTATAGTTACGCACCCGCGGGATAGAAACTTTAACCAATTTCGGCACCAATTTCGACACCAACGTGACCGAAATCGGCATTTTAAATTGGAATACAGTCCTAAAAATAACCAACGAGTCCCTAAAAAACTGTTTTAGGGTGACAAGTAGCTACGAAATGAAAAAATATAAGCTTATAAGGCCCTACAATTAAAGTTTCAAAAATAGAAAATCCCTACAACACGGCGGTCTATGCAGCCAAGATGGCGGCCCGCACACGTGTGCGACTAAAAAATATCCAGCACAGGTTCGACTAAAAAAGCGATTACGCCATTGTAGTGCCGAGCGTACAAGAAATATCTGTTACGCTTAACTACTACTAATAATTACTAGACTTAATTAAGGGGAATAAAGCTACTATGATACTGGCTAAATCCTACCATAAATGAGCTGTCGCCGTCGCTACCGAACCCCTGATGCACATGGTTATTCTCTAATTCTAACCCGACAAGAGACCTCCGCGAGTGCCACGGGAGGCTTCACTTGCCTTGAGCACATAGTGCGGGAAAGCCAAAGTGGCTCGGGCTGCGTCAATACATTAGTAACGCGATAAGTCTTCCGTCATTTGTCCAGGCTTGTTCTACGGATGGCATTTTGAAAGTTTTTCTAAGTAGATCAAGTTTTTTCTTTGTCAGGTCTTTCGTGATGTTGATGCCAGTTTTTTCAGATTTTTTCTCTTTGAGATCATGGCCTTGCGTGGCATATGGATTTTACCCATACACTTAAGCGTCAACCTCTTCAAACACACCGCGCACCGACGTGAAAAGCTTAAAAAATATGCCAAAGTACCCCCTTTTCAACTACATCTTTTGATCCGATCGGCCTAGTTCACCAACGGAAAAAAGCATTAGAAAATTTGACTTTTCTTCTTTATGGTGATGTAAAAATCACGATATTTTGTTGTTCCATCGCACCGTCATTTTTTGATTATTTTTCATCAATTTGGTCAAAATTTGTGTGGTATCGAACTTTTTGACTGAACGCTCCTGGCTATATCTGGCGGTTTCTTGCCGGGAGAGGGCTATTTTTTACCAACGGAAAAAGATTCATGTCATTCAGTTCATTCTGAACATTTTGATATATAAATGATTCTCATTGGATGAAAAAAAACCCCGTCAAAAGACACAACCAATCGGTACCTCCGTCTGATTTTGGGAACTCGATTTTTCTCCATTGATTAACGCGTGTGCCTCTTGATCGCTGAAATCTGTAGGTAGCCAGCGGACCGGGTCGTACCATTCTTGCTCGGGGGAAATCAAGGTTTTTTTTTTAACGTGGATCATATATTGCGCTTACTCTCTCATGCATTGCATACGGAAAATAATAATCGAATTGAACTCTGTGTATGTGTGTATATTGGCCATATTACTGATTCATCATCTATAAGACCTCCATTACTAAGTATTAGACTCCCTTTTTTTATTCAATCACCCGTGCTCTAAATAGAATAGTCGCGAACCTAGAGTGATCCAATCAGAGCCAATCAGATTCAGCCGCACAGCTGCGCGGACATTGTACGCGTAGTCGGTTCTGTATGCGCACAGCTGACCCGGGCTGATTAAAACCTTCAAATTAGGTGAAAGAAATCGGGGGTTACAAATTCATATGTCTGTAGCTCGTGAACTTGACCAGTATCAGGCGCGATCGTATCGTAGACCTTTTGAGCCACTTTCCTCCCTCTTCCTGTAAATGCTTTGCTTCTTCGTTCAGCTTTTGCAGCTGTTCCTTGGTGAGAGGTTTCCCCGTCCGGTGGGATCTGTCAATATCGGCCAAAGATAGTTGGACGCCCAACTTCTTTGCAAGGCCAAGGTCCAGCTCATCGGTGTTCTCTATTTTCTCTTCAGTCATTCCGAAGATCCGTAGGTTGTTCCTTCGGCCATATTGTTCAAGGTTGTCATCGTTTATGTCTTGGATGGCCACCTTGTCTTGAGCTTTTTCGAGATCAGCTGAGAGTCAAGTTCAAGAATTCTCCCTTCATTTTGCTCGACTCTCATAAGCAGTTCGTCTAATTTCTCTGAGATCAAGTATGCCACCATGTTGCTAATGTGGGCAGTGTATTTTTCTGTTGTGGAGTATGCCGTCAGTGGTATCTTGTACCGAACTGCCACTTCTGGTGGTTGGTGGAGCCAATTTGTACAAGTTCTGGGTTGACTATGCACAATATGAATTCAAACTCAGTGGAGATATAGGCCTACTTGTTTCTTTGATAGCCAAGCAGGGCTTTTAAAGTAACATGCAAACGATAAGTACTCACTCTATAGTGTCTATTAAGAGACTTCAGGATTACTATTCAAGTTCACTTCCACGTCTTTCATTCAAGTTCACTCACTGTGACAAGGATGTAAGCATGCTCGTCGCCAGAAATATGTTGTGTTGTGGGTTGGAAACTGCTATCTATTAGGCTAAAACACTGGAAACACGTGTGGTTGTTTTGGTAGTTTAATCCAAGCTCAATATCCATGTGCTTATTACATGTGCTTATTATATGTGTGCATCCTTGCATACACTTCATTGTGTGTATGCATATAATATGAATAGCAATGAGCAGTGCCTAAGTTGGCTTTATTTATTTATTTATTTATTTCTGATATTTATACAGGGTGGCACATATCACCAATTTGGTGGTCTTCCATGAGGCCCTGTTTGGTAATAATAAAACAAATAACAGCATCAAAAACAAAATAGATAAATACACAAGCATAAAAACAGGTAAAATACACATTAATTGGTATCCCCATGAAATAACTGATCATTCAAGAATCATCCTTGATCATTTACAAGAAATAGGTGAATGGAATTTTCAAATTAAATAAAAATTTACAAACGTTCATTTAATAATCTGATATAGCTTAACGCACGGGATACCAAAATTGTTATATACATATTTACATTCAATTGCTCTTTAACTAATACACTTAGGTTGTTTACAAGATAGCTGAAAATGGATACATTACATGTATGAATACATGATATAACGATAACCATGTCAACCAAATTTCATAATTTTGCAAATAGGAAAAAATGGTTAGCTTCGCACGAAACCCCCAAAAGTTCACTTACACGTCTTCTACAGATAACAGGGCTTTTAGAGCGTGTTTAAAACTGTTCAAAGTAAGTGACACTTTGACAGAACTTTTAAGTTGGTTCCATATTCTAATTCAAGAAATTAGAGGACTATTTTTATAAGTGTCCGTCCTAAATTTGGGTACACACAATGCATCCCTTACAGCATGTCTTGTGTTGTGATCATGTAGTGAACTAACATGATGTAAATCTTGTTTTAAGTATGTTGGTGCCATGTCATGCATTGATTTATACATCATCACTGCACGTCCAAACTGGAAACGTGTCTGAATAGGCATCCATCCTAAGCGACTAAACATATCATTTGAAGATACTTCAAATCCTTCTCCCAGCACTACACGTGCAGCTCGTTTTTGAACCTTTTGTAATTTAATCGTTTGTCTTTGAAATCGCTCAGACCACACCGAGGAACAATAATCAAAATGAGGAAGTACGATGGCATTATACAGAAGTTTTAGAGATCTTGTTGGAACATAACTTTTGGCTCGCTTAATTACACTTATATTTCTTTGAGCAGTTTTAATAACTTTTTTTCACATGCTCCGTCCAACGTAACTCCTCGTCTATCATGACACCCATGCATTTTGCCACTTTTACTCTTTTCAAACAGCTGCCGTTTAGTGTGACAGAAAAATCATTTACTCCGTTAAGAACTGATCGTGATCCAATAAGCATCACATTTGTCTTATCCGCGTTAAGAACTAGACGGTTTGTTGTTACTCATGAAAATATGTTTTCCATACCTTTGGTTAGCTTTTGTTCTACTTCTGTGACATTACTCCCGCTGACTGTTAGAGTTGTGTCGTCAGCATACATATCAACAATGCCATCATGAATACATTTGGGTAAATTATTTATGTAGATAGAAAAAAGGAGTTGCCTTAGAATCGAACCTTGTGGCTTCAATGCATGTTAGTTTCAATGGCATGTTAGTTTCAATGAACCCGTTTCTAAACATAACATTCTCTCCCTCGTTGAAATTGATTAAATCGAACAAATGTTTTTAATAGTAAAAACTGTTATACTTTAAATTTTGCAGTTTCGACGACTTCAAAGTTTTAATAAACTCACGAGTTGTAATAACACTCTACCAATATCAATTATCATGGTTTACTTTCAAGACTTTAGAATTTAGATTTCTTATTTCAATAAGTTTCACAACTTCCGAAACCTGTTGCTTAAACTGTTATGAAATAAGCTATTTCTATTATTTTTCACTCAATACCCAAAAGGTTTCAAAACTGTTTCACATTAAATAAACTCTGACTTGTATAAACATATGCAATGCAATGACCAACTTCAGAATGAAAAAAATTGTTTAAACTTGCCTGAAATTATATGTGTTTAAACATACTTCTTATTCTGAATCATCTTTTCATGTGACATAATGATCTATAACAGCATAACTATTCTAACTCTAGCTCAATTTCCTGGTAACTTTCCTGGCAACCTGACAAGAATTATATAACTCAGAATTTCTCATAATCTCTCAAGTAACTCGGTTCTTTCCGAATGATTGTACTTTCTTCTTACTCCCTGCTTTGGTGAGTCATCTTGGGATTCCCCCTGCTTTCGTGAGTCATCTTGGGATTACCCCACAATGCTCTCCTGTGCATTTGAGCATGGAGACAAATGAAATGCATTCCAAATAGTGCTATCTTGCAAGTTGCAACGTACTGATTAGTAGCATCTCCTTTTTGCTTGACAATTTACATTGGGGATCCAAATTTCACTTGACCTTTGTGAACATGCCTCTGTTTTCTCACCCGAACATAATCTCTTACTGAAATTTAGGAAATTTTGCTTTCCTTTTAGTATCTGTGTATTGACCTGATTTGCTTTGCTTTTGCTCTACCCTATCTCTCACTTTCTTTTGAGAACTCTTTTTGATTTTGGAGGCATCATACTCTTCACATCTAGTTTTGTTCTCAATTTCCTCCCATGTAGTCATTCTGATGGCGATACACCTGTATTTTGGTGTGGCGTTGACCTGTACGCCTCTAGTAACTCCATGATTGTCTCGTTCATAGACTTCCCCTCGATACTAGCGTTTTGTATGCTCAACTTCAAAACTCTGTTAAATCTTTCTACCTCTCCACTTGCTCTAGGATAGTACAGAGAAGATTTGCAGTGAGTAATGTAATGTTGTTCTAGGAACTGTTCAAACTCATACGAAACAAATTAAGGACCATTGTCCGAAATCAAATGTGTAGGAATTCCCTCTCTAGCAAACAATGACTTGAGCATTTGGATAACTATCCCACTGGTAACTTTACTACAAAATGCTTCCTCTGGCCATTTGCTATGGTAGTCCACTACAACAATTGCAAACCTCTGATCATGAGGTGCATTTACGAAAGGACCAGTAATATCTATCGAAATCTTTTCCCATGGTGACTCTGGGAATGGAACTGATTGCATTGGAGCACTGTATGTGTGCTGTGACTTATCATTCTCCTGACATGTAACACATGACTTTATCCTTTCTTCAACTGGCTCGGTGTAAAAATGTCAGAGGTAAAAAGGTCGGACGAAAAATTGTCAGAGGTAAAAATGTCAGAGGTAAACATGTCAGAGGTAAAAATGTCAGAGGAAAAAATGTCAGAGGAAAAAATGTCAGAGGTAAAAATGTCAGAGGTAAAAATGTCAGAGGTAAAAATGTCAGAGGTAAAAATGTCAGAGGTAAAAATGTCAGAGGTAAAAATGTTAGCGGTAAAATATATAAAAAAGCATGTTACAGGTTGAACATTGCATGGTAATGGTTGTATATTAGGCTTATCGAAAAGATATTACGAAGGATTCTCTGCAGTCATTAATTTCAGCGCTGCTTTATTTTCTTATTTCTTTAGCTTTTATTTACCTTTCTGCCCGAGATTGTGAATTTTTGCCCGATTATTGCGAGGGGAGACCGGGGTGTTACACCCACAAATGTAATAACGCCCACAAATGTAACAACGCCCACAAATGTAATAACACTTTACCCACAAATGTAATAACACCCACAAATGTAATAACACTTTACCCACAAATGTAATAATTTCACCCACAAATGTAATAACCACTTTACCCACAAATGTAATAATTTTGGTAAGTGGTTGTTACACCCACAAATGTAATAACGCCCACAAATGTAACAACGCCCACAAATGTAATAACACTTTACCCACAAATGTAATAACACCCACAAATGTAATAACACTTTACCCACAAATGTAATAATTTCACCCACAAATGTAATAACCACTTTACCCATAAATGTAATAATTTTGAATCACCCACAAATGTAATAATGACTTTACCCACAAATGTAATAAATTTGAAGGGATATTTTGTCGAATTTGTTCAAAACTAAAACCCTGTAATAAAGCATGGGTATAGCGCGCAGTCTTTACTCCAGACCCGGTTATTTCAAAATTTAAAAACAGACCCCATAATCATTTTCCTGTGGAATAACATAACAATCGAGCGTAGTCTTTCCTCCAGACCCGGACATTTCAAAAATAAAAAAACAATAAAAAACAAAACAAAAAATTCAAATCTAAGACCCAACAATCCTCCAAATTAAGACCCGGTAATAAAGTTGTTGTTGTTGTTGCTTTGGTTTATAGGCGTTTATCATTCAGGAGTGAATATTTACGCCTCTTCTGTATGGGATTAGAGCGTAGTCTTTACTTCAGACTCGGTTATTAAAAAAAAAAAAAAATCTTCAAACTAAGACCTCCCCATTTTATTCCTCTTTTTTTTTCATTTAAAAATAAATTACATTATAACATATGTGGATACAACACGTCACAAATAAATGATTGGTCGGCGGTCACACGAACTGACAAATCAGTCAAAATGGTCCATATATATAACACACAGAGGAGGGACCGATTCGATGGTTCGTTGACCGTCGACGATTTGTTAATATGTAAAAATTCTAACGCCCACAAATATCCTGGAATTCAATGTTCGTAGAAAAAAAGTAATCGAATAAGTGACCTTAAATGTATTTAAATATTGTATATATTATATCATTTTTTTTAATGACCGGGTCTGGAAGAACAACTATGCTCTAAACCCATGCTTTATTACAGGATCTTAGTTTGGAAGATGGTGGGTCTTAATTTTAAAGTTTTTGTTTTTGTTTTGTTTTGTTTTTGAAATAACCGAGTCTAGAGGAAAGACTACGTTCAATACTCATGTTATTCCACATGAATAAGATGATGGGGTCTTAGTTTTGAAGATTAAAAAAATTAAACGGGTCTGGAGTAAAGACTACGCTCTAAACCCATGCTTTATTACTGGGTCTTAATTTGGAAGATGGAGGGTCTTAGTTTAAAAGGTTTTTGTTTTGTTTTGTTTTATTTTTGAAATAACCGGGTGATGAGTAAAGACAACGCTCTAAACCCATGCTTTATTACCGGGTCTTAGTTTGGAGGATTGTTGGGTCTTAGATTTGAATTTTTGTTTTGTTTTTTATTGTTTTTATTTTTGAAATGACCGGGTCTGGAGGAAAGACTACGTTCAATACTCATGTTATTCCACATGACTAAGATGATGGGGTCTTAGTTTTGAAGATTAAAAAAAAATTAAACGGGTCTGGAGTAAAGACTACGCTCTAAACCCATGCTTTATTACCGGGTCTTAATTTGGAAGATGGAGGGTCTTAGTTTAAAAGGTTTTTGTTTTGTTTTGTTTTATTTTTGAAATAACCGGGTGTGGAGTAAAGACAACGCTCTAAACCCATGCTTTATTACAGGGTCTTAGTTTGGAGGATTGTTGGGTCTTAGATTTGATTTTTTTGGTTTTGTTTTTTATTGTTTTTATTTTTGAAATGACCGGGTCTGGAGGAAAGACTACGCTCGATTGTCATGTTATTCCACAGGAAAAGGATTATGGGGTCTTAGTTTTGAAGATTTTTAAATTTTTGAAATAACCGGGTCTGGAGTAAAGACTGCGCGCTATACCCATGCTTTATTACAGGGTTTTAGTTTTGAACAAATTCGACAAAATATCCCTTCAAATTTATTACATTTGTGGGTGATTCAAAATTATTACATTTGTGGGTGAAATTATTACATTTGTGGGTAAAGTGTTATTACATTTGTGGGTGTTATTACATTTGTGGGTAAAGTGTTATTACATTTGTGGGCGTTGTTACATTTGTGGGCGTTATTACATTTGTGGGTGTAACAGGGGCCGGGGTGTATCCTTCTTTTGGGGGCATAGTGACCCGGCTGCCTCCCCCTTATATGCCTTTGTCTAAGCAAGTGTTACTGGTACACTGAGCAAACTTCTGGAAAAAAGAATGTCTAAAATCGAGTAGTTTGGCCATGAATTATAGGCCGAGTTGTAGCTCGATGGCGTAATCATTAAATAAAAAGAAAAGTCATCACAGCCCCCCCCCCCAAAAGAGGATAAGATATCGCGCTGTGAGTCCTCCGCCCCAAAGCCCCCACCCCACTTCACCGTCCCTTCTGAAGATTGATGGACATGTTAACAGCGTGGCAATGACTACTATAAAATGTAATTTTCTACAAATGCATATTTCCAACAATTTCACTTTCTTCTGGGCTTGATACTTTGATACTTTGATATAAAGCAGAAAGCCGCCCATGTTACATCTAATGCTAACCGCACCATCACATTCCAGAGAAGCGCGCGCTTTGCAAAGAGTTGATCGTCGATTACTATTGCGGTATAAATAGTCTGGGAGAGCTTTGATACTCTGATACAAAGCAGAAAGCCGCCAATGTTACATCAAATGCTAACCGCACCATCACATTCAAGATAAGCGCGCGCTTTGCAGAGGTTCTGTTTAGGCTACATCGTTCTATAATTATTTGCTGTGAGAGATCAAAGTCTGAAATTGGAAAATATTGATTCATGAGTAACATATCAGAAACATAGTTTTACTGTACACATTTATAGCATCATGATACTGCTTGTGTACATGATAATATTGTTTGAAGGATATTTGGTACAGAATTTATAAAAGGTGTGCTGGCATACACTGTAGTTTCCAGCAGGTACATATTCGTACAAGTCTACACATTAAACAAAATGCATCATTAATTTGGCAGAAAAAAACAGTTGAAATCGAGGGACTTAAACTGTATTTCTCCCACGTTTCTTAATCACAAACATGATTTTAGTATATAAAGTTACAAAGGGTAAATATGTCTCAACGTTTACCACTTGTAGGCCCACTATCTGACATTCTTCAAGCGAAGCTTTGATATTGTTTGTTAAACTTTTGTAATAAAGTATTGATGAGGGGGACAAAGCATCCGTATCTTTTTATTAATGTTTTCTTGTCATAACAGTCTTTGCTGGGATGGACATGAAGATGGGTCTAATTATTGAATTTGTGGAATTTCTGTGCGATCTTTATAACTGATTCCCTGTTTTATCTCTATCAATCTTAATATTCTATGTACTTAGGCCTATTTCCTCACAACCAAATAAACATTAAAACATCAACCAATTTGAAATATCGAAAAATGATAGAAATTAATATATGCAAGCCTGATCACAAAATATAAGTTTCAAATTTATTTCCCACATTGTATTATCCTCAGGACATGCATGTACGAAGTACAATACACAGTCATTTATAAAACATAATAGACTATAGCCCAGTAGCTTACGTCTCGAAGTTTTGTGTGATAAAGTGCTGAGATATTATGACGGCACCAATTTTTACCCCTACATTTTTTCCTCTGACATTTTTACCTCTGACATTTTTACCTCTGACATTTTTGGCTCTGACATTTTTACCTCTGCCATTTTTTCCTCTGACATTTTTACCTCTGACATTTTTACCTCTGACATTTTTACCTCTGACATTTTTTCCTCTGACATTTTTACCTCTGACATTTTTACCTTTGACATTTTTTCCTCTGACATTTTTACCTCTGACCTTTTTTCCTCTGACATTTTTACCTCTGACATTTTTACCTCTGACATTTTTTCCTCTGACATTTTTACCTCTGACATTTTTACCTGGCACCCTTCAGGCTACCTTATCCAATCTAGGAAACCAGTATGTCTCTCTTAACCTGCTTTCAGTACGCACAATACCCTGGTGTGCTGAGTGAGCAAAATTAACTATCTTAGGCTGAAGTACTGTAGGAACCACAATCATATTTCCTCTCACTACAATGTTATCTACTACTGACAACTCTTCCCGAAGCATAACGTATTGCTTCAATTCCTCAGATATGGTCCTGTGGTTTGCAGGCCAACATTTCTCTATGAACTTCTCAACCTTAAAGGTACTATGTCCCATTTGCAGGCCCAAAAAATGAAAAGGTTAAATTCCAACGGCATTTGAAAGACAATACTAATTTAGAACTTCCCTAAAAAAAGGGGGCTTGAAAATGTCTTTAAGTGGGAAAATAACGACTATTAGTTGTCGAATCGACTTTGGAGCTATAGAGCCAGTAAGTAATAGTCTGATTTTTCAGACCATTGTACCGAATGGTGGTACGTTTTAGGCCCAAAAAAAAAAATCATTTGGTTGTCCTCGACCGCCCGCTCGTCATTTTCGGCCCGCTCGTATTTTATTTTTTTTGGAAATATTTTTTTTTGTTTTTTTGGAGCAATTTTTTAAAGTTTTTTTGAGCAATTTTAACTATTTTATGCATGTTGCAAGGATCAAAATATGTCCCGTCGCCAATTTGGTCTTTCAGTACGCAATTCTGTCTTTATATTATAATACAGAGGAGGGATTTTCGGCCAGATGGCAATTTTCGGCAGGTCCGTTGTACGCATGGTGAAATCACTTTAAAATACATACCGTAGCATAATAGCATTATCACATAATTATCACACACATACAATACATTTCAGAGTCACAGGAGATCCACATTTGCAATGGAAAATGTATCCTTAAATATCACATTTTAGCAATGTAATCGGCGGCCCTGCTACCTAAATCTGAAAAATCAAATATCTTACGCGTGTCTGTAAGGAAGATGGGTACCAAAACCTGAGCTGTATTTCAAATATTTTCAGATTTAGATCGCGATTTTTCATGTATAGCATACTCAAAGTGTCTCACAGCACGTATTCAATCACTGCAGTCGGATAGCGCGCAAACGTACACACGATCACTGCATGCAGGGCCAGGGTAATTTTCGGGGCGGCCAGCTCTGGCGTGGGATACACGCTTCGGCCGCATGCGGCCGAAAACTGCCTCGCTATAGCCGAAAACTACCTCCGAAACAGTGAGAATGAAATTGAATATTGCCATGGCAATTCATGACTTTTTTCTGGGATTCTTTTTGTGTTTAAATAATAATAATATTGGCCTCATGATTTGAACAAAAAATGAAAATAAATAGGAAGTAAAGAGTCCAACTGAAGAGGGAAAAATGAAATGGAAAAAAAAAAACAAAAAAAATTCCGCCCGCCCGCCCTTACTTCAGAAACGCAATCGAGGACAACCAAATGATTTTTTTGTTTGTTTGTTTTTTTTTTTGGGGGCCTTATATGCTGCGCAAAGATTCAATCAGTTTAATTTTGGCCATTACAAGAAGTGGGCTATTGATGTAGACAAATGCTCATGTACCCTTTACAGCTTATTTTATGTATGTTATTACCAAAGATGAAAAAGCCATTCAGTCACTCAATAGTGTCTGACAGTGAAGTCTAGCAAGTAAACGGGTTCCCTTGCATAATTTGAATATTAGGACACTGCTGACGTTTAAATTTCACAGATAGGACATAGATGACATATTCACAATTCCTGCAAAGTTCTACAGAATTTGATGTTGGCTGCAAAAGGGACATAGTATCTTTAACCAAGACTTTGTCATTTCTAGTTCCTTCTTGCAACTCCTCAATCGTCACTGGACAATCTACTTCTACCAGATTCAAAACAAGTCCATCCTCCTTATCCACATTTACCTCTTTTTCCCTCTTACTCAATGGTAAGCGAGACAATGCGTCTGCCACAACGTTATCTCTACCTGCCTTGTATTCTACAGTGTAGTCAAACTGCAACAACTGAGCAGACCAACGAGCTATTCTCATATGTTGTCTGCCAGTATCTCTAGTACTTAACATGGTTACTAATGCCTTATGATCTGTCCTAAGTACGAAATGCCTACCCCAGAGATATGTGTACCACTTATTACACGCCCAAACACAAGCTAAAGCCTCTTTTCACCCGTAGAGTACTTTCTTTCAGTGGGTGTAAGTGATCTGGATGCAAATGCAATGGGAGTGTCTACCCCATCCCTGACTTGACTAAGCACAGCCCCTAGCCCATAATCAGATGCATCGGTGGTGACTACTGTAGGAAGATCAGGATTGAACAATCCAAGGACAACCTTGTGTGCTATGAGTTTGAGTTTGAGTTGAGTTTGAGTTTATTAACAAAAAAAATTATAACAAGTAAAAAAACATAATGTATCAAGCATGATTACATAAAGTATAACAATATAACACAAGACCGATAACATTACACATGAAAATATAAACATTGTTTTACAAAGTATGTTATATACAAATGAATAAAAAGATTATGTGTACACTTTTGTTGTTAAAGGGGGTACAAGAAGTTAGCACAAGTTCTAGTCGAGTCTGGTTCCCTGTCTTTGGCAAGAATTTTAAAACTATTTTTTACTATACTATATAACATATATATATATACATGTAACATAAACTATTGTGAAAGTAAACAAAGAAATAGAATAGTCATTTTGAAATATTCCTTACTTAATATATACATGTAAGTCAAGTGTGTGTCGACTTCCGTATCAGAACCAAACATAATTTTAAAAATACATCATTATCTAGTGATCTTTTTAGAAATTCTCTAATCTGAGATTCCTTTTTTGCCATTTTAAGAAGTTTTAACTTTTGTTTAACGCAAAGTATTTAGATGTTTCGTTAACCCGTTCCGAAAAGCATTTTTAGATCGTATTCCTCTTAAATCATATGGTATACTATTCCATATTTTCACGCCCATAAATGATATTGAAAATTGACCTTGTGTGGTTTTGCATTTAGGCAGATATAGTTGTCCATGTTCTTTGCCCCTTGTGCCATATCTGTGTTCTATTACCTGACAGTATTCAATTAAGGAGTTAGGAAGATTGCCATTTAATAAGTCATAGATGAAGGTTGAGACAGATAGGAAATGAAGGTTGTAAATATTTAAAATTTTTATCTTTTGGAACAAGGGTTCCGAATGGGTACCTCTTGGGCTAAAGGTTATCGCTCTCATCGCCATTTTCTGGATAAGGAAAATACAATTCAAATTGGTTTTGTATTTGGTTCCCCATACTTCAATTCCATACAAAATATGTGGCTGGATTAACGCTTTGTATAATAGCACTAAAATGTTCTGTGGGACATAATGCCTTATTCTGAACAAAATTCCGACTTTTGAACGAATATTTCGATTTACCATTTTTATATGTTCAATCCATGTGAGATGCTTATCAATTTGTATTCCTACAAAAGATGCCTTATCTACTTCAAGTAATTTAGATCCAGATATTTCGAGAGCACCCTTTATTTGGACAGATCTCCTTTTGCCCTTTATTATCATATAATTTGATTTGCTTAGATTAATTGTGACCTTGTTGGCATAACACCACTGCTGGACCTTATTCAAATCCTTATTCACCTCATTCATATCAATATCTTTCTGACCAGTCTTAAAGGTATAATAATAATAATAATAATAATAATAATAATAATCTTTTATAGTCCACTCCAAATTTTATTAAACCGAAAATGGAAATTCTTTGTGCCCAATTGATCGTGAGCCCGGCAGCCACTGAGCAGCGCCAGATCGACATTGCTCTATCCCTTATTGTTGAACGCCAAACAAGGTAGCAGCGACTCCCATCTTTTAACGTCTTTTGGTATGACGCGGCCGGGGTTCGAACCCACGACCTCCCGGTTGTGAGGCGGACGCTCTACTGACTGAGCCAACACACCGGTATGGAACAAGTTTGAATCATCAGCAAATAATCTGAAGTTGAAAAAATTTGTAGAGTTTGGCAAATCATTTATATAAATGAGAAAAAGAGTTGGGCCAAGAACAGATCCCTGTGGGACACCGCATGATATTTTACAATATTGAGACATTGTTTCCTGGTTTTTCACAAACTGAAATCTATTGCTGAGGTAATCTGCAAACCACTGGAGCGCAATGCCACGTATTCCGTAATGATATAATTTACCAATTAGAATATCATGGTTTATAGTATCAAATGCCTTCTGAAAATCAATGAACACACCAATAGTTAGTTTTCCCTCATCTATCGATTTCAATAATGCATTTGACAAATTAACAACAGATAACTTTGTACTGTATTTCTTCCGGAAGCTATACTGATGTTGCTGCAGCACATTGTTCACATCTAAGAAATCCATCAACCGACTATTTACTATTTTTTCAAAGATTTTTCCAAGTACTGGTAATACAGAAATTGGCCTGTAGTTTCCTGGGATGTCTTTTGGTCCTTTCTTGTAAATTGGTGTTACTTTTGCTTTTTTTAAGGCATCAGGGAATTTACCTACCTGTAAAATCAAATTAAATATGTGAGATAATGGTAAACTAATAAACTGAATTGCATCTCTAAGCAGTCGTGCTGATATGTTATCATACCCACATGACTTTTTAACATCTAGGGCAGAAATGTGATTCTCAATTTCTTTTTCAGTCACTGGTTTCCAAAAGAGAGTTTTACTCAGCTTAGGTCCTAAGTATGCAGTGCAATCTGCATCATTCTGTGGTATTTTATCTGCCAGATTTTTCCAATATCAACAAAGAAATTATTAAATTCAGAAGCAATCTCATGATCATCTGTTATCACCCTACTCCCTCCGTTTTTATGAACAGTCAATTTTTCAATGTCGGTACTCTTTCCTGACACTTTTTTACCACAAAATAACTCATTTATAGTCTGCCACGTTTTTCTGGTGTCGTGCCTGTTTTGTTTTAAAATATCACTATAATAATTACGCTTTGCATTTTTTATAACTAAAGTAAGAATATTCCTAAATTTTTTATATCTATCTCCAGATAGTGAATTAAAATTTGATCTTTTATACTTACAATACAATTTCTGTTTTTTGCGTATTGACTTCAGTATACCTTTAGTTATCCATGGTTTTTTGGCAGTGTTTTTATTTCTAGTTGGCCTTTGTGTTACGATTGGTGCATGTTTATCACATATCTCTTGAAATAACTTGTAAAACATGTCATATGCTTTATTCACGTCTTCTTGTCTGAAAACAAGATCCCATCTTGCTTTTGATAATTCTTCCTGAAGCTTTTTATCTTCATAATTCTTAAAGCTACGGGTGGTAGTTCTCCTATGACACGTATCATTACTAGTAACTGTCAAATGCTCAAAAATTACAAAGATAGGAAAGTGGTCAGATATATCAGTTTCTATTGCACCTCCATGAATTTTTGAAGAATTTACATTTGTATATGCATGATCGATCAAAGAAGAAGTCTGTTTTGTAACCCTTGTGGGGGTTGTAATTAATTGCTCTAATCCTAAACAATACAATGCAGTTTGGAATTGCTCGACCTTCTGATCAGTATCTAAAAGATTGATGTTAAAATCTCCCATCAAAATGCAATCTACCTTGTCAATTTTCAGATGTGAAATAACATTCAACAAACTATCTTGGAACTCATCCACATCAGTGTTTGGTTTTCTGTATATTATACCCACAATTACTCTTTTCTTGGCAATACACATTTCAAGCCAAAGGCTTTCTGCATGTGATACTTCAAAATTTAGAGTGGAATATTTTAGAGATGAACAAATATATGCCCCTACTCCCCCTCCCCTTGAATCTTTTCTACACTTAACCTCCAAGGTATATCCTGGTAAACCCAGTAGTGACGTGTTAGACACATTCCAAACTTCTGATTAGGAAATTACGTCCAATTTTGAATCTAAGTTATCATAAAGAAGGGATAATTCATCATAATTTTTCTGCAGTGACCGAATGTTCACATGAGACAAACTTAATGAATTCGAAAATAGTTTTCCTAAACCTTTATCAAATGTATCTGGACATAAATTGTAGGAAGAAACTTCAAAGTTAGAGCCTTCGTTTTCCTTTTATTGGTTATTTAGGACATATTATTCAGAAACATCTTAATCAGGATTAATCAATGAGATGAAGCTGGAACTCTCGGTAGTTGACATCATCCAGGCCTACATTGAAGAGGTCATCCGGGGTGCGAAGCACCACATGGTTATTGTCAGTCATCTTGCACACAATTGATCCATGTTTGGATGAAACACCTTTCACCAGTGGGGCCTTTTTTGCTGCCATCAAGAGGGCGTAGCGCATGGATGTTAAATCCTCATTAATAAAAACACCTTTGTGGTCAAGGTTTCCCTTCAATTTGAAGCGGGCATCATAGAGGGCATCCCGCTTCCTTTTATTGGCAAAACGGACAAACACCTGTCGAGCTTTGCCTCCTGGTGCTGGGCGTTTCCCAAATCGATGGCAAGATGAGATGTCAGCTGGACTCATGCTGACTCCCACTGCCTCCGCCACCTTGCATACTTTGTTGGCGACCACCTCACCCGACTCCTCCTCTTCACCCGTTGGTTCTGGGAGACCACTAAATCACAGGTTGTTCATGCGCAGCTTCTGGTCCATTTCGTCCAATTTGAATCGAGTGCTGAGGACATGTGGATTAATTTTGTCCTTTACTGACTGCACACAAGCATCTCTTACTGCCTGTACTATTGCCGGAATCGCTGCCTTGAGTGCCTCCTGGACAGCAGCAGTAACAATCTGGGCAATATCACCCTTTTCATTTGCCTTCAGAGTACTTAGATCTCCCTGGAGACCCTCCATGTCCACATATATGTTGCTGATGGGCATTTCATCTGTCATACCCCTAGCAACTCTAACTGCATTGTCTACACCCTTATGTGGTGTGAATGGATATTGTTGTGTAGGTTTGACTTGACCTTGACTGGCAGTGGTGTTAGGCAGGAATTTTCCTGGCAAGGATGATTTTCCCTTTCTCCCCATATGTCGATTATGAAAGTGAAAATATTAGAATAGTAGATCCTGTACAATTACTTACTCACCAGCGCAGCTCAATGTTCATTTGCACAGCACAGATCCGTATATGTGGGGCTGTATTGTAAAGTCACATGGGAAGCACAATGGAACGGTGAACAAACTTACTCTGTTGTGTGGCAGTTTATCGGCAATGATTTACAAGATCACCATCAAATCTGCCTGTAACCATTAGTTGTTCCATGTTACAGGTAAAATTTCCACTGAAGGCTATATCCTATCATTTACAATTACAAGAGTTGATGAACTCCATGAACTCCATGTGCATGACAGCTGCCTGATCTTATACTATGCTATGGTGGTTTTTATTTGATCAAAAGCATCTTGCTGATTATCCCCCCAAACAAAGGATACATCCTTGCGAAGCAAACATCTTAAAGGTTCTACCACAGTATCATAATTAGGTACAAACTTAGCATAGTAGTTAATCATACCCAACACTGATCTGAGTATCCCTATGTCTGTGGGTGATGGTGCTTCTAGAATTGCCTTAACATGACTATCATCTGGTGACAACCCATTACAACTGATACAATGTCCAAGGTAACTGAGTTCTGACAAATGAAACTGACACTTCTTAGGGTTCAAGCGTAAGCCTGCTGCTTGCAGCTTTGCTAGTACCTCATGTAGGTGCTTGTCATGTTCACCTTTGTCCTTTCCATACACGATGACATCATCTTGGTAACACTGTACCCCTGGCAGTCCAGCTAAGATAATGCTCATCTTCTGAAATGTAGATGGCGCTGATAAGCCGAAACATACGCGTTTGAAGCGATACAACTCATCATGAGTGATGAATGCTGTGAGATCGCGACTCTCCTCGTCCAATTCGAGCTGATGATACGCTGACGCTAAATCCATCTTGGAGAACACAGTGTATCTCTCCAACACAGAAAATAACTCTGGATGACATTTAGTATACGACAAGTTGGTCCAGGGTTATAATAAAACGAAAAGGAAAATCAACAACAACTTTAGATCCACTTGGGCAAAATAAACTTTACACAAACTTTACACAGAATACAAAAAAAAAAAAAACTTTGTTGTGATGAATGACTCTACAAACCTCCACTACCACACCCTATAGCTCATATACCCATCAACACCTGCAAAGCATTCCTAATCCTTTGCATAATCACCTTTTACTCTTAGACAGCAACCATCACTAAACATAAGTATGCATACATTAACAAGACAGCAACATTTGCCTTCTATACAACCGTAACGCAACGTAACTATTTTTAACGAGAGTGGTAAACGAAATTTTAAGCACTAGAACCACTTCAGAATCACTTAAATGCCGAGCAAATATTAGTCCCATCACTGAAATGTTTCAAAGCAACATTTGCAAAAATGTTTTTTTGCTATCTGGAGACATTGCCGCGTAAAGGATTACTATATATATATATATATATATATATATATTCATGTACAGGAATAACGGATCTTTCTCTCTCTGCCTTTCTCTGTCTGTCTGTCTCTCTCCCTCCTCGCTTCCATCCGCATTCTCCTCCTCTCCCTTTTCCACCTCTCTACCATTTTCCATGTGTATTCTGTAGCGTACATGTACACTTTTCTAGGACATCCATTTTAGCTGGCTCATGTTTCCTGTAATTCCCGCGTACTCCATTGTTCTCCCCCTTCTTCCTCTCTTTCTTTCTCCTCCTCTCTCCCTCTATCTTTACCAGCTTTCTTTGCTCTCCCTTAATCTATACCAATTTAACAATCTCCTATGGATTACCTCATTTTGCTTTAAAAGGGTTAATCAGTATTTGGACAATTTGTATGTTCAAAATCAATTAGCCTTTACAACTTTGTATTCATAATATTAATTGTTCATGTTATTTATCTTTGTTTTTTCCTTATCTTTGTTTCTTATGCTATTTCTGAGTTCAATATTTACTTATTAAGTTCATAAATATTGTATATAAGTTGTTTTTATTGTGCAGGGCGCTCAGGGATAGCAGCTTGTTATTAAACTGAAGAGGTAACCCTGCTTTGGATAAAATAGTGCAGATAATATAAATAAATATAAATACATATTTTGTTTGAATACATGTAAATGTGATCTGCAAATGCCTAAATTTCATTTAGACAGGCAACCTGTCTCTTTATTGCATGATATGACGGAGCGGTGGGTTGGTAGTTGGCTCCAAACATACTGGTCATTCATGGTTCTTGTATAAATTATGTTAATTTCAATTTTATTTTCAATCTTTAGAAAATGTAGGGTTATCGGAAGCATAATATTTGATATAATCTTGTTATTAAAATGTGCATGCAGCACTTATATCCAATATAATGTAACAATAAAAAAGGATCCCCCAATATTTTTACACACACGCTATACAGATGATATACATTTAAATAAATTTATCCTACACTATTTAATTATATACTTGCATACCTGTAGCAATCGATATACTTAGAAGGTAACTTACATGCAAGGCAATCACAACGAATGACTTCTTTGACTTGTAAAGATGAGTGGTGTGACTTCTTAGTCTACCATGTGTACCACAGCCAAGAAGTCTGCAGCATATAAATGAAGTGCAAATGACGTAAAAAAAGAGAAATGGAAAAAATATATTGGAACCATTTGTAGATGAGTCTGTACATGAATAGTCGAAGTGTACCGATCACCTAAATATTATTTGTGTACAGCTATTATGTATAAAATCAACCCATAAATAATTGATCTGGTATTCCTTTTGGTTAACGGTATGAAGTATGAATAAAGGAATGATAGCATAACAAGGGCGCACAGAACCGATTTCGGCCTTGGGTTACATGCGCGCCTTATTCTTCTACGACCACGTATGGGTGCGTCGACCACCCTATCACAAGGTGTCACTCAGATTATGCTTAATGAGATTGTATTTGAACAGTCAACAGAGGCGGCACTCCAGCCGGGGTGGGGGATGCTCCCTTTTTCGAGTACCCCAAATGAGCCCCTTTTATTTAGAAAAGGTGCCCTTTCTAGTTTACTTTTTGTACACATAAGTCCCCCTTTTTCCTTTTAGTAAATGACCCTTTTCCTTCTTTGAAGTGCCCCTTATCACCTCTGATAAGTATCCCTATTTTAATCAGATAGGTGACCCTTTTGCTTTGACAAAACGCCTATCTTCCTTTGTAATAAATGCCCCTTTTTCCTTCTTAAAAGTGCGATACGTGCCCCTGTTACTTTGGCACGTGTCCCTTTTCCTTTCTAACAGGTGCTCTTTCCATTCTAAGTAGTGCCCTTTTCATCGATTGACTAAAGATTTGTATAAGAAACTTACATTAGATTATTCATCGTCTTCACATGTTTGCAAGACTCGACGAGTTCAACCAAGTCTTCCTCGTCTGTGCCCTTCACTCTGGACAGACAAAGCCACTGTAGGTTCTGGGTTTGTTCTCTGATCAAAATACACAATCCTCTCATCGTCTCCCTTGATACTCTCTTCTTCTCTGATGGGAGTGATGGCGGTGCTGTAATGGTGATGTGTGTGAGCTGCTGTCCTCTGGTCCGACGAAGACCAGCCGTGATCTGAGGTATGTCTCTCTCCGCATCATCGATATCGATATCGATCACTCTCAAGCCAGGAAGCGATGAGAGCAGACCTTCGTAGCTATGTGACGTCACTCTCTCAGCTGACAGCGTTTTGACGGATGGAAGCTCAGGAGGAGATGAAGGAAAACTGAGAGAGGAGTCTGTGATGGTGAACTGGTTCGTTGAGGTGAAGGATCTGAGACAGGACCACAATTTGACGGTCATCTCAGTAGATAGCTGGCACTGCTCTATTTCAAGCGTAGTATTCTGCAATGAAATGCAAACAGGCGAACTTGTCACTTTTATATACATCGATTTAAATAATAAGAATAAACGTTTGGAGATATATAAAATTCCACGTCAATGAAGCTTAAAATACAAGTCTTAAATGCAACACTTAAATTCATATTCCGAGAATTGATTGAAATATAAAATTTAAAAAATGCAACTATATATGTTGCAATTTCCGTTAATAGTTCAATTCAGAGGATATCCCTTTGTTAAATATTTCAAAGCGAAATGCATGCACCCGTATAACAACAGTCTACTCACCTGGACGGCGTTATTTTTGTTTAGAGAACCACATCCACTTCTAAATAGAATATATAAAAAGGAATGAGGGAAAAGTGTGATTCAAGCAAGTCTTGGGAAACGATATTACACTATGATAAAAAACAAGTGAATTATTCATCCCGGCCCTCTTTACAAAGGACAAAGAAAAGAACGATACAAGCAATAACAATACTGTTAATAATCATCATAATAATGGTAACGATAATAACAAATATAATCATGATAATGATATTAAGTATAATAACAACATCTATATAATAACATTTTAATACATTATTTTGTGTTCATGTCGTCATAAAAAGCGATTTGTACATGAATAAGGATCTAGTTCTAGATCTACTTACTCAAAATTCAAGAATGTTAGTTGTTTAGTCTTGACAAACAGGTCAACCAAAGCTACTTCGTCTCTGCCCTTCACTCCGGACACATGCAGCCGCTGTTGGTCTTTGGGTTGTTCTTCAAGTATTGGAGCAGTAGGCCCTCCAATAATTGTCGTTCCTGAATTAACCTTTCTGTCTGTGGTGAGTGCTAGCCAAGCATGTAGTCTGATTTGAACAAAAGAATGTTCACCCATAGCCATAGTTTGACTTATAGGTCTGGAGGTGGTGGTGACCTGAGATATGTCTTCTGTATTTGCATCTCCGATAGTGATATCGACCTTTTCCAAGCAAGGAAGCGATGAGAGCAGACTATCATAGTTTTGTGACGTCACACTATCGGCTGAAAGCTTTGTGACGGATGGAAGCTGAGGAGGGGATGGAGGGAAACTGAGAGAGGAGTCCGTGATGGTGAGTTGGTTCAGTGGGGTGTAGGATCGGAAGCACGACCACAACTTTTTGGTCATCTCAGTAGATAGCTGGCATTGCTCTATCACAAGCCTAGCATTCTGCAATGAAATGCAAACAGACGAACTTTTCACTTTTATATACATCGATTTAGATATTAAGACTAAACGTGTGGAGATATATAGAATTTCAAGTCAGTGAAGCTGAAAATACAAGGCTTAAATGCACCACTTAAGTTTATATTCCTAGAATTTCATAAACAATAATGCAACTATATATGTTGCAATTTCCTTTAATAGTTCAATTCAGAAGATATCAATTTGTTGAATATTTCAAAGCGAAATGCATGCACCCATATAACAAAAGTCTACTCACCTGGACACCGTTCTTTTTGTTTAGAGAACTACCTCCACTCCTATATAGAATATTTGAAAACCAAATATAATCATGACAATGATAACAATAATTATAAGAACATCCATATTATTACATTTTAACATCGTTTTGTTTTCACGTCGTCTTAAAAGGCGACTTGAACACAAATATATGTGCATGAATTAAGGTCTAGATCTAGATCTTCTCACCCCGAGTTTAAGTACGTTAGTTGTTTAGTCTTGACAAACAGGTCAACCAAGGCTTCTTCGTCTCTGCCCTTCACTCCAAACACATGCAGCCGCTGTTGGATTTTGGTTTGGTCTTCAAATAAAAGACTAAGCCCTCCTATTGTCTCTCCTGATTCAATCTTCCTGGATGTGGTGAGTGCTGGCCAAGCATGTAGTCTAATATGAACAAAGAACTGGTCATCCCTAGCCCTAGTCTGACTTATAGGTCTGGAGGCGGCGGTGATCTGAAAATTGTCGCTCGTCTCTGCAACAACGATAGAGACATCGATATCTCTCACTCCAGGTATAGATGAGAGCACATCTTCATAGCTTTGTGACGTCACTTTCTCGGCCGATAGCTTTGTGACGGATCGAAGCTCAGGAGGAGATGAAAGGAACATGAAAGAGGAGTCTGAGATGGCGAGAGTATGTAGTATCGAAAATGCTTTGAGGCAGGGCCATAGTCCACTCGTCACTTCGGTAGTTAGAGTAGACCCCTCGAACTTTACTGAACGTACCTGTAGTGTAATGATAGAGGGAGAGATGAGAAAGAGAGAGAGAGAGAGAAAGAGAGGTAGGGGGAAACCGAGAGAGAGAGAGAGAGAGAGACAGGGAGAGTTAGAGAGAGGGAAAGAGAGATTTTACGAATAAAGTAGCATTAATTAGTTGCCGAAGATAACTTGTTTGTTTGTGTGTGGGGACATTTAAATCAATCGAGACTGCGGCCTGATCTTACCTGAGAATATTCAGTAAAACAGAGCAATCCTCTACTTTTTATACATTCCTCAGTAATTTAAAATAAATTTATTTTCTTCCATGCTATTAATTTTTAAATGAATAATGAATTAGAACAAAACAATATAAATAATTTGCTTCTTTGACTTGTAGTTATAGCATTTTAGACACCCTATCTGAAATTATTACTGTTAACACAATTTCTTAAATGAAAATTCGCATACCTCCCGTTTTAGTTGCCTTGGAAGATTTTCCATCCCAACGACGGTGTAAACAGTCGGTGCCTTTAGAACAATACTATGTGCATTCACACATCTTTGAACCAACGAAGACACATTTCCTTCAGTACCCTTGGTCTCTGACGAGCAGTCAAGGATAATGCGATATCGCTCGCTGTCATTCAAACGACTGTTTTCAAGGAGCGCCTCCATTATTCGTATACAGAGGCTGTTATCCGAGCCAGCCGCGAATCGGATGAGATGCTCGTAGTCACCGATGTTTGCCTTGATTTTGTGCAGCAATCTGTCCAACTTAGAAATCTTCAAACGCAACAGAAAGTGGTATGTTTGATCAGCGAGGAATTTCCCGGCAGAGTGTTCTTGTGCGAGTTTGTGATAAAACTCAATTGTAGTGGAAGTTGTTTCGTAGGACTGAGGAAGACATGTGATGTAAACAGTCGTCTTGGATACTATCCCAAGCTCACATGCCCTATCAAGGATTGCGGGAACTTTACGGAAATCATAAGGCGTGAAGACTAGTTTTTTAGCATCGTCGAGCAGACCAGTAAGGGCAACTTCGCCTATTTGAGAAATTATTTTCCTTAACGTTTTAGGTGTGATTTTACCTCTAGCCTTTGATCGGCGGTTTGCATGGTGCATTAAAAAAACATTCACGCTGTCCAATAATTCTGTTTGAGTTGTAATATCACGGTCCAGTAGGCCCTCGCTCCATAAATGACAGATTATGAGACAAAATAAAGGTGTTTTAACAAGTTCATTAATAAGTGGTTGGTCATCAAGGTAAACCTTCAGCCCACGCCCACTATCAGGACTCGAAGTCGAGGCAAAGAATTTGCCGATGTATTCTCGTGAGCTCTTTCGCGAGAATCCTTCAATCCACATCTTTGTGTACACCCTTGGAAGTTCCTCTTGATCGAAGAAGTTCTCTAGGTGAGGGCGTGTTGTTACAAGGACTCGACACTGTGGAAACTCCTCCCAGCGGATGACACTGACAATATTGCTCCTTGAGCTTCGTTTTGAAGAAGGAATACCGGCATACTCATCTAGCCCGTCTAGTATGATGTGACAGATTCCCTGATTCTTTCTGATGAAACTCTCCAAACCCTCGGGTGTGAGATCATCAACATCACTCAAAAGCTGGGATTTGATGGCCTCTCCGATCGATGTAAGCTGACTTGTGTTTCGGAATTTCACAACAAACAGGAGTGGCAGGTGTTCTAATGCCGACCCCCTCTTCCTCTGAACCCAGTCGTAAGCCATCTTAGCAACAGCCGTGGTCTTCCCTCGTCCAGCTGGGGCCGAAATGAGTATTCGAGCTGGAAGTCTTCCGTTTACTTTCGTTGAAAATATTTCAGCAACAGAACCCTTGAGTATTTCCTTCTTTTTTGTATCTTTTCCATGAGCGTCCTTCTTTACCATTGTGACAATCGTGTGCATGTCTTCAAACTCAGCATAATCAGTGTGATCCCACGGCTTCATTTGAATTTTGCACAATTGATTTAGGTACCTATTCTCCAATTTTTCGCGACATTGCTGAACAGTCAACGATGCTGAGATCTTCTCACAGTAGATATCTGGAATCATACAAACATATAAGACAAAATATCGTATTGCGCATTCCCACGGTCTCAACCCCTCCCCACTCCGACCAAATATGGTTCGGTAAGTGATTTGTTCTTGTTCAAATACATCAAGTTTTATTGTTCCGACGTTTTCCCCTTTTCCCTATGAAGAAAAAGCTTGGAAACATTTAAAAGAAAATCCAACCTTGAAATAAAATTGCTCTGACAGAAAGCAGATACAAGTACAGAAGCAGACTGGAGAAAGTGTGAACGAAATCGGACAAACAAGAGTGTTTTGAGTTTTTAAAAGATGCTATCACTATGCGTATATGAAGTAAGGGAACTACTAACTACCTATTCGGTAATGTTGCTGTGATATACTGGCGGATAACTCTCACATCAATTGTTACAACACACACAATTATTAAAATTTCAATTTGTCAAAGTGTGTTATTCAGGATGATCTTTCCTATTTAAAGGACATATAGTATCATGCTATATATGCCAATATATTTTGAGTAGTACCCCCAATTGGAGGAGGTGCATATGGGAATAACAATAATTTTTGTTGGTACACGATAAATGGTAGAGTTGTCTATGACCAAATTGCAAATTTTAGCTTCGCAAAGACAAAGAAATGATATCATTCAAACAATCATAACGTTCATATTATTGGTCCGATTTATCTAAAATATTCGCTATTTTTCGCTTTCACACAAATGAAGGTTAGATTGCCCTCAGTTCGGAAAAGTTTCTTTCCAATCGATATGGAAAATTGAGAAAGTTTAATATTATTCAGTCTGATTTTCCTAACTTATTAATTTTAACAAATGAAGTCCTCCTCCTCCTCAACATCACTACGTACACTAAAGTCGTTGCTTTTCTTCAATAAAAGCTGAGTGCCCTCCTACTCAATTGTTCACGTTTTGGGATTCAAGCACTTTTAATTATTATTTTTACGTGTTACTTATAGAAAGATAAACTGATGAGGCAAAATTATTAAACTTTTACCTAAAAATATCAAAGTTGGACAGACACGGCTTTTCCAAGGGTTAAATTATGAACAGATTAACACATCGAAATGCCTCAATAGATCATCTACCCGCCCCAACCTGCGCCAAAAACTCTTTTTTGAATGGAGAGGGACAGAGAGACAGACGATGCCACCCTTTACCATACTCACGGACAAGTCGTTTGAACTTACGCAAGCTTAAATCACAACTGTATGCTAGTAAGTGAAACTAAACATTGCGATTTTGTCATTTGAATTGGACATTAAAATGTCATTAATATTCATTTCCCTTCTAAATAGCCTAGTGACTATGCTTAAGATATCCTCTGGATGGCATGTTCTTGAAAAATCGCCCCCCCCCATTCTTTTCACGGAGAAGAATCACTGTGTTAATGCAATCATACCTGAGCTAGTTTGCAATGGATTCGCCTCTTGTTTATGTTGGTCCTGATGCTTTGGGAGATATTCACCTACAGGAAATGTATACATAGTCATTGATGATGTTATTTATGCATCCATGGCTCGAGAAAATCAATCATTAAATCATAGTTTATATTTAGATACAAACAATATTTAGATTTCAGAAATGAAGCAATACACCTAAATACATCTTAACTGCTAGACTGGTCAAATTTACTTTGAATATCATAACAATCATACAATATAGATATTGTTCTTTTAGTTGCATTAAGTTATTCCATACCTTTGGACAATTTTTGTTCAAATTCATCAAGCTCCACATCATGAAGCTTCCTCACCAGGATCGATCGTGATTCATTTTTGTCTGCTTGTTCATTAGTCCACTTGTTCAGGATTTCCTCCATAGCCCCATTGTAATCATTTTGATGTTTTTTTAGAATTGATTGATTCAGATTATAGGAGTACCCCAGAGCTACACACAGTTCCGAGTATTTAGTATGATGTATGTCTCTGGAAAGATGTATCGTCTCGACTTCCTGTAAACATGGTAAAGTCTCCATTGTTCTGTAAAAGGCATAACATACATGCATTATAGGGATCAATCTGGTGTGTAAATGAAACATATGAGTTAGTAGGCCATCAAACAAGTATTAAACAGATAGTTATGAAATAATCCTAATCTTTACAAGAAATTGAAATATGTTTTAGGGTTGAGATAAACTACTTAAATAGGTTACATAAATTATTTGTCCGAAGGTATTCATTAACATTATAAGGGTCTTAACTGTTGTAATTGTTTGTTTATATAAATTAATTTTAGATGACCAGTCCATGAATAATACGAATCAAACACTTACTTCACCTGCGCACACCCACTTGCACACACTTGCAATTGTTTTCACTTTCTTTCCACTTTTTATTTAGATACTTTCTGAAAACAATCTGTATACGTGACACTCTATTCTCCTATATACTCCTATAACAGCGTCATGTACCCCCCTTTCCCGGCTGCTATCGACTCAAGCAGTCATGCTTATGATAGTTGGCCTCTGCATTTATCTTGATTCTTTGATTATACATGTTATATATGCATTTGTGTGTGTGTGTGTGTGTGTATTTCAGTTGTCACTTTTTATGTAAATCAATTATATTATATACTATTATTGTTATTTGAAAGTTTTGTATTTGATTTATCAATAAATGCAGAAACATCAGCCCCCCCCCCGAAAAATTGATATACTTATAAGAATAGATGTTTCGGTTGACTTGACTAGAAATGGTCCATCATCATTCTTATGAAGAAAATAAAAGACATAAAACGCCAAATTTGTTCATGGTGTAAAGAGTTCCAGGGAAAATAACTGTAGTTAAAACTTTGTGGGTACCAACATTGAATTATTTATTACTGAATTATGTATTGTGTCACTTCCAGAACTCGCAAATTAAGAAAGACATAGATCCTTCTATTTATTTTTTTGTATGTGATAGTAAATCTGACAAAATCAGTAAAGAATAAATATGTCAACTTTACAATAAAGGCGGTGTTTAAATGATTTTTCTTTTTTTTTCTTCATGCATAATCCCTCCAGATATAACGGATAAGAAGATTTAACTGATTCCCAGGTGCAAAATTACATTTGTCACATGTTTCATTTACTCTTTTGCCAGACTCATTCTTGTCACTTGTATGAGGGTTTGGTTTACCTAAAAGATTTGGAAAACTTGACGCCCAGTTTGAAAAGAGGTTCTTTTTGCTCGGTCCCTTTTGGTTGCACTTCTTATAATCCCCGAATCAAAGCGAATTATAAAGTAGTATATTTTAGGTCTTGGGCTGGGGCGGCAAAGTGTCTCTCAGAGTGCGGGTCCAACAACAAAAAGGACACTTCTGAAAAAAGGGGCACTTACAAAGGATAAAATGAAAATTTAAAAAAAAAAAAAATACAATATTTAGACATTGGTATATACCCCTACATTGTAATGAATACATGATCAAGGATGATCTCGCTCGAATGGATTAACATGAAAGAGATATGTATTAGTGACGGGTTTCAATGTTGCGCTGCAGGGGTGACGGGTCATTTTTAGAGATGGGGGTGCATCTACAAAAAGGGCAGTTTCTGCAAAAAGAAGGGGGCACCTACAAAAGGGTAACCTCAAAGCGAACATAAAACAATTTAAAATGATTGGTATAATTATACCCCTGCATTGTACCACAGATGATCTTGAACATTTTATCTTTACTGCTTCTGCACCATACTTTGCAAATGTGTGTGATTGTCTGAAGATTCATTTGCGAGTGAGCGTAGCAATCGAGCACGAAATCTTAGGTGAAATCTTTCGATGAAATGAATGATCCTGATGGGGCTTTAAGCACAGGCCTATAATAAACACAAATCATAAGACCGTTAATATTTTGTTACTGAATGAGATAGGCCTATTAAAAATGCAAGCGAGAGTAGCAAACAAGTTTAGGGGAAATTCGAGAACAAAAATGCTCTCAGTTGCTTGAAATTGGTGGCATATGTTGAAGAGGCTACGATAAATATCTTGTTTCGGGGGAGATAAGGGGTGATAAAAAACATCTTGTCATAGCACGCATGGTAATTATGTCTCTTTTTTGAATCAATGACATTGGTAATATAGATGCCGATGCCTTAAGTTTGGAACTCCGTCATATTGGTTAGATCCTTATATTATTGAACGAAGGGCAATTGAGTACCCTAGCGCGTTGCACAGTATTGAGTAACAAGTATGCGGTATGTCTCCGGAAAGATGTATCATCTCGACTTCCTGTAAACAAGGTAAAGTCTCCATTATTCTGTGAAAGGCATAACAAAAATGAATTGCGAGGATAACCCTGGTGATTAAATGAAACCAAGGAGTTGCTAGGCGACCAGACAATTATTAAACAGATAATTATGATTAATCATAATCATTACAAGGAATGGGTATAATTCAAAGAGTTGAGATAAAGTACTCAAATAGTCTTCCAAATTTGCATGCATTCTAATAAACTACTAAACGTCTCAGATCGATGAACTGCCGCACTTAAAACCCAAGTCCACTCCAAAAAATAACTTACTTTCAATAGAACCAGAAAAATCAGACAAACCAATCAAAAAAAGTTTGAGCAAAATCGAATAACTAATAAAAAAGTTATGAATTTTGAATGACATGAAAAACTTTGAAAATCACTACACAAATTGGCAACTCACTCATGAGTCTGTGACGTATGGTCCTCACTATCCACTAATTATTTTCTTTATATTGATAATATAAATTTCCTATTTTCACCCTAAGAATCTTATTTCTTCACACCAGCATCCAAGTTAGATTGTAAGTAATATGTTTTTGTGTGGATGCACAAATAAAGAGTAATTTTTGTCCAGTTAAATCATGAAAAATTGAATTTTGATAAACTATTTATATAAAAATCAATAATTATGAAATACAATATTCAGAAAATAGTATCAATTCTTCAAATTCATAAAAGTTTTTGGGAAATGTCATGCATGCAATATGATACAAATCATATAACCTGGGCAAAGGCATGGGGAAATCAAGTTTTGGGGATAAAAGGGAAATTAATGGGATTAAACTATATAAAGCAATTGATAAGTTGTGAGGACATGACGTCACAAACTGATAACCATCTTGGCAATTTGTGTTGTGATTCTCATTGTTCCATAGTTTTACATACTTTTTCAAAAATTCATAACTTTCTTTTTAGTTATGCGATTTTGCTCAAACTTTTTTTGATTGGTTTGTCTGAATTTTTTGCTTTTATTGAAAGAAAGTTATTTTTGGAGTGGACTTGCCCTTTAACGTTTCCTTTGTTCCTCTCATGCAATCGGTCCGATACGTAATACATTTGTATCAAGTTCTTTCTTCTTTTTCGGGTCATGTCAGATATCCACACTCTTCCTCTATACAAGTCAAAGAAAATGATGAATACTGTTTCATTTATATATTGCGTATATCGTGTTTATTATGTATGTATTTATCATGTTATAATATCTATCTATGTCATGATATCTACATTTGCTACTTATATCATGTTATATAAAGTTGTATTAAAAATCTGAGCCCAACAAACTTCCAAAGGACAATAAATATGAAATTGAAATTGAAATACAAATTGAGCTGCCTTTATTTATTCTTTACAATTTTTTCTAACTCGTTATCTCTTTATACAGGTCAAATGCAATCCAAAGTTTACTATTTTATTGAGAGCAGGGTTTTTAATTTATGTTAACTTTACAAATGTTTTGTTATAACGTTCTGTTAAAATAGCCGAAAACTTGTCCAAAGCTAGCACTGTATCCGAATAATAAAAAAATTGTGTTCCAATTGATGCGTGCCAACTCTTCCGTGAAGGCATTAATAGACACATTATTGATAATATGTGTAAATTGAACAGGAATATTACGAATAGGAAATCGCATTTGTGGTATTCGAAATACTGGAATATACTATTTTATAGTCAGCCTGCCATTCGAGAAAATGTGAATATTTTCATACAGTTTGTAAGTTATATTTCGTTTTTTAGGGTAGTTTTATGTTAAATAAAATATTCTACTTTTGCACAAGGTTTGACCTCGGTTGGTAAGAACTGATCACATACTAAGAGATTGTACATGCCAAGTTGTGACACGTACTAAATGTCAGAGTTAGGGTTCGTAACATCAGTTGTTAAAGGTCAAATAATTATTAACCAACGACAATACATGAAGGCGGGGTATATTGGAGGTGCAGTCGCATTCATCTATTTTGTTTTCTTAATAACAAGTACGAAAAGAAAGCTATCGTTCCAGAGCATGGGCTTTGTAGTTTCTTCCTACATAAAACACATATGCCCAATACTACACACCAACATACCTTCTTCTTATATTTTGACTTTGGCTTAAAAGGATTTGGGGGAACATAAATGCCCCCCTCCAGCATTTATTACATCACGACTGCTTTCTAGAATGTTCCTAAACGTTATGATCGTACAACTTTGCCTAATTGTCTTTACCTTTACCATAGATTCTGGAGGAATGCTTTGTTTTCAGCAGTCAGGCTTCCATTTCAAGTGAGTGTATTCTCCCTTCTCATAGTTGGGTGTCTTGGCAAGTATTTTGGCTCAGGTCTGTGTCGGTTATTCTACTCATATGGGGAACAGAACCGCTTTCTTGCCCATACCCGATCCAGTCTTGATTTAAAGGTATTCACCAAGTGAGCAGTGACTACCTCTTCAGGAGGTGTGTTCTAGTCATTGATGACTCATTGGCTGAATGCATCTTGCCCAATCTTCGTTGAGCATCTGCGTTTTCACAGCTTCAGAATTTGGCCTCTTGTGTTGCCAGTCGAGTGTTCGAAGAAGGTATCGATCGGGATGCGTTCAAGTCCATGGATGATTGTGAACGCCTGAATCATGTCGCCTTGCCGTTTGCAGTATTCGAGGGAGGGGAGGTTGAGCGCCCAAAGTCCCTATGTGTAAGGACGGTTGCGGATGTCATAAATCCTTTCGGTTGCTCTCTTCGGCACTTTTTATATTGTTTTGGAGCCTGTCTTGAAGCGAGGGTACCATATGGAATCTCCGTAATCTATGAGAGGTCTGACGAGGCATTTGTTTGCCCTTGATTGTGTACGTGTCTCGGTACTCACAGCTGCGACTGATGCAGGAGAGTACACCGTTAGCTTTCTTGGCATATGTTATGAAACTTTAGCTCGTCATCAATGAAGATGCCAATATCTTTCTCCTATGATGTAGGTTCAATGACATAATCTCTAAGAGCATAGGTGTGTTTTATATTACCAGGGCCTATGTGCAGTACCTTGCACTTGTGTGTGTTGAGGTACAATTGCCATGTATTACTCCAAGACACTAGTGCATCAAGGTCAGATTGGATTAAGCAGAAATCATCTTTGCCATACAGTTTAGTGTCATACATCTTGACAGTTCCTTGAAAGCCATCTGGAAGGTCATTGATGCACAAAACAAACACTTTCGGACCTAGGACACTACCATGTAGTACTCCACTTGTTACTTTTGTCCAGTCAGATAACCTATCATTGACTCTCACTCTCTGGCATTTTTATCGGAGGAAGTATGTTATATAATCAAATCAATGAAAACTGGAAAATTCCCAAATCCTTGGAAAACGGCTAAGATTATGCTATACATAATAATTGCGATAAATCCTCCCTGGTAATTTCAGGCCAATTTCGATATTGCCCTGTGTGTCAAAGATTTTAGAACGAGTTGTACAACACCAGTTACTAGAGTACTTGCATTAAAATGATATTTTATGTACAGAACAGTCTGGATTCAGACCTAAGCATTCGATAACATCTACCCTAATAAAGGTCACAGATGATTGACCTGCAAAAAGCATTCGACACTGTCGCCCATCAAATTCTTATGAAGAAAATGCATGACAACGTTATCAAAAATATGGCTAGTGACTGGTTCTATAGCTATCTAAGTAGAAGAACATGTAAAACCCTTGTATTAAAATCATTCTCTTTTATCTTCCAAATTCATATCGTGCGGGGTCCCGCAAGGGTCGCTTTTAGGGCCCCTCTTATTTATTATATATGTTAACGATCTTGCCAAGTATATTAAATCAGGCAGTCTAAAGTTATATGCAGACGACACAGTGATATATTACTCTGATACCTCAGTACGCAAAATTGAGTCAACTCTGAACAGTGACCTAATTCTTTTACACCAGTGGATGAAGGGAATTAGACTAAGTGTAAATTATGAAAAAAAACTGTTTGTATGTTGATTGGTAGTCGATACATGCTGTCAAAAGAAAAGAACTTAAATGTCACCCTCTGTAAGACCAAAATTCAACAAGTGGAAACTTTCAAGTACTCAGGTGTCATTTGTGATGAGCAAATCAAATGGAACATTTGCACTGAAAAGATGGTAAAAAAGGGACAAATGGTAAGCTTTCTTGGTAGATTAAAACAAGTAAATAATGCATTTGTTTTTCCCCACTTCGACTACTGAGATGTTGTATATGGTTCGGCCTGTAAAGACTCGGGTTTTGTATGCTCTGTTTCGGAGGGAGGACTTTCGCAGTCCTTTCATACAACTACCATTTTGTAGAGTTTAAGCATTCATAACTGTTTGTTGTACATGCCTTATATCCTTTAATTTAGTAACTAATTAAAATTCATGTTTGATATTTGGTATATGCTTTCTGGAGTGGAAGACCAGCAGTTTCGTGCCTGGCACAGCTGAATATGGGTTATCCAGCCGTTTCATTCATACTTATGTATATACTTGTATTGTATGTTTGTTTTTAATCAAACGGAAAATAAATACTACTACTACTATGCCTTTATTTGGCCACATATGCGATATGCCTCAAGTTTTGATAGAAGGCGAAGGCGAGGAACACTATCGAAAGCTTTCTTGAAGTCCAAGTATACCACATCAACAGGGGTTCCTTCATCCAGCATCTCATTCCATGTCTCCATGACAGTCAGAAGCTGTGTCACACAAGAGCGTCCTGGAACAAAGCCATGCTGTTCATCACACAGCAGGTCATTTTCCATCAGGTGGGCAACTATCTTATCTCGAATGAGTGAATCGAGAATTGTGCATGGGACTGAAGCCAAGCTGATTGGTATGTAGTTCTTTACATCCAATTTACTGCTTTTTGTTGACAGGTACTGCATGACAGATCTTCCATGCACTTGGAAGTTTTCCTTCATTTAGGGATGCATTATAGATGATGGAGAGGGGCCCTGTAACTGAGGCTGCTGTTTCTTCCAGAACACAACGGTGAATGCCATCATGTCCAGCACTTTTCTACTTTGACAGGTGGACAAGCTTATTATAAACATCATCTTCAGAGATTGGGAATGATGTTAATGACTTTCGTGTGTGTCTTTGTATGAGTTTTGGAATGAGACCTTTATCCTCATCAGTGAATGTAGTGGCAAAGAAGTTGTTCAATGTATCCGCTTTTCCTTTATAAGAGTATAATGGATCTCCGTCTTGAGTTCTGATTTCACTTAGAATGCAGGGGGTTTTAAGTTTGCTGTTTGCATACCTCCAGAATGCCTAAGGATTATATTTCACTTTCATTGCCAAATCTTTCTCAAAACTCTTACATAACTGCTTGGTCAGATTTCGTAGATGTTTGGCTAATCTCCTTGCTCTCATGATGTCCACAGGATGTTTGGTCCTCTGTGCCTGTTTCCAAGCTCGATGTTTCTGGCTTTGTTTCCTAATGCCCGCGTCACACTGTCCCGAAGTTGACTCCAGATGAACACACGAATATGGAATTTTGAATTTCGCACGAAGATGGCCCCGAACTTGGTCAGCAGCCGATTACAGCCGAAGCAATTACGATGCCTACAGAAGGTCACACGATAGCACCCGAACCACACACGAAGGCGACACGAAGATGTGAATTTGTATTAAGTAGTTTACCCGCAAGCCACACGAAGGCTACACGATGGATACACGAAGAAGTATTGAGAGTACGATGCGTTCGAACTAGGTCATGAAGGCGTCACGTGACCTCCCGATGGTATAAAACCTTGGGAAATCAATTGCTGATCGGAGATGATCGATGGGGAAGGCACCAACAAAAAGGGCACTTTCTGGAGAGAAAAAGGGCACCTACAAAGGGAAATCTCAAAGCGAAAATTACAATATGGAGATATTGGTATATACCCCTACATTGTGATTACACTATCTGGGATGCTTTCAATAATTGTTTCTCTATATACATCATACAAGATATTGCTGAAGCATCATATTTTGCAGTTGGATGTGCTGGTCTAAATATTCATTTGCGAGCGGGCGAAGCGAGGACAAAAATTAAGATTTGTGAGGTCGCAGTGCGAAAAATTACATCTTATTAAGAGGAAAAACCCCAATCCTGATCGGGTTATAAGCACATTCTCATAACGGAAGACTGAAAAGACTTTTGATAAGTAACATAATTATATCATCTATAAATGCGAGTGTGTGTAGCGAGCGAGCTTTGGGGAAAATTCAAGTGCTTTTAGTCGCTTTAAATTAGGGGCACGTTTAATGATGAGAGGAAAAGGGGACACGTATCGAAAGGGATAAGACACCTATTAGAAAAGAAAATGAGCACGTGTCAAAGTACAAAGGGTAATTTTTAGAGGTAAAAATGGGACACTTCTTATACCTGAAAAGAGGCACTCACCCTGGTGAGAGTATAATATTATCTCGCATATTTGATTTTTTTTTTCTTCATGGTCTATTTCCAAAGTTTTAAATAGTTACAACATAAATCATGATGATAAACAAATTTTATAGTTAATACATCATCAACGTTATAATAATACTTACATTGTAATACTATTATAAAATAATCATGAAGAAGAATTGCCACATAAGCTTAGCTTGAGGGCGTGATAATCCTTTATAAAACTGAATAATTCCAAAATACGAAAAAAGGTGTTGGGGTGGAAGTGAAAAAGATGTATGAGAAGATTACAAGATGATATTGTAAATAAAACGATAAAAAGTGATGGCTGTGCTGACGATATAAAGAGAATTGGGCAGAAGGTAGAAGTGATGGGTGAAAGTGCGGGATGTACATATTTAAAGGGATGGAGGAGGGGAGAGAGAGGGAAAGAAAGAGAAACAGAGAGAGAGAGACAGACAGACAGATACAGAGAGAGACAGAGAGAGAGAGAGAGACAGAGAGGGAGAAGATATGTGTAATGTTTCATATGCGTCCATAGTCATCATACAGGAGGTGGTTTTTTCGGCTGTCTTGATTGAATAGAGAGAAGTGTGTGACTTGAATGCATCTGGTAGCGAGTTCCATATTTCAGGACCGGTGTGTCTGCTATATATGTGTGCTAATAAGGTTTGGGCTTTATTTAAGTTATTATTAGTGTTACGGGTTGGGTATGAATGAATATGTTTATTAAGCATAAACATATCACTAAGGGGCCATGTAAACCGGTGTAGTGATACTTTAAACATAAGTAAGGCTGTTTGCAGAGTATTTATGTCAAAGACTTTAAGGGAACTGAGTTTTTGTAACAACGGGCCAGAGTTTGCTCTTTACTATGAGCCCGTGTACATACGTAATGCTTTCTTCTGCAAAAGAAGAATTTCATTTAGTTTTGTATTTCGCATAAGTTGCCCAAATCATATTACAATATGATATGTGCGGGAGGATTAATGCATTAGATAGCATAAATTAGTAATCATTTGGTAAAATATTCGACAGCTCGTGATATGGTGGTACTAATATTTGTATATGTTGTTTCCAAGTTAGGTTTTCGTCAATAGTAACTCCGAGAAACTTTGAATTTGATTCTCTTGATAAAGGGAGTCCATCAATAAACATATTGTTAGTTAAATCGGTGCCTGCATGTGTTTTTAATAAAATGTATGACTTTTGTGAAGCACGTGGTTTGCGATTCGAGTCCAACTGCGGCACTATTGTCCTTTGTCCTTTAATAAGACGTTAATCTACATTTGCCAATATCCGCCCGTATGTTGAATGGGTACATGTAGAAAGGGATTCTTTGGATGCTGTGAACACTGAAATAGGTAGCCAAGCATAATTAATATTGGAGCGCATTGAGCACCCAGCTTGGTGTATATGTGCCCTATAAATATATATATTATTGTTATATTATTAAACATTGTGACGTACATATTATATTTCGTCAGCAAAGAAAAAAGAATACTCATCCCTCATACTTGTTTATCACATAAAAGCTGTTACGGGGACCTTCGCGATTTATGAATGTTCGCGGTGTTCAAAATATAATATTTGCGTTCAATCATGCCAAACCTTCAATTATTAATCTATTTAACTTGTCTTTATTTTAAAATGAATAATCCAAGTTTAGCTAGTATTTTTATATTTTTAATAGGAGTTGCGGTTACGACTGCAATATTTCCAGAATATACATTGTTCTGACAGTTTGTGCTAGTCAGAGGGAACACTCGTATAGTACTGAAAAATAGGTTGAAATTTAATATACCAACAAGGTAGTGGTATGATTGTGTAAAAGGATGGCAACACCGGTATTAACGCGTTTTTACTGAACTCTGTTTTAAGACAAGAAATGTGAAGCGTATTACCCTTTACGGCATCATATAAAAAAGAATGAGCCCTTTCCCTTTTTATGTCGGTAAATTGTATTTTGCTGAGTAGTATATTACAGCAGCAAAACCAAAAACAGCAACAAGAAAAGGAGAGAGAGAGATTCACGATATTTTATTTAACCATACAAACAAAAACATACGAACAAGTATGGAAAGGACCAATAGCAAAGCAAATGCTAGTGAGGAATGAACTCAACTAAAAAAACAATGACGACTAACAAGGAGACGAGAAAATATTATAAGGATTGTTGATCCAAATTGGACGATATGCGTATGAATTAAACAAATAGTGTGATATTTTGTCCTTCTTACTAAAAAAAGGCTTTAAAATATAAAGATTCAATTAAAAAGTTAAAATAATAAATTTAATCGCGTACGTGATAGCGGTGTGTCAATAACTAAGTGTGTTTGTATTACAGGCTCAATTAGAGTTTTATGGCCGCAGCAAACACTTTTATGATACCATAATGATCAAAAGCAATGGGTAGCCATATTAGAACAATGCAAACTTAGCGAGATGGAATTTACCAATTTTCTTGCTCACGTTGTACGATTTATTAGAGATTTAAATTATTTGTTCGGAGAATCAACGTGTTTGATACTGGTATAAAATTATTAAGGTTATATCATTGCGAAACTATGGAAAACTTTCAATGCAAACGAACATATAAATAAAGGATATGGGAGGTTAACCCTGATAAGCTAGAACTGAATCGATACAAAATTAACAGATGAATTCAGGCAAAGTGTCTTATGAAATAAACAATCATATATTTAAAAATAATGAAAGGAATAATTGGTCACTCAAAACGCTACTACTACTGTTTGATTTGATTTGATTGATTGATTTATTTCTGTTTGATTTTCTTTTCTTTTACAGTTTTACAAATATATAACAAACAAATCATTGAAAATTTTATACATGACAAAAGAGTATATGTAAAAATAGTAAGGTTGGCTGTAACTAATCGAAAACATCAAACAGGAGGGTTGACAAAGTGAGCAAAGCTTGATAGCATAAATACCCTCAATGGATACATTAAATACAAATATGGAGAAAAATATTGGTAAAAGGGGAAAAAAGAGAGAAAAAAGGGGAAAAAAGAAGGAGGGGTGTACATCAAGATTCACAGATTTATTTGGTAGATGGATTTCAATTTGATATATATATGAGGATAAAAAAAAATAAGATGCACATTTGAATATTGGGTGGCCAACTTGGGATATATTATAGAATGAGAAGACTCGCGAGGTTTCTGGACAATAAGAATAAGAATGTGAGATCAGCGAGCTGGTATGTGAAGACTGTACTCCTACTACTACTACTACTACTACTACTACTACTACTACTACTACTACTAATGCTACTACTACTACTACCGGAGTAGTAGTGGTAATTCTAGAACAAATGCAGACAGAGAATGGACTCTTCTCTTCCTCCTTCACACTCAAAGAAAAAGATGGATGTGAGGGAATCTACATCAATGAGGACCTCACTCCGATGCGATATGCAGTCCTGAGGGCAGCAAAAAGGTCTTCGTCTGTGAAACGTGTTTCGACGAAGAACGGAAATATAGTATGCAAGACAAAAGATGATAAATACGTCACCGTTGCTTCACCAGATGATCTCTTTGAAGTTGGCTTCAACGATATCAACTACAAGGACTTCAAACTGCATTTCATGGAATAAAGCATTTTTTTTACCACCCAATGTGGGCACACATTTAAGCATCTCTAAAGTGAACAATACGCGTTACTCTCATAAATTGACTCCTAATTCATTTGATACTGCTCTTGAATTTGATAAATCAAACTCACTAAAGTTATCTCATATTAATGTCCGCTCTTTGTCTAAAAACTTTGAATCGTTTAAATTCTTGTTTGAAGATTGCATTTGTACAAAGTTTGATATTATTGGTATGTCTGAGGTATGGAATGTATCCAACAAATTAATATTCAGTTTGGAAGGATATTCATTGGAAGTAAATTGCCGCCCCGGTGATTCAAGAGGAGGAGGAGTTGGAGCATATTTTGATACATCTCTTAAGTACAGTATGTAGGTATGAATGGTAAACTGAAAATCGCTGGCGAGGAAATTAAAGAGGTTGATGTTGCCACTTTTGTTGGGGTTCACATCGATAGACATTTGTTTTGGAATAGTCATATTCGTTTTGTAAATCAGTGTATTAGAAAGAAAGTTGGAGTGCTATTTAGATTGCGACATTTTGTTCCTAGCCGTACTCTGATATTATTATATAAAGCATTTATACAACCACACATTTCTTACGGAATAGATGTATGGGGAAGCATTTATAAGACTAGCCTAAGAAGTATATTGTATTCGCAGAAAATGGCAGTTCCTGCTATAACATTTAGTGAATGGTGAACTCATACAGCTCCATTATTTAAAAGATTGCCAATCCTAAATGCGTATAATTTACATGATTTATCAATTTCTCCTTTGATGTTTGATCTAGTCAATGATAATTTGCCTCATATTTTGATAGAGTAATGTGACATTATAGAGCATAGCTATTCCACAAGACAAGAAGAAGGTGGACAATTACGTCTTCCAAAACTTAGAACGACACAAGGTCAATTTTCGTTGTCTTTTGTGGGCAGTGAATTTTGGAATATATTACCTATTAATGTCAGATCAATAAGGTCTAGAAATAGGTTTGTGAATTCTGTTACAAGTCATTTGTTGAACAAGTCATGAATGAAATATCAAGTTAAATAATCTGGATAATTATGTACTTGAATCATCTTGAATCATCAAAATGATAAGACATTTGGCCCAGTCTTGGTAAAGTTACAAGCACTGTACACAGAAAGATGTATATGGCACTACCCTATATCTATCCAGTCCGGATAGATATAATAATTTACCAAATATATCAATTAGTAGGCGGTTTCCCGGCAAAATTTGTATCATCACGTATTAGTCAAAACATATTCTTTCACATGATTGGTAATAAGAGCTTCCATTTCATTTTTTGAGTGGAGGTCGTTTCCAAAACTGGTCTTTACCTTTAACCCTAAAAAGGCCGGGCTATTTGAGGTCTTAATACAGCCGAGGGGGCATTATGCCCCCTAAGATTCTTCATATTTAAGCTTTCTTTTCCACTACATATATTTGTTAGACCATTTGGAATAATAACACGACAACAAAAATTGGAAGAGCCAGGTTATTCCTTATGTTATCTCTTGTTTTGATAATTTATTATGTATTTCACTGTCTTATGTATTTTATTTTTTTTCTTCTTTTATTTCATTTCTTACTATAATTCAACTATTTTGACCCCAAAAATAAACAGCTAAACTTTAAACAAGACCAAATAACCAATGTTTTATCTCTTTTTAGGAAAAATTATATTTCCATATGTTTTGTACACAAATCTCGAAAATGAGCGATTTTCGGGCCGACATGTAAAGACAAAAGGTCACCTGACTTTGTAACGGTAGGTCTGATTTTCAAAAAAATTGTTTTAAAAGATGCGCAAGACTCAAAAGAAAAAAAATCATGAAGCGGCGGGGCGTCATCCGTATTCGTTCCCGAACAATCAGAAAAATCGCGGGGGGGGGGTATAATGGCCCCCGGCCTTATTAGGGTTAAAGTAAAATATATATGGTTTAATCTGGCTTTTCAAAAAATGTGAGAAGTGCTAGTGCTGTCAATTGTGTCTGTCTATAAGCGTTTAAAACCAAAAGACGATTTAAAAAAAAAATTTATTACAAATTAACGAACAAAGAAAAAATATTGGAAAAAGACAAGTTGGAAAAATCCCAAAATAAATCAAAATATCTCAAGAGAAATATAAAGCTTTATAAGTAAAACAATTTTTTTTTTAAATACAAGGTTAGATCTGAGCCGCGTAATCAAAACGAAAAAAATCAGGTTATAAAGATCTGTGAAGAGCATGCAGATCTTCATATAAAGGTGGAAACTGAGACAAAACAATGCACTTCTTCAGGAAGCGGCCTTAACATGAGATTTATTTATGTTTGGATACTGACAGAAAAACACATCATTTTGGTGAACTATGTGTTATCATATTTAGAAAATCAAATGTTTTTATCCACGACCAATTTTAAACGCTTAAATTGATGTTTTCTATGCCTCCAAATATGATCAATGTGATGAATATCATTTATGCAATATGCAAACATCGGTCATGGAGGAAAATGACATTTTTTATAAGTTTGCATTGAAACTTTCTTGTATCTATCCCATTATAATAATAATGCAAGAGCGTTGAGAAGAAAGAAGGTTTATTAATTTTTTTATTTGTATATTTTTCCAACACTTCTCCTCATTTCTATATTGACGCTTGAAGTGTTTACCAACCCTGCATGACCAACATATTTTGTTTTGATACTTGCTTATTTTGTTGGCCTCTTAATCGAATTAATGCTTTTTATTTTTTGCTATTTATCATTTTTTTTAGCCTATCGTTTCTTTATTCCGATTAAGAATGTTTACCAATCCTAATCCAAACATTATTTTATGATATGTGATTGCTTTTTACGACTCTCTAAATTGAAGACATTTGGTATATTGGTTAATCTAATCTTAACAACATGTCTGTTCACTCCTACAACGGGGCATAACGTGTTTTCAAATTCTAATCAAATTACTATTTTATGGTATATATGTATGATATATTTCCTGCAATGTAGCAGCAAAGATCGATTATGTTGATCATATGATCATAATTTGAATATCTTTATTGACTATTTGAACGAGAATCATAAGCTCCGCATGACACATTTTGTTTTACCAGGGGTAAGGAGGAAGGGGTGGGGGTAATTTTAAAATGAGGGGCGTTGCGGCCTGGGCAGTTCATCTCCTGCGCATATGTTTGCATCGTAATGTATGATCAATGGAAAATGCAGTGTGTATCCTTTGTTAATGTCCCCTCGACCGGCACGTAACCTAGTTAAAATATATTTTTAAGTAATTATATTATTCAGTTTGAAAAGGGTGTTCGGCGGATCAATATAATTGTTGGTTTATACAATCCACGAGGACAACTAATGGATATGTGCCCATTAATGATAGGTAATGCAAAGTAATAATTTTACATTCGTTTATGCATCAACTTTGGTATTATTTGGTATACAGAAAAAACGAAGATATATTGTTACATCTTGTCGAATAAATGAAACCATCTACCAATAGTAGTCTGTTATTTATCCTAATACCATATGCATTTGTATTTATTAGATGAAGAGGGAGGGAGAGATACGTGATACATATTATAAATGAAATAATAAATACCCTAAATAACTATATACACCCAAATTACCCTCCGAATTACTTTATTGGGAGGGGTACCAATGGCTCGTCCCTGCCACCCTCCAACCCTCCCTACTATCGCTGCTCGTGATCTCATGATCGCCAGTGAAGTTGCTTAAGATTAAGAACGGGAACATCTGCACGAACACAAGCTGTAATGGTATTTGTCTTACTCGTTCATGGTGTTGATATTAGTCCTTAATGTTGTTGAATTTATTACCATAGGTTTTAATGTGTGTTTTTTTTTTTTTTTTGGTATCACTTGCTTAAATGAGACGAACCTTTAGTTAGCAGATGTAGGTGAAATGTTATTCGTTTGGAAATTTATTTGGTGAAGCCCACGCGTTTTGACAAATAATGGCCATCCAATGGAAATATATAACAAAATTGACATAGTAGACAGCTTGCCTTTCTAGAGGGGTAGCCGCTAAGAGAGGCTTGATATTATTAGCATTGGGAGAGGGGGTTGAAACAAATTGAAAGAGGTTCCCGGTTGTTACATGAATTTTTGAATAATACTTTTGGTATTTAAGTTGAAGAAAGCACCTAATCTGTTACGAATCGTAAAGAAGTTAGACCTGTTGCAGGAGCTATTTCTCTCTCTCTCTCCCACTCACATACTGGCACACCCACTTTCTTTTCCTCTCCCTTTCCCCCTTTCCTTCTTCTCTTTATTATCTCAAGTTCCACACCGTCGATCACCTTTTCTTCACTTTATCACTTACTTTTCTTTTGGGGTGGAAACAACTGTCCACCTACCCCATCCTATTTGGTTGTTTCTCGTTTGTTCACTAAGATGTTACATTGCATGGTAATTTTTCAATAACCCTGTTATAGGTTGCTTCCGATTATCTTAATGTTGATGTGTGTGAGTGTTTGCGCGTGTGAGAGATGGGGGATAATATTAAAGCTAAAGTTTTAAAAGGCCATTCAAAATGATGCTGTCAAGTTATTAATGTTCAATCATTATTGACTGAGATTTACGTAAAAAGCACCCTGCTTCTGAGAAATTTGTTGGTCTCGTTATTCATAATATGTACTACTATCTGAAGATAATGAATCTGAATTTGACTGCCCTCCACCAGAGCTGAGTTTACAATAGACGATACAATACCAACGTAGGAGATGCTATGTTCGACGTGCTGTAGCATCAACAGGAAAAGAAAAGGTAATGCGGAGGTATTGTATGAAAGCATGCAATTATTTTGTTATGGGCTGAGCTGGGGGAAGGTACATACCACTGTCTCTTGTTAGCTCACTAATGATTGACATATGATTTCATAAGGGAAATAAGATCTGGAGCATTTTCATTAGGGTGGAGCTTAACAGATCTGAGAAAGTTATTGAAAAACAATATTTAAAAAATATTTAAAAAACTATGAAATATAATTGTTTAATGTTTGAATATCAAAATATGAGTTGTATGCATTTTGATGGGTGTGAGTACCTGTGCGTGCGAGAGATGGGGGTAATATTACAGATTATGTTTTAAAAAGGCCCTTCAATATTATGCCGTCAAGTCATTAATGTTCAAACATTGTTGACTGAGATTTACGTAAAAAGCACCCTGCGTTTGAGAATAATTTTTGTCTCGTTATTTATAATATGGACTACTATCTGAAGATAATGAATCTGAATTTGACTGCCCTCCACCGGAGCTGACCACCTGTTTACAATAGACCATATAATACCAACGTAGGAGTTGCTATGTTCGACGTGCTGTAGCATCACCAGGAAAAGAAAGGTAATGTGGAGGTATTGTATGAAAGCATGCAATTCCTTTGTTATGTGCTGAGCTGGGGGAAATTACATACCACTGTTTCTTGTTAGCTCACTAATGATTGACAGATGATGTCACAAGGGGAATGAGATCTGGAGCATTTTTTTTTAGGGTGGAGCTTAGCAGGTCTGAGAAAATTATTTTAAAACAAATATTTTAAAAATATTTAAAAATCTATGAAATATAATTGTTTAATGTTTGAATATCAAAATATAAGTTGTGTGCAGCCTTGCACATCGACAGGAATTAGTTTGTATTTGGATTTCACCCGACCTTTAAGGAGAGCACAATTAAGGCATATTGGTGAGGTCGCATATAATCCTTAATGGATTCATATTTATTTTTCCTTTTTCTCCCCCTTTTTGTTTTTGTTTTTCGATCCTTTCTTTTTAATACGCTTCTTAGTTTTTAAATCCCCTCCGAATGCCGTCCACGGCACGTACCACCTCTTCCCCACCCCATTGTCTACCGGCTGCATGACTGTTGCAAATCATAAGAAGCTAAATCTTCAGGTCTGCGTGTAATTCGGCATATATTCTTTTTTCTGAAATCAAATCAACAATATAGGAATGGGGTATAGCAAAGTTGTAAAGAACTGGGCTATATTTATATTACTATTATGGCCTTGATGATACCGCAGTCACACCTGCAAACCGATACCATACAGACCAATGCTTCGCCATCATAAATAGTGTAGTTCTATTTTATGTCCATTTGGTCTGGTGAAAGTCTCATTGAAATGTATAGCTTGTTATTGTCGAGGTTTGAGATTGAAGTTAAAGCACACGCTTTGAAAGATCTTGAAAAATACATGAATACCACTAGAAAATAAGTAGGAAAATTCATCATTACGATATGTCATCATCTTAGAAGCACTGTAGGACATTGGTCAGATCCATTGATTCTTAAATAGTCAGACCGTCAAGCCGACTCCTAATACACTGACTCCAAACCGACGGATTCCTGGCCGCTTCCACAGTCACGTGAACTGCACCAACCTTAGACTGAGAACAGACCGCACACAAAATTACATTACCCCTCATCGCCAAATATATATCAATTTGGAGTCATTTTAGCGGTGTGACTGATTCGAGGCATCATTTTGTTCGGTCTCTTGTCGGTCATAATGTCAGTTTCGTTGATGCGACCGGAGGTATCATGTAATATGTTTAGTTGTATGGTCTGAATCGAATTGGACGTATATGCTCATCCGGCTGATTAAAACCTTAACAAGACTACCCTCTAACCATCTCTGACCAATGGGACATAAAACATAGAGAAATACATACGACCAACTCCAAGTTTTTCGACCATTATTTTGGTGTCTACCACATATACTGATTATTGTGGATTTATACATATGAAAAATATATACATGAAATGTGTCAGGTCATTTCATATTTGGTCTGATTGATGTTGTACTTGGTCTATGTTTTACATACATATCAGCAGATGTACTAAACAGGTATACCTATTTTCGGTATTAAACGTATGGGATAAAATAGGTTGGACTTGACCATATCATAGGCCTAGATGAAACGTAATTACACAAGACATATATATGCAATATCCTGCGTCATCTGTTTTGTGTCATCTAGTTATCACGTCATGTTCAAATCATTGAAAAACGAAGGCTTTTAGTAAAAATAGTGTCATTAGAATTTATGCATATCACAATTTCATTGAATTAAATAACAGATAGTCGAATCCATTATTTCTTTCTCTACTACTGTCTTTTTTCATTTTCTAAGTCTCTCTGTCTGTATGTCTAAATGCAGCCCTTTCGTTCCTAAAATTATGGGACAAGACAATTTGGACTTGTGTCATATAATTATGACGTTATGATCAAATCATTGAAAATAATATCGCTAGAGATATTCGTTTGTCTCGCAATGTGGTCAATAAGGAATCTAAAAGATCTCGACGTTTCGTGCGCCGCTGCAAAACTTCTATCACTTTTATCACCTGACGAAGTGTTGCAGCGGCGCACGAAACGTCGAGATCTTTTAGATTCCTTATTGACCACATTGCGAGACAAACGAATATCACTAGCGATATTATTTTCGAAACTACATCCGCAATGAGTAATATATTTAGCATTAAAGAAATCATCATCATCACAATTCATGTTAATTACAATTTAACTTAATTAACTAACGTATAGTCGAATCCGTTATTTCTTTCTCTCCAATCTTTTTTATTTTCACGCTCTCTCTCTCTCTTTCTCTCTCTCTCTCTCTATATATATATCTGTATATCAGTTATTATCACATGAAGAGTTTCATTCCAAAAGGGGCTAAATCCACTTTCAGCATTTTCTTTAGTAAATCAATGATTCTTTATTTACAACTTTTTCTTGCAAGGTATCACATCTTTGTACTTTGTTTTTCTTTGTTTGTTTAATACGTTGATAAAAACAAAACAAAAAACCTGCTTTCAGCCGTCAGGCAAGTCTGTATACAAAATAAGACATCATTAAGATAAAAATATCATCAAGAATAAATACAAATCGTTTACAAAGAATAAATACAGATTAGCCCAAAATTCATAAAAGTTAAATATTAATTGTACAGTGTAGCTGGTGCAATTACCAACCTAAACGATATATATATATATATATATATATATATAAATGATAGGAATATTGCCTTACGTAACTTTTATCCTCAATGAATTCAATTTTTTCATTTTTTTGGTAAATAATTTTTATGTGTGGATTAATCGCCATTTAGAATGAAACAGCGGTCGACCGGCTTTCGTTGTTGCTGCACGTTAAACCCATTTTAACGATTACAATTCAATGAGAAACAAATTAATACTGCTAGCAGAGCATAGTGTGTTATGTTCATTGGTTACTGAAAAACTGTAAGAAAAATTGTTTTCCTCTAGAAACAAAGCTTTAAGATGTTTCATTCCAAAAGGAGCTAAATCTAAAAGTATTCGTTAAAATATTTTGAATATGTTAAATGTATTGATATTTTGCACTAATTACCTGTACTTGTTTTTACACCATAGACAATACACATCATAAAATTTACCTTTAGGAAACGTGGTTCAAATTACTGAAAAAAATCGTGATCGCAAAAGTGAGTTTTACTCCCTTTTGAATGAAACAAGTTTGGATTTAGCTACTTTTGGAATGAAACGAAACAATCATGTTAATCGAAATTGACCGCCTTTGGAAACAAATATTCATCTAAAATAATCCACTTCGGTCAAAAGGAGTTTTTTCAATTAAGCTTTTCATGTAGAGGTATATATCAGAGACAAATTAAGTTACATACAATCTAGGCCTATACTCACCTGGATGGATGTTGAATTCCAGTGAAGTAGATAATTGTGGAACCTGGTGACGATCAAAAACGGACTTCACCAGGCCAGTCGGGATACTTTGAAAATAAGCGCAAAGATTTACCAAAAAAACTCTTGATCAATAGTTATACTTTACACCGATTTCCACTTCATTAAAATAATGAATGATGACAATTATCTTAGTGCAAGAATGTTCCTTTGCATCTAAGATTACCGAATTTTTTCAATTCTTCTGACGACCAATAAACCAATTATAAAGAAGACTTAGGCGGCACTGATATATATTAAATTCGCTGTGCAAGATATTAAAACCTGACAGACGATTTTCCACACCCTATAAAACACCCCTACGTGTTATTATGCAAATGAGACCTCTTTAAACAACCAATCCGAATGATTGCCGCCTTTCATTTACCATTTATAGGCAGTTTTGCACACGTTTTTAGGTCACGTGACAACAGGGTGAATAACTCCCATTGATGTGAATGTAAACAAACTTTAATTATAGAGGTGTCGTGGTTTAATGCATACGTCGTCGAACTGTTAATCACATGGTTCGCAATTCCAGTCCCAGTGCGGCACTATTGTTCTTTGATAATACATTAATCTACATTTGCCGCTGGGTACCGGTAGGAAGGGATTCCTTGAATGCTGTGAGCACTGAAATCGGTAGCCTAGCAGAATTAGTATATGAGCCTACGCATTGAGCACCCTGACTGGTGGATACGTGCCCTATACAAATATATATTAGTGTTATATTATTAGATATTGTGACCTAAATTTGTATATTTTTCAGCACAGAATGAAGAATATTCATTCATGTATACTCGTTTATCACAAAATAGCGCATACGGGGACTTTCGCGATTTATGAATGTTCGCGGAGTAAACAAAATAATATTTGTGGTCAATCATGCCAAAACTTCAATAATTCCTAAATGGAGCTTGTCTTTATTTTAAAATGAATAAAAAGGGTTGAAAAACGCTGGGATGAAGCATATTATAATTATTTTGACTCTGCAGTTATCTAACTATTCAAAAATAAAAATTCTTCACTCTCGGTCGATAATAAAAATAAGAAAAAATAATAACAACAATAATACTAATGATGATGATTATTTGGTCTACACAGGGAAACCTCAACAATATCCCTACTTACTCCGGATAGTACGTGAAGTTATCGAGAAAAATGGCGATGCCCATGGCGTGCTGAGAAACTGTACATTATGCAAAGAATATCTAGCTTTATACCTCTCTCATACACATAAAAACTTTTAGGGTTTTGCACGCCTCGGGTTGAAAAAAATTGCACGTGTCATTGGACTGCAGATCACTGTAAAGCTTGGGATTTTTTCAAGAAGTTGTTTGAAATCTCAAAATGAAACATAAAAACTCAAAATAGTTCCTGAAAGAGGATGGCAACAGATATCGGTACTTGCACTGTTGAGCAAATGTACACTCTTCAAATTGAGAATAATAAAATAAGCAATAACCTTCAGCATGTATAAAAGAATGGTTCCGCGAGAGAAAATGTCTGTACTGGTCTATGGGATTTCTCCTCGCAACGTTTTCACCGATAACTGAAATAAGCAACAGTTTCATAGTACCGTTCCGTTCGCTGGTGCCTTCAACTACATGGAAAGCGAATACGAAAGATGTGATTGTTTACGCGCGCTCAATCTATGTATTTGGTTAATCTACTTTTTCGTTCGCGTTGATCTGATCATGTGAAAATTATACAGTTGTGAAAATTCCCAGTTGTGAACATTAGTGAAATTACAAATATATTTTAATTTTCTGGGACAGGATAAGATTTTGTTACATCTGTAGTGACCATATACGACCCTTGATATTTGTGTGGTTCATCTATATTAAATCGTTGATATTAATTATATAATCTTATTGTTTGATAGTGTGGTTTGTTCCTCGTGAGATCGTCAAGTTAAAAAGTACGACCCCCGCCCTGGGAGTTCTACACATCAGTTGATCAGTGTCCTCTTAACTTCTTTATAAAGCAGAGTCTCGTACTGTTTTGCAAATTTGGTAGTTCTATATTTCTTAGTTGCTGAATGTAAGTGAAAAATGAAGTAACATGATTAATGATGAGAAACACGTCAACAAATAGGACAAAAGTTTAAAATGAAGGCACATAAAACAATTTAAGTTTCTCTATTTGTCTTCCTTTTTAATTTAATCATGGTTTCAAGATAACATGAACAAAAAGTCGTATACCAAACAATATCTATCAACAAATTCAAAATTTTCCAAAGTTATGCCATAATCATTATTGAGACATATTTTTGACAGCTCAAAATGATAAATTTAAAAAAATAGTGACTACACGACATATATATTGACACGATGTAATATCTAATAGTATAAGAACATTTCCATTTGAGTAATAGTGAATGGAATCATTAACTGAAATGTAAGATTCTATAAATGCTGTATCTATACGATACGGCCGGTGCCGGACTAAAATTAAGAAACCAAATTACATTCCAAAAAGTAGCCCCCGACATGAAAAGAACCCCCATGAGAGACCTCACGGGCGCTTTTTTGTAAATTAAAAAAGAGTCCCCTTGGAAGAAAAAAAATTGATGATTGTCACAAAAAGTAACTACACTCCAAAACAATTGCTCATAATTTTATAACGTAGAATCGTTTCAAGATTTCGTCTTGCAAAAATATTTCTATGGTAGTTAGGAAAAAAATGTGTAACAATAAGAGGTTATCATTGATCCATGGTTGAATAAGCATACATTAATGAATTTTTATTTTCATATTAAAAAATTCGCAAAAATAATATTATCATTGCAGTTTTGGCAGAGTATTAAACAATTTCAAAATGCACTGTTTAACAATTGCAAATAATGCATTTAACCACATGTGCAATTTAAAAATAAATATGGATGGAATATCAAAAAGCATTGTTTCATAATCAATGCATTCAGGCATGTGCTGTTTCACAATAATGTACAAGCACGCACAGTGTCCTGTGACTTTTCAATTGGGCCATTTTGCCTTTAATCTGTTCTCATTCAGCCATACAGTGATGGATATCTCTGATTTTCACACAAAATGTACCTAATGACTCTACCAATATTGTGGAAAGATGACATTGTGATACATTTTAAGGGTTTTGAAATTATGAGCAATTCTTCAGGGGGTAGTTAGTAGTTACTTCTTGTGTTCTGGTTACATGTACATGTATGTGTAAATGTAGTGTTACCACCTGCAAAAAGATTGGCTCATTTAAATCATTTCTCTTATAGGCAAATTTTAATTAAAAAAACCATAAAAATACAAAAAAATATCTGATATATTTTGTTCACTATTTATGTCTATTGTACTTCTTTTTGTTGGGGGGGGGGAGGGGTAAATGCGCTACTTTTACTTGTATAGACGGCATCAAATCAACTAAAAATGCGAATGGATTTATTATTGTACATGTATTAGGTGCACACGATCTGGAAGCGTCATAGTGTAGTGATTCTGACTCACGTCTTTCAATCATAAGGTCGTGAGTTCGAATCCCACTCCAGGACGTTGATTTCCTTCAGCAAGAAATTCATCCACACTGTGATGCACTCCACCCAGGTGAAGTAAATGGGTACCTAGCTGGTAGGAATTTATTCCTTTAAACGCAGAGCGCGTGACAGCTGCTCTGCTAAAGCCATGCAGGGTAATTATGCAAAAGTAAGTGTTAGTCGCTATATAAGCAAATATCATTATTATTATAATTCTGTATAGGATATAGCATTCACCAACTTCTTTTGTTTCGTTTTACCAATCCACCATTCAACACGTCAACTCTCAAGTACGTCATTTCAACACCTTATATCGCTCACACAACGCGCGCGAAAGGCCGCCGAAGGCGGCCCTTTTCGCGAGTCTTTTTAAAACCAAAAAACAACGATAATAAATAATAAGAAGAAAAATAAACAAAGGTTAATCTTTAACAAACAAAAAAATTAAATGGTTTAATGTGATTTTTGTTAATTATGAGAAGTGATAGGTTAATACCGGAGAATGTCAATTTCCTTGTGTATTAGCGTTTCAAAACAACAGACGCTTTATTTATTATAAATAACACGAACTAGACAAAAATACTGGAAAAAATCAAGTTGGACAAATCCGAAAAGGAAGCAAAATATTTCAAGAGAAAGATAAGGCTTTATACGTAAAATATTTCTAAAAAATACAAGATTAAATCGAGTCGCCTAATCAAAGAAAAAACATCAGGTTTTGAAAAAAAAACTGTAAAGAACGGATCTTTATATAAAGGTGGAAATTGAGACAAAACACTGAACTTCTTGAGGAGGCGGCCTTAACATGGGATTTACTTCGTATCTTTGGGTCTAGACAAAAAACAGATCTTATTGGTGAAATAGGTGTTTTCATATTTAGAAAAACAAATCATTTTTCCCACGACCAACTTCAAGTGCTTAAATTGATGTTTTCGATGCCACTGAATGTGATGAATATAATGACCATCATTTGCGTAATATATAAACATCAGACATTGAGTAAATCATATTTTTCATAAGTTTGCAATGAAAGGTTCTTGGTTCTATCCCATTATAATAATAATGCAAGAGCGTTGGAAGAATAAAGGTTTATTATCTTGTTATTTGTATATTTATCCAAAACGTCTCCTCATTCCTATGTTTGCGCTTGAAGTGTTTACCGATCCAGATCCAAATATTATGTTAAGATACCTGTTTATTCTGTTGGCCTCTTAATCGAAGGAGTGATTTTTTAAATTTTTGTTATGTATCATTTGTTTTGCCTAACGTTTCTTTATTCCGATTAAGAATGTTTACCGATCCTGATCCAAACATTTATGATACGTGAGTGCTGTTTACGACTCTCTAAATTGAAGAAAGGTGGTTTATTTGTTATCATTTTTTTTAACAACATGCCTCTCCACTCCTATAAAGGGGCGTAAAGTGTTTACAAATTCAAATCAAATAACTATGTTATGGTATACGTGTATTATATATCGCCTGCAATCTAGCATCAAAGATCGAGTATGATGATCGTATGATCATAATTTGAATATCTTTATTGACTATTCGAACGAGAATCATGAACAAACAGCATGACACGTTTTGTTTTACCAGGGGTAAGGAGGAGGGGTGGGGGTGGTCAATATAAGATGAGGGGCGTTGCTTGCGGCATGGATAATTCATCTCCTGCGCATGTTTGCATCGTAATGTATGATCAGTGGAAAATGCAGTGTATATTCCATGTCAATAGGGACTTTTAGAATTGCACGACGAGAACGTGGACTGCTACGTGGACATATTTTTAAGGCAATGTGACGTCCTTTTAAGGCACTGTCTTAAAAGTACGTCACATTACCTTAAAAGAATGTCCACGTAGCAGTCCACGTTCTCGTCGTGCAAATCTAAAAGTCCCTAATGTCCCCTCGACTGGCACGTAACCTAGTTGAAATATATTTTCAAATAATAATATTATTCAGTATGAACAGGGAGTGTGGCGTATCAATATCTTTGTTGGTTTATACAATCCACGGGGACTTATTAATGGATAGGTACTCATTAATGATAGGTAATGACAACTAAAAATTTTACATTCGTTTATGCATCAATTTTGATATTATTTGGTATACAGAAAAAAACGAAGATATATTGTTACATCTTGTCGAATAAATGAACCATCTACCAATAGTAGTCTCTTATTGATACTAATACCATATGCATTTTTATATATTAGATGGAGAGGAAGGGAGAGAGACGTGATACATCTTATACATGAAATAATAAATACCCTAAATAACTATATACACCCAAATGACCCTACCAATTACTGTATTGGGAGGGGGTACCAATGGCTCGTCCTTGCCACCCCCAACTCGTCCATGATGTTGATATTAGTCCTTAATGTTGTTGAATTTATTAATGTGTCTTTTTCTAATAATCTCTGGCTTATCGAACAGCTTCTAATAAATGAGACGAAATTTTAGTTAGCAGATGTAGGTGAAATGTTATTCGTTTGAAACTTTATTTAGTGAAGCCCTCGCGTTTTGCCAAATAAAGGCCATCCAGAGGGGAAAAAAATAAACACTGTATACCCTTTGCCTTTCTAGAGGCGTAGCCGCTAAGAAAGGCTTGAAATTATTATCATTGGGAGGGGGGTAAAAAACAATTTAAAGAGGTTCCCGGTTGTTACACGAATTTTTGAATAATAAATTGGGTATTTTAGTTGAAGAAATCACCTAATCTGTTACGAATCGTACAGAAGTTAGACCTGCTACAGGAACCATTCATCTCTCTCTCTCTCTCTCTCTCCCATTCACAGACTGGCACACCTACTTACTTTTCCTTTCCCCTTTTCACCTTTTCCTCTATCCTTGTTCTCTTCATTATCTCAAATTCAACACCGTCTGGGGGATAATATTAAAGCTTAGGTTTTAAAAAGGCCATTCAAAATTATCCTGTAAAGTTATCAATATTCAATCATTATTGACTAAGATTTACGTATAAAGAGCCCTGCTTCTGAGAAGATCGCTGTTCTCGTTATTTATTATAAGGACTATTATCTATAGATAATGAATCTGAATTCGACTTTAATACCGCCGATACCGACTTGGCCTTTTCTTCGAAAGAACAGCAATAAATCAACAAATTCAGTTCACTTTTACTAACTAGACGGGATCCTAGTCAGAGTGTGAGGTATGCGGTGGTCTTATCAATAGGAGATTATCATTTTAAAATCGTATCCGGACGAATAAATTTTCCTTTATGAGAACAAGTAGAGCCGCTAAATTAAGGATAACTTTTACTATTCTTTTAAACAAAGGTCGCTTGCTCACAGTACAATTTATTAGCATATTAAGGAGAGCACACTCAAGGCACTTTCTTCTATTGCGAACATTCATGTGATAGAAGGGTTTTAGAGACCCTTTTTTCTTCTCTTAAACGGTTATGCCTATACACAAAAAATTACCATCTACGAGCAGTTTATCAATTTCAAAATACACATAAATCGCGCTTAATTCATTATCATTAACAATCCTCAATATCTACCAAAACAAAAATCCATCTCGTTTTGCCCTTCTGTATTATGCGTCTGCTTTCTCCACACATGGAAGGTGATTGTTAGTGCCCCTCACTTTAAAATGCGCTCTGCCGCCGCTGTTTGAAATAAACATTTAAATAACAACATTTGATTAATGATTCTACTTTGCACTAATCAACGGTTTTAGTTTATGAAATTCAAAAAAATCCCTTCTGTGGCAAGGGACCCCCTCCATATTCTAGATCTTTCCTGGTAAGAAATTGTTCCGGGAAGGAGGTTAATTGTCCTGTCGGTTATTGTCCTGTGGATATAAATATAGTTGATTGATTCGCATTATGTTTGATGCATATATTCATTAAGTAAAATCAATGTCGGTCAAAAGAGCAGGTGGTAACTTTCAGAATTAAGCTCTTCATAATTTATACAGGTACAGTAGATATCAGAGACAAATTAAGTGACATAAAATCTAAACCTATACTCACTTAGTTGAGTGTTGGATTCCAGTGAAGTAGAAAATTGTGGAACCTAGTGAAGATTGACCTGACGAAGCTAAGCATTGGATTAACGTAGCTTTCTTCAGCTGTCTTCATTCGTAATAGCTATGAAGTTCAGTATTTCGGCAGGTACAGAGGCAACTAATCGTATTATCTTGGCCGAGATTTATGACATTCAAAATAGACTTCACCAGGCCAGTCGGGATATTTTTAAAGTAACGTATAGACGCAAAGATTTACACAAACACTGTTGATCAATAGTACTCTTTTATCACGATCTCATCTTCTTGAAATGAAAATTATGAATATTGTGTCAGTGAAAGAATGTTCCTTCGCAGGTAAGATGACCGAATTTCTTCAATTCCTCGGAAGACCTGTTAACCAATCAAAAAGAAGACTTAGGCGGCACTGATATTTAATAAATTCGTTGTGCAAGATATTAACACCTGGCAGTCAATTTCCACGCCCTATAAAACATCACCTTCGTGTCATTATGCAAATGGACTTCTCAAAAAAACCAATCAGAATGATTCCCGGGTTTCATTAAACATTTATAGGCAGTTTTGCACCCTGATTTAGGTCATGTGGCACCAGGGAGAAATAACTCCCGTTGATATGAATGTAAACAAATCTGAATTATCACTGTAGAGGTGTCGTGGATGTAGGGCATAGGTCGTCGAACTGTCAGTCACATGGTTCGCGATTCGAGTCCCACCGCGGCACTATTGTCATTTGATAATACATCGATCTACTTTTGCCACTCTCCATCCATGTGTTTAATGGGTACCGGTAGGAAAAGATTCCTTAAATGCTGTGAGCACTAAAATCAGTGGGTTTATTGTGCTTTCACTGAGCTCTGTATTAAAAAAACAATGACGACAACGAAGACGACGACAAAATGTTGTAAGGATTGGTGATCTAAATTGGTTGATATGCGTATGGATCGAAAATACCAGTATGATCTTTCTGTCCTCTCTTTCCAGAAAAGGCAAAGACACAACTCGTGCATGATTTTGGTGTGTAATTAACTAAATATGGCCTCAGCATAAACTAACTATTTGTGTAAACTATAATGTTTGAAAGCAATGGATGGCGATGTTAAATAATGCAAACTCAGCAGGACAGAGTTCACCAACTTTGTTATCACGTGGTACGTTGCCTAGGGGTTTAAAGGCTCTGTTTGAAGAAGCGACAATGTAATACCCTGATAACATTTTTATAGCTATATCATTGCAAAACTTTATTAAACGTATATTGCAAATAAGCATATAAATGAAGGATAAAGTATGTTTACCCTGATAAGAACTGAGTTGGTTAAACTAAAATACAAAATCAACAGATGGATTCAGGCAAAGTCCATCTAAGTAAAAACAAAGGATAACAAAATAAATAAGAATTTGTCACTCTAATATTGATACAGTCAAACCTGAGCAACCACCTTTATTAACAGACCACCTGACTATAAAGACCGCTTTTTTGTGTTTCCCTTGAGTGGCCTTTATATACATGTTTCACTGTACTCCTAAATTTACAAAAACAGCAATTAATTCTACTACTCTCACTGCAGCTGCCGCTATTACTAACTTTACTGATACCAGAACTGCTACTTCTACAACAACACTACTACTACTACTACTACTACTACTACTACTACTACTACCACTTCTACTACTTTTGGTACTATTACCATAGCTAATGGTATTACTACTATACTACAACTTATAATGCTGTTACTACTCCTATATATTACTACAAATAGTATAACTGTTTCTGCTACTACTTCTACTACTGCTACCACTACTACCACCATGACGACTACTACAATGACTGCAACCGGGGTAGTCATGGTAATCTAGAACGAAGGCATAAAAGGAATGAACTCCTCGCATTCTCCCTTTCTATTTCTCTTTATATATACATGTATATATATATATATATATATATATATACATATATATATAAAGAATAGAATCCAATGAGTCATCCATTTTGGAGGGGAAAATGTAATTTTCGTAAAATTTATGTGGTGGAACAAATGGGAAAACCGCTACATCACTGTGACATTCCCGGTCTGTCCAGTTCGATTTTTCCTTAATGCCTGAGTCACACCTTTGCGTATGTTGCTGCGTATTGCTGCGCTATGCGGGGTATATCAATACGCAGCCGTGCCCAGCAATACGCGGCCAATTTGAAGGTAGCAGTCACACTATTGCGTATCTAGCTCGTAGGTGGCTCGTATGCTGCTCGTACAAAGACTGCCTACGGTTGCCTATGGTTGCCTATGACCACGCTATAGCTCGCTGTTGCTCATAGCAGTACGATTCAATACGTAGTTTGCTCGCCACGTTGCGTATGTAGCTCGTTCTTTGCTCGTTTGCTGCTTGCTAGCCGCTCGCACCAGTTGGTCTCGTTGGGTTTCACTGCGTCTTCGCTCGCGTTAGCTCGTCTGTTGTTCGTACTGCTGCGTGCCAGCTCGCTCTACAGCGACCAGCTCGCTCGGGCTGCGGCGGTGTACAAATACTAGTCATTTTGCGGGACTGGGCATAAGCATCTTAGCTTCTGACGAGTCTACATCTACAAGAAAAAAAAATCAGCGCAGCGACGGTGGTCGGTACTAGGCAACTAATCGCAGTGATAGCGAGCTAAAGCGAGCGGCAACCAGCGACTGCGAGCTGAAGCGAACGATGTACGAGCTAGACTCTCAGCGTAGCGAGCCACAATCGCAACGGTTCTTGCTGCTGCGAACGGTGTGCGAGCAACAGCGCAACAATACGCGCAATCATGCGAACGACAACGAGCTAACGCGAGGTAAACCGTGCAGGAAACGCAGTTATAGGCAGTGACACGCACTCCAAAAAAAAGAGGTGCGTATGATTGCGTATACCTGCGCTAAGTCACTCGCCGTCGCTCGATGTTGCTCACGTTCACTTGTTGCCACTCGTATCCGCTCGTAGGAAATTTGACCTTACGTTTTCTTGCGATAGTTTAGACAATTTTGCGACCAACGCAGGCCTATGCGCTAGTCTGCGTATTGAGTACGTAGTGAGCACGTTTCATTGCGCTTTATTAGGTATGACTGCCTATGTCTGCGTTCGGGCAATACGCAGCAATACGCAAGCAAAATACGCAAAGGTGTGACTCAGGCATAAGGGACGATAATATATACACGAGTTACACGTTGGCTACTGGGTATCGACTGCACAGTATTACACGTGGTTTATTACTATGTCAGTCACAAGATAGCGCTAGGATATTCCCCCTTCTCAATGAAAGAGTCATCAATATGGTTGTACATCTGTGATGCCATTCATGTTTGCTTTTATCACAATTTCGGGAATCAAATACGAGATTGATCACTTTCCATAACCTTATAGCCCAATGTTTTTTGCTCTTCTTTTACAGATACCACACATGCAATTTTTAATGTCGTAGAGTTGTAAAACAATCCATGTTCATTATATGCATTGTATCTTTACGTCTGTCTTTTTTTTTGCTATCCCCTTTTTTCTGGTACCTGTATATCCATTTTTATCTATAATAATGTTTTCATTTGACCATTACTATCCAAGAACAATTTATTCACAGTTTCATTTTTGTATACTGTTGCTACACCGCATAAAAATGAACTTCAAATAACCTTTCATTCGTCGAACGTGTTAAAGGTGTGTAATGTATTTGTGTGAATAACATATGAAGCATTCCATTTTATTTATAGGGCAATCTCCATACATGATACAAGTGTTATATTGTAGACCCATATATTCATTTATATGTTAGTTTGTAATACATTGTTTATATCAGGCACCCAATTATCAGTAAATTATAATATTTGTGGATGTGTCAACCCACCTGCATTCAATACATGCCGTCTTGATTTATAGATTGTATGGCCCCATGTTATCACAATGACGTAGTGTTATAATTATGATACGCAATATTATCCCCATACTGATATTTATATAATGCACCATTACTTATTTCTTTCGGGGTATCTGTATCAAAACATTTTGCCTACCATACCTCGCTTGTCATAGAGAACCTTTTTAAAAGATATATTATTGTTCTATCTACTGGGACAAAGAATAAGGACATTGACAACTTGTTTTGCAATTGGCCATGGTATTTATTACTTGTAATATAGAAACTTCCAATCGTCATTAGACCTGTGGTATAACCAATAATTCGAATGAAAATAGTCTGTTAACTTCACAATGAACAACATTATCAGAAAAAATACAAACGGTAACGTACCATCATTAAACAGAGAGTAAACAGTCTAAATTAGCCTAGGGAGTAGGGACCCGGCCGGGATTTGCAATTCATCATGATAACGTCATGGAAACCAATCAACGCAGTTCTCTGGCCTGAGACACGTAGCGTATTTAAATAAAAACTAATCGACGCAGTTCTCTGGCCTAAGACACGTAGCGTATTTAAATAAAAACTAATCGACGCAGTTCTCTGGCCTGAGACACGTAGCGTATTTAAATAAAAACTAATCAACGCAGTTCTCTGGCCTGAGACACGTAGCGTTCAAATAAACACTTTCTTGCCTAAAACTGAGGATAACTAAAGGCCTTATTGGTCATCCTCAGCCTACAAACAAAGTGTTATCGGGGTGTAAACAATAATAATTGCCTTAGCATTTCCCATCATTGGCTCGAAGACTGTTCTCTTGCAAACTGGTATATTCGACATGTGCAAATCAAAGATAATTCCGCGGTTTGGCGGTCAAAATTTCAATAATTTTCTGCCACACGAGACGTGGCTGCTCAGACATGGATCGCCGCCACACCGCTGTCAGATGGTATGAAAATGCTCATCCTTTGCATATTTGCGAAATTATTATGAATCGCAACAGACAACAATTCGTATAATCATTTAGATCAATACAGATCTGAACATAATTTGGCTGACATTTGTTTCAACATGTTTTGCATGCTAAAGGGTTAGTTCGGTAGAATGAATATAATATGTAACATTTCTTACGAAATTTACGCAGTTTATTTATTTATTTATCAACCTTCAACAAAGTTACTGAGTCACTTCAATGTAGAGCGCTTAGACTCCTGATAAAGCGACGTTATACGCTAGATAAGCGAAATAATACTTAATCATTATTATTATTAGCTAAGGGGTTTAAACGAAGACCAGTAAGGAAGGAATTGAACGTCCGAATTCCCAAGAAGGCACCTTGTAAATGTTCGAAATGAAGTACACTTGTCGGAGGTAAAGCTCCGATTTGTTGACAGTTATTTGTGGGCCTGATACAACGAGTCCTCCAATTCGGCGAATTATGACCGCGCATACTTGTTACCAGCCCTGTGGTTTCTGTCGGGTATGTTCTGTCTGTCCGGTGGGTAATTACCATACTTGACCCGAGGGAAGACATCGGACCAGATGACCTTTACATGACCTACAGCTGCTGTGACGTACTGAAGGCAGTTCGCTATAAAGCAGTATCTGTTTCTTAGGAATCACTCCCACGTCATTAGTGCCGACATGAATACCAACAGGAGTCGACTTGCTTACAGAGTGTTTATTGTTTAAAGCTTTCGAGCAGCTTCTGATAGAGGCTAGACGGAGCCCCTGTTTACCTTTCCAAATTAGCCGAAGTGGCAGGTTGAGGTTTGCGTCGCCCTTTTCTCTCACAGCAAGGCGGCCGCATGCACAATGGAATCCCCAAGAAATGAAGACCCAGATGGTGCCTGGTATGGATGTAGAATCCTTAGCTGGCTCCATAAATTTGTAGAATCTGTAGATTCAAATTAATGGAGAAAAGGGGGGAACCCGCAGACGGTAACATGTTCTACATAACATTATAGCATTACCAAAAACAAAATGTGTTTTACGATTTATGTAATTATTTAAAGCACCTCCTCCATAGACTACCCGAACATTAAGACGAGTGACTAATATATAGGCATACATGTGCTATTAAGCAAAAATGATAGGGGGTGTTTGTTTCTTCCACCCCAATTCAGTGAAATCAAAAACTTAGTTACTAATACATTATGAACTGGGTTTGGTCTGATCAACATAGCAGTATAATTAAAACATAACAAAAATTAAAAGAAAATAACGACGATCCTAAATTATAACCAACCGAGGTCTCTCAAACTTCACCTGACGGTAGCCTGATATAACCCTGGTATGCCCCAGATATCCATCTCCCCATTTTCTGAATGTGGAGTCTGAAAACCCTGCCATGGCAGCGGACGTAGCAGCTCCTATTCGGAAGGAATGGGCCGTGTAATAGTGAGCTGGTAAACCTAAGAACGAAATACTCCTATCTAGCACCCTGTTGAAAGCTTGCCGGGTTAAAGGAGAACCATCAAATTGCCTAAAAATGCAAACCCCTGGGCAATAACGGGAGTCGGGACGGATTGGGGACGGGCTTCCAGATACCCAACAATTGCTTTAACTGGGCACAATGACCTACTTTCTGGAAGCACAATGACGCACCCTTTACCCCGCTGATCTGTTTTGGAAGACCGAATTCTAACACTAACTTTGCGCTGAGGGGGATTCCCGAACCACTACGTCCGCCTCCAACATAGGGATGGAGCTACCCTGGGAAGTGAATTCACCAATGCGTAAAAACCCGAAGAACGCTAATAAAAAGGCTGCAGTGAATAGTTTAGTATGATAGGACGTTTGGCATACCAATGGCAGTGTTGCGATTAATTTATGTAATAAGGGTATGGTAATGGGACAGCGCACGTCTTGGCGAGCATGACGCCTACGGCAGCCTTCAACTAATCGCCTTATTGGAAAAGTTTGGGTTATATCTTCTCTATTATGACTGCGCTCATGGAATGACAGAGCTGAAATATATGTAGAGATAGTGTTTGCGGAATATTTAGACAGGCTCATGTAAGAAATGAAAAGGGCAATCTGCTCGATGGTTGGTGGATTTGAGGCATTGCAATTATAATTACTACGAAACTTTTGAAAAGCTTGCCATGCCGTGTGATAAGTGCGCATAGTGTTGTGGGCTCTAGAAGAGCTCAACAAGACGGCACGCTCCCGACTAAGCTGCTCCAGAGAGGGGTAGGAATGGGGTCCCTTGTCGTTCGGCATTGGGGGCCAGGCGTCGAAAACGGGTCATCTGAAAGCGGGACAGAGAATCGGCAATTTCATTGGTATGGCCTGGAACGTACCTCGCCTTGAACCAAATGTTCCACTTTAAACATAGTACTACAAAGTGCCGAATGAGCCTCATGATTACCTTGCAACTAGACGTTTGCTTGTTAATGACGGCCACCACCGATTGATTATCAGACCAGAAAGTTACTCTCTTCCCACTTAACCGATCTCCCCATAAGTGAACGCCTACGACTATGGGAAGCAGCTCTAAAAAGGCAATGGAGAAATTAGCATCCCTTACGTAGTCCGGCCACCTAGCTTGTGCCCAGGATCCTTCGAAATAAATGCCTAGCCCAATGCTTGCCGCTGCGTCGGTATAGAATTGAAGGCAAGTATTATCGCGCCAAACATTGTCAGCAAACATAACAGTCCCATTAAAATGCGCTAAGAATGTTTCCCAAGCTGCCAGGTCAGCCTTAGCCCCACTGGTAAGCCTTATGTGATGGTGGGGCCGGCTTACCCTCTAGTCATGTCTATCAGCCGCCTCAGAAAGGCCCTACCTGGGCCAACTGCCTTACATACAAAATTGAGTGACCCAATTAAAGACTGTATCTGGCGCAGCGTTAGCTTGGCCCGCGTGGAAAAGCTGCGAATCATGCAACATAGCGCTTCTAATTTATCAGCTGGAACTTTTACCTGACATAACATTGTATCAATCTCTAGACCCAAATATGTAATTACTCTCGTAGGGCCTTCGGTTTTCTCCACAGCTAAGGGGACACCGAAATCCTGGCACATATGTTGGAAGCAAAGCATGATGCGCTGGCATTCCTCGAAGGAGGAAGCGGCAAAAAAGAAATCATCTAAGTAATGCAGCACTTGTTCAGTAACAGCTCTGCGCCGACAACAATCCTCGAGAAAGGAACTAAAGCGCTCAAACATTGCACACGAAATCGAGCAACCCATAGGCATGCACCTATCATAATAAAATTTGCCATCTATGCACATACCGAGCAAATCAAAGTCATTAGGATGAACGGGTAGTAATCTAAAGGCAGACTTGATATCAGCTTTCCCCATAAAAGAATTATGACCAAGGTCGAGAATCATGTTCACTGCTTCGTCGAAACTAGTGTAAGAAACGTTGCATTCATCCTTATCTATGCTATCATTTACAGAGGAGCCGCGAGGAGAGGATAAGTGCTGTATTAACCGAAATTCGCCTGGTGTTCGTTTTGGAACAACCCCAATGGGGGAACAACGAAAATTCAGAAATGGAATTGAATTAAAGGGGCCCACAATTCTGCCAAGTAACACCTCCTTTTCTATCTTTTGCATAAGGATTTGATGATGAAGAATCGCAGACTTGAGATTCTTACAATTCATTTGTACACGGGTGCCTTTAAAACTCAAAGAAAAGCCGTACGTAAATCCTGAAATTAGCCGTTTGGCGTCAGACTGATTGGTGTAAGAATGAAGAAAGGGTAGCATGGGCTTTAGCTTAATTGGGGTTGGGGCTAGAGCTCGGTTGGGTAGCTGCAATTTGGGGCGGTTGCAGGCAAAGGAGCCATGGGACGTATTTCCGCATCTATCGCATTTGTGCGCATATCTGCAGCGCGGCCCCTGCCGCACCGGCCGGAGGCGTTGAATGCGTAGCACACTTGAGCCCGTGGACTCGCGATTGCGCTTCCGTATCCGCCCCGATTGTATGCTGAGCGCCCGTCGCGGCGGGGCCTGATAGTTGCTGTCTTGGCCGTTGCGCTCCCGAAATTGAGCTTGCCTCCCGCTGAAGGGACGAAAATTATCCATGTCCGGCCGCGCATAGGCAGTGGCGACCATTAGCCACAGCTCTGCGTCCACTACGGCCCATGAACGCTCCGGCTGCCGCGCTTGCCGCAGGCGGAATTGAACATCGTAGTTGGTCCAATTATAGCCGCAGCTAGCGGCAGTGCGAACAGTGCTAATATATTTCAATAGCTCCCGTACTCGTAGCGCATGTCGTTCGGCATAGACCGACACAAAAATTAACATGGCACTAGTCCATTGATGTATGCCTTTAATTGCTACGCTGCGATTTGGCGCCCGCAGCTGAAAATTAGCGCTCGCAGGGAAAATGTAAGTGTTAACCCTCATCGATAGAAGGATCGGACGTAACAGATGGTTTGATAAGTGAGCCTATATCCACATATTCCCCCCGCCAAATTTTTTCTTTGATGGTCACGGCAATAGCTGAGCCGAGATCATCACCAACACCTGCCAAATACTGTGGCTGTCCAGGGACGGGGAAATCTGTCCCTAGTGTATTATTAATATTAGCTGGACCCACTGTGGACGGTATGACTGGCGCAGGTGAAACCAGCGCTTCATCGGAAAACATGGGCCTAGGCTGTAAGGTATATGGATCAATATCATCGATTGCCATTACTGGCCATGACTCACCGTTATCGAGTACTCCGTCTTGTCTCCCAGGATCGTCATCCCGTTGGATCGTGGGCTCCTGTATCAGGACAGGGATAGGCAGCGCCTCGTTAATGCCGGTGTTGGTACTGGCAGCAGGCGGAGGGATCGGGCAGGGTCGTAGCCTTCGACGCCCTCCTTTCTTGGTTTGGCCCTTGTAGTCGACCTAAGCGTCTTCGTCGCAGCTCTCGCTGTATTCACCCTCTGACTTGCTTTCTTTGTCGCTTTAGGCATCTTGAAATACAACTTGAAGTTCTCGATCGTGAAACTTAGGAAAAATTGTCAGTCAGGAGCTCAAACTAAAGTCAGAAGCAAAATTGTTAGTTATCCGCCGATGTCACGTTAAAACATTAGCTTGACGCCACTGACTGCTAAGCGGGCGAATATTGAGGAAAAACAGCCACGAAAGAAGAGCGAAAATTTGTTGAGTGTGACGACTTCGAAATACCATGGACTGAATGAGGTATTATTGTCCAAGATGATTCCGCTTTGGGGAGAGGAAAGGGAGGAAAGTTGAGGGCTGACCGCATGTTTACATTACGGCGACTGGTTTCTTCCCTGTCCAAGGTTTATTACATCATCAATTAATAGCCTCCTCCCTGGCTCCCACCCATAAATAAAACTTTGTCCCTGGTAGCTGTCAATAAACTATTTTAACTCCTCTGCGCTGGTTAAAATCAATTAATACCTTTTGGAGACGTTCGTAAATTATAATGTTAAAAGTTTTTTCATCAGTTCACACAAGACTAACGCTAGTCTAAGTCCTACATGAGATATAACCTGGGAAACCTCGATTTTGTTTTCATGATGAAGTAAAGTGTAATACGTTTAACATTTTTGTATCTTATAACACAGAGCTAAGTTAATATGCACATGAACTTTGTTGCTCCCAGTTGACGTTCACGAACACAAAACAAAAACAAAAAAGTATATTTTTTGGAAACAACTTTAAGCTGCAAGCGACAACGCTTTACCACATAAGGCAGCTACTGTGAGAGAATTCATTGATCCAGGGGGGTTCAGCAGATGCCATGGCCTGCTTGCTCCCCTGATATGAACCATATCGAACATGCCTGTGATGCCTTAGGCCGACCCATCAATCAGGGGGACAATATTCCTCTTCATTGGCAGCATCAAAAAGCTTATGGACAGTATGACACGAAGTTTGAAATTACTGGTCCCTGTTAGGGGAGGCCATTCTCGATAATATTCGGCATTAGTAAGTGGAACGTTTAATATGAGACAATTTTTATGACTTAAATCTCCTCGAATATGTGTTTTCATGTAAAAGACCAAGGTGGAAAATTGGAAACAAGACAGTAATGTTTTAGGCCTCCGTTTGCACGTGTTTGATGATTTACATACAATTTTATATTTATAAAGCAAACGCAAATACTTATTCACAAAGCCGGTATTGTAGTAACAGCTCGTATATATTCTTTAAGCTATCAACCACATATTATTTATAAAATGCACATCAATAATGCGTAATGAAATAATAATTCTACTTGAGTTTCGTTTCCAGCTGTAAACATTAGCATAGTGGAATTATGGCTTACATAATCAATTACTATTAGACGCAATCACTTGATCTTCCAATACACATATGCATCTTTTGAATTACCTTTGTTAATTGTTTTGACATATAAGCCTATCTACAATACAAGAAATAGTACTATTCTAGTAGCAAACCAAGAATAATGAATAGTGTAATGTATTTTTTTTACATATATATAATAATAAATATATATTCGAAGAAATAAAATTGAACCGGTCATAGTGTGGAAGAGCACTCTCTCAAGGATTTTTTTTTTAAATTGTTTTAATTATTATTTATATATATATATATATATATATATATAAAACATACAATAACAAAAGTGTATTCATAACAGAGATATGTGCATTGTTACAACAACTGCATTATTAGCTATATGCATTCCATGGGACTCAATTAGTATAATCTCTCAAATATTAATGGTGATGTGAAGTAAGGACATAAATTGCCTTATTTTGAAACAAAATGCTCAGAGAGAATATAATGAATAATCTCAAACGTAATACAAAGCCATTATCAAATAGATCGCTGTATATTAATGATATTACCCTAATTGACCAACACATAAAATGAGACAAGTATTCCACTATAAGAACCAAAAGACTTAACTAGCAGAACAAAATAATCTTCTATGTTATAACTGATCCCCTCTAGGCCGCCGGCTTCTCTTGCGCGTATTTACCCTTGCTCAGTACTCTCATTCCACCTACTCAGTTATTGATATAGTAATAATGACTGCTATGAGAGGCATAGTTGTTTTTATTACTCAAGGGGAGGTTACATCGTGCCATCACCCCGGAGCGTGCCGAGGGATGATGGCACGATGTAACCTCCCCGAGAGCTAAAAAAACAACAACTATGCCTCGAATATTAAGGCAGTCATTATAACTTTTATATACTGAAAACAGGGTCATAGAATACAATTTCGGGCGACTTACTGGTCAATCATGGTAATCAAGTTTGTTTACGCTATCGAGGTTCTATGTTGTTAAACTTGCACTGGATAGCTTAGTTGGCCATTGAGATTGCACGCATATCCCTATGCAGTCTGTACGTGCACTGCGCGATCATGCGAAATTGGTCAATGAAATAAATTTCCAAATCGAGATTCAAACCTTTATTGCTTGTGATCCTGAAGGTCATACTAAAAAAATGAGGTGTCATATGAAAGAGCAGGTTTATCTCTATATTTCCAAAGGAGCTTCATCTCGTCATTACATGTAGATCTAGGCCTAGCTACAATCGAGATCGCCGGTCGTCTGCGCTGCGCCATGCAATTAAAAAACCTAAAATGTAGCGACTAAATCATCGTACAAATGTAAGGTGTCCGCGCTCGCACAATGACAATTTTAACACGTAAACCAATGGGGATCGCAGGAGGATGAGGATGAGGGTACAAATGTTTAACTATTCCCTGTGGGCTATTGCTATTCCCTGTGAGTGGGGCATGGCTTGAAATCACGACTCCAATTTCGACCAATCAGATGGCTAGATTTCTAAAGTGAGGTATATAATATATTCTATTCTGCAATAACAGAAGCTTAAATTAGTATGATAAACTATCATTTGGAATATAACAAAAAGGTAAGAATGATTCAGAGGTGATGAGGTCGTTTCAATAAAAGTGGGAAGGGAGGTTTTGTAGTAAGATTTGAAGTGTATGTTGAGAATAGGGCATATAAAGCGATTGATTATATATATAAGCTTGTTACACCTAGGTAGTATCTACCTGTGGTGTAGCGTCGGCTCAGTCATGGGGGGTCACCAGTCTTTCGTTAGTCTTTTGGATCGGCGTTTATTTGTTTGTTTGTCACATCACCTTTTGATATGGGTTTAACAAGTTTCGCGTCAACCCATTCCAAAAAAATATATGTTTTCTGTCCCTCGTACAAATATGCAGGCCCGTAGCCGGGGGCGTGCCCCAAAATGTCCAAGATCACACACCCATCCTCATAGACCCCTCCCCAGGACGTCGATCAATTACATGTATGTGCCCCCAAACATCAAACTCTGGCTACGGTCCTGCAAATATGTGCGCTATATAAATATCCAATATTATTATTATTATTATCATTATTATTATAGGCGTATGGGCACATTCTCGCGTTAGAACCAAAAGGGCCTAGCTCTAGCCCGAAAATATACTACATGTATTATTTCATGTTTTATTCCTTTTCCTTCATCTCTCCCCTCCCTCTCACCTCACCCCCAATCGAATGGGGAGGTACTCACCGTTGAGGGCGTTTAAAATGAGATATTTTCAAAGATCCACAATAGCTATACGCATGCATTTTCGGCAGTATTTTGTCATAAAAATTATCCGATATATCAAGTCTCTACAATGAATAGGCAAAAGAGTCCCCTTGAAGTTTAAGTCATTTTGAAAATTGAAATCGCTATCCGGAAAATGATGAAAATGCAGAATTTTGTTGTTGTAATGCCTGGAATGTAAACTTAGACCCATATTAAACTATGAAAACAACGACTATAGTCTCAGTCATGACATTCTCTTTCCAAATTCGTATGTTTCCTAAAATCCTTCCCAAAATATCCCAATCAGCTGTTTTCTTTATGAATTGACATCTTCGATCAGCCTTAGACTTGATTTATGAAAGTACTTTACATAAGTGTTTCTTAAAGGGATCCGGTAACTTTGTCTCAGATTCTGAAACAATATCCTGGATTTAGCTCATGTTGCAATGATAATTATAAACCTTTAGGTCAGTCAGGAACCCCCTTGACTTTTACAAGCCGATCACCTGTCTGATTATCAAGATATTTATGATTGGAAATCGAAACCAAATTTTGCGTTTCTATACCTGAATGTAGAACAACCTGCTGCTGAGATAATTTGAAAACCAATGATAAGGAGTGAAATTATTCCAATTATAATGATGAAAGTGAGGCATGAGTTACATGCAATAACATAATTACCAATGACCATGCATGTACCTGTTAGCAGGGGCCTACATTATCTAAACATGAAGAACATGAAAAACAATTCAACTTCATTTATTCCTAGAATTCAACATGTTGGCTATTGAACTATCAAATTTCTTGTACGCTTAATACAAAAAACAACCCGGTTCCAGTAGGCAATGTAGGTATCGGAAACAATGCAGCATGTAAACTTGACTTGTTGGTGTGTAGTCATTGCTGTAACTCAACCAATGCGAGAAAAATGTTGTCTCAAATTATAGGCAATGCACTATGTAAGCTGCAGCTGCACTGTACCTCAGTAAGTTTTGAGAATGTGGTAATGGTCATCGAGACCCTTAGATGAACCCTCCTGAATTAAACAAAAACAAATGATATTACGACAATAAAGTAATGTTATCAATCGACAGAGAAGTATATAGTTTACACATTCACTGGATTTTCCATATAAATAATTAAATAAACATGTTAAAGGCTAATGGATCTGATAAGACCAAGAGCGTCTCTTTACATCTGTTGATCAAAGATGTTCCACTCACACTACGTCCGCCTATATCTTTGGCCCTATCAAAGGTCAGTTTTATGAAATAGTTCCTGTTTATGTTTCCTATTTCAGTCTAGGTAGTAATGTATATCATTATCAAATATAATTCAATTATGCTCCATCTGGGGACTGTTGAATAAAGATTAATCGAGAAACAGTGTAATGGGTAATATCCATTCCAGATTATCATGATTTTTCATGTGCTATACATGAGTCATAATGGGCAGATAATATCATATTTATAAATAACATGAAGTGTAAGTGAGGAGGACGAGGATAAAAAAAGAAGAAGATATATCTCTGTCTAATTTTGTTACCATGCGATGGTGGCACGCATGTGCCTCAATAGTTTCAATAGCTTCGCCACTGCTTTACCTAACGATAACGATAATGATGAAGAAAATAAATGTTCAAGGAATAAAAAAAGTACTTTTATTTAACAATGATTAACAAAATCAATTTAAAACTTACTAGGTTTTAACATAATCGAGAGCACACAGACAACGGATAGCATGAAAAAAGAGGCACAATACGGACATAAAATACATGGGAGACCAAAGTAATGTAATGTAGTTAAAAAGGTATAAAGCAAAGCAAGAGTAGCGGGGCGTCTTTCAAGGTGGGGGCAACAGAAAAGGGCACTTTGGAAGAAAAAGGGGCCCTACAAAATGTAAATTCAAGCGATAATTAAAATACAAGTTTTAGGCAATGCTATAATACCCCTACATTGTAATCAGGGATGGATTTCTCATTACGGGGTCGAATATACTGATTCATACTGTGCAGTTGTGTGTGTTTGTGTGTGTTTGTGTGTGTGTGTATATGTTTGCGTATACAGTACTGTATCAGCATGCACTGTTTGATAATAATTTTGGCAAAACGTCATTGAGGTGTGTGTATTGAGGCCGCAATACCCAATAGTATACTATCACTATAAGCGAAACGTAACATAATTTTCATATAAATGTCAATGTATTCTGCTGTTTGTGCTTTGTGAAGGGAAATTTTCTACTACTTTGTTTTTTTAGACGTAATCGAAAGTGATCATTTTGTCTTCCATAAAACCACCTTGTATTTCATTATACACTCTCTTATTTATCGTTATAGTCTGTTGAGAGCCTAGGGTGTTAACTCTGTGTTAAAGTATAAGAGTTAACGCCATTCTGGCTCCAAACAGAATTACAGTACGTACTCTTTCTCTAGTAATTGACCCCCTCTCTCTTTCTCTCCCTCTCTCATTCACTCACTTTACACATCTTTCTCTATTCACATCGTCTCCCCCTTTCTCTCTCTCTCTCTCTCTTACTCTCTTACACATCTTTCTCTATTCACATCGTTTCACTTCTCTCTCTCTCTCTCTGCATATTTCTCAAGTGAGTGAACCCTTCCCCCCTCTCCTCTCTCACTCTCTTTATATATATATATATATATATTCCTCTATTCACATTCGTCTCCCCCTCTCTCTCTCTCTCTCTCTCTTCCTCTCATTCTTTTTATACATCTTTCTCTATTCACATCGTCTCCCCTCTCTCTCTATTACAAAAAGAAAGTGATGAATACAGAAATGTCAGCACAATGATTTGAAATCTATAACAAAAACCCCCAAAATAGAAGAAAAAAATCACTTACCTACAACTTTTCCACAGCTCCAGTTTTTGTTTTTCCACTTTTAAGAGTTGATTGGTCAAACTGTCATCGTTTGGTTTCTTGTATACGTGTCCTCCTTTTTGGAGGGGTGCTTGTGTTGAGTACGTGGTTTGCAGCGTGAGACCAGGGCCCTGTTTCATAAAACTTGTTATCAATAACAAATGCTAAATGTATATGTCAAATTTGTTCTCAGCCAATCAGGTGCCACGATTTCAGTAGCTTATAACAGTTATTGTAACTTGTTAGTGATATCAAGTTTTATGAAAAAGGGCCCAGATGTTTATGTTGTCATTGTTGAGGAGAGTAACATCATAATTGACGCAGACATCGCAGAAACCGGTGTCGCCGGGAATGCTGCTGCTAGATCAGTGCCATCAAACACATTCTCATTTTAAGTTTCACCGGCCCTAAGATTTTTCTTTTGAGGCCGCCCTCCTAGTCAAGCGTCGCTTATGATTGCGGTCTCCTGCACCTAATTTGACCACAGATAATTCGGATAATACTATGAATTTATAATAAAACATTATGAAATATTATGAAATATTATGAAATATTATGAAATATTATGAAATATTATGAAATATTATGAAATATTATAAAGTTCGTTATTATATGTATATTATGTAAATCATATTTTGACATGAAGTTATTATTGTTTGTACATTTGTATTATTCCTTACGTTTATATGTTCTTTTTCATTTAGTAATTGTTTTTGGAAAAATGCAAAAATAAAATCAAATCAATCAAATCATATAACTGCAACCGCTTTTGTGTCAATAAAAAAAAAACCGTACTCCTAAGGGATCTTGTCCCCTCTCAACATAGAAGGCAAACAAAAGTGAAACGGTGCTCCTCGAAATCAAAGTGTATAGCTTGGCAGAGGAAAATGGACTATTAAAAAGTCTCAAACACGAGATATCTTGACCATTGAGGCTCCTGAAAGACAAGAATCTTCACATACTTATCTCGACACCTCCCTTAACAGATCGACGCTGTTGCCGATCAGACGTCTCACCGACTTTCAAAAGCTATTTCAATAGCTGATGCTCCTGTGCTTCATGTTTTTGTTAAAAGTACTAATTTCAGAGTGTTGAACATTTTTCCATAACGCGTTCAAAACGTAATTTATTGTGATTTGTGTATGTGAGATTTTCGTGACACAAAATGTTGAACACAGACAAGTTCTCCCATTCTTAGTTGTGCGAGTAACATGATATTATGAACATTAGAGAAGAACTGGCGTGTCTGGTATTGTTGTCTGGTAGATAAGTCACTTGACTATGTATAGGAAGGTACGCAGATCGGATCCGACCCACAGCGCAAAGTAAACATCCATTATCAATACATTAATCTACATATGGAATATGTCCTGTCTCCTCGTTCGGTTGTTTCCCGCAATCAAAGGAGGAGATTATTATCATGGCACTTTGAGGTGAAGACTACTGTTCTGTTCTGCATTGCCCTTTCATAAAATATATAGTGTACATGTTTCCTTTTCTTCTTTATTTAGAAGCATAGTTCAGTACCAAATATCGAGACTAACTGCGATAACCGTGATATTCCATGGTTAATGTCTCTCGAGTTTACTTTGTTTTGCAATCAATTCTTATATCAGTCCTTGAGAAAAATTATCCTTATCTAAACCAATAGGATAACACTATTTTCAGATTTCCTAGTAGGCATTCTTCCTTTAAAGAGGGATATTTTTTAATTGTTAATAGAGCCTACCTAATTAATTATATTAACATAAGAATATCTAGTCACTCTCAGGCAAACAGGAGTAAAAAAAATACCTACATTTCTCCGATAGTGTATCGACTGATTGTGCTGCAGACCCACATAACACACACAAGGAGGGATCAGACTATAAACACAGGAACACCAACTCCTCCCCCCTACACACACAACACACATCCATATGTGCATTATTCCAAGTGTGAACAGAAACCGCTCAAAAGTTAATTCCATCCTTTATTAGGCACATGGTAATCCTGGTAACACAATGGATTTTTTTCTCCCTATCTCTTTTTCCAACTATAATCTTAGTTGGGTCCCCTTTTTTCTCTCTGCACATCATTCTCATCTCGCTCCCTTCCTCATTCTTTCCTTCTCTCTCTTTTTGTTTCTGTCACCATTCTTTGTAAATGCGTAAGTAAGTTATTTAAGGGGACCTATAGTATCACAAGCTCTGCTTCTCTGATTGGTCCCCTCACACTCTGTCTTCAGCTTGAAACAAACAATATTTTTTTTAATTTATTTTTTATCTGTCATCATAGTTATTAAGATGTAATAATATGTGACATTCATACTTGTGTTTTTAATTGTATTATTTTTTGCGCATATTTTGTTAAAATTGTTTGAGATGTGTGGAAACAAATAACTACACTTGAAACTTGAACTTGAATTAAAGTGATAATAACTTGAATTCTTAATTCCATAGTACCCACTATGCCTGTTAAAGTTACATGGAAGAACCTTGATAAAACAATTGTACTAATGTTTTCATATTTAAAGGTATTGTCCAGTACAACGGTTGAATTGTGAACATGGTGCACGTTTCCGTTTTATAGCTCAGGACCATGGTTGTAGGGTAAACCCGTGCCTCATGTTTTTCTTCTAGGTAGAAGTATGTTTTAGTATGTGTTGATGAGACAAACTGTGTTACCGATGATATATAAGGGGTCACTTTGTATGAGTCAAATGCGGGACCCCGTCGTTTTGTACTTGAATCCATTCCAATTATAGCGAAACCCACTCCAAAGCAAACATTTGAACTACCTTTCTTGAGAATGGCTCCATTATTTTGATGGTGGATTTCCTTTCTAAAATCGAAGTTAAGCGTAATATGAATAATGTGGATTTTCATTGATATCTTTGACTTGTATTTCTTATGAAAGTGGAGAATAAAATCAATTCAATTTAATGTTCACTCCTTTAGATTAGAAAGTAAATTTGCATACATGAATTGTATTCCCCTCAGTTACCCCTAGTGTGAATATCAGCTTTATATCTTTGAAACAAGAACAATTATCATTCTGTCTTGTTTGTAAGTGCATTCGTATCTCTAACCAATTGAAAACAAACACAGCATGGAGTGAGAAACAAGACGTTTAATGATTTGCGGTTATTTTTATTTTAATAAAATATACAGACGTATAAACGTATTTATAAAACTGTTATTCAAAACCAATACAATATTAAACTCAAATGTATTCCTGATATCTTCAGGAGTGTATTTCATAAATAAAGTGTTATATTGTCGTCGCAATCAACAATATAGTTATCATAATTATATAACTTACATATATATATATATATATATATACTATTCATCATATTGTTTGAACTGTTCCTTAAACTGTTTATTATACTGTCTGTTTTTAACCTGAAGAAGAAGGACGATGCCTTCCAAAAATATGTGTACTTGTCAAACTTGAGTAATAAGCAATTGGATAATGCTAGCATGAAACTTGCAAAAATTATAACGTTCAGTTAATATCATTGATATAAAATATAAATATATGTGCGTTAATATATACATATATTATCTTTATAGCTAACAACCACATATCCAATGTACATCATTAAGGCAACAGGTATTGGTGAATTGTTAATATTTATATTTGTTTAGTACTGACTGTAATTTACATAATTTATAGAATTATTTAGATAATATCAAGAATGATCCCACATGTAATACATGACTAATGACAAAATAAGCAAAAATAAATTATTTCGGTCCGAATGGTATCCTCATTTGCAAAGACTAAACAAAGCAACTGAAATATTGCACGAATAGAACAATTAATCTCTCTTTATGAAACAGACATTTTATTACTACCACTGCTACGACCTTTTTTTCCTCCTTTCTTCTCTCTTTTCTTCTTCGTCGCCTTCTCCTTCTTCTTTTTATCATTATCATTACATTTTAGTATTATTCATTTTCTTCATCTGCTTCTACTGCAACTCCTACAATTGCTACTACTTATGTTACCAACGATTCTGTGATAGTACTATAATACTCATAATACATGATAATGTCATAAGTCTGGGTTTGAAAGTCAATTCAGCTTGAGTTCTACTTTCTTTTTCATAAGCAACCTATTAAGGTAGGAAACCTTCCATCACTTTTACAATAGAAAGAAAAAGCAAATTGCTTTGCTTGGTATTCCTGTGGATCTCACGTCTACACTTTTCGTAGTTTTAGCAGTCTTATTTTTCCGATGCGATTTGTTGTTGAAAATTATGTGGCAAGTTCTAATAAAACGGGTTTTAAAAAATCTGCTTATTCCTAAAACCATGTTTGACCACAGTGAACAATATTCTAAATGTTACATTTAGTTTAATCGATCGTTTTGGGTTTTTCCCTTCCTTTTTATATATTATTACACATCCGTCGAAATGAGAGTTGTTCTCGAACGTTCCTATTGTTTGTATCACACATATTCATTACCTCAATATACATTTTCCTAAAGGTTTTCTTTTAATGTAGTTTTCTTACAGTAGCACCAGCGCGCCTATATTATCAATAAATTATACATCATATTTCGTTCCACAATCCTATATTTGTGTTCAATACATAATTGATTATCATTACACATAATTTTACAAGAGCATTCATCAGATGTTACACTATTGTTTCTATAACCTTTCATGCAAGAAGAATTTTGAATTTGAAGGAAAGGAATTACTAATAAAAACGCTCGTAAAAATGATTTCCTATTGATGAATTCAAACTTTAATCAATGTTTTTAATCAGAATTTCTTGGAATGTGAGTCATGAGCTTACCCCGTTTCCGTTACAAGGTCGAGTTCGCTTATGTGATGTATCTTTACGTTAAAAAGCATTTATCTCCTAACGTATATACATCATATGTCCTATGACAGGAAATCACAGGAGGAATCTAAATATGCACTAAAAAGGTTATAAGATGTAAGACAAAACTGTTGCATAGACTCGAATATGAAATGTTGATATTTCTGTAATCTTATAGGATTCATCATACCTTATTCTGAGGCCCAAATAATAACGTTATATTATTGTGAAACACATTCAGATTCTTACAAGAAAGTATAATGGTCTAGGGTTTATGATTGTGTAGTAATGAACAAAATCACTAAAACATATGCATAAATTCAAACATGTTCAGGAGTCATTGTATATGTCGTGATAAAGCATTTGTTATTGCATGCGCAGCCAAACTTATTTCTCAATGAAAAGACAGTGAAGGAACGTGAATCAGCTTTCATCCGGTTTCGATTTTGTACCCATATACCAATTTTTGGGCAAAAGTAATAACAATTTCCAGAAATCGCTCGAAAATCATTTTTTGCCGGCGCCGCTCCGGCACCACTCCTGGATTTCTAACTTTGTATTGCAGGAAAATGCATGGTTATTGAGCTTCAAACACAGACAAGATTTCTTGAGGAATAGCTTTCATGGTTTAAAAACAGCATTACTTCAGCGCTTCGAAATGAAAGAGTTTAACAGCACCAAACTTGTTATGGGGTTAATGGGGCTACTTAAAAAAAAATAATAATAATTCTGGTCCATACATTATGTAATATACGAGTGTTAAATAAACTTAACTACATTAATCATGGTAGTTAACATCATGAATTACAATTAAACCAACGAAAACAGACAAATTAAAGCTTTCCTTATTGGCCTCATCGAAGTACATCGCGATTATTATCAGAAATCCAAAATCAGACAGTATAAGCGGAAGCTTAATGAACAAGCGCGCGTTTATTCTTGCGATTTAATCCGATGAGGGTTATACGACAAACAAATAGTTTGTCTATTTCTATTGTTTCGATTTTGAAATAACGACCATCCCCTTATAGATAAAGACCAGTTCTGGTCATGCGATTGCATTGTGAAAGAAACATTGTGGAATCGCTCAGAAAAGGTTGATCATCTAACATTTAAGTATTGGTGTGTACTGCAAGGTTCTGGAATCATCAAAATGATAAGAAATTTGGCCCAGTCTTGGTAAAGTTACAAGCACTGTACACAGAAAGATGTATATGGGACTACGCGACACGTGCGCGATATCTATCCGGTCCAAATAGATAAAAATTTACCAAATATATCAATTAGTAGGCGGTTTCCCGGCAAAATTTGTATCATCACGTATTAGTCAAAACATATTCTTTCACATGATTGTTAATGAGAGCTTCCATTTCATTTTTTGAGAGGGGGCGTTTCCAAAACTGGTCTATACCTTTAAACATAGTGACGTATATCTGCTTGACCGGGTAATGCGTACTAATTATTGTATCTTAACCAATGTAAGAAATGGTGTATGAGGTCCTTCAACGAGAATAGTGATGTATGTCAGGTATGAAGCAACGGTACTCGTCAGCTTGACCGGCAGTGTATAGTCATCGCTGAAACTCAACCAATGTGAGAAATGTTATAAGATTGTTCATGCTTCCATTTTCCATCCTGAGAAATAAGACAAGTAATATCATAATGAGGAAAACATAAACCATAAATTCATATTTTGTTTAAAGAAAGAAAGCAATGATGACGGATTCACTTAGTACATCAACAAATTAACGAATTAATATTTTCAAATTCTGTATTCTATTAGGATAATTGGTAATTGATCTATGTTCTATTTTAATTTTGCTTCATAGGGAAAGACAGGGTCTTACTCCAGTAGTATTGCATGCGAATAGGCACTGATGGGGTCATCATTGGGGGACTCACACCACTCATACTAGGTGGATGAAACGCAAATTAAAAGGGAATTCTACCCTGATATTAAATTGGTTGTATTATATGAGGCGAAAAATTGAGAGAAAAAAATTAGTGAAAGTTTGAGCAAAAAAAGGAGAGTTACGAATTTGCAACACTGTGACATATCATGCGAGCTCCTCTCTAATTGCGTCAGTACACAAAACTTTCATTTTCTTAGTTATATATGACGCAATAGATTTGTTTCATGCAGGGGTTGTATACAAAACATACTTGCAATAATTATATTTAGGGTGAATGTATGATTGAACATTTTCTTAAGGGATATATATATTATATATATATATATATTTTTTTTTTTGGAATATGGCAAATGGGAGGGGAGCTCTCAAGATACTAATTTGTTGCTGCTAATTTGTGTTCGATTGATTGCACCTTCAAACATTCTTAACTTTCTTATTTTTAATCGTTTTTTGCTCTAACTTTCATTGACGTGTTTCTCTCACTTTTCTGCTTCTTTTACGGCCAACTTAATACCAGGGTGAACTTTCCCTTAAACAAAAGTATCAAATAGGGGAGGCGTAGGAAAGGTTCTGATTCCTGTTATTTGTTGTTGTTCTCCTCCTCCTCCTTCTCTATACTCCTCCTCCTCTATACAATTTTGGAGCCCACCTCTCTCTCTCTCTCTTTCTTTTTCAACTATTTTCACCTTACGACATCACGTACGTGCCCCAGTTGCCCAACAAAACTCATTTACCTAACGAGTTATTTTAAAGAAATGTTCAAGAACTTAACGAGTACCTTTATTTATCAATTATAAAAATACAAATAAATTTATAACTTGTAAAGTTTCAACATAATTGAGAACACCCATACAACAAAAATGCATAAACCTAAGAGGCGTTGGATGAAAAGATCAAAGAATGAAATGTGAGCTAAAGAACATGAACAAGTAAAGCGGACTTACAAAACGAGTATGAAGGAAAACAAGGACGGCGGAGCGTCTTTAAACGTATGTTTGGGGGCTCTATAAAATTAGTCTCCCTTCATTTAAGACGACTGAGAGCAATTTTTAAGTCACATTTTAAAATTTTGTGAAGCCGTCCCTATGTGTTCGAAAAAGAGGCACCTGCAAAGCTTAACATTAAAGCAGCACAAATACAAGGTTTTTAAAAGGCATTGCTATATGCCCCTACTTTGTAATTATAAGGGGTGATTTTTTTCATAAATGTGGACATTGTGATCCACAGTCCGGTGACATATCCACTCGACCACGAGACCTCCACATAAAGTCACGTTTCGACGAAATAGATCACATTAATAGATAACATAACCAATCCTGATGAAGTTTAACCACGATCTTATGGTAAAGAAAGTGGATGAGACATTTAATATATTACACGTACGTAACAAGATATAAACCATAGTGTGTTGGAGAAAGTTCGAGATTAGATTTTAAAAATGCTCTCAGTCGTTCTAAATAAGGGGCACATGTAAAGGAAGCTATAACAAATGTATGGTTTTGGGAAGATGAGGAGTGATAAAAAAAAAAGCTTGTCATAGCAGTTTTGGTAGTTACTCCCTTAAAAAAAAACATGATTGACATTTTATAATGGGAACACCATTGCCTTCACTTTGAAAACCTCTTCGTTATATAAACCTTTTACATTCTTGAACATAGGGCAATTGATTACATTAATAGTCTATGAAGTTCAAAAGTGCATGGTTTATGAATGAGAATATGTTTGTTAGCAGTTAAGTACAACCTGTCATTGTAGTTTATAGGAACAAACAAAAAGTGTAAAAAGGGCACATTTCTTGAATTAAAATAACTTATCTGGAGAAGGGACATTTGGTGGCGTTGAAAACGAGCGCGGTTATATTTCTGAAAATGGAACAGTTCGTTATCATGAATTTGGGGCATTGCCCGAGATCCACTGCCTTTCATTGTGATGGTAGAACAAAGGTACTTGTTACGATAAACACAGATGTTCACATTGTTTAACAAAAATAGATATGGTTCTTTAGATGACTGCAAAAGGGCAAACTTTGTTAGCGACAGTGAGGAAAAGGAGGACATGTCATAGCACAATTATTAGAAAGGAAAATGGACAATTATCAAAAGTAACAAGGGGCATTTATATTTGAAAGGTGGAGGTATCATAAGCGAACATTGCTTTTATAAAAATGGGAAGTAGTACGTGTTAGAAGGGGAAGAGGGGGACACTTATCAGAAGAAAAAAGGGACCCTTAATAGATAGTAATAAGGGGAGGAGCAGCAGTAAAAGAGGTGAAAATGGACACTTATTAGAAGGGGAAAGGGACGCTTATTACTTATCTGAAATTTAAAAAAATGACATTTTCGTCCATCAAAAACGAGCACTTTTGGTGTACTTGAAAAAAGAGGGGGCATTGTGCCACGCAACCCGTGAGCGCCGCCTCTTATGCAGATAAAGAACGCCCCAAACAGAGAGAAAGAGACAAACGGAAAGCAAGATGGGGGGTGGGAGAGAGGCAGTATTAAAAAGCATACATCATACAATAAAGGAAGAATCAGCAGTAAATTTAAGAAAATAAATTAAGAGTTGTAGCATAACTGAGAATAGCAATTAAATACAAAACATAACAAGTAAAATAAACAAAACTACAGCAAAATAAAATCAAGTTAATGAGGTTATGTATAATAACGATAATAGCACAAACGATGAAATGATTAAAGTAGGGACCGCTATTCATAAGGTATTTCCATTTTTTGAATAGCGGTACTTCACGTATAGGAAGTTACACGTTATGAATAGCAGTCCTTATGAATGGTAGTCCACATGAATAGCGAGGTTATCCCAATAAATCATACTGATAATCACCGCATCGAAACAATAAACAACGAAACAAAAGATATTTGATAAAATTTATGTATAGTGCAATCCAGACAAAGAAAACGAAGTGAACTTCATGTGAAAACGTTAAAGGAACGCATGTTAGAGAAGAAACATATATCAAAAGATGAATTATGTTATTTAGCAACGTTTCGATATTCTGTCTGCATTTGGTCCCTAGGAAATGGGATAACAATCAACAACAATTTAGATAAAGACCCAGGACAGAGACAAAAGAGTCTAATACCAGAATACAGACGAAAATAAGAAATAGTGAAAGTGTACAGTGGACACGACGTGGAGCAATACTTACGTGACGTACCGCCACACAGAGGTCGCCGAATGATGACCTTTGAAGATCCAAGAGATAAGACTCAAGCCGGCCGCCCTCTATAGTACCACACAAGATGAACCTTTGTCCAGAAAACATAGTGATGGAAGTAAGATTAGTTGGGCGTTAGAATAAAGAGAAAGAAGCAGAGCGAGACGAGAGAGATACTGGGTGATATATAGAAAAAGAGAGACGAATATATAGCAGAGAGACAGAGAAAGAACATAAAGGTTAAGAACGATAAGCAGACAGGGAATGCGTAAAATAGTATACTCATAGTATTTACGTGTTGGGATTTCAATATCAGATTTTTTTTTCCATGAACGATAGAATTGTCCTCATTTGTTGTACAAATGTTATAGGGGAGGGGGAAGGGGAGGAAAATAATGATCATAGTACGGGAGGCAGGGGGTCAAACTAGCTGGAAAGGAAACTAATTTTCATGTGCACAGATGTAAAGATCGCATAGATCCATTTAACAAATGGACCGTCTGGCATGTTCTAAGTGGTGGGTGTGGCCAGGGGGAGGCCCCTCCCCCCAAAAGCGGCCCTTTTGACGACAAAATAGTATTTTTAAAATAATATTTTAAGGAAACCTTGAACCACCATAAGTTTGGTGTCATATGAAAGAAAAATAAATTATGGACATTTTGATACCTATTTCAACGAAATTAGGATTAATAAACATAGCAAATTTAAGTTTTAAAAAAAAATTTGGGTGATTTTTGTTTCTCGAAATATGAGTTTTATCAAAAAAGATCATTTTTTATATATCAAAATTGGAGAAGTGCATTTTTTCATAACTTTCCAGGAATTTGCTTATGTACAAAGACAATGTCCTGTCCAAGGGATTTACATATCGTTTTAATTAAAAAATTAAAGCATTTAAAGTTATTGATTTGATTTCCACGAATACAACATGTTTGCCTACATGTGTATTAACTGTATGCATATACTTGCATTAGTGTAATAATTTCACACACTACATCACTCATTGAAATTGTTTTCAGGATGAAGGTATTTTAATTATCCATCTTTTGACAAGTTTTAGTTAAAAGTTATCTTTAAATCTCGATGTAAACACACCAAACAGGTCCTTAATACACTAATGCACGTATATGCATACAGTTAATACACATGTGGGCAAAAATGTTGTTTTTGTGGAAATCAAATCAATAACTTTGGATTGCTATAATTTTTTAATTGAAAAGATATATAAACCCCTTGTACAGGATATTGTCTTTGTACATAAGCAAATTACTGGAAAGTTATGAAAAAATGCACTTCTCCGATTTTGATATATGGAAAACAATGTTTTTTAATAAAACTCAATATTTCGAGAAAAAATCACAAGCAATCATGTTTTTTACTTAAATTTGCAATGTTTATTAATCCTAATTTCGTTGAAATAGGTATCAAAATGTCGATAATTGTTTTCTTCTTTCATATGACACCAAACTCATGGTGGTTCAAGGTTTCCTTAAAATATTATTTTAAAAATACTATTTTGTCGTCAAAAGGGCCGCTTTTGGGGGGAGGGGCCTCCCCCTGGCCACACCCACCACTTAGAACATGCCAGACGGTCAATTTGTTATATGGAGCTATGCGATCTTTACTTCTGTGCACATGAAAATTGGTTTCCTTTTCAGCTAGGTTGACCTGCCCCCCGGCTCCCGGACTATCAGGGGGATGTTTCATCAAGCCTTAAAGTGACTCGGTAACATTGTTGAAGGTTGATGAAAAAACTACTGTAATACTGTAATAACTAATAGCCCTCTAACATGCAAAAAATCCTGAAAAAAATCTCAAAACACAAAGATATATATGGTTTTCTTTGAAGGTGTCACTGTGCGACACCCTCTAACAGTAAATTCTCCCAACCTTTTCTGAATGTTCCTAACCGTTTTTCCATGAAAATAAGACATTAGACAGGCTTTACAAAAATCTGTCAACACTTAAATGTTTGGAACGGTATATAGAGCCACTTCATTGCTTTGTGAAGATTAACATTCACCTAAAATATAATTTAATTGTAATAATATAGTTGGGAGAATTAAGGAATTGATCAGATCAGTTTTTCCAAATTTGTATCGTTAATAATGGTCCGTTTTCACTCAAACTTTCAGATTATCTTTAATTGTACATCTAGCACTGAAGTCACTACCTTAGCACCATTTTCTCTCATCTGAGCAATGTTACAAAGTCCCTTGAATATTGATCAGATATATTTTAAGGGCCTCAAATTAGCTTTAAGATCATTTTTAAGTTAGGATGTGATTCATATTAGTTTTAAGATCAATTTTATCATTTTCTTTTTTAATTCCAGAAACTGTTAACAAAACTAAAACAAGTATTTCAACTTTCCTGCTGGAATATTCGATTTCAAAGGAAGTATATTGTTTTGTATAAACTTGTAGAGTATACATTTGTTTGTGTGTTCATATCATGGCATATTAAAAACATAAACAAATAATCCATGATAGATATGTAATATGTATTTAAACTTTGTTCGATTTCCTCTGTATTGGTAACATATAATCTGTACAGGGCATCCCAGGAAAACAGTTTTAATACTAGATAGTATCCCTGTTTAAATAAAAAAAACGAATACAAAATGAAAAAAATCAACCTATTATTCATCTGATAAGTTCAAGCACTGATTTGCTTGAGAGGCGTAAAATACGGGTAACCTCAATTTGATTACCTTTTGGATAATGGAGAATTCTGTACAATATTAAAAGCCAATCTTTGGCAATTAATTACCATATTTGTTGGAAATTTGTGTCTCGATTCCATTCACATACTTTCTCTCTTATTAACACACAACAGCACTCCTATTACAACTCTTTGCTTTTTGTCTCTTTCGAAATGATTGCTTTGTTCTTTCACGTCCCTTCCCCCTCCATAAAAAAATATAATAAAAATAGATAAATTAATACAATAAAATAAAGTGATACAAATAATAAGGCAAAATAAATGAATACAAAAATAAAGTGAAAACAAAATGATATTCACTGGCTTCTGACAAAGGCACTGCTAGGTTTATTATTTAAACACTCCCCATTAAACAAACACACCATCATTTAATCACATCATTGCCCTTTATCATCATTTCATAATTACTAACATGCATTAGCGTACAATCTCATCCTAAACTAACTAATCAGAAGAGATATCTACACGAATCCGATCCATAGGTACAGTATTAGAAAATATTTGAAAAAAATAGGAGGCTACACCCATGTCTAAGCCTTTTCCTGTCTTCATGCATTTTTACCCTTCTCTTTTACCACGGCAGACTAACGGAATAGGAACGTCTAGTAGAATTTTAATCTATTAAAAAGAAAAGATTTAAACAAGAACCTACCACACATATGAAATTGTCTTCAACCGTCTGCAACACTCGATGAGGTCAACCAAGTCTTTTTCGTCCAAACACTTCATCCCGGCCAGATGTAGACACTGCAGGTTCTTGGTTTGTTTTCTGATCAGAAGACCCAATCCTCTCATCGTCTCTCTCGATACACTCTTTTTCTTTGATGGGGGTGATGACGGTGCTGTAAGTTTGATGTGCGTGAGCTGCTGTCCTCTGGTCCGACGAAGACCAGCTGTGATCTGAGGTATGTCTCTCTCCGCATCATCGATAGTGATATCGATCACTCTCAAGCCAGGGAGCGATGAGAGCACACCTTCATAGCTTTGTGACGTCACTTTCCCGGCCGATAACTCTAAGACGGATGGAAGCTCAGGAGGAAATGGAGGGAAACTGAGAGAGGAGTCCGAGATGTTGAGATGGTTCAGTGAGGTGAAGGATCTGAGACAGGACCACAATTTGACGGTCATCTTGGTAGATAGCTGGCAATCCTTGATTCTCCAGATTTTAGTCTATGGTGACATACAGAAAGAAAAAAAGTCGTCATTGTTACAACATAAAAAATACAAGTTGTTAAAAATGGAGTAAAAACTACATGTAGGAATACATTTCTTAAGAGAACGGAATTGATTGTTTGGAGATAAAATGAGAATAAAGAAACATCAATAAAAATTTTCTCTAAAATAATTGAACTCACCTGATATACCAATCGACACGCACTTAGGACTAGAATGACTTTCCTATCTTAATCAAGTTCTTAAGTACAATTTCATATAAAAATCGTTAAACCGATATCATTTATTGGTAATAGAAGATAGGCAAAATGTTAATTACAAAAAGAAATGATAATTTTGAATGCGTTTTGGAACTGTTCATTGTTCGTTTCCACAACTGTGTAAGACTTATGATTGTGTTATGCTACGAAGCGTACGGCAAACGAGGTATGTTTTTACCTTAGGCCCTATATAATCCTCATTTCCAATTTGTAATTTATTTCTCAATAAACAATAACTACAAGCAGACCAAAGCCATGTAATACATCTCATATCCTAATGTTCATTCAATTACATTGAAACTACTAGTTTAATTATGTTTCTGGCATTATTGAAAATATATAATGTATTACGTAAAAAATGATTCATGAATAAAGGCCGAACTAAACTGAAGTCATTACATTTAGTGAAGAAGTGTTATTTTTTTCACACTTTAATTACCTATTAGGTAGGAAGTGCGAAATGCTTTCTTAAATATTAGGAAATAAATGGTGCGTACGGGCATGAACAATTAGAGCATACTTACATGCAATGCATCTTGCTCGGAGTTTAGTAACCTAGAAAACCTACATCATTTCAAAGATAGATGGAGAAGTAAGGATAACATGTTACAACTTCAAACATTTGTGAATAACAAATTACGACCGATATGTTTTTTTTTAAATCTAGTCTTTTTCAGCATAATATTTATGGGTCATTGTACGTGTGACCGGAAATTATCTTACAGCAAGTTTTGTATGATAACAATATTATTCAGTAAAAAGTTTGAAATATTTCGATCTGACAAAATATAATGAGGAAGCCAATATTATTTCCAGTGAAGGAGCAGTCCCAACGATTGGTTGTTTTAATAATTACACTGGAAATATGACCTACACAACTTATATTATTTTTCAAAAATCAACCAATTTGTATCTAAGGCTACATCCATTAATGATCAGATGGTTAGCGTTTTGTATTAAGATGATTTTTATATTGCCTGTTTAGAAAACGTTTAGAGGACATAAATACATATATTAAATGACCTTTCTCTCTAAAAAAAAAAAAAAAAAAAAATATTGTTGGCAAATTAAATCGACTTCAGGTTGATACTTTGGTAATTAACATGATTAAAGTAGAAACGGATTCAAATACAATATTATATTAATGGAAAGCTTATGACCTCAGTAATTTTTTAAAAAATATTTCAGAGTTTTATGATAATCAATCAGGTCGTAACAACCAAAAAACTACCCCCAAAACCATGAAATGTTCATCATTCATTTTCTCGCCCAAATGACACCAATAAATCGCCCAAAATAATGTGACGTAGGCGATTGGGAGATTGTCCCCAAAACCAACAAAAGCTCGTACCCACTACATGGAGTCTATGGCTTTTGCCGTATAAGTTTGTTGCATGTTTTGATTGTTTTGCATGTCTGTTCTTTGAATTAAATAAAGATAAACTAAAAAGAAAAAAAGGGTAATGATCCTCATTACGTAAAACTGACGAAAGAAATTATACAGATGAAAGAAATCAATGAAAATTAACACAATATGTCTAAGTAATAACTAATATTGCCGGTGATCATTCGTGCTATATCGAAAACTGGCCGGCTTGATTGCAGAATACCCTACCATATTGTTAGTCTTCATATATTAGCTGTAGATATAGACTGTGATTTTATTGTTTGCGATAATGGTGATACAGGTATTGCAGATTGTATAATGCAAGTGTTCGTATTCATTTGGTGGATGAAAAGTTGAATTCTACGCCGTTTTGTCCGTCATTGCAGCGCTGAATTTGGTGTGTTCATCGCTAATTTGTGACAAACTTAGATGGCTTTCCTGATGATATTTCATGCAAAATTTCTGTTATATTGATAAGAACTGAGTCTTGTCCTTACCTTTGAATTATTTCTTGTCTATTATGGTCATTTAGTAGATGAATTAGAGGAATTCTGAGCACTATTTCAGTAACGCAAAAAGTCCAGCCTGTGTATAGTCCCACGCACGTAGTTGTATGTACCTTGTGCCCGCTATAGTTAGTATAGCTCTTACACCGCTTAGTCTGCTGTCAAAGACCCTATTAGATATTTTACTCGACAAGACTGATGTCTCGTTCTAAAAATACAAACAAAAAAAATAATTTGTGCTTTTTTAAACAACAAGTGATGTCTCGTTCTAAAAATACAAAAGAAAAAATAGTTTTGAGCTTATAATAGTGGAATGTCTCGTGCTAAAAATACAAAAGAAAAAAATAGCTTTGTGCTCAGACTAATGTTGGTCGATGGTCGTTGGTAGTTGGAGAACGTGGACTGCCACATGGACATCCTTTTAAGGCAATGTGACGTCCTTTTAAGGCATTGGCAGTGCCGGCAGTGCCTTAAAAGGACGTCACATTGCCTTAAAAGGATGTCCATGTGGCAGTCCACGTTCTCATCGTGCAAATCTAAAAGTCCCTATTTCTAATATTTGTCAGACTGTTGCTGTTGGTTCTAATTCTGCTCCCGTGAAACCGTGGTAGGGTATTCTGTAATTGTTCCAACTGGCCTATCGATGCCATCATTATCATCGTCACTGGATTCAGACGATGAATATTGTACATCCAAGTTACTAACTGGCCTAACTTCACTCATTTGAATGGATCATAAATAATTAAAATTAATGAGAGTATGGCTGCTGTCGACCGTCTAGCGTGTGTGATACGTACGGTGTTGTGTGAATGCGGAAGTCTGACCCCAATCGCCTACGTCATCATCGAAACCGCCCAATGTGTATGATTTCGGTTTTGTTTATGAGGGGGATGCCAAGATTCAAAGTTAAATGTCTGATTGTGGTCACATATGTGTTTTTAGGGAAAAGATATGACACTTTTCACTTTCTTTAGGTTATAAGCTTTCCATTAATATAGTATTGTATTTGAATCCGTTTCTACTTTAAAGGACTGGTTTACGGCATCAGCCTAGCGAATGGAATAAAATGTAAGGTGATGCCCATATCGATAACAATTGAGGAGAAAACGGGAGGGAATAAAAAAAAACTTTAATTATACTTGGCTTAACAGTTACTCACTGTTCTTCATACAGGCTAGCTGAAATTAAACGCGTTGAAGACTGGAAAAGATCTACCACTGTTTCCTTGGGTCCGAAAACTACTTCGGACAATATCGCCTGACAGTCTGTGATGAACAGACCCAGTCCTCTCATCCTCTTTCTCAGAACTGTTGATGAATTCCCCTCTGGTGTGAATGAATTGGGGTTGATGCGTGTGAGACCATGTGCCGTCAGATGTCGACGTAGACTAGTCTGGATCTGAGATATGTCTTCGGGTTTTGCATCTCCGATAGTGATATCGACCTCTTCCAAGCCAGTAAGCGACAAGAGCAGACCTTCATAGCTTTGTGACTTCACTCTCTCAACTAAGAGCTTTGTAACGGATGGAAGCTCAGGAGGAGATGAAGGGAATCTGAGAGAGGAGTCTGAGATGGTGAGTTGGTTATGTGGGGTGTAGGATCTGAGGCTGGACCACAACTTTTTTGTCATCGCGGTAGATAGCTGGCAGTCCTTGATTGTCCACATTACATTCTATGGTGGCATACAGAAATAAAAAGTCGTCATTGCTACAACACACAACATGCACATTGTTAAAAAGGGAGTAAAATCTACAAGTATGAAAACATTTCTTGCGAGAAATATATCGCTTGTTTGGAGAGGAAAGGAGAATAAAGAAACATCAACAAAAACTACCTCGAAATTATTTGAACTCACGTGATATATTGATCGACACGCGCTTAGGACTAAAGTGATTTTCCTATATTTATTAAGTTCTTAGCTACAATTTCCTATCAAAATCGATGAACCGATATCATTCATTTGTAATAAAAGATAGGCAAATTGTAAATTATAAAAAGAAAATGATCCCTTTGAATGCGTTTTTGAATTGTTCTTTGTTCGTTTCCACAACTGTATTATACTTATGATTGTGTTATGCTACGGGACGTACAGCAAACGATGTATTTTTAAAAAACTTAGGTCCCATTATATCCCCATTTCCATTGTTTTATTCATTTCTTAGTTAACAATCACTACAAGCAGACCGAAGTCATGTAACACATTGTACATGCTTATGTACATTGCAAATACCTGTATACTGCTAGTATAATTATATTAATGGCATGAACGAAATTATATAATGTGTTACGTAAAATATAATTTATGAATAAAGACCGAACCGAACTGAAGTCATTGCTATTAGATTAAAGAAGTGCAATTTCTGATACTTGAATTACCTAATCGGTAGGAAGTGCGAATTGCTTCTTAAATATTCCGAAACAAATGAGGCATACGGGCATGAACAATTAGAGTATACTTACATACAGTGCATCTTGATCGTAGTTTAGTGACCTAGAAAACCTACATCATTTCAAAGAGAGATGAAGAAGTGAAGATAAGATAAAACTACTTAGAACGTTTGAGTATAACAAATTACGACCAACATGTTTAAAAATGAAGACTAATGTATTTTTATTCAGCATATGATTTATGGCCCATCGTACGTGTGACCTAAATAAATCTTACAGCAAGTATTGTATGATACCAATATTCTTCATTAAAAAGTTTGAAATATTTCGGTTTGACAAATAATAATGTGAAACCACGTTTTTCTTTTAATTGTATTCATTCAGAGAAAGCGGACCAAACAATTAGTTGTTTTCTTAATTACACTGGAAATATGAGCAACACAACTTACAATTTTTTACATAATTAAACAAATATTTCTGAAGGCTAAATCCATTAATGAGCAGATTGTAAACGTTTTGTTTTATTTAAGATGATTTCCTGTTTAGGAATCTTCTTTAGAACGTTGATAGGATATGTATACATACTATATGACCTTTGTCTAAACAAAAGCTTCAATTTATGCTTTTTGCAAGTTAAATCGACTTCAGGTTGATTCACATAATTTAGGGACTAGTTTACGGCATCACCCTATCAAATGTAATAAAATGTAAGGTGATAACAATTGGGGAGAAAACGGGAGTGAATAGAAAAATTTAATAATTTTTTTCTTGGCTTAACAGTTACTCACTCTGATAAATACAGGCTAGCTGACATTATACGTGTTGAATACTGGACAAGATCGATCACTGTTTCATTGGGTCCGAAAACTACTCCGGACAATATCGCCTCAGAGTCTGTGATGAGAAGACCAAGTCTTTTCATCCTCTTTCTCGACATGCTTGATACATTCCCCTCTGATGTGAAGGAACGGGGGTTGATACGTGTGAGATCATGTGCCGTCAGATGTCGACGTAGACTAGTCTGGATCAGAAATATGTCTGCTGTATTTGCATCTCCGATAGTGATATCGACCTCTTCCAAGCCAGGGAGCGACGAGAGCAGACCTTCATAGCTTTGTGTCTTCACTCTCTCGGCTGAAAGCTTTGTGACGTATGGAAGCTCAGAAGTAGATAGAGGAAAACTGAGAGAGGAGTCTGAGATGATGAGCTGGTTCAGTGGAGTGTAGGACTTGAAGCTGGACCACAACTTTTCTGTCATCGCGGTAGATAGTTGACAGTCCTTGATTGTCCATATTTCAATCTATGATGACATACATAAGGAAAAGGTCGTCATTGTTAGGACACACAACATACACATTGTTAAAAAGGGAGTAAAAAACTACAAGTGTCACAAAATTTATTGCGAGAAATATATCGATAGTTTGGAGAGGAAAGGAGAATAAAGAAACATTAACAAAAAATACCTCGAAATTATTTGAACTCACCTGATATATTGATCGACACGCGCTTAGGACTAAAATGATTTACCTATCGTAATTTAGTTCTTACATGTAGCTACAATTTCCTGTCAATATCGTTAAACCGATATCATTTATTTGTAATAAAAGATAGGCAAATTGTACGTTATAAAAAGAAAATGATCCCTTTGAATGCATTTTTAAACTGCTCTGTTTTCGTTACCACAACTGTGTTAGACTTATGATTGTGTTATGCTACTGGACGTACAGCAATCGAGGTTTGTTTTTATCTTGGGTCCCGTATTATCCCAATTTCCATTTCTTCATTTAGTTCTTAGTTAACAATACCTACAAGCAGACCGAAGTCATGTTATTCGTTGTATTTGCTTATGTTCATTGCAAATACCTGTGTACTGCTAGTATAATTATATTTCTGGCATGAACAAAATTATATAATGTGTTACGTAAAATATAATTTATGAATAAAGACCGAGCTGAACTGAAGTCATTGCTATTAGATTAAAGAAGTGCAATTTCTGATACTTGAATTACCTAATCGGTAGGAAGTGCAAATTGCTTCTTAAATATTACGAAACAAATGAGGCATACGGGCATGAACAATTAGAGCATACTTACTGCATCTTGCTCTGAGTTTAATGACCTAGAAAACCTACATCATTTCAAACAGAGATGAAGAAGTAAGGAAAACATATAACCACTTTAAACGTTTGTGAATAACAAATTACGACCGACATGTTTAAAAATGAAGACTAATCTAGTTGTATTCAGCATATCATTTATGGCTCATACGTATGACCTCAAATAATACAGTATAAGCAAGTATTGTATGATACCAATATTGTTCAGTAAAACTTGAGTTTGAAATAATTCGATTTGACAAATAATAATGTGAAAGCCACTTTTCCTTAAAATTATATCCATTCACAGAGAGCGGTCCCAACAATTGGTTGTTTTAGTAATTTCCCGGGAAATATGAGCAACACAACTTATATTTTTTTCAAAATCTAACCCATTTTTCTTTAAGGCTAAATCCATTAATGATCAGTTGGTAAACGTTTTGTTTTAAAATAATTTTTATATTTCCTGATTTTGGAATCTTTTCTAAAAAGTTAAGAGGACATATATATATATATTTTATGACCTTTGTCTAAATAAAAACTTCAATTATTTTGTTTGCACTTTAAATCGACTTCAGGTTGATACTCTGGTAATTAACATAATTTAAGGACTGGTTTAACGCATCAATTGAGGAGAAAACGGGAGGGAATACAAAACTGTAATCAATTTTACTTGGCTTAATAGTTACTCACTGTTCTTCATAAAGGCTAGTAGACATTAAACGCGTTGAAGACTGGACAAGATCGATCATTGTTTCCTTAGGTCCGGAAACTACTCTGGACAATATCACCTGACATCCTGCGATGAGATGACCCAATCCGCTCGTCCTCTTTGTCGACATGCTTGATGCATACCCCTCTAATGTGAATGAATGGGGGTTAATGCTTGTGAGATCCTGTCCCGTCAGATGTCGACGTAGACTAGTCTGGATCAGAGATATGTCTGCTGTATTTGCATCTCCGATAGTGATATCGACCTCTTCCAAGCCAGGGAGCGACGAGAGCAGACCTTCATAGCTTTGTGCCGTCACTCTCTCGGCTGAAAGCTTTGTGACGTATGGAAGCTCAGAAGTAGATAGAGGAAAACTGAGAGAGGAGTCTGAGATGGTGAGAGTATTTAGTGTCGAAAATGCTTCGAGGCAGGACCATAGTCCACTCGTCACGTCGGTAGTTAGAGTAGCCCCCTCGAACTTTACTGATCGTATCTAGTGTGATGATAAAGAGATATATATATAGAGAGAGAGAGAGAGGGGAGATTTATTGTCTGTGTGTGGTGACCATTAAAGCAAACGAGACTGTGGCCTGATATTATCTTACAATATTCATTAAACAAATATGGACCCTTTTTCTACTTCTTTACATTTATCAGTGATTTAACATTAAACAAATTATTCGATGCTATTAATTTTAAATATATACTAAATTTAAACAAAACAATACAATTAATTTGTTTCTTTCATTTTTAGCTATGGCAAGTAAATAACATTTTAGACAACCTATCTGAAATGATTACTGTTAACACAATTTGTGAAATGAAAATGCGCATACCTCCCGTTTTAGTTGCTTTGGAAGATTTTGCATCCCAACAACGGTATAGACAGTCGGTGACTTTAGAACAATACTCTCTGCATTCACGCATCTTTGAACCAACGAAGACACATTTCCTTCAGTACCCTTGGTCTCTGATGAGCAGTCAAGGACAATGCGATATCGCTCGCTCTCATTCAAACGACTGTTTGCAAGGAGCGCCTCCATTATTCGTATACAGAGGCTGTTATTCGTGCCAGCAGCAAATCGGATAAGATTCTCGTAGTCACCGATGTTTGCCTCGATCTTGCGCAGTACTCTGTCCAGTTTGGAAATCTTCAAACGTGACAGAAAGCCCTGTGTTTGATCAGCGAGGAATTTCCCAGCCGAGTGTTCTTGGGCGAGTTTGTGATAAAACTCAATGGTAGTTGAAGTGGTCTCGATGGACTGAGGAAGGCATGTGATGTTAACAGTCTTCTTGGATACTATCCCAAGCTCACATGCCCTACCAAGGGTTGCGGGAACTTTACGGAAATCATGAGGCGTAAAGACTAGTTTTTTAGCATCGTCGAGCAGACCAGTAAGGGCAACTTCGCCTAATTGAGAAATTATTTCTTTTATTTTTTTTGGTGTGATTTTCACTCCTGACTGTGATCGTTCGTTTGCATAGTGCATAAGAAAAACATTCACCCTGTCCAGCAGTTCTGTTTGAGTTGTAGTACTACTGTCCAGTAGGCTCTCACTCCATAAGTGACAGATCATGAGACAAAACAGGGGTGTCTTGACAAGTTCATCAAGAAGTGGTTGTTCATCAAGGTAATCCTTCAGACTTTGTCCGTTACAATGATTCAAAGTTGAAGCAAAGAACTTGTCGATGTACTCGCATGAGCTCTCTCGCGAGAATCCTTCGATCCACATCTTTGTGTATACCCTTGGAAGATCATCTTGATTGAAGAAGTTATCTAGGTGAGGGCGTGTTGTTACAAGAACTCGGCACTCTGGAAATTCTTTCCAGCGGATGACACTGACAATATTGCTCAATGAACTGCTCTGTGAAGAGGAAATACCGGCATACTCATCTAGTCCGTCTAGAATGATGTGACAAATTCCCTGGTTCTCTTTGATGAATCTCTCTAGACCCTCTGGTGTAAGATCATCAACATCACTTAAAAGCTGGGATTTGATGGCTTCTCCGATCGTTGTAATCTGACTTGTGTTTCGGAATTTCACAACAAACAGAAGGGGCAGGTGTTCTAATGCTGAGCCATTTTCTTTGTGAATCCAGTCGTAAGCTATCTTAGCAACAGCCGTGGTCTTCCCTCGTCCAGCGGGGGCCGAAATAAGGATTCGAACTGGCAGTTTGCCGTTTACCTTCGTTGAAAATATTTCAGCAACAGAACCCTTGAGTATTTCCTTCTTTTTCGTGTCTTGTCCACGACCGTCCTTCTTAACCATTGTGACAACCGTGTGCATATCTTCGAACTCAGCATAATCATTTTGATTCCACGGTGTCATTTGAATTTTGCACAATTGATTTCGATACATATTCTCCAACTTATCGCGACATCGCTGAACAGTCAATGATTCCGAGATCTTCTTACTGTAGATACCTGGAATGATACAAGCATATATAACACTAAATGTCTCATCGTACTCCCACAATCTCAACCACTTCCCACTCCGACCCAATAGGGTTCGGTACGTGATTGATGCTTGTTCAAATACATAAATTGTCATTGTTTCGAGGGTTGTCCTCTGACTTCCCCATGAAGTAAAGGGCTGAAAATACGCTTAAAGGAAAATCCTACCTTAATACAAAAATACTCTGAAAATAAGCAGAATAAAATAGAAAAATAGACTTGTGAATGTGTCAACGGAATCGGACAAACAATAGGGATGGGTGGGGGGTCGCAATTCTCCTCTGGAGTTCATTTTTCGGGGGCCAATTTCCTCGGGGGATGGTTGTCCTTGGGGGTTATTTTCCGGGGGTTATTTTCCTCATGGTAATTGTCCTTGGGGCTGATTTTATTATTTTTGCTGGTAATTTGTATTTATTATTATTTTGTTACCAATTATTTTTGGATGTTTTCAATGTTATTCTTTGTAACGTGGTCTTATTTTGTATACGGACATACTGAAGGCGTGTTTTTGTCATCGTTTTGAAATCATTTAGAATTCATGATCTGTTAATGCTAACCTTTTTTTTAAAGACAATCAAACACATGTGCAACATTTTTCGTAGGGTAAAAGGAGAAGCAATAAAACTTGTTGATAGATGTCTGACAAAGTCAAGTCATTTGAACTTTCGCAAGCTTAGATCACAATTGTAGGCCTAATATGTGAATCTCAAATTTGCGAATTTGTCATGCGATTGGACATTTAAATATAATAAATTCTCCTTTCTCTTCGAAAATACATAGGGACTATGCTTAAGATATCGTCTAGATATCATAACAATCATTTAATATAGATAATGTTCATTAAGTTGTATTTAACTTATTGCTTACCTTTGGAGAAAAAAAAATCCCATTCGATCAAGCTCGACAACATGAATTTTCTTGTTTGTATTCATTGATTTTATATCTCAAAACTCCCATTCTTGTTCGTACATAACATAGTTTATACAAAACTGGAACAAAATTATAACAAAGCTGTTTTTATCATTTGATAAACGAACATCAATACAACATAATTCATTGTCCAAAATTTCGCACTGAATAGGACTAAAATAAATCAGTCACATAATAGAAAGACATTACCGCACTACACAGTTATTTCAGTGGCGGATCCAGGGGGCACAGGGGCACGTGCCCCCGGCCAAAAAAAAGAAAAGGAGAAAATGAGGGGAAAGAAAAGGAGAGGAAAAAGAAAAAGGGAAGAGAGAAAGAAGAAGAAAAAGGAAGGAAAAAAAGGGGAGAGGAGAAAAAGGAGGGAAAAGGGGAAGAGAGAGGAGAGAAAAGGCGGAAAAGGAAGGCGGAAAGACGGAGGAGAGAAAAGGGGGAAAAGGGAGAATAATGGGAAGGGAAAAGAAAGAAAGGGGGATGATATTATAAGAAGGTGTTTTTTTAACTGGGTAAGGGGCGGGGGGGGGCATGCAATTTTAAGTCTAACATGACTAATACCAAAGACTTTATCTCCTTTATAACTTCTAACTTCTAACTTATAACTTAGTCTTGAATTAATGTTCCGATATACCTATTCTAAGTGCTCTTTCAGCATGCAGATTGTCCCCGCCATTAATCCTGTCACAGTTGCTGGTTTTATTGTCATACTATTCTCTGTCATCCCTGTGGCCGCGAAGAGCCTACCACAAAGTTTCTATCCGTTTCTCAAGCACTTTTTTCCATCGCCTACATGTAATGCTTATTGCTTCCAGTTTGCAACAGATCCCAGTGGCGGATCTATGGGGGAATGGGGGGTTAGGGGTTAACCCTCCTCCCCTTGGGCTGCCAAGTGAAAATGTGATGTGAATAGAAAAACGCCATCATGTGTCCAGACCCACACAGTATCCGCATCGTCATCGGGTCGAACCCCTTAAACTGTTACTTGATTTAAAAAGACGTTATCATGCACTGCTTTTTATGGTCTCCATTGTGTTAGTATATAGATGCCAGGAAAACATCACTTACGGGGTTCAAAATAGCACCAAAAAAAAAATCGCCTCGCCGCTACGCGGCTCGGACTTCGCTGCTCGTGGACGATGCTCCGCATCGTCATTGGGTCGAACCCCCCTTAAACTGTTACTTGATTTAAAAAGACGTTATCATGCACTGCTTTTTATGGTCTCCATTGTGTTAGTATATAGCTGCCAGGAAAACATCACTTACGGGGGTTCAAAATAGCACCCAAAAAATAAAAATCGCCTCGCCGCTACGCGGCTCGGACTTCGCGGCTCGTGGACGATGCTCCGCATCGTCATTGGGTCGAACCCCCCTTAAACTGTTACTTGATTTAAAAAGACGTAATTATCATGCACTGCTTTTTATGGTCTCCATTTTGTTAGTAGATGCCAGGAAAATATCACTTACGGGGGTTCAAAAATGCCCCCCCCCCAAAAAAAAAATAAATAAATAAATAAATAAATAAATAAATAAACAAAATCGCCTCGCCGCTACGCGGCTCGGACTTCGCTGCTCGTGGACGATGCTCCGCATCATCATTAGGTCGAACCCCCCTTAAAGGTACTATGTCCCATTTGCAGGCCAACAAAATGAAAAGGTTAAATTCCAACGGCATTTGAAAGACAATACTAATTTAGAACTTCCCTAAAAAAAAGGGGGCCTGAAAATGTCTTTAAGTGGGAAAATAACGACTATTAGTTGTCGAATCGACTTAGGAGCTATAGAGCCAGTAAGTAATAGTCTGATTTTCAGACCATTGGTCGTACGTTTTATGCTGCGCAAAGATTCAATCAGTTTAATTTTGGCCATTACAAGAAGTGGGTTATTGATGTAGACAAATGCTCATGTACCCTTTACAGCTCATTTTATGTATGTTATTACCAAAGATGAAAAAGCCAGTCAGTCACTCAATAGTGTCTGACAGTGAAGTCTAGCAAGTAAACAGGTTTCCTTGCATAATTTGAATATTAGGACACTGCTAACGTTTAAATTTCACAGATAGGACATACATGACATATTCATAATTCCTGCAAAGTTCTACAGAATTTGATGTTGGCTGCAAAAGGGACATAGTATCTTTAAACTGTTACTTGATTTAAAAAGACGTAATTATCATGCACTGCTTGTTATGGTCTCCATTGTGTTAGTAGATGCCAGGAAAACATCACTTACGGGGGTTCAAAATAGCCCCCCAAAATCGCCTCGCCGCTACGCGGCTCGGACTTCGCGGCTCGTGGACGATGCTCCGCATCGTCATTGGGTCGAACCCCGCTTAAACTGTTACTTGATATAAAAAGACGTAATTATCATGCACTGCTTTTTATGGTCTCCATTGTGTTAGTAGATGCCAGGAAAATATCACTTACGGGGGTTCAAACTAGCCCCCCCCCCAAAAAAAAAAATAATAAAAAATAAATAAATAAAATAAATAAATAAAAAATCGCCTCGCCGCTACGCGGCTCGGACTTCGCGGCTCGTGGACGATGCTCCGCATCGTCATTGGATCGGACCCCCCTTAAACTGTTACTTGATTTAAAAAGACGTAATTATCATGCACTGCTTTTTAAGGTCTCCATTGTGTTAGTATATAGATGCCAGGAAGACATCACTTACGGGGGTTCAAAATAGCACCCCCAAAAAAAAATAAATAAATAAATAAATAAAAATAAAAAAAATTAAAAAAAAAATCGCCTCGCCGCTATGCGGCTCGTGGACAATGCTCTGCATCGTCTTGGGGTCAACCCCCCCTTAAACTGTTACTTGATTTAAAAAGACGTAATTATCATGCACTGCTTTTTATGGTCTCCATTGTGTCAGTAGATGCCAGGAAAACATCACTTACGGGGTTCAAAATAGCAACAACAAAATCGCCTCGCCGCTTCGCGGCTCGTGGATGATGCTCCGTGTCGTCATTGGGTCAACCCCCCTCCTTATCAAAAAGCTAGATCCCATCATCCGCCCCTGGATCCCTACTCTTTGAGGGGGTAGGAGAAAGCAATTTTACGTCATATTACTCCAGGAAGTGTTCTGAAAATGCACCTAGTGTGGTTCTAAAAGTGCAAATGCTTCCTACTCACCGAGGGGGTTCTGACCCCCTCCCAGACCCACCCCGCTTGGTCGCTCCGCTCCCTCGCAGCTGACGCCTCGCTCCATCGTTTTTCATATATTTCACCCCATGCGATTTGGTGCCCCCCCCCCGTAAGAAATTCCTGGATCCGCCACTGTATTTCATTCCAAAAACTTGAACAAGCATTGCTTTTTTTTGTTCAGAAAAAGCGTGAATACTTAACAACAACAAAATTGAGTTTCATATTTCTCAACATATTATTATACAGAATTGAAATTATGATTTTTTGTTTTAAGCACGATCTATCCCTTAATCCTCTTCCTTCCTTTCCTCCTATCTAACTCATCGGACTCCCCTCCCCCCTTCCCCCCTTCCCTCTCCTCCTTTCTCTCCAAGATCGATCGTAATCCACCTGTGTCTGATTTTTGTTGGTAATTTGTATTTATTCTTTGTTAACAATTAGTTTTGATCGTTATCATTTCATTTCATTTCATTTAATTTATTATGTCCATTAAAGGATAATTGTTCATATTTACATTAACAGTCTTGCTTCACAGTAATTACACAAGTACAAGATATAATACAATCATAATTACTTAATTATATACATGTGAATTGTATTTTTTTTCACAATAAACACATACTTCATGTGTGTCTGAATTTTGTTCAACCTCGTTTCTAATTTATTCTCAAGGCCCTGTTATTAGTATACACTCAATATACATGATCATGATGAATATACTTTTTACTTTCTTTCTCCTTCTTCTTCTTCTTCTTCTTCTTCTTCTTCTTCTTCTTCTTCTTCTTTTGTCTCTCTTTTTATATACCCTTCCTTTTCTTTTCTTCTTATACTCTCTAATCTGAAGTAGGTATTTTTACTTTTTCTAATTATTCCTTGATATGGTATAACAGTAGGGGGTACAACAGTTTAAGTGAGTATACTAACAAATCATTTTTTCGTGTAACATGTATATAAGGTATTTGCATAGTTTTCACATTCACTGCCGTTCTTGTCTTCGTTTAGAACTCTTCTCTCTACTGGATTTCATTAACAACTCTTATGGAAAGTGGAATGAATGAATTAATGCGGCGACTAGTTCTTGCTTTTACAGATCTCAATCTTCGTCCGCTTCTCAGGTGTATGTACTGGTCATTAAGGGGGTGGGTTGGATCAGACATAATGGATAGGGCCTTAGAAACTACTCTTTCCGTACAAACTTCATCTAGATCAACGGTATGGTTCATTATTTTGCTGGCTTGTTTTACAACCCTTCTCAGCTTTTTTTTGTCTCTTTGCTTTGCATTATTAAACCAGATAATGGAATCAAATGTGATGGTACTCTGAATGATCGACTGGTAAAAGAGAAACAGAATTCTATTGTTCACATGAAAGTACTTTAACTTTCTAAGAAAATACATACGCTGGTTGCATTTTGTTAGGGTGCAATTTGACTTGTCTTCCCAAGACAGCTTATTGTCGATTTCTGTGCCTAGGTATCTATAACTTTCAACATTCTCAATGGTATTATCATTAAAGTACACAGGTTCGTCAGAGAGAACACCGTTGACCTTGACCTTCTGTGTCCTTTCATGGAGGAAGTCTTGTAGCCACAATATAAGAGATGGCTGAACTTGTAGATGTTGAAGTTTCTGTAGTAGGATAAGGGGTTCTATAGTGTTAAATGCCGATGAGAAGTCAATGAAAGTTGCTCTCGCATAACACCTTGCCTTATCTAAGTGTTCGTACAGCATGTTTGTCAAGATGAGAACTGCATCAGTAACGGAACGCTTCGCTTTATATGCAAACTGGTTTACATCGAGTAGCGGGAGAACTGAGCTTGTCAGCTTTGCAAGTACCAGTCTTCCCAGGCTTTTCATAACAACCGATGTCAGCGCGATTGGGCGAAAATCCCCATTCGCGTTGGGGCGATTGTTCTTGGGTACTGGCGTAACCACGGACGCTTTCCAACAGGCAGGTACTACTCTTTCGGCGATCGACATCTGGAATATCATAGAGTATGGGACGGCGAGTTGGGATGAGCATTTCTTCAGTACTCGTCCATTCACACCGTCAGGCCCCGGTGCCTTTCGAGGGTTAATAAACTTGAACCGTTTGCGAACATTCGATCCATGGATCACAAAAGGCTCGCGGTCATCTACTCTGTTACGCAACGCTGTTAGTTGTTCGTTGAGCTCTTCTTGACGATCTTGGTTTTCGAAGCGGCAGAAGAATGAGTTTAGTTCATTCGCCTTTCCTTTTGCATTCTCTTCGTGCTCGAAAGTGTTTCCATGCTTTTTGTTGGAATAGTCGGTCATTGCTTTTAAGCATTTCCATGCATTCCTGGGATTATTTGTCTTAAAGCACCGTTCCATCTTTTCTCCGTATTCCCGCTTTGCTTCACTGACTTGTCTTTTCATTTGTCTCGTCAGTTCTTTCACCCGCTCATGATTTCCATTCTTGAACTCGTTTTTCTTTTCCTTTATGGTTGCTTTTATCTTTTCATTAAACCAGGGCTTGCCATTAGGATAGATTTTGATTTCTTTAGATCGAATGTGTAAGTCTTCACAGAAAGTGACATAACTATTTATTGTATCTGTTAGTTCATGTATGTCCTCACATTCGTCACGAAATACGTCCCAATCAGTGATTTCAAATGCGGCTTGTGGCATTTCACTCGATTCATTGTCCCACACTTTTATCACAGTTGTCCTTGGCTTTTCACGTTTAATCTTTTGTTTGTACCTTGGCATAAGATGGACAGTATGATGATCAGATGCACCAATCCCAGGTCGAATAAGAGACTTGTAGGCATCCCTAACTGAGCAGTAACATTTATCTAAAATGTTTTCTCCCTTGTTGCTTTATCAACATATTGGTAATAGTGGGGCATAACAGTTTCCAAGTCACAATGATTGAAATCGCCTAATATGATAACGGGGGCATCGGCGGACTGTATTTCGAGTTCATTCACTTGTTCCTGGATGATTTGTTTAGCATTTTCTTTATCTGAGCTCGGAGGTATATAAACTAAAAGTGCATTGACTTGGGGGAATTCTCTTGGCAGATAAAAGGGGCGAAATGAAACACACATCAGTTCGATATCTTTGGATGAAATATTCGATCTACTCGTAATGTTGCTACACCATCGTTTGTTAACATATATGCAGAGCCCACCTCCTTTCTTCTTTTCTGTTTCTTCCAAACAACGATCCAATCTTATGGAGTAGAAGCCATTTATGTCAATGTTGTTAGATTGAATTTCTGAACATAGCCAAGTTTCCGTAATACATATTAGACTTGAGTTTCTGTATTCATGATCATAACTCACGTTTGCTCGCAGTTCGTCGATTTTGTTCGTAATTGATCTTACGTTGCTAAGGGTGATTGTTGGTAGCGCAGTGCGATGACCCCTTCTCCGAACCCGCTGCCTGACCCTCCGCGCTTTCCTCTTCGGCGGGCATTCTCCTCAGGAGGGGGATCTTTTCTTGTTGGCACCCACTCGGGAAGGTCCGGGGGTCGGATCAAGGACGAAGGTCTATCGGCGAGGTAGAGCAAGAGTTCTCGATCGTATTGTATATGACTTGCAGGTAGTCCATTTCACAGACGAGACATGAACAAAACATAGTCAAACACAACCAGGTAAGGGTCACATTTCCAAAATACATCCTGGTTTGATACACAGTCCAATGTCATATCACAAAAAACATAAATTCTAGACAAAAAACAGGAGCAAGAAGTCATGTAAGTATTGGTCGCTACGGTGCAGCGCCCTCGTGCGATGTTCTTCTTTGTTTTACGTTGTCTTCTGTTGTATACGGACATGCTGAAGTCGTGTTTTTCCAACGTTTTGAAATTATTTTGAATGCATGATCTGTTAATGTTAACATTTGTTTGGAAGACAATCACAAACATGTGAGACATTTTAATAGCGTAAGAGGAGAAGCAATGAAACTTGTTGATAGATGTCTGACAAAGTCAAGTCATTTGAACTTTCGCAAGCTTAGATCACAATTGTAGGCCTAATATGTGAATCTCAAATTTGCGAATTTGTCATGCGAATGGACATTTAGATATAATAAATTCTCCTTTCTCTTCGAAAATACATAGGGACTATGCTTAAGATATCGTCTAGATGGCATATTCTTGTTTAAGCCCGCCCCCTCCCCCTTTCCACGGAGAAGAATCACTGTTTTAATGCAATCATACCTGAGCTACTTTGCAGTGGAGTCGCCTCCTGTTCATGTTGGTCCTGCTGCTTTGGGAGATATACACCTACAGGAATTGTATACATAGTCATTTATGATGTTATTTATGCATCCATGGCTCGAGAAAATCAAATATTAAAACATTATTTATATTTAGATACGAACAAAATTTAGTTTTCAGAAATGAAAAAATACACCTAGATAAATCCAAACTGCTAGACTGGTCAAATTTACTTTGAATATCATAACAATCATTTAATATAGATAATGTTCATTAAGTTGCATTTAACTTATTGCTTACCTTTGGAGAAAAAAAATCCCATTCGATCAAGCTCGACAACATGAATTTTCTTGTTTGTATTCACTGATTTTATATCTCAAAACTCCAATTCTTGTTCGTAAATAACATAGTTTATACAAAACTGGAACAAAATTATAACGAAGCTGTTTTTATCATTTTATAAACGAACATAAATACAACATAATTCATTGTCCAAAATTTCGCACTGAATAGGACTAAAATAAATCAGTCACATAATAGAAAGACATTACCGCACTACACAGTTATTTCAGTGGCGGATCAGGGGCACAGGGCACGTGCCCCCCAAAAAAAAAAGAAAAATGAGGGGAAAAAAAAAGAGAAAAAGAAAAAAAGGGAAGAGACTGCTAGACTGGTCAAATTTACTTTGAATATCAAAACAATCATACAATATAGATATTGTTCATTCAGTTGTATTTAAGTTATTGCTAACCTTCGGACAATTTTTTTCCCAATCCACTAAGCTCCACATCATGAAGCTTTCTCGCCAGGATCGATCGTGATCGACTTGTGTCTGCTTTTTTAGTATTCCACTTGATCAGGATTTCCGTCATAGCCTCATTGTAGTTACCTCGATGATTCGCGAGAATTGATTGATACCAATCATATGAGTACCCCAGAGCGTTGCACAGTTTTGAGTAACTAGTATGAGGTATGTATCCGGAAACACATATCATCTCGACTTCCTGTAAACATGGTAAAGTCTCCATTGTTCTGTAAAAGGCATAAAATACATGCATTACATGGATCAATCTGGTGTGTAAATGAAACATATGAGTTAGTAGGCGATTAAACAAGTATTAAACAGATACTTATGAAACGATCCTAATCTTTACAAGAAAGTGAAATATTTCATAGGGTAGAGATAAACTACTTAAATAGTTAACCTAAATTAGTTATCCGAATTTTATTCGAGATACTTATAGGAATAGATTTTTAGGCTGACTTGACTAGAAATGTTCGATCCCAATTATTATGAGAAAAAACATAAAACGCCAAATTTGTTCATTGTGTAAAGAGTCTCAACTGTCCCAGGGAGAATAACTGTAGTTAAGACTTTGTTGGTACCAAAAACTGAATTTATTACTGAATTACTCATTGCTGTCACTTCCAGAACTCACAAATTATGAAAGACATAAATCGTTCTATTTATTTGTAACATGGGGTAGCAAATCTGACAAAATCCGTAGAGAACAAATATGCCAACTATTCAATAAAGACTATTTACATTTTTGTTCATGCATGATTGCTTACGATATAATGGATAAGATGATTTAAAGGTACTATGTCCCATTTGCAGGCCAAAAAATGACAAGGTTAAATTCCAACAGCATTTGAAAGACAATACTAATTTAGAACCCTGAAAACGAAAAGGGCTTGGAAATGGCTTTTAGTGGGAACATAACGACCATTAGTTTTCAAATCGACTTAAGTGATTGCAATTACCCAAGTAATAGTCTGATTTTCAGAACCTTTTACCGAATGGTCGTATGTTTTGTGCGGCACAACGATTCAATCAGTTTAATTTTGGCCATTACAAGTAGTGGGTTATTGATGTAGACACATGCTCATGTACCTATACAGCTCTTTTTATGTATGTTAGGTTAATTCCTGCGCAACCTAATTTTCATACCTTTTACAAAAGTGAGCAGTGCTCACCTAAGCATCAATTATTTTCGGACTTTTGGGTGTCATATGAAAGTTGAGTTTATGAGCTTTCCATACATATAAAACTTCTCCCCCAGAATCATATAATTTTTTATTCGGCAGCCATTTCAAAAGTGTATAGTTTATTTGGGACGCACGGTATATAACGATATTAAACAACATAGACTTCACTTTTCTTGTTGTATACTAAGGTTCATTATTAAAGATACTATGTCCCTTTTGCAGCCAACATCAAATTATGTAGAACTTTGCAGGAATTAAGAATATGTCATGTATGTCCTATCTGTGAAAATTAAACGTTAGCAGTGTCCTAATATTCAAATTATGCAAGGAAACCCGTTTACTTGCTAGACTTCACTGTCAGACACTATTGAGTGACTGACTGGCTTTTTCATCTTTGGTAATAACATACATAAAATGAGCTGTAAAGGGTACATGAGCATTTGTCTACATCAATAACCCACTTCTTGTAATGGCCAAAATTAAACTGATTGAATCTTTGCGCAGCATAAAACGTACGACCATTCGGTACAATGGTCTGAAAATCAGACTATTACTACTGGCTCTATAGCTCCTAAGTCGATTCGACAACTAATAGTCGTTATTTTCCCACTTTAAGACATTTTCAAGCCCCCCTTTTTAGGGAAGTTCTAAATTAGAATTGTCTTTCAAATGCCGTTGGAATTTAACCTTTTCATTTTGTTGGCCTGCAAATGGGACATAGTACCTTTAATGTTGATTCGTATTCGTATTATGAATTAATGGTATCAACCTAATGGTAGCAGAATAGATAATTCAGCAGATACTGTCAGAACTAAAATCAATGTGAAGAGATAGAACAGATGCAACGAGATAAACAAAATAATTGTTAGGTATATCTTGTATTTGTGTATAATGTGCCTGTACGAAACTGACATTACGATACAATAATCACGTAATTTGAAACGGTAAGCGCCAATCAAAATTTCGCTTTTCATCATGAAAAATGTTAAATACAAAAAAAATGAATAGTATACACATGATGCATGCACATGAGTTCATTATACGATCTATCCGCACTCTAGTTGAAGATGTGTGTATCTATCGCACGAAGCTGTTAGGCTGAGTGCGATAGATACACACATCCTCAACGAGGGCGGATAGATCGTATAATGAACGAATGAAAGCATGCATCATTTGTTTTATACTACGAAACTCCTAGATCCTTGTTATTTGATGTAAAAAGAATTCATTCAAGATTGTTTCGTGACAGTATGGCTGAGAAATAAATCTCAAGTTTAATAGGCTTAATTTAGTGCGCACACAGAGATAAGCGCACTTATACCTCTATACGCATTTACGCATAGTGCTGCGTTGGATAGTACTGGAAACTATTGCACGCTTTTTCATGAAAAACGTGGGATAGTCTCAGTAAATGAATCACACGTGACCGCGCATGACCAATCATTTGATTAGGATCTAGGAGTGAGTTGTATAAAACAAAGTATACGTTTATGCGAACGTTTTTCATATTGTTCCTCCCATGGTAGATCTTTACATACTACACGTCTAAACGTATACTCATGGCAACTTATCAAAGTATTGCCCGGCACCAACCAGACCAAGGGGCAAATTTGATGGTAGGGAAGGTCAAAAGTTTGTCGTTAAAATATCCAGACAACATTTATAGAGAACATAAATGTGTCCAGATCGCGGTAAGAAGGAAGTAATAGAGGGAAAAGGAAATCAAGGAAGCAGAAGAAGAAGAAGAAGAAGAAGAAGAAGAAGTAGAAGAGAAACCTGATACTGATGATTGTCTATTTGCCATGTGACGTACCATAAAATAGAACGTGTCGTTAGTTATCATAAAAATATTCAAATATCATTGTAGGAGACTTCTAATAATTGTTGAGAATATTCACTTATATCTCCCTATCTCTGCTATATCCCTTGAACAGTCAAATCCACTGAGAAGAATCAACTGTAAAACGAATTATTGTGGGTCCAAACTGAAAGAAAAGTTGCCACGTCATGGTTGTTTTAAAAATGCAGCAATGGCGAACTTTGCTAGGATCGCTTTTCCCTATATATTACCATGACACCTAAAGCTAGATAAAAATTTGATCGAAAAAAAGATATCGTCTTCAAAACATTAAGAAAAACATTGGAAATATGAAAAATCAGACATAAATATGATATTGTAAACAAGTTTAATTGTTCATGTTTATCCTCCAGTACCAAATTTAAAAGTAAAAATTGGGAAAGATGCAAGTAAGGGGACATATAACATTCGACATATAACCTAATATCAACATGACTTTTAATAAAATATCAACACGCTAAACGGGGGGATAATAACAATATTGCGAGATAGAGAGAGAGAGAGAGAGAGGGGGGGGGCGGGGCAGGGGGCATGGCCCGTGGTTCAAATTCAGTTTCATTTAACAATATTCAACCTGGTTCTGATGATCATTTATCAGCCGTGTGACTGCCATGCGACGGTACATGAAAAAAGGTACCCCAACGTCGTTTATTGTCCTAAGAATATTCAAAAAGCATTGTCAAAGAAGACGAATAATAATCGTGAGAAAAATTCAGTTCTCCCCCCTCCCCTCTCTATCTCTCTCTTTCTCTCTGCTAAATCCCCCCAATAGTGTAATCGACCGATTGGAATCAACTGTGCAATAAATTATTGTGAGTCCTAGCTGAAAGAGTAAATTGACACGCCATGGTTGTACTAAAGAGCAGCAATTGCCAACGATTGTTGCTAACATTCGGCACTTAGTGTTGCTTAGATTGCTCTCCCCTAAACATTACCATGAGACATGAAAGGAGATAAAATTATGATCAACGAAAATGATATTATCTTGAAAACATTCAGACAAAATGTCCTGCAAACAAGTTCATTGTTTTTCTTTCATGATAATCCTCCAGTTTCAAATAACCACGACAAAAGTGGGCAGATGAAATTAAGAGTTTACTTGAAGACGATAATTTTTACATATTGTCTAATGTCTATTGTCAAGACATACAACAAAACCAAAAGGCTTAACCGGGGATAATAACACTATTGCGGGGACCTCAAGGAGAAAACAACATTATACTCTGTTGACGCGACCGTGTGTTAACCAAACATTATTTCCTAATCATTTTGTACACGATTGATGCAACCAACCACGCTGAAAAAAAATCTCGTTTTCATCGTTAGCATTGTAAATCATGCATATGAAAAGACCAGCAAATTACAAACCTGGAAAAGGTAGCTATAAGAAGTATATGCTTCATCATCCTTGTTTCAAGGGTGTTTTTAATTGTAAGATCCCCTCTATGGAACTAACTATATAAAAATGTAAGTCAGTGGCGTAGATCCAAAGGAGGGGGGTAGCCAAAAGGCACTTGCATTTCTCCAAGTGTACGTCGATAAATATGTAGAGAGTGAGAGTGGGGGGGGGGGAGGGGGTGGTGGCCAGGGGTTCAAATTCAGATTCTTTTCAAATTATTCAACCTGGTTCTGATGAATTTACCTGTCATGCGATTGCCATGCGACGGGACGTAAAAATAGTACCATAATGTCGTTTATTGTAATCAAATATTTCAAATAGCATCGAAGTGACGATGAACAAATAAGAATAATAATACATTGTCGGTAATCGTGAGAATATTATTTTATCTCTCTCAGCTAAATCCCCCAAACAGTGGAATCAACCGAGTAGAATCAACTGCACTCTCTTTAATTTATTACACTTGAAAGTTATCGTGACCACAAATTAGGAAAACTTTACTTCTAAACTAAACTGCAGCTACTGGTTTCCAAAATGGAGATTGCTCTATATTCTGCCCCAAATAATCAACATAATTAAGCTATCTCTATATTAGTTAGATATAAATAGCGTTTCCTTCTTCATCCATGTTTCCCGTTTGTTTATCTGTTGTTTATTGTAAGACTTACTATCTGAAATAAGCTAGATAATGTTGTGTATTAATGGCGTAGCTTCAAGGGGGAAGAGGACATGTCTATTTCTCCGATCGTACTGCGAGAGGGAGAGAGAAAGAGAGATATTGGGGGAGAGTATGACCCAGGGTTAAAATTCAGTTGTTTTCATATTATTAAGCCTGGTAACGATGAATTTATCTGCCACGTGACTGCCATGTGACGGTCCCATATAAATAGTATCACAGGGTTTATTTAATGGACAGATTTATGATGTGTAAAACAAAAACCGTTGAAATATTTGAGGTATACTATTATAACGATGTTTTCGTATTCTTCCATATTAAGGCCATGTAAAAATTATTCCTAGTTTCTCAACCCGCAAGCATTAGTTTGCACCCGCCATTATTTTTAGTTATTCTTTGTTGGTTATTCATTATTTTTAGTTTAAGATAAAACATAAATTCAGTGATCAACTTGTCCATCTGTGTAAAAATGGTGTAGAGTTCAGAATATCTCCTGAAATTCCTTGCGGTTCCCAAGCTATATCCTGATATTATTGTTATTTTTATTGGGGGGGGGGATTTTGGTCTTTAATGTCGTTATTTAAGCCAGAAAATGTTAAAAACTCTATTTATGTGAACTTAATTGGCCTGAATTTCCTCCATACTTAGTCTCAAGATGTTGTAATATATCGCCAATTTAGTGCAGCGCGTTTCCGACGACTCGCCAGCTGCTTTATAAGCTGTAGGGTAAGTGCAAGAGGCCAATACTGCCAGAACTTCCCGAAAGGGACACGCAGACGTGAATATTTGACGTGAATTTTTTTTCAGTAAGCTGAGCACCATGCAGGAAGATAAGTGTATCTTGGTTTGTTTTGCTATGTTTTTAAACAGCTTTATCTCGACATTAATTGTACCAGGAATACAGCTTCCTGATTGTACACCACTTCATTATATTTTATGGACTAAAATTGACATAGACTAGAAGGCCTATATAGATACATTACGCTTTGATATTTGTAAACATATTTTGCCTGTACCAAGCAATTACTTCTTTTTGTGCATCTTGTTGCCATTTGCACCCCCCCCCCTCCTATCACATCCTTTTCCTCTATTTCTTTCTTTCTCTCTCTCTCCCCTTTCTCTTAATGCCTCACCATTCTCTCTCCCTTTCTCTCGATCTCTTCCTCCTTTCTCCCTCTCTCTCCTCTTTCTATCCCAATTCTGTCTCCCTCTGTCTTTCTCTTCTCTCTCTCCTCTTTCTCCCAATCTGCCTCCCACTCTCTCTTTCTCTCTCCCTTCTCCTTTCTCCCAATCTGCCTCCCCCTCTCTCTTTCGCTCTCCATTCTCTCTCCCTTTCTCTCTCCTCTTTCTTCTTTCTCTCTCCCAATCTGTCTCTCCCTCTCTTCTTTCTCTCTCTCTCTCTCCTTCCTCCCTCCCTTCCCCTTCTCTCTGTACTATGTGTATTCGAAATTTCTCGGCATTTACCATAATAAATCCATTTCCAAGCATGCAATTCACGACAAAATGGAAACAATTATTATTACCATTTGTTTTCACGAAATGTAAAGAATTGTTTTATAATTTATTAATGATTACTTTCTTCAATTGCTACTGAAATACATCCCAAGTTGACTTATGAAATTACATACATGTAGTTAAATATTTATAAACCGTTTTTCATAAAGATTATGTTATACATGCATGCAGGTGTATTATTATTACAAATCAACATATAACATATTTTTGTTTAAATACAAAATACCAGGTTTACTAGTACATAGTGTACAACACATGATCTTTAGTTAAGTTACATTAACACCTCATGCCTTAAAGGGGAAGTCTGGTCCAAAAATTAATTGGTTTGAATAAAAACAGAAAATAAAACACATCAAAAAAGGTTTGAGGAAAATCGGATAACTACTTTAAAAAGTTCCTAATTTTTTTATGACATGAAAACTTGGGTAACACAATGAAAATCACTTGACAAATTGGCAACTCGGTTATGAGTATGTGACGTCATTGGTGCATAACCAACCATTTTTTTGGTATATATTAATACTATACAGTGAAAAGAAAAAATGATATTGATTCTCTGATTGTTTACACAATTTCATACATCATTTTGGGATTCAAAAATCCATAACAAAACAACAACAACAAATGCATTTAGTTCATCTCATTAAAGACCACTTTACAGTTGTGTTACTATAAACAAATGTTGAATATCACATGAAATAATTAACAAAATGTTGTCCTTTTTCAAACACTAGTCGAGATCTAAACAGTAATATCACTATACATCATAATTCCAGTACATGTATACAGGTAAATTGTCAGCATAATTTGAAGAATTGGAAAACTAAACAAAACAGTTGAATTAACATATAGTATAGTTCTACTTTCAGGGTTTCATACAGGTGTAAAAAGGTACATCACAACACAAATTAATTACTTTCTTAACTTTTCTTAGTGTCCAAATGAAATGGAATAAAATATAATTTTGTTTCTCTCACATTGAGTAGACAATATCTTGCATTTAGATTTCATGCAAACCAATAAATATGTAAAATGAGGGGGTTAGGCGGTTTAAACCCTTGGGCTGCCAAGTGAAATGTGATGTGCATAGAAGAATGCCATCATGTGTCCAGACCCACACAGTATCCGCATCGTCATTGGGTCAACCCCCCCCCTGGTAACTTAACCATATAACTCTATATAACTCTGGATATAACTGTGTATTAAACTGTTACTTGATTTAGAAAGACGTTATCATGCAATGCTTTTTATGGTCTCCATTGTGTTAGTAGATGCCAGGAAACATCTCCGCATCGTCATTGGGTCAACCCCCTTAGCAAAAATCTAGATCCGCCCCTGTGAGCCATGAGGAGTGGTGGAGTTGTTGATGTGCTAGGAAGACTAGTCATGTCTTCACTGCTTCTAGGCTTTGGAGGCTTGCCTTTCTTAACAGTCTATAAGGGACAAAGATGAAAATAGTTTGGAAAAAGAAATGGTTAATTCTCCGAAAATTCACAGATTTTACTAATCATTGTCCTTAAAATATAACAGCAATTACCGATATATTGGCATTTCTATAGTAACTCAGGTTATATTTTCATTTCAGATAGATTTTTAAATATGAACAAAGATGTTCATTTATGTGCAAATGGACAACATAAACCTGCATACTACTTGACAGAAGTAAAGCAAATGATATTCATAAAGACACATTTCTTTTTTTAATGTTCTGTTCCCTTCTCATGGATATGCCAATATACAGCAGAAACATCATGCCTTCAAATGTCTTATATTTATGAAATTGAAATTGCATTTTTAAAATTGGTGTTACTGGTTTCTTTTGGAAAGGGATACATACTTTGGACCAGATCAGTTTACATTCCCACAATACATGAGTAAAATATGCATTTAAGATTTTAAATGCAAACTCTTTTTAGAAGAACTTTTCTTTGATTCAAACCACTCATCTGGAAATGAATTGAAAGTTGAATTGAACTGAAATTAATTAACTACTGGAACAATTATAATCATCTGTTGAGAGCCAGAAGGGAATTAACTCTGTGTAAAAATATATGAGTTAACACCCTTCTAGCTCTCACCATACAATATTTTCTTAAACAAAGGAAACATTCAAATAATCTATCAAATTATCAACCACAAGAGAATTTAGCATTGGTGTTTACCTTCTGCAGATGATCAGGGAAGAGGAAAATGGTTGGAATAGCACCTTGGCGAAGTCTGGTTGTCTGGCCAATGCGGTCAAAACACTCTGCTGCAAAGTGGTCCGAGCACACGGTGGACTACTGGCTTGGTGTCCACTTGTCCCTCCTCATCTTGACAAGCCATTCTTTCAAAAGGGCTGGACCAGCTTTGGGGAAACCTGGAAATTGATAGAAAACAAGATAATGGAGGATAAGTGGGATGCTGAGAACATCTTCATTTCATTTGCCTTTTATATTGCATTTGCCTTTGTCCTATTTGTATGCATGATAGCATGGGGGATGTGTGTCCAGATAATGATAACAAAATTAACTGGTCAATTTTTGCTGTTTGATTTTATATAAAAAATAAACACGTACCCCATCAAGCATTCTTTTAATATTTGCAACACATAATCTTGTTAACATCACAGCATAGTGACAGTTTGCATGAACCTGTCCAGATCAATTTTACAAAGCAAAGCATTTCAAAGGCAAAAGCCAAAGCTACATGTCATTCACTCCAGCAAAGCATAGTAGTCAATGCTAATGGATGCGTATGCATGTCACTCACATCATGACATGTATTATATGCAAGGTTATTTGCAGCATGCAGATGTCCAAAAAAATGGCAAAGATCTGGGGCCGTATTCGGAAAACTGTTGTTTCTATGTTAGTGAAAGGTAGATCTATATTAATTGTCAAAACTAATTGAAATTGCGTGTAATAATATGAATATAAATTATAGATCTAGGTCTAGATCTAGACCTCTAGAATATCTCTCTTAAAAAATTAAAACTAGGGGGTCTATACAAGTACACAACTTCGCTATGCCTATGGCTATGCGCAGACATATAACCAATGACTTCTTGTTATTTAGATTTGTTATGACTCAATTATTAGACCCTAACTCAGTAGGCCTACTTGTTTCACTTTAAGTTTCAGGCCTCACCAACATACTGACTGACATAGAGAACAAGCTGTCATGCAGTGTCAACAAAGACAAGTCAAACATTGTTTTTTACTAGGCTCTCGAGCTAGAAGTAGCACTAAAATGAGTAAATATTTATGTGTTTGCCTATCTTTTCTTCTTTTCACTCCTAACCAAGTACCAACACATAGAGCTATCCCCACTTGATTGGATTCAGTTCATGACTTTATGACTTATGTTTTGTGGCTTTCCCCTTCCCCAGGCCAGGCCCAGCCAAGTTACAAATATTCACACATAGTCATAAAAACAAGCAGATGGGACTACAAGCGAAACTAGACTACAAATGTCGCGACGATTAGATTATCATATGAAACGAGTCTTTAAACGCTAATTTTTGTAATATCTAAATGAAATGATCACTTACTTGTGAAATGTTTTTGAAGGAGCCTTTTTTGATTTTGACGTCTTGGACGTAAAAAACGAAAAATTTGTCGCATAGGTATACGTCAAATTTTTTGATTTTCACGTCTTGGACGTAGAAAACGAAAAATTTGTTGCATAGGTATACGTCAAATTTTTGCGTTTGCGTGTCCCTTAGGAGCCACCATAGATTATATATAATATTTCAAAGAAATAATTTGGGTTTTTTAAAGAAGCAAAAGTATTCTAAATGCAATACCATGCCTTGAGGAATTGCAATGGACATTCTGAACACGATGCAAATTCATTATTTGTGAGTCTTGCAAACCGATCTGAATTGTAACAATAACACCACCAAACAGACACACCTGAGAATTGTTACATGTATATTAACATAAACAAACATTTTTTCTTCACTTTTTTCTGCATTATTATGCTTTATTTTCATGACTTTCATTAAAATACAACCACCGCCTAAAACAACATGTACAATACCAACCTCACGCACACATTAACTCACACACATTAACTTACAATAACAAAGCCCTCTAAATTGACGTGAAAAGGGGCACTTCTTATACCTATAAATATATCATATTATTACAGTATGAAATACTCACTTCATTTGTATAATCAATCAGTAGGCCTTTAAGTGCAGGTCAGTGGCGTCATTCACTGCCTTTAGTTTAGGTACAAGATGAGTTGTATCGATGTAAAGATACCTGATTAATAAATGAACTATAAACAACTGGTTGGAACTTCTAAAGATTTGCCCGTTATAATATTCCGTGTACTAAAATCCTGCTCAACGCTTACGGCGTTCTTTAAACGGCCCAAAGTGGTGTAAAGTGTGAGACTGAAGAAAATTTAACCGAGAGTCTTTCGAATCATAATTCAAGCAAAATTCTGAAGTGTTCTATTTTGCTTGCATTAAAATCTCCTCGTCGCAAAATGCGATGTAACTTACTTTCGTTGAGAAAGTCTGAAAGTTATCAAAAGTCGACTCCCTCTTTCGAAGAGACCTACATGAAGCAGCCTACGAGGAAGTACTAACATACAGCGTCATCAAGTTTAGTTGAACGCGAAAAGATTGAGGAAAATAAATAGAAATTTAACAACGCCTCACTCGCTTGAATTAACATTGTAGAGGTAGGTATTCGTGACGGGTTTCATTGTTCCACTGCAGGGGTGACGGAGCGTCTTTCAAAGTTGGGGTGCACCAACAAAAAAAGGTTTTTTTCAAACAGAAGGGGTACCCACAAACGGTAACCTCAAAATAAGTTGACACAGTTTAAAGGGTAACAATTAGTTTTAAAAAAGGACATACTTCTTATATTAAAATGACTTATATAGAGAAAGGACATTTAAAAGCGTTGGGACCGAGCACAATTATATTTCAAAAGGGGAAAAGTTCGTTCTTTTAACTTGTGGGGGCATTGTGCCTTCTGCCTCTTCGGATACTACCTATTTCCGTGGTTGTAGAAATAGAGTCCATATTACTAGACAAAGCTGCTCCAATTCTTTGAAACTAGATAAGGCTCTTTTATATGATCGCAAAAGAACACATTTTGTAAGCAACAGTAGGAGATACATGTATAGATAAATTAGAGTACATTTATTAAAGGGGAGTTAGGAAGAAAGGAAAAGGGAGACTTATCGAAAGTAACTAGGAAAACTGTTCATATTAATGAAATTAACACCTAATAGAAAGGAAAATAGGGCACTTATCATATAGGTTAGAGACAATTATTAGAAAGGGCAAGGGGCACTATCAAAAAAAAAAATTAAGAGGCTAAAAGGTGCACTTCTCACACCCGAAAATGGCCACTCATCAGAGATGGAAAAGGACACCAAATAAGAAGGGGAAAAGGCATGTATCGCCAAAAAAAGGGGCATTTGTCAAAATAAAAGGGGCAGTTATCAGAAGTGAAAGGCGGCATTAATGGGAAGGAGAAAAGGGTATGCATTCCATTGGAAAAGGAGCACATGTCAAAGTAAAAGGGGAAGTAATCAGAGGTGAAAATTGGCACTTTTCATACCTAAAAGGGAGCATTCATTTGAGATGAAAATAGGCACTTATTGGAAGAGAAAAAGAAGCACTAATAAGAACGGTAAATTGAAAATTAATAAAAAGTAAAAGAGACACAAACCAGGCTTAAACAGGTGCCCTTATAATAGGTAAAAAGGGCCGCTTATGAGAAGGTTCAGGGGGAAGACGAGAAAGTATGAAAGTTCTCAAAAGTCGAATCGCTGTTCCGAAGAGACAAATATGCAGTAGCCTACGAGGAAGTAATATGACACAGCGTCAGCATGTCTTGTTGAACGCGATCATGTTCAGTCAATAAAATAAATCTAAAGAATGCCTCGCTCGTGGATTAACATCATTGAGATATGCATTCGTCACGGGTTATAGTGTTGCACGGTCTCTCGCTTCCATATTATCTTGTTTTGTGTTTGTGTTTTTTAAGATACTGATTTATATATTTCATTTTTTCAACTGTTTTGGTGGGCAAAGTTCTACCGTCTGTTCAGTAGAAGATGGTAATAGTAAGCGCGATTTATTTAATTAGTCATTCACCAAGCTTTACAACAACAAAGACATAAAAAATGTGATACAACCATGCATGCAATAATTTCCCTTGTGGATGTAAGTTAACATTTTTGCTTATACTGTTTGTCAACCCAGTTTGCCTTGTCGAAATACAGCGTTTTAATCATAAGTCACAAACATAAGCGATAAATTATAATAAAAAAAACATACATTTATCGTATAGCTCAATCATCCAACATGATAAGGAAAGAAAGAGAAGAAGAAGAAAAACAAAACAGATAAAAGAAAAATCGGATCAGAAAAAAGACAACGTGATGTCATTATTAACTTATTTGTACAGATATCATATATATATGATTCCATATTTCTGAAGGCGAACGAGTAACATTCCACTATACATAAGTAATATACAGTAGGCTTACGGTTGCAACATGTGACAGGGGGAGGATTGGGGAGTCCTGAAAAGAACTGTCGGTAAACTGTCGTTCAGGATTGTGTGTAGTCCTGAGAAGGACTGTTGGTTATCTTTCTTGAGCTTATAGTTATGAAGACCACTATAAGTATAACGCCGGTAGGAGAGGATGGTGGTAGGAGAGGCTCGACGTTTCAAATAGGTTGACACTCCGTCGTCACGAATGGAGTGCTACTATGTATTACTCTCATGAGCAGAACTTAAATCAGCGTTCTAGCAATGATTGGAATAAATTAATTATTGTGTTTTTGTACTGATAATGAACCGGCATATATTATGGAGTTTATCCACAACTCTCTTTTTGGTGTCCAAATCTGTCAGTTTTTCTCACTCTATCTACCTGATGGGATTTTGAGACTAGAATCTAAACTTAACACCAAAACGTCACGGTTGTATAAAATAGTAGCGGTGACAAACGATTGCTGCTAAAATTAAGCGACAAATGGTGTTAAGATTGCTTTCCCCTAAACATTAGCATGATACGTACAGATGTATAAAACTTTGATCGACAAACTTGATGTTATCTCGAAAACATTCAGAAAACATTGGGAAAAGAAGGCCTAAAATAGAAACATGATCATGCAAAACAAATACATTTGTTCATGTTAATCCTCCAGTTCCACGCAAAACTCAGGCAGATACAAATAACTTATATCTAAAGACATTATTTTATGACATATTGCATATTGTCATGATATTTAATAAAAACAGCAAAATGTTATCACAGTTATACTATTGACGCTACCGTGTGTAAACTTAACATTATTTGATCAGTTTCTCATTTTCATCATCACTATGTTAAATCATGCACTACAAGAAGTCATCCAATTGCAAACTAGGAAGGGGTAGCTATGAGGACTATTTTCATGTGCTTTATCTTTACTTTGTATCCATTTCTTTAATAAGACCTACTGTCCGTAATTAAATAGATGAAGTTGTAAATCAGTGCCGCAGTGTCACACGGGGGAGGGGGGGGGGGCAACAAGGCACGTGCATTTCTCAGATCGTATTGAGAGAGAGAGAGAGAGAGAGGTATGAAGAAAAGGTGGGGGTACGGTCTGGAGTTAAAATTCAGTTTCCTTTCAAATTATTTAACCTGGCACTGATGAATTGATCTGCCATGCGATTTCCATGTGACGATACATGAAAAAAGGACAAGTTTATTATCATAAACATATTCAAATAGCATTGTAGAAAAAGAAGAATAATTATCGTCGCATTATTCACGTCTCCCTCTCTTTTTAGCTCTCTCTCTCTCTCTACTAATTCCTCCGAACAGTGGAATTAGCAGAGCAGAATCTTCAGAACATACATGAAACATTGAAAATATAATAAATAACACAAATGTGATCATGTGCACAAGTTAATTCTTTATTTTTCATGTTAATCCTGTAGTACCAACTAACTAAGCAAAACACGTGACAGATGCAATTAAGGTTAGACTTTAAGAAAATGAAAGTGTTAGCGCTTAGAGAGTTCGGTGGTAAGCGCTTTATAAGAAACGTTGTTATTATTATTATTTATGAAAACTTTTATATTGTCAAGACATTTAATCAAAAAATCTAAACTCTTGGCCAAGGAGATAATGTGAGGATTGCAGGCACCTCGCGGAGAAAACAACGTTAACACTGTTGGCGCCATCGCGTATGAACCAAACATTATTTCATTATCATTATGCAAACGAATGATGCAAACATCCATATTGGAAATATATCCATATTGGAAATATCTCATTTTCATCTTGACTGTGGTAAATGATGCACTTCAAAAGACCAGCCAATTATCAACCCTTTCAAAGGGTTGACATAACAGGTATTTGCATGAACTTCACAATCCTTGTTTCCATTTTTGTATTTATTGTAACACCTACTTTATTGAATAAACTAGATAAAGTTTATGAAAATCAGTGACTTAGCTTCAAAAGGAGAAGGGGCAAAAGGGCACGTTTATTTCCTAATTGTATTGAGAGAGAGGGAGAGAGAGAGAGGGGTCGACAGGCTGACCTGGGGTTCAAATCCAATTTTCTTTCAAATTATTCAACCTCGTTCTGATGAATTTATCTGTCATGCGATTGCCATTCGACGGTACGTAAAAATAGTACAACATTGTTGTGTATTGTCATCAAAATATTTTAATGACGTTGAACAAATAAGAATAATAATACATCGTGGGTAATCGTGAGAATATTTTTCTATCTCTCTCTGCTAAATCCCCCGAACAGTGGAATCAATCGAGTAGAATCAATTGTGACACGAATCATTGTGAGACGATGAACAAATAAGAAAAATAGCACGTCGTCGATCACTTCTATCTTTCTCTGCTAAATCAGCCGAACATTGAATCAACCGAGCGGAATGGGCTGTAATACGAAATATTATGAGTCATAACCGACAGAATAGATTGCCACGTCATGGTTGTTTTAAATGGCGAACGCTTGCTGCTTAAATTCAGCAAGAAATGTTGCTAAGATTGCTTTCCCCTAAAAAGTACCATGATACATCAAGCTAGATAAAAATATAATCCATATAATAACTTATGATATTGTCTTGGAAACATACAGAAAACAATGAAGACAGGGGGGGGGCTTTCAGTGTTTAGCCCATGGACTATTACTGCTAATATATGTGATAATTGTCATATACGGAAAGACGTACAGTGTTTTTCACTCAAAATGCGCATCCTTTAAAAAAAAAAAAGGTTGTGATAACATAAAATGACTTATCAATCACATTATCAGATCATGCATTTTTTGTGTATGGCTTGCTCACATATACCATATGTCGAATTGAGAAAATGTTTTAACAGTGGACTGATTTATGGTGTGGTAAAAAAAAACCGTTGAACCATTCGCGAATTGTATAACCTCCATATTTAGAGTAAATTACACATGTCTATTTCATTGCGTCATACCACATATGTGTTATAAACGACTTTGAAATGTATATTAGACAAGTTTATCTTTTCCAACTCACGAAATAAATCATATCAAGATTGTTTACACTTTCATAAGGTTAAGTTGTGCCTCGTGCTTTAGTGTTTCAGTTCTTCAGTGCTTCATTGTTTAAATTTATGCATTGTAACTAAGCTTTCATTGAACCTTGTTTCAATCCCTAGGATTGCCTTTAATTATTTTGAACAGCCTACTAACTACTTGTTTCATATTTTATCTAAGTTCCCTCTGCTCACTTGTCCACTGCACCATTCCACACGCGTAAGGAGCATAAGGTGTTTATCTCGAATAGCGAGCGAAAACTCAAGCGTCACTAAAAAACCCAAATGCAAGAAAGAACATTTATGATGATGAATATAAAACAAATTGACAGCAGACTTTCATAAAAAAGATAACATCTCAGATAAACTTTATCCATTTTATATCACTCAATGAGAAAGTTACTTTAAACAAGGAATGCGAATGAAAACAAGATTGTAATCATCAGAACGAAGAGAATATCATAAATTTTGCTTGTAATAAGCATTTCTTAAATTTCAGTTGATATTAACACTTGTTGTTTCAACTGCCTAATAGGAAATGTAAATAAAAGAGCAACTGTTTTGAAATGAGAAAACAACGCACAATGGCTTTTGACCCACATTCCTGTTTCAGCTCAAACTTGGTACAAGATAATTTTGACAATACTTTTTGAAAATCCTGCTGTTCAGTCATCCTCGGTAGCACAATTCTTTAAATGGTTTCATTAGACAGGGCATCAGTTTCTCCTTACATTAACATATGATTCAAGGTCACACAGGTTATAACTCTTTAATTAGAAGCTACCAAAGTTGGGTAACCTTTTTATACGCACTGTATAGAAGGCTTTACTGAAGTAAAGATGTAATATCCAGTTCTTAATGCATATCACATTATGAGATAAGGTCTCTTTACGCTTCTAAATTCAAATTGGAAATTGATAACCACGGCCTTCGCTCCAATAATAGTTATAGGTGTACAGCAATAAACCTATGCACTTACTGCACCTGGGTTTGATGTCATGTCAGGGACATTAGTGCTTTCCCGGGACTCGAGTCCACGACTTTGCATCCCGGGCAAGTGATATCATACCACTCGACTACATCACCTCTCTGATCGGGTATGAAATCCATTATTCAAATTGCCCAACATTACCCGAATGTTGAAATTGGTCTCTAACGACATGAGATCACGAATCATCACCATAGTCATCAACAGCAACAACGAATCTTCAACCGAAAGACCTTATTTATGTTAATTAAATGCAACTATCCTACCGGAGATTTTGGGTGAACAGCTTCGAACAAGTTGATGTTCCATACGTTACCAGAGCCTAAATTCCTTATCCGTGCCCAGGTATAGATTTAGGAAACTTAAGACATGCTAATGTGGGTATGATTTACCTTCTCATCATCCTCACAATACTAATAACATAACGTCAAATTGTTACTGATATTTACTAAAGATTAGGCTTCTGCAATATATACATGGATTGTATGTAACTCTATTCCGATGAGCTTATATAGTGGCTATTGCTTACAATAACAAGTTTTAGAGGTAACGAGTAAAAAATGATATATTATACTCACATTTCCTAGATCCTGCTATATGCGAAATTAATCGTGGAACAAGGCGTTTAGTCCTCTCCTCAGAAATATTTATCCAATTATAGCCGAGCTAAAAGGATTCACACATAATCTTACACAGTTCAAATAAAAGTAACTGGCAACAAGTGACGTGAGAGGTCTCTTCTAGAACATGTTATAAATGCGTTTACAATGTCTATTTCGCAAGATAAGAAGAAAGTTTGCCTCTGGGTCATGAATCCGGTTTCATAGATGCCAAAACATGCAGTGTGTCGAAGAAAGTGGTCTAGAAATCACTCAAATGGAGATTCTCTTGCACAAATGTACTTCGTTCCATCAGATTGCCATGTAGAAGTGACGAATAATCCGCATGAAATGAAAGACATAAGCTGCGTGAGTCTGTATTTCACCGTCGTGTGACGTGACATTGAGCATGTACCTGATGCAAGTCAGTTGGATCGTGTGGGCCAAAAACGAAACCAGAGCAAAATACATATAACTAGAGCTAACCAATCAAATCATAGAATCCATACATACGGTGCGGATGAGCATTGTGATGCAAATAATATCATGTGATAAAGTGGACTGAGCAGTCCCTTCAATAGGTGGAAACCTTAGTCTTTTCCCAGACAGAAAAAAAACTACTTTAGATGACGATGGGGGGTTAGGGTCGAACGACTTCGAATCTAGACAATTCCAAATCTTCTGTTGCAAATGTAAACATCTTTTTGTTTAGGAGGGGGTGGGGTGGGGGTTAAGGGTATGCCAGGCTTTGGTTTCCCATTCACTATGTATACTTTGTATACATGCGCTTATATATTATTATCTAAATCTAAGGAAAATTATAATAAAGTTAGGAAGTTAAGCTCAATGATAATTTCCCCACAATGTTTGAGAAAACATTAATGAAGTTCAAATGAAGCAGAAAAAAAAACACAAGCGTGATGTATGCCTAGCCTTACTTTGTCTCTTCTTTGTCATTTTTGTTCCGCGCCATGCTGGTTGTAAGTGTGCATGTAGGGATTGCGTTGCTGTGGAGGGTGCGTGTGTCTGTGTGTGTTCTTTTGCATGTTTGGGGTGGTGTTTTGTTATGGTTCGTGTAGTAAGGGAAGGGGTTATAATTTGTTTCTTAATATAACTGTTTTTTTTTGGGGGGGGCGATCGTCATTTGTGAATTGTACATTTAATTAAATTATTTAAATTATGTCATTATTAGTACTGTTCTAATATTGAATTCAAATAAAAATGAAAATTACGGAAAGCAAAGAGGAGAATGTATGGGTGCGTGCGTGAGCAGTTTATACGGGAAATTTGTTATGTGCTGTTCCAAGCACACCGAGCAAACAATCATTGAATTCAGTCGTCCTTTGGCATTCGCATGAGCAATTATTTTCTTGACTTGTATGGGGAGGGTTTATCAACTAAATATTGTGCATAAAGAAGATCATTGCTATGAACGACATGGTAAGATTGACCATGTTGACGTGTAAGAGGGATTATTTGAATATTTTTTTAAATTACTATAGCCACTAAACGATTATGTCATTATTTGATCATGTGGGAAGGAGGCTCTATGTGTTAAAGTGCCCATGACATCGAAATACAAGTGTATTCCTGTTGGTGTGCAGTCCTGCATACATCTCATATTTTGATATGTAAACTTCTGAATTTGTTTCATAGATTTTTTAATATTTTTGAAATATTTGTTTTTCAAACTTGCTAAGCTCCACCCCAAAACCTCCAGATTTCATTCCCCTTGTGACATCATCTGTCAGTCATTAATGAGCCAACTTGAGAAAGTGGTATGTATCTTTGCCGAAGTCGACCACCTGTAACAATACGTAATACAATAGCAACATACAAGTTGCTATGTCAGACATGCTGTAGCATCACCAGGAAGACAAAGGCAATGATGATGTATTGTACATATGTATGGAAGCATGCAATTCTATTATGAACGTGTGCTAAGCTGGGGGAAATTACATACCATTGTCTATTCTAGAATATTAGTTTAGTCTGACATGTCTGACATAGCAACTTATATGTTGCTATTGTTTGTAGTATTGTAACAGGTGGTCAACTTTGGCAAAGTTACATGCCACTTTCTCAAGTTAGCTCATTGATGACTGACAGATGATGTCACTAGGGGAATGAGATCTGGAGGTTTTGGGGTGGAGCTTAGCAAGTTTGAAAAACAAATATTTAAAAAAATATTTAAAAATCTATGAAACAAATTTAGAAGTTTACATATCAAAATATGAGATGTATGCAGGACTTCACATCAACAGGAATACACTTGTATTTCGATGTCATGGGCCCTTTAAAGGCATCGTTTAACAATGTTAAATCTGAGATGCATGGCCTACGTGTTATCAGTGTCTGTGATATGGTGTAATATTGAAGCCCTAAAAAATTGCGCTTCAAAATGATCATGAAGTGCCTCAAAAAAGTAAAAATCTTTGAGTGATCGGTTTTACCATACTCATTTTCCCCAATAGACTGTAGTGTTATGAAAACCGTTAGGAAAAGGCAAAATGAAATTTCGATTTTCAATCATAAACATCTTGATAATCAGACAGGCGATCGGCTTGTAAAAGTCATGGGCTTCCTGAATGACCTAAAGCTTTATAATTATGATTGCAGCATGAGCTAATTCAAGGATTTTGTTTAAGGATCTGAGACAAAGTTACCGGATCCCTTTAAGTTGAAGACAGCATCATCATTCTACATTTGACGATTCTACAAGTAATCTTGCTCGCATCCGAACGAATTTTGTACCCTCAAATTAAAACATTGTATAATGGAACTGATTGTTTCTTTTTCTTCTTCTTAGTTTATATCATCTTTAAACGATAAGAGTTTACTCATGGACCAAACATTTCTTAAGACAAATGAGGAGAGAGAGAGAGAGAGTCAAAAGAGTGACATTGCCTGGAAACCACACAAATCGATGTTCGATCCCCATTTGTAGTCATACCATGATATACAGACTGGGACCCCTTTTTTATCAAGTCACAGTACCGTAGGTGGATAAGTCAGATATTTAATACGGCTGGGCTTGTAACAAGGTTAACAGAAGAAGGAAAAACACATATGAAAGGAAAATTCTGAAAGGAAACGTACCTTGATTGAAATCATTTGTAATGCTTTTCACGCTGGTAAATTTTACACAAACACATTTTTGTTATTTTAATCTCTGATTTTAACCGGAGGAACGTGGATGCTTAGAAGGTCAAAAACATATTTGTCGAATAGAATCTTTAGAGTAAAATTACAATGGAAAAAACTATTTGAAGAGTAAGCATGTCCAAATTTGGGTATTACTTCGTTCCGCTTTGATACAAACATTCCTCGCTAATACAAAATACGAGAAAATCCAGACATACATGTAACTGAAGTGAAAAGTGGAAAAAAAATATTTTGGATTTTGTTTATGACACTTTACCTGATATTCAGGTCCACCATCCTTAATAATATTTCACAAATATATATGTAACATAATGTAATTCATGAAATAAGTGAAAACTTCAAAACGTTAATATACAACAACATGTTTATATTTAGCTATGGTATGCAATACTTGAACCTAAGAGTGAATTTAACCGTTAGGCTGAAGTTGAATAGATCGAGAAAACCTGAATTTTACCGAAACATTTTTTTGTTGGCAGCGTTCTGAATTTGTAAAAGAATATCAGACCTAGAGAAAGTTTATCAAGGCATATATTACATCTATATGGTGAAAGACACACGGGTCCGTTATTCAATTCTTCACTTGTTAACACTTCAAATGATCAAATATATTCCTCCGTCCCCGGTACAAAATATTACAGATATGTGTACTTATTAATTTTTTTAAAATAAATTTATCTAGACTCTGGCATATTCTTTGATAAGATACCAACGACACACGAGCAATGTAACATATTTTATACCCTGACCTATAGGCCGATTTTGTACTGCTAAGCCGATGATGTTACGAACTTGGTTTAGGTTGGTGTAGAAAACAAGAAAATATGTTTATTTTGAAACATCAAGTTATAACAAAATCACTAGATATTGCTTTATATAATAAACAGATTCGGGTGAAAGAAAAACACGTCTCGAAGCATTATGTGGCACAAAGGGCCTTCCATACTATCATTACCATGCAGGGTATAACATGGCGTCTCATTTGCGCCCCTTGACAGAGTTTCTAAATCCTGCTTCGAGAAGGCCTGCGTTTAGCCACCCAGAATATGCTTGAACAATTTCAAAGGAAAACATATCGGAAAGGGGGCGAATCTAGACAATTCCAAATCTTCTGTTGCAAATATACATTTTTGTTTCGGGCGGGGTTAAGGGTATGCCAGGCTTTGCTTTCTCAGTCACTATTTGATTATGTTTGGAATTTTTAGATTCGAGTTTATGTTATTTAAATTGTTATACATGTGCTTATTTTTTAAATCTAAATCTATGGAAATTTATACTAAAATTAGGAACTTAAATTTAATGATAAATGCCCGACAATTTTTGAGAAAACATTCATGAAATTTGAATGAAGCAGAAAAAAATATCAAAGCATGATGTAGGCCTAGCCCCACTTTGTCTCTTCTTTGTCATTTTTGTCCCCAGCCATGTTGGTTGTAAGTGTGCATGAAGGGGAACGCATTGCTGTGGAGGGGGTGTGTGTGTGTGTGTTCTTTAGCATGTGTAGGGTGGTGTTTTCTTATGGTTTAGGTAGTAAGGAAATGGGTTATAATTTCATAATATTACTGATTTCATTTTTAAAAAGATCGATCGTAATTTTTGAATTGTACAAGTATTAAGTTAATCGGACTATGTTATTATGATAAAAAGAATAATATTTTGAAAAATTATTAGTACTGTTCTAACATTGAATTGGAATAAAAGTGAACATTACAGAAAGCAAAGAGGAGAATGTATGGGTGGGTGCGTGTGTAGTTTATACGGGAAATTTGTTATGTTTGCTGTTCAAAACACACCAAGCAAACCATCAGCGAATTCAGTCGTCCTTTGGCATTCTCATGGGCAATTTTTGTTGTTGACTTTTAGCTAGAGGGTTAATCAACTAAATATTGTGCATAAAGAAAATCATTGCTATGAACGACATGGTAAGATTAACCATGTTGACGTGTAAGAGGGATTATTTTAATATTCTTTAAAATTACTATAGCCACTAAACGATTATGTCATTATTTGATCATGTAGGAAGGAGTCTCTGCTCTATGTGTTAAGTTGAAGACAATATCATCACCCTATATTTGACGATAACCTTGCTCGCAGCCGAACGAATTTTTAAACCTAAAATGAAAACATTGTGTCATGGAACTGATTGTGTTTTTTCTTCTTCTAAGTTTGTATCATCTTTAAACGATAAGGGTTTCCTCATGGACCCGGGATTTCTTAAGACAAAGCGAAAAGAGAGAGGGAGAGAGAGAGAGAGTCAAAAGAGTGACTTTGCCTGGAACCCACACAAATCGATGTTCGATCGCCATTTTTAGTAATACCATAATATACGGACTGGCACCCCTTTTTTATCATGTCACAGTATCGTAGGTGAAAAAGATATGTCATACGGCTGGCCTTGTAACGAGGTTATCAGAAGAAGCAAACACACATATGAAAGGAAAATTCTGAAAGGGAACGTACCTTGATTAAAATCATTTGTAATGAGGTTCACGCTGGTAGATTTTACATAAACACATTTCTTTGTTGTAATCTCTGATTGTAACCGGAGGAGCGTGGGTGCTTGGAAGCTCAAAAACATATTTGTCGAATAGAATTTTTAGAATAAAATTACAATGGAAAAAACTATTTGAAGATTAAGCATGTCAATGTCCTCGCTAATATAATATACGAGAAAACCCAGACAGACATATAACTGAAGTGAAAAGTGGAGAAAAAAAAAATTGATTTTGTTTATGACACTTTACTTGATATTCATATGTAACATAATGTAATTCATGAAATAATTGAAACCCCTAATAAGTTATTATACAAAAACATTTATACATTTAGCTATGGTATTCTATATATGAACCTAAAAGGGAATTTAACCGTTAAAGGTAAAGACCAGTTTTGGAAACGCCCCTCTCTCAAAAATGAAATGGAAGCTCTAATTACCAATCATGTGAACGAATATGTTTTGACTAATACGTGATGATACAAATTTTGCCGTGAAACCGCCTACTAATTGATATATTTGGTAAATTATTATATCTATTGGGACCAAATAGATATCGCGCACGTGGTAGCGTAGTCCCATATCCAGCTTTCTGTGTACAGTGCTTGTAACTTGTCCAAGACTGGGCCAAATTTATTATCATTTTGATGATTCCAGAACCTTGCAGTACACACCAATACTTGTATGCTAGATGATCAACCTACTCTGATCGATTACACAACGTTTCTTTCGCAATGCAATCGCATGACCAGAACTGGTCTTTACCTTTAAGCGGATGTTGAATAGATTGAAAAACCTTAATTTTACAGAAACATTTGTGTTTGGCAGCGTTCTGAATTAGTAAAAGAATATCATAACTAGAGAAAGTATATATAGGCATATATATATATATATATCATGTAAATGTATATGGTGAAAAACACACGGGTCCATTATTCAATTCTTCACAACGATCACATTAGATTCCTCCGTCCCCGGTACAAAATATTACAGATGTATACTTATTAATCATTTTTTTGGTGAATTTATCTAGACTCTGGCATATTCTTTGATAAGATACAAATGAGCAATGTAACATATTTATACCCTAACATATAGGCCGTTTTTTTTTTACTGCTAAGACGATGATGTTATAACTTTGGTATAGGTTGGTGTAGAAAACAAGAATATCTGTTTATTGTGAAACATCAAGTTATAACAAAATCACTAGATATCGCTTTATATAATAATTAGATTCGGGTGAAAGAAAAAACACGTCACGATGCGTGCTATGGCACAAATGGCCTTCCATACTATTGTAATCGTGCAGGGTATAACAATGGCGTGTAAAATGCGCCCCTTGACATAGTTTCAAAAATCTTATTTCGGGATGGCCAGCGTTTAGTCACCCATATAATATGCTTGCACAATTTCGAGATCTTCGGGGGTTAAGGGATGCCAGGCTTTGGTTTCCAAGTCACTATTTTATTATGTTTTGAATTTGGACATTCGAGTTTCGCTTTATTATAATTGTTATACATATGCTTTATTATTATTATCTAAATCTAATGAAATTTCTCCTAAAGATAGGAAATTAAACTTAATGATAATTGCCCCACAATGTTTGAGAAAACATTAATGAAGTTCAAATGAAGCACACAAAAAGCGTGATGTATGCCTAGCCTTACTTTGTCTCTTCTTTGTCATGTTGGTCCCCAGCCATGCTGGTTGTTATTTTGCATGAAGGGGAACGCTTTGATGTGGTGTGTGTGTGTGTTTGTTCTTTGCATGTGTTGGGTGGTGTTTTGTTATGGTCTGGGTAATAAGGAAAGGTGTTTTAATTTGTCTCATAATATGAATGATTTTTTTTCTGTGTGTGTTGATCGTCATTTTAGAATTGTATATGTACTAAATTAATCGAATTATATTATTATGATAAAATAGAATAATATTTTGAAGAATTATTAGTACAGTTCTAATATTTCTTCAAATAAAAATAAAAATTGCGGAAAGCAAAGAAGAGAATGTATGGGTTGGTGCGTGTGTAATTTATACGGGAAATTTGTTATGTTTGCTGTTCTAAACACACCAAGCAAACAATCAGCGAATTCAGTCGTCCTTTGGCATTCTCAGGGGCAATTATTTTTTGACTTGTATGGGGAGGGTTTATTAACTAAATATTGTGCATAAAGAAGATCATCGCTATGAACGACATGGTAAGATTGACCATGTTGACGTGTAAGAGGGATTATTTTAATATTCTCTAAAAATTATAGCCACTAAACGATTATGTCATTATTTGATCATGTAGGAAGGAGGCTCTATGTGTTAAAGGCACTGTTAACAATGTTTAATCTGAGATGCATGGCCTACATGCATGGAATCGTGAAATGTAGAATGAAGGATTTCTTAAAAACAAAGCGGAAAGAGAAATGAGGAGAGAGAGAGAGAGTCAAGAGAGTGACTTTGCCTGGAAACCACACAAATCGATGTTCGATCCCCATTTGTAGTCATACCATGATATACGGACTGGCACCCCTTTTTTATCATGTCACAGTATCGTAGGTGAATAAGTCAGATATTTCATACGGCTGGGCTTGTAACAAGGTTATCAGAAGAAGGAAAAACACATATGAAAGGAAAATCTGAAAGGAAACGTACCTTGATTGAAATCATTTGTAATGCTGTTCACGCTGGTAGATTTTACACTAACACATTTTTGTATTGTAATCTCTGATTGTAACCGGAGGGAGCGTCGGCGCTTAGAAGCTCAAAAACATATTTTTCGAATAGAATCTTTAGATCAAAATTATAATGGAAAAACTATTTGAAGAGGAAGCATGTCCAAATTTGGGTATGACTTCGTTCCGCTTTGATACAAACATTCCTCGCTAATACAAAATACGAGAAAATCCAGACAGACATATAACTGAAGTGAAAAGTGGAACAATATTTTGGATTTTTTAAAATGACACTTTACCTGATATTGAGGTCAACCATCCTTAATAATATTTTACAACTATACTTGTAACATAATTTAATTCATGAAATAAGTGAAAACCGTAATAAGTTTATATACAACAACATTTATATATTTAGCTATGGTATGCTATATTTAAACCTAAGAGGGAATTTAACCCTCAAGCTGATGTTGAATAGATTGAGAAAATATTTTTGTCGGGCAGCGTTCTACAATAATAAAAGAATATGAGAACTACAGAAAATATATCGAGGCATATATATCAAGTATATGGTGAAAAATAAATGATCACATTAGATTCCTCCGTCCCCGGTACAAAATATTACAGATATGTGTTCTTATTATTCCTATTTTGTATAATTTATCTAGACTCTGGCATATTCTTAGATAAGATACCAACGACAATCGAGCTATGTAACATATTTATACCCTAACCTATAGGCCCATTTTGTACTTCTTAGCCAATGATGTTACGAATTTGGTGTAGGTTGGTAAAGAAAACAAGAAAATTTGTTTATTTTGAAACATCAAATTTCTAACAAAATCACTAGATATTGCTTATTATTACAAATAGATTAGGGGTTAAAGAAGAACACGTCACGACGCGTGCTGTGGCACAAATGGCCTTCCATGCTATTGTAATCGTGAAGGGTATAAATTGGCGTCTAAAATACGCCCCTTGACAGAATTTCAAAATCCTGCTTCGAGATGGCCTGCGTTTAGCCACCCAGAATACGCTTGCAAAATTTCAAGGGAAAGCAATATCGGAAAGGGGGCGAATCTATACATTTCCAAATCTTCGGTTGCACATATCCATTTTTTTCGGGGGGGGGGGCGGGAGTAAGGGCACGCCAGGCTTTGGTTTCCCGGTCACTATTTGATTATACTTAGATTTTTTACATTCGAGTTTCTTTTTCATTATAATTGTTATACATATGCTTATATATTATTATCTAAATCTAAGGACATTTATGGTAAAATTAGGAACTTAAACTCAATGATAAATGTTCCACAATGTTTGAGAAAACATTCATGATATTCAAATGAAGCAGAGAAAAATATTGAAGCCTGAGGTAGACCTAGCCTCACTTTGTCTTTTCTTTGTCATTTTTGTCCCCAGCCATGCTGGTTGTTAGTGTGCAAGAAGAGGAACGCATTGCTGTAGAGGGTACATGTGTGTGTGTGTGTGTGTGTGTGTATGTGTTCTTTTGCATGTGTTGGGTGGTGTTTTTTATGGTTTGGGGAGTAAGGGAAAGGGTTTTAAACACTTCTGATTTAATTTAAAAAAAAGATCGATCGTAATTCGTAAATTGTACAAGTATTAAGTTAATCGAATGATGTCATTATGATGATAAAGAATCATATTCTGAAGAATTATTAGTACTGTTCTAATATTGAATTAAAAACAAATGAAAATTACGGAAAACAAAAAGGAGAATATGTTGGTGGGTGCGTGTGTGGTTGATACGGGAAACTTGTTATGTTTGCTATTCCAAACACACCAAGCAAGCAATCAGCGAATGTAGACGTCCTTTGGAAATTTTTTCAAGATGAAAACTCCTACAAGACTCATTATTATAACTTAGTTGGTCAATGACAATGTAGACAACTACTTTCTTGACTGGTAGCGGGAGAGTGTATCAAGTTAATACTGTGCTTAAATTAGATCATTGCTATAAACGACATGGTAAGCTTGTCCATGTTGACTTTTCAGAGAGATTATTCTAATATTCTTTAAAATTACTATAGCCACTAAACAATTATGTCATTATTTGATCATGTAGGAAGGAGGCCTTATGTGTTAAGTTGAAGACAAAATCATTACCCTACTTTTAACGATGCTACAAGTAACCTTGCTCGCAGCCTAACTAATTTTCTTCTCTAAATTAAAAACATTGTGTTACGGAACTAATTTTTTGTATAGTGTTTTTCGTTCTTCTTCTTAGTTTATATCATTTTAATGATATGGTTTTACTCATGGACCCAGGATTTCTTAGGACAAAGAGAGAAAGAGAGAGAGAGAGTCAAAAGAGTGACATTGCCTGGAAACCACACAAATCGATGTTCGATCCCCATTTGTAGTCATACCATGATATACAGACTGGGACCCCTTTTTTATCAAGTCACGAGTACCGTAGGTGGATAAGTCAGATATTTAATACGGCTGGGCTTGTAAGAAGATTAACAGAAGAAGGAAAAACACATATGAAAGGAAAATTCTGAAAGGAAACGTACCTTGATTGAAATCATTTGTAATGATGTTCACGCTGGTAGATTCTACCAACAAAAAAAGTCATTTTGTAATCCCTGATTGTAAGCGGAGGAGCATGGGTGCCTAGAAGCTCACAAACATATTTGTCGAATAGAATCTTTAGGGTAAAATTACAATGGAAAAGCTATTTGAAGTGCAAGCATGTCCAAATTTGGGCATTACTTCGTTCCGCTTTGATATAAACATTCCTCGCTAATACAAAATACGAGAAAATTCAGACAGCCATATAACTGAAGTGAAAAGTGTAACAAATATTTTGGATTTTGTTTATGACACTTTACCTGAAAATCAGGTCCACCTTTCTTAATAATATTTCACAAATATATGTGTAACATAATGTAATTCATGAAATAACTTAAAACCTTAATATGTTAATATACAACAACATTTTCAGCTATATTATGCTATACTTGAACCTACCAGGAAATCTAACCATTACGCTGATGTTGAATAGATTTAGAAACCCCTCATTTTACAGAAACAATTTTTGTTTGGCAGCGTTCTACATTAGTAAAAGAATATCAGAACTGGAGAGAGTATATCAAGGCATATATATCATGTACATGGTGAAAAACACACGGGTCCGTTTTTCAATTCTTCACTTGTTGACACTTCAAATGATCACGCGATAGATTCCTCCGTCCCCGGTACAAAAACAATTACAGATATGTGTACTAATTAATCATTTTTAAATATTTTTTTTATCTACACTCTGGCATATTCTTAGAAAAGAAACCAACCACACTCGAGCTATGTAACATATTAAAACCCTAACCCATGGGCCGATTTTGTACTGCGTAGCCGATGCTGTTACGAATTTGGTATAGTTCGGTGTAGAAAAAAAGAAAATCTGTTCATTTTGAAACATCAAATTATAATAAAATCACTAGACATTGCTATATATTACAATTAGATATGTGTGAATGAAGAACTCGGCTCCAAGTATGCTGTTGCAAAAATGGCCTTTCATACTATTGTAAAGTTGCAGGGTATAGAATGGCGTCTGAAATGCGCTTCTGGACAGAATTTCAAAATCTTGCTTCGGGATGGCCAGCGTTTAGTCACCCATATAATATGCTTGACAAATTTCGAGGGAAAACATCATCGGAAAGGGGACGAATCTAGCCAATTCTAAATCTTCTGCTGCAAATATAAACCATTTTTATGGGGGGTGGCGGGGTTAAGGGTATGCCAGGCCTTGGTTTCTCAGTCACTATTTGACTATGTTTTGAGTTTTTACATTAGAGTTTATATTATTCTAATTGTTATACAGGTGCTTATTTATTTTTATCTAAATCTAAAGAAATTCATACTAAAATTAGGAAGTTAAATTCAATAATGATTGCCCCACAATGTTTGAGAAAACATTAATGAAGTTCAAATGAAGCAGAAAAACCCCCAAGCGTTATGTAGGCCTAGCCTTACTTAATTGTCTCTTCTTTGTCATTTTTGTCCCAAGCCATGCTGGTTCTAAGTGTGCATGAAGAGGGGGAAATTCCTGTGGAGTGAGTGCGTGTGTGTGTTTGTGTGTGTGTGTGTGGGAGGGTGTGTGCGTTCTTTTGCATGTGTTGGGTGGTGTTTTGTTATAGTTTGGGACTTTGGGTAGTAAAGGAAGGGGTTATAATTTGTCTCGTAATATAACTTATTTATTTGTAATGTGTGTGTCGATCGTCATTTGTGAATTGTTTATGTACTAAATTAATCGAATAATGTTATTATGATTTAAAAAAAATAATATTTTGAAAAATGATTAGTACAGTTCTAATATTTCTTCAACTAAAAATGAAAATTGCGGAAAGCAAAGAGGAGAATGTATGGGCGGGTGCGTGTGTAGTTTATACGAGACATTTGTTATGTTTGCTGTTCCAAACACACCAACCAAACAATCAGCGAATTCAGTCGTCCATTGGCATTCTCATGGGCAAATATTTTCTTGACTTGTTTGGGGAAGGTTAGTCAACTTAATATTGTGCATAAAGAAAATCATTGCTATGAACGGCATGGTAAGATTGACCATTAACCTTCGTATGTGTACTGGTTCACCATATTTATCTCACACAAGTCCAATATTTTACAAACTGAAAACCCTAACAGTATTCGAAATAAATTCGCTACAAAGTTTACTGATCATGTTTAAGTATTAAAATAATATGCTCACTCTTTCATTTCAAAACCTTTACACTAAAAATAAAGCCATTCACTCTTACCCTACCCGTAATTCCTCAAATTTTCATCTAGTAAACCCGAAATTACTTATTGCCCATAGATCCATAAGACACCATGGTCCTGACCTATGGAATGGTCATAATGGTCATAATGTCATTTATTCTTTCATTTGAATCATTATCATCATCGTCGTCATCATCATCATCTTCATCATCATCATCTTCATCATCCTCATCTGCATTGTCAATATCCCCATCATCAAAATTTTTATTTTCAATTACCTATCCGTTCTGCTTAATAAATGTGTTAATCTATTTCATGAGTTTTGTCTGGGGCTGTCGTATTATCAAGCAGTCTGCTTACAACGAAGGTCCCTTTCCGCAAATAATTGTATAATGTTTAATAATGTTTGAGGAAATTTAGTATTTATGACAGTTTATCATTCCTTTTTTGAAAATAATAATTTGTATAATATTTAGGCTATATTTGCTTATTTATGATTAATTGTAAGAAAGATACTTATTGTACTTTACATAATTATTGTTATCGAAAAAACTTTGTACTTACATGTACGCAGAAGAAAATCAAATCAAATCAAAATCAAATCAAATCAAATGTTAACGTGAAAGAGGGATTAGTTTAATATTCTTAAAAACTACTATAGCCACTAAATGATTTTGTCATTATTTGATCATGTAGGAAAGAAGCCCTATGTGTTAAGTTGAAGACGAAATCATCACCCTACATTTAACGACGCTACAAGTAACCTTGCTCGCAGCCTAACTAATTTTCTTCTCTAAATTAAAAACATTGTGTTACGGAACTGATTTTGTGTATAGTGTTTTTCGTTCTTCTTCTTAGTTTATATCATTTTAATGATATGATTTTACTCATGGGCCCAGGATTTCTTAAGACAAAGAGAGAAAGAGAGAGAGAGAGTCAAAAGAGTGACTTTGCCTGGAAGCCACACAAATCGATGTTCGATCCCCATTTTTAGTCATACCATGATATACGGACTGGCACTCCTTTTTTATTATGTCAGAGTATCGTAGGTGAATAAAATAGTTCATAGGGCTAGGCTTGTAAGAAGATTAACAGAAGAAGGAAAAACACATATGAAAGGAAAATTCTGAAAGGAAACGTACCTTGATTGAAATCATTTGTAATGATGTTCACGCTGGTAGATTCTACCAACAAAAAAGTCATTTTGTAATCCCTGATTGTAAGCGGAGGAGCATGGGTGCCTAGAAGCTCACAAACATATTTGTCGAATAGAATCTTTAGGGTAAAATTACAATGGAAAAGCTATTTGAAGTGCAAGCATGTCCAAATTTGGGCATTACTTCGTTCCGCTTTGATATAAACATTCCTCGCTAATACAAAATACGAGAAAATTCAGACAGCCATATAACTGAAGTGAAAAGTGTAACAAATATTTTGGATTTTGTTTATGACACTTTACCTGAAAATCAGGTCCACCTTTCTTAATAATATTTCACAAATATATGTTTAACATAATGTAATTCATGAAATAACTTAAAACCTTAATATGTTAATATACAACAACATTTTCAGCTATATTATGCTATACTTGAACCTACCAGGAAATCTAACCATTACGCTGATGTTGAATAGATTTAGAAACCCCTCATTTTACAGAAACAATTTTTGTTTGGCAGCGTTCTACATTAGTAAAAGAATATCAGAACTGGAGAGAGTATATCAAGGCATATATATCATGTACATGGTGAAAAACACACGGGTCCGTTTTTCAATTCTTCACTTGTTGACACTTCAAATGATCACGCGATAGATTCCTCCGTCCCCGGTACAAAAAACAATTACAGATATGTGTACTAATTAATCATTTTTTAAATATTTTTTTTATCTACACTCTGGCATATTCTTAGAAAAGAAACCAACCACACTCGAGCTATGTAACATATTAAAACCCTAACCCATGGGCCGATTTTGTACTGCGTAGCCGATGCTGTTACGAATTTGGTATAGTTCGGTGTAGAAAAAAAGAAAATCTGTCCATTTTGAAACATCAAATTATAATAAAATCACTAGACATTGCTATATATTACAATAAGATATGTGTGAATGAAGAACTCGGCTCCAAGTATGCTGTTGCAAAAATGGCCTTTCATACTATTGTAAAGTTGCAGGGTATAGAATGGCGTCTGAAATGCGCTTCTGGACAGAATTTCAAAATCTTGCTTCGGGATGGCCAGCGTTTAGTCACCCATATAATATGCTTGACAAATTTCGAGGGAAAACATCATCGGAAAGGGGACGAATCTAGCCAATTCTAAATCTTCTGCTGCAAATATAAACCATTTTTATGGGGGGTGGCGGGGTTAAGGGTATGCCAGGCCTTGGTTTCTCAGTCACTATTTGACTATGTTTTGAGTTTTTACATTAGAGTTTATATTATTCTAATTGTTATACAGGTGCTTATTTATTTTTATCTAAATCTAAAGAAATTCATACTAAAATTAGGAAGTTAAATTCAATAATGATTGCCCCACAATGTTTGAGAAAACATTAATGAAGTTCAAATGAAGCAGAAAAACCCCAAGCGTTATGTAGGCCTAGCCTTACTTAATTGTCTCTTCTTTGTCATTTTTGTCCCAAGCCATGCTGGTTCTAAGTGTGCATGAAGAGGGGGAAATTCCTGTGGAGTGAGTGCGTGTGTGTGTTTGTGTGTGTGTGTGTGTGGGAGGGTGTGTGCGTTCTTTTGCATGTGTTGGGTGGTGTTTTGTTATAGTTTGGGACTTTGGGTAGTAAAGGAAGGGGTTATAATTTGTCTCGTAATATAACTTATTTATTTGTGATGTGTGTGTCGATCGTCATTTGTGAATTGTTTATGTACTAAATTAATTGAATAATGTTATTATGATTTAAAAAGAAATAAAATTTTGAAAAACGATTAGTACAGTTCTAATATTTCTTCAACTAAAAATGAAAATTGCGGAAAGCAAAGAGGAGAATGTATGGGTGGGTGCGTGTGTAGTTTATATGGGACATTTGTTATGTTTGCTGTTCTAAACACACACAAAGCAAACAATCAGCGAATTCAGTCGTCCATTGGCATTCTCATTGGCAAATATTTTCTACCCCCCCCCCTAGATGGGGAAGGTTAATCAACTAAATATTGTGCATAAAGAAAATCATTGCTATGAACGGCATGGTAAGATTGACCATTGACCTTCGTATATGTACTGGTTCACCATATTTATCTCACACAAGTCCAATATTTTACAAACAGAAAACCCTAACAGTATTCGACATAAATTCGCTACAAAGTTTACTGATCATGTTTAAGTATTAAAATAATATGCTAACTCTTTCATTTCAATACCTTTACACTAAAAATAAAGCCATTCACTCTTACCCTACCCGTAATTCCTCAAATTTTCATCTAGTAGACCCGAAATTACTTATTGCCCATAGATCCATAAGACACCATGGTCCTGACCTATGGAACTCTATCCTAGAATCTATTAAATCATGTTGCTCCCTCTATTCATTTAAGGCCAAAGTTAAAACGATGTTATTATCACAATCTTCAAGGTAAAATCTCTGTGTCAACTCTTCAGTCTTTTTCATAATGTCATTTATTCTTTCATTTGAATCATTATCATCATCGTCGTCATCAACATCATCTTCATCATCATCATCATCATCCTCATCTGCATTGTCAATATCCCCATCATCAAAATTTGTATTTTCAATTACCTATCCGTTCTGCTTAATAAATGTGTTAATCTATTTCATGAGTTTTGTCTGGGGCTGTCGTATTATCAAGCAGTCTGCTTACAACGACAGTCCCTTTTCCGCAAATAATTGTATAATGTTTAATAATGTTTGAGGAAATTTGGTATTTATGACAGTTTATCATTCCTTTTTAAAAAAAAATAATTTGTATAATATTTAGGCTATATTTGCTTATTTATGATTAATTGTCAGAAAGATACTTATTGTACTTTACATAATTATTGTTATCGAAAAAACTTTGTACTTACATGAACGCAGAAGAAAATCAAATCAAATCAAAATCAAATCAAATCAAATGTTGACGTGAAAGAGGGATTAGTTTAATATTCTTAAAAACTACTATAGCCACTAAATGATTCTGTCATTATTTGATCATGTAGGAAAGAAGCCCTATGTGTTAAGTTGAAGACGAAATCATCACCCTACATTTAACGACGCTACAAGTAACCTTGCTCGCAGCCTAACTAATTTTCTTCTCTAAATTAAAAACATTGTGTTACGGAACTGATTTTGTGTATAGTGTTTTTCGTTCTTCTTCTTAGTTTATATCCTTTTTATGATATGATTTTACTCATGGACCCAGGATTTCTTAAGACAAAGAGAGAAAGAGAGAGAGAGAGAGAGAGAGTCAAAAGAGTGACTTTGCCTGGAAGCCACACAAATCGATGTTCGATCCCCATTTTTAGTCATACCATGATATACGGACTGGCACTCCTTTTTATTATGTCAGAGTATCGTAGGTGAATAAGATAGTTCATAGGGCTAGGCTTGTAAGAAGATTAACAGAAGAAGGAAAAACACATATGAAAGGAACATTCTGAAAGGAAACCTACCTTGATTGAAATCATTTGTAATGATGTTCACGCTGGTAGATTCTACCAAAAAAAAAGTCATTTTATAATCCCTGATTGTAAGCGGAGGAGCGTCGGTGCTTAGAAGCTCAAAAACATGTTTGTCGACTAAATTCTTTAGAATAAAATTACAATGGAAAACTATTTGAAATGTTAGCATGTCCAAATTTGGGTATTACTTCGTTCCGCTTTGATACAAACATTCCTCGGTAATAAAATATACGAGAACATTCAGACAGACATAAAAAAACTGAAGTGAAAACAACATTTTGGAATTTTGTTCTGACACTTTACCTAATATTAAGTCAATGATCCTTAATAAAATTTCACATATATATGAAACATAATGTCATTCATGAAATATGTGAAAAACCTTAAACGTAAATACCAAAGTATATACATTTCTGTATTTAGCCATGGTATGCCATACTTGAACCTAAGAGGGAATTTAACCGTTAAGCTGATGTTGAATAGATTGAGAAAGTTGGCAGCGTTCTACATTAGTAAAAGAATATCAGAACTAGAGAAGGTATATCTTGGCATATATATCATGTAAATGGTGAAAAACACACGGGTCCGTTTTTCAATTCTTCAGTTGTTGACACTTCAAATGATCACATTACATTCCTCCGTCCCCGGTACAAAATATTACAGCTATGTGTACTTATTATTCAATTTGTATGAAATGTATCTAGGCTCTGGCATACTCTAAAATACGATACTAACGAGATTCGAGCTATGTTACATACTTATACCCTATGATGTTACGAATTTGGTATAGGTTGGTGTAGAAAACAAGAAACTTTGTTTATTTTAAACATCAAAATATAACAAAATCACTAGATATAGCTTATTATTACAAATAGATTTTTCGGCGAAGAAGAACACGTCACGACGCGTTATGTGGCCAACATGGCCCTCTATAATATTGTAATCATGCAGGGTATAAATTTGCGTCTAGAATGCGCCCCTTGACAGAATTTAAAAATCCTGCTTCGAGAAGGCCTGCGTTTAGCCACCTAGAATATGCTTGCAATATGCTTGCAATGTTTTAATACTTACATTCGAGTTTCTACTTATTATTATTCTTATACATATGCTTTTTCAATATTATCTAAATCCAACGAAATTTATAGTAAAATTAGGAACTTAAACTTAATGATAATTGCTCCACAATATTTGAGATAACATTCATGATATTTGAATGTATAGCAGGAAAAATAGCGTGAGGTAGGCCTAGCATCACTTTGTCTCTTCTTTGTCATTTTTGTCCCCAGCCATGTTGGTTGTAAGTGTGCATGAAGGGGAACACATTGCTATGGAGGGTGTGTGTGGGGGTGGGGTGGGTGTGCGGGGGTGGGTGTGTGTGTGTGTGTGTGTGTGTGGAGAATACTGTATCGGCATTCACTGTTTGAAAGTAATTTTGCAACACGTCATTGATGTGTGTGTGTATTGTGGCCGCAATATTTCTCTATCTACAGGTAGGTTCCCTATGGAGGGTGTGTGTGGGGGTGGGGTGGGTGTGCGGGAGTGTGGGTGTGTGTGTGTGTGTGTGTGTGTGGAGAATACTGTATCGGCATTCACTGTTTGAAAGTAATTTTGCAACACGTCATTGATGTGTGTGTGTATTGTGGCCGCAATATTTCTCTATCTACAGGTAGGTTCCCTATGGCAGCACATTTATTAATCGTTAGACCTCTGTTAAAAAATCCGAATCTGGATCAAAACGAACTTATAAACTACAGACCAGTTTCTAATCTGTCCTTTCTTGGTAAACTTATTAAAAAAGCGGCTTGTTCATAGCTAATCCAACACATCGAAAATAATAACATGTTTGATTCTGTTCAATCCGCTTACAGGCCACAGCATAGCACGGGGTCAGCACTGGTTAAGGTTAAGAATGATATCATGTTTTCTGTTGACTGTAACAGAGTTGTTTTGGTTGCAATTTTAGATTTATCTGCTGCTTTCGACACGATCGACCACGGAATTTGGTTATCCCGTCTTTACTGCAGAATAGGTGTAAGATCAACAGCTCTGTCATGGTTCCAGTCCTATCTTACAGGATGGCCATCCAGAGTCAACATTGCTGGCGAACTATCTAAATCCATTAATTTTGATTTTGGACTTCCTCAGGGATTGATAGTAGCGCCCACCCGGTATTCTATATATATACTCTCCCTGTTGGTAATATTATTAGATATCATTGTATCAATTACCATATTTATGCAGATGACACCCAATTGTATATCTCATTCAATCCCAAAATCCCAGGAATTTTAGTTGTTGCTTTGTTTAGACTCCAAAATTGCATTTCAGATATTGGAAATTGGATGCTTGTTAATAAATTGAAGTTGAATGACTCGAAGACAGAATTCTTTGTAATAGCCTCTCCTCACAGTTTACGCAATCTACCAGATCTTAATTTAAAAGTTGGTGATATATTTCTAAGCCCTTCAGTCACTGTTAAGAATCTAGGTGTGCTCTTGGATAGACAAATGTCAATGTCAGATCGTGTCTCTCAAATATGTACTACTGCAACTTTTCATTTAAGGAACATTTCTCGAATTAGAAGATACATTAATCAATCTGCCTGTAACAACGCTATCCATTCTCTAGTTCTGTCCCGTTTACATTACTGCAACGGCCTTCTTTCCACTATCCCTGTTACTCAATTAGATCGTATCCAACGGCTTCAAAATTGGGCAGCCCGGCTAATTTATCAGGTTACAAGATCTCACTCCCCTAAACCACTCCTTGACTCGCTGCACTGGCTTCCTGTAAGACATCGTATAGTTTTTAAATTACTGTTTTTAGACTATAAATCCCTTAATAAACAGGCACCTCAATACCTACTTGATTGTCTGACCCTATACACCCCTCGCAGGAATCTACGAGCCTCCAGTGACCCACTCCGTCTTACATACAACATCACACGGAAACTAGCTGGAGATAGGACTTTCAATATAACTGCATCTAAATATTGAAATAGGCTACCTTTAATACTCAGCCAATCACCATCTGTCTCTTCATTTAAAAAGGGACTTAAAACATTTTTTTCTTTTTGTAATAAAGATTTTTAGGATTCTGTAAGTTTGCATTTTCAATATTTGTAGGATTCTTCTTGTTGTAAGCGCTTTGGGCCGCTCTGAGAAAAGCGCAGTATATAAATAATAATAATAATACTCAATAGTATACTATCATTATGAGCGAAACGTAACATAATGTTCATATAAATGTTAAAGGATTCCGCATTCTGCTGTTTGTGCTTTGTGAAGAGAAATTTTGTATAACTGAGTGCTTCTATCCGTAATCGAAACGTATTATTTTCTCTCCCCTAAATCCACCTCGTATTTCATTATACACGCTGTTATTTATCATTATAGTCCGTAGAGAGCCAGAAGGCTGTTAACTCTGTGTTAACGTATATGAGTTTACTCCCTCTTGGCTCCAAATAGAATTACCGTACGTACTCTTTCTCTACTAATTGACCCCCTTCCCCATCTCTCTCTCTTTCTCTCTCTCTCCCTGACTCTCTTTACACATCTTTCTCTATTCACATCTTCTCCTCTCTCGATCTCTCTCTCTCTATCTCTCACTGACTCTCTGTACACATCTTTCTCTATTCACATCATCTCCCCCCTCTCTCTCTCTCTCTCCCGAGAAGGAAACATCCGTAAATTTGAATATGTTAGTAAACGGGTGTATTGTGATTATTGCCTCAACGTCTGAACATTGCCAACATGAAAATTACATGTCTGTCAATATGTTTTGCGTTTTTCAAATAGACCGGTTTACCAAATGTACTTAAAGGTGATATTCATAGAAGAGCCCTAAATATGAAGATATTCATATCTACAGAAAGCTTATAAGCCATACAATGAGCTTGGATGACATTCAAACAATATAACACTTCCGAAAAAGCGAAATTAGGGTGAAAACAATCACCCTATTCTCTGGGACAAATTTGCCCTATTGTCATCCGAAACGGCCTTTAGCTGTGACGTAGGAAAAGGGAGGCGTGGCTAGTGTGCCACTTCCGGGTATCTAGTAGAACGCATGTATAACATTATAAGGCTGAAAACACAGCTTCAACTTATGTTTTATTTTACCCTTACTATAGAATAAATTATAATACAACATCGTTTGTAAGTTACTTCTCATTAATATTTCCATCTTGATATTCTAAGAAATGTATTATTTGTGAAATAAACGTTAAAAAATGGGTAAAAGAAGGTGAAACTATGGCTGTGTCCCTGGCTTTGTTGTACAGCGAGCCTGCATGCATAATGGGGATTTGGGTGCCGGCGATTTTTACCACCATGTATAGTTTCACTTTGACATATCAGTCGGAGACTTCACCTCTTCCACTATGGAAAAAACAGTTAGTATTGATTTAATCATTATTATGAATAAAATAAAATTCAAACAAATCAAAGAATATTTCATTTAGTCGATCGTATCATGGCTAGATTAGCTGGAAAAATCGAGGCGATTCTGCTGTTGTTACGATTCATCTGCGAGTAGTGCGGCTCTTGGCAGCCGCATTACCTACACGGCTGATCGCTGATTGAATTTAGTATCGCTGGCGGATTTACATTACCTGCGCGCACACCATAACACACGTACACACACAGTACTATACGCTTGCATTTCAGTCGCGATAGACGAAACCCTTACGAAACCAAACCAAAACAAAACGGCGAGAAATACACTATTCTATGTAATTATAGTTATCGACAAATGAAAATGGAGAAGAAACATTATTCATTGTTATGTCAAAGGAAATTCCACCTCGGAACATGATTCTACTATAGGTAATTTTGTTTTGAAACACAGCTAGGTTGATTTTTCATACTATCTCCGTGTACATACAGCTCAGCTGGCAAGCTAAAGCCGGTGAAAAAGTTGAGTTGTAAACAGTTATTTTACAGATATTGTCACTTTTTCAATGCCAATAATGACATGAATATTGACATTGGGATATGTTTCAGGACGGGAGAGGACAACTGTATGCCAGATATTGACCATTCAGGCAATATTTCAATCGTTTTGAGAGAGTGGAACTGACATCGGCTCTATGAACATTTGTGTGTAGGTCGCAGTTAGTCTCTATAGCTGCGTGAAGCATATCCCGGCTCTGACGTCACTCACAAAGCCACTTCCTTAGGCGATTTCGTAGGTCAGGATAGAGTCAATTTAGTGAAATTTGATTTTCATAAAACACAAAACTGCACACTTTCATGGCATGTTAGCTGCATAAATTGCTTTAATAACTCATTCAATTATAAAATAAACTATTTTTATTTGATTTTATTTCCTATAAGTATCAACTTTAAGTTGTTCATGCGTGGGTATATAAAGGGCAGCACACGGACACCGCCATAATCTCCCGAAGGAAACCCAGTTTGTACATCGGAGCGGTTACAGAGTACCGCGCGTAATACCATAATAATCGCACATAATACTGTACAGTCAGGGGAAGCATGCATGAACATTTGCAGTGAATGTACAGTGCATACAAAGTGAAAAATCATATACTGTAACAACGTGATCTAACAACGCCCGGATATTGACCATAATACATGATAATCTTCGAATTCCCAACAAATATAAAATTAAACTTGCAAGATTAAATTGTTAATAAATGTATTTTACAGTACTATAATAATGGGCATTTGTTAATGTATTTAATTAATCACATTATCAATAAATTTGATATTTTAATAGTAAATTACAGTCAATCGAAACTCGGAATAAATCGAGCGCGGCTCGATTAGACTCGAACGTTCGTGAAGTACGCAAAATTTCGTTCACTACATAACACTTATGAGCCAACGGATATTACGCTCCCGTGCGTAAAAAGTTCGCAAGATGGTATAGGTATCGCACGTTCGAGTGCTGCCCTCTATATACCCATGGATGCACATCTTTAAGGTCGTGTAACGGACGAGATGAACCGATGATTCGAAAAAAGCCGGTTACACAAACTTTTGTGAAAACATGCCCACGTAATTATTCACTAATTATTATATGTCTGGTAAATTTAATGCAAATATTGACATTAATTTCATGCAATGGTGGTCTTTGAATTAAGGCTAACCTTTAAACATGTACATTTCGTGTTAACACGACCAATACTATGGTGAGTGCATGTCGATCGTTTAACAATAAATATATTGTATCTGGGTCAGTAAGTATGAATGGTTCGACTAGCGTCTAAAAACGACAGAAATCGTGCTTTAGGAAGTTGGCCCTCAACAGGTCTTTGGCCTCTACAGGCCCCTCCACTCTAAATGTAATTCGATTCGATTCAATTCAATTCATAGAAATACAAAGTAGTAAACCTGGCACTAATTGCACAATGTTTACGATGTAAAAATGGTCATAAAATATGATTGTCAATTTTAAAAAGCCCAAAATTAATAAGAAGTTAAAGTACATAATTTATTCAAATCAAAATCACACTTTCATACAGGTATATAGCCTTGGAAAGCCTCGGAGCCTTTATTTTAGATTAATTATTCAAAGATACATGGTTATATATAAAAAGAAATATCCATAGTTTTCCCACTCCCCTTTTCTCATTCTTTCCAAGTTTAAACAAATGATCATGTGTATGTGTTCTATAATTTGCTATAGGCCATTTTCGTAATGTAATCAACTTTAATGCACAAATCTTTATTAAGTGCCTCGTTACAAATAATTGTATTTCAATAGTCAGAATGTGAAGTGCATACATTGATTGTAGCTATAGAAGTAGGACGAAACATTAGCCGTGTTCGCACGATGATAATTTTTGTCGGCGTAAAGGTCGTGTATAGAGCTGGTCGGCGTAAAGGTCGGAGTAGTGACCGTCTGACAATAGTCTTGTTAACTACGCCGAACTTTACGCCGACTTATTTACTTCTGGATTTTCCCAGGAGTAACCTGTTAACACGACTAGAGGGTAGCGTAATTTCGACTAGAGGGTAGCGTAATTTGACCGTATCGATGCTCTCGATCACTTGGTGCTCGGAGTATCTGTGATCTTTTACAAGGGTTGTTTGTTTACAATCGAAAATGAAACTTAGATTTCGCGCGGTTAAGATGCAGAAGCTGGGTTGATGTCTACTAGTGCGGGCGCCACCACTTCTGGGAGTTACGCTGAGTAAGTAATCGGTGGAAGGTTGTGTTAACTTAGTGGCAAGTTGGTCCGAGTAATAACGTATGGCCAATTAATGGTGTAACGTGTAAGTCAAATATTTATAATATATTTATTGCGACAGGGCTAAACTTACGACGACTAGGACAACCCCGTCTAAACATGGCTAAGTACTGCATATCCAAACCTAACAACACGGAATGTATGCAATTCACATTCTGACTATTAAAATACATTTAAACAGACGGATGCATGGCCATCCCTGATTTAAAGCAGGAATATTTTATCTAGTATCTATCAAATTACATGGTACTTGAGGGCCCTCAGTAAAGGCGTCTCACACTTTCATGTTTCCCTCCCTAAATTGGTGTATAGGCCTATACTGCAATAGTTTTGGTCAGTGTCGTTAACCTCATCAACCTTGGTTTTCTACCCTCTACCAAATACTTCTCTTTTGTGGTTAAAAATCCTAAATTCCGGAACTTCTTTCTCATTCTGACATTACAACTCTCACTCAGATACACCCATTTTTCAAGACCATGATCCAGAGTTTTAAGAAAAGATCACTTCCCTACTTATACACTCTCAAACTGAAACAAACGAAAAATCGTGAAAGCTATCAGCTAAAAGGTTATTTATCTCCAACCTCGCCTATTGCACCCAATACAAGTTGTCAAGGTAATCACATTCTAATTCACCTCAACGTTCCAATACTTCAAAATAAAAGGAGTTATACATTTACCCTTAATTCACACATAACAATTAAAACAAGAAAACTACTACTCTCTGCTTCTTCTTCTTCTTTTAAAGCGATCTTGTAAATGCCATCTTATTGTAAAACTTGCTAGCAGTGCGTATCCCAATACCTTACTTCCCACGACGCAGAGGACTCGATGCGAGAACCAACAGATAGAACAATTAGGGAAGTAGCGTGTTACAGGGCACATACTCCTACAGCTGTCCTCAGAGAGCTCTAGAGAAGACTTTGTGGTACATGTAGTGCTTACACTACAGTACAGTATGGCTTTAATGCACAAATTTCGGATAACTACAGTTCACTCTAGACTAGTTGCTTTTTTATGAGGGCGAATGAGAAAATCAAGATCAAAATGGCGGCATCCATACAGGCCAGGACCCGGAAAGCGACAGCAAATGAACCCGTTATCTCGAAGATGAGTCCTGTAGCGAAAATCAATCAAGAATGATCATAAATTTTACAATTAATTTTTCTTCTTCTTCTTCATCTTCTTCTTCTTCTATTCCTCCTACTCCTCCCTCTCCTTCTCCTTCTTCTTCGTCTTCTTCCTCTTCATTTTTCTTTGTTTTCTCTCCTGCTCCTCCTCCCCCTTCTTCGTCTTCTTCTTCATTCTTCTTCTTGTTCTTCTTCCTCCTGTATGCTGCTCCTCCCCCTTTTTCTTATTCTTCTTATTATTATCATTACTGTTGCTCCATTTCTTCATCCTTTTGTCTTCTCTCTTATAGCAACGAAGCAATGCGTTTTTCACTCGTACGAGTATCAGATTCCTGTGCATCTGTACATATCATGCAAGTAAGTTCTACATGTAAGTTTTACTATGCAAACATTGTGTCCTTTAACAATTATTTATTCACTTAATAAATCCAGTTGATTGGGAGATAATTTTATTTCAAATGATATTTAGTACTCATATTACTCCACATTGCAATTTTGTTTAGGGTTGTGCGGTCTATATTTATATTTTTTAATGTTCTATTTTTGTTGTTGGTTTGTTTGTTATTGTTTATTTATATATCATTTTGTATGATTCTTTTACTAATTTTATTGTTTATGTGAATCTATCTCATTTCATGTTGGCTGTCCAGACAAACCCACTAGGGGTTTGATACAGCAACCAAATTCCCATTTTTTACTGTCAATATTTTACTATTTTGATAACTGAAACCGAATATTAAAAGTACAAAGAAAGGATTGTATGTATAAACTATTGATACGAACAGATATTCCAATTCCATTATGCTCTTTCTTCTTGTGTTTCATATTGTTGTTATTCTTTCTTTTACTTTTGTTCTCATTTTGTATTTTCATTTTCTTTTTAACATTTATTTTTTGTTATTGTTTTTGTTGTTTCTTTGGAGATTTCTGTCTTTTATGCCTCTTGTGTTTTTTTTTTCTTTCTTTTTCGAACTTTACATTCATAAATTATACTGACCTGTTACGTAGCCTCCGGTAGCCACACCGAACCCCCTAATAAACGACGTGAATGCGATGATCCCAGAAAAGTTCTCTTTCGCAACCGAGTCATGAAGGATTGCGTAGAAAGACGTGAAGGTCGCAAAGAGACCAAAACCAGCGAAGAAAGTAGAGATAAACTGTGACAAGTGACTGTGGAGTAGTCCGAATATTAGTAGGCCAACCGAGGAGATGGTGGTACCGGATACCAGAGTCCGCTTTCCCCATTTAGGGCGGAGGTAGAGGACGCCGCCAGCGGTCAGTCTCCCAAAGAGACCCCAACAGCTCCTGTGACTGGAATGTATGGTTCATGAGAGGGAGTCATCCCGAATGAATGTACATAAGGGACCATGAAGAGCGCCCATCCGATATAGGCAATTTGATGTAAGAATACGGAGGGAAGAATTAACGTACAGTATACTTTCTCAGCTCTCAATTTCTGAAAGTATGTCACATCTGCAAGTCAGCTAACGGTTCGCTGAAGAAATCCTAATCCCGTATGTTTCGAGCCAGCTGTCTCGTCTCGCCTTTGAATGTTAATATTGCGAGAGTGATTATCATCGGCCGGAGACGACGTATCTACTGCTAAGGCGTCTTCTACAACCCTTGTTACACGCACCTTAATCGGTCTTAGCAATGACGAAATCACAACAAAGTTCAGGAATATGACGCCAAGGCAGAGCAAAGCGCCATCTACGTCATAGTACATATGACGTCACAATAGGGAGAACGATGCCTCCAGCCTGTGCACCGGTAGAGGGTAGGGCGTTAGCAGGGGCATACCTATGATTAAAGTATTCGTGTAGTAGGACATGCGATGTTTGGAACACTGGTGATGAAAAAGCACCTACAACACACAGAAAATTTGCCATAAATACATTAATGACCCGGGGATGATATTAGAACAACATTTATTATGTTATATACATATATATATATAGTTAGCAACTGAATTATTCATACCCCTTGTAACTTGATTTTTGTGTGTGTGTTTTTTGTAACTCAAGAATGAAAGATGGACAGGTTGAATTTAGGCGTTTGTTGAACACTTTTAGATATAAGCTTCAAAATGTCACATACTAGAAAAACACCATAAATAGAGAAAAATCAAATTTTCACATAGGCCTACTTAAAAAATTACAAAACTTAAGGGTTTGGAAATTCGTAAGGGTGCGAATAATTCAGTTTTTAACTGTACATATATACATATACATATATACCTATACATGCAAATATCAGGCTGTCTCCGTGATTATCATTCAAATTTTATTATTATTAATATCAATATAATTATTATTATTATTATTGTTATTTAATAATTATTGTTGTATTTTGTATTATCATAGGTATTGGCATTATTATTATCATTATTATTATTATCATCATATTGCTATTATTATTAATTTCAGTATTATTTTTTTTTAATTTCAGTATTATTATTATTATTATTATTATTATTATTATTATTTTGATAATTATTATTATTATTATCATTATTATTATTATCATTATTATCATTATCATTATTATAATCAGTTTTATAATTATTTGTTATCATTATTATTATTATTATCACTATAATTATTATTATTATTATCGTTATCATTATTATAATTCTTATCACCTGCTGCCATAAATAAAGCACCGATGACCCAAACTGAACGCACCGCAGAGGTGAGCATCACGCACACCGAGGATAGGAGAGCTCCAACAATGGCTATGGATCGGGGTTCGAATCTCTGCCACAGTAGATGTACAAATGGACCTAGGCATAGCAATGTAAGAAGAATATACACACGGATGTATGGGTGATATAAATATACACACACATATAATTTTATATATATATATATATATATATATATATACACACACACACATACTTATATATGACGTAACTATATATATATATATATATGAAGTAAATAAAAATCCACGTGTTGGAAGATGGCTAAAATGAAGTAAGGAATTCTTGCTAGTTTCATGCCAATATTAATGAATTGTGTATTATTCAAGTAGAAACATTTTTGGATGACTTCTTCCTTCTTATCCAATATACGCAGTACAATAAAATAATGAGGAAGAGAGAGAGGGGTTGGGAGGGTTAGGGGGTGAAAAAAGATTTTGAATCATTGTTGACATTTTTCTTATCCCGCGTTTTCACTCTGTCACCAAATAGATCATAATTTGTCTCTGTGGATGTGTCATGGTAAAGTGGTTCATTCACATGGCTCTTAGTACAAAGGTTGGAGATTGGCCAACTCCCAGTCTTTGCACTAACGTCATAATTATATGGAAATACATTAATCAACATTTGCCATTCTCTATCCAGGTGCCAAATGTGCTAAATGGGTACCCGGTCATGCGATAGTCATTATAGCTTTCTATTACATGGTTCCTGGCTAGAAGTGGGGAACGCGTGCAAACATTGTATGCGTGGAAAGCCTGAATCCGATGAAGGGGTTTTAAAAGCGCTTAGAGACATCGTCGATATATTAAGCGCTATTTTTTTATACCTAGAAATATTGTATTTGTTTTATTAATATCATTATCAATATCATTAGTATTATAATGATGATGATGATGATGATGATGACAATAAAAACGAATATCATCATTTTATAAAGTATTATTATGATTATTATCATTGATACTATTATTAATTTTATCATATTATTACTGTTATCATTATCATTATCAAAGTCACCATTATTATCTTTATTTGCGTTTTGTGATTTAATATAAAAAAAAGACTTTCGAATAAACATTGACAGTTCTCGTACTCACTTGTCATCATGAAGACGGCATACTCCATGGACAAAATAAATCCAACGGTCTGGTAATGAGAGTCTAATCTTTGGACGAGAGACGGCATGAGAACCCCGAACGATTTCACCGCACCCTGCTGAAGCGCAGAAAGAGTAAACCTTGATAGAAGAATCACAAAACGCCACGAATCGGTCGTTTTGTCTTCGGGGTGGATCCCAGAAACCGCCATGCTAGGAGCTAGCATACACTGCAAAAACCAGAGTGTTAAATTTAACACCAAGGGTGTTAAATTTAACACTTTCTTGGTATCTATATCGTGCAACTCCTGTGGTGTTACTTAACACCATTTTCTGGAATTAGATAATTTCAATTCCACTTTTGGTGTTAATATTTGACAACTCCTACTGGTGTAGATTAACACCAATATCTGGAATCATAACAAATTCAATTCCACTTTTGGTGTTTATATTCTTGTTGATCCATTAGAGATTTTTCTATGTATGTCTAATGGTCCCACATTCCATATTCCCTATTATCGACCATTATCGACCAGGGTAGAGGAACCAGTGGTAAACTGATAATTCATAATCGATGTTGGCAACTGTCCACCAATAGGTATATTCTAATCTCCATTGCATTAACTCCATCACATAGATCATTTGAAGTAAGTTCAAGATTAACATGTATGTGGTACAGGCTGGTACACATATATATATAAAAAACATGCATGTTGTTTCTTGGTTAGTAATCATATAATCAATATATCTATTGCTAAAACGTTAATATAATTGTAACAAGATCGGACATATAATCTATTGGTCAATAATTGCCAAAGGAAAATACAAATCACAAAATTGATGTGCATTGTCATAATTTGCTTAACAAATCATGATAAATGTATTTTTCTGTGAACACGTGTAAAGTAATCATTAAGCGCGCGTACACTTTGTGAAAACTTATTCGACCAATCAACCGCCTTAAACGAAATCACGTGATGATACTTTCAACACCAAGCATAAAACAACACCATGTTACTTAACACCCAGTAATTATTAATGCATGCTTAAATCTGACCGGTGTTAAAAATAACACCTATGGTGTCAAAAAAATTCAATACCATACTGGTGTTAGAAATTTAACACCCTGGTTTTTGCAGTGTAGGCTCCCAATGTAGTCGGTAGCTTTACGTTAAAGCTCGTGGTTTTAAACTCTGAGGTTATTTCGAAGTTAAGGATTTAGGGGACACGTTGGAGTATTTACTTAAAATAATAAAGACAACGTATAATAATTATCGAAATAACTATCATGCTGACTACAGGGGCTCTTCCCTCAAAGTTGATGTGCTGCGCGGCCGCAATTAACCTCGGCGTTTCGCAAGGCTTAACTTACAATTAACGATCGTTTGATTAGCTTCATTGAATGTTAAAACTTTTGAATATTCTTCGTTTGGGGTCCCTATGTGAACTTGCGTAGTTGTTGGAGGTTTCAGAAACTGGTTTACGACTACGACGGTCCTACGCAAGATGTACATTGGTCTAGCGGCACGTTCACATGGTCAGCTCTCTTTCTTCAACTACAAACTGACTCAGACGACCCCGGTTTAAAAATGAGTCACCTATTTCGTAAAAGGTCGGTCCCCAGACGTAAATAATCATATCTGGTTGATACACGTCCTCAAAAACCCAATTACACACACACAATCACACACGCGCACACGCACACACACACACACACACACACATAAGTATAATTCAATGCAAGGAGTTGAACAAACCAATTCTGAGTCTATCGTAGGAGCCTAGCTGCTGGATGTTAATTAGCTCCTAGGGGGGGGGGGGGCGTTTCACAAAACTTGTCATCAGTGAGAAATGACAGTTTTTGTTATGAGCTACTGAAATCCTTGCTTCTGATTGGTTATCAGCAGATTTGTCACTGATGATTGTCATTTGTCATTGAAAAAAGGCGTTGTGAAACGGGTCCCTGTTGGTGTCATCGGAAACTGCATGTCAAGTGGGGACAGTTATACGAAACCGTGTTGTCTTCTCAAGACGGTCACTCTTGACTCATGTAGTGATATTCAATCTCGATGTGGGGGAGACACTGGACTTTGGTAACTTCAATAGAGAAACAAACTCCTTGACCGTGTAGGAAAAGTACTTCAGCTTCACAGTAAACGTTAATCCCCCCCCTTTCGTTTTTCAGATTTTTCTTTCGCTTACTTTGGTGAAATCCGATGCGGGCAATTCAGGAATGCCCCTGAAATATTCCTAAAATAGTCTTCAAGCCTGGACGCACATGCAACTTTTTGACAAATTAGTCTAGGATACAACAGCATAATAATAATAATAATAATAATAATAATTGTGATTTATATAGCGCATAATAATCATCGATGAAAATCCTCTATGCGCTTTAAATTATTACATTCATACACATTACATTATCACATACAAATTAGGCCTACATTATTACATACACAATTATAGATAATTGCATTATCACATACATATTACAAATTGAATTACATCAATTGATATTCCACTACAACAAATAATAATTACTTTGAAAATAGATAAGTTTTGACAGCAGTCTTAAACATTGCAAGTGAGTTAATTTGTCTTATTTCTAAAGGTAGAGAATTCCAGAGTACAGGAGCGGAGACTGAAAAAGGTATGTTGCCATATGTCTGTGTGTTAGTAGGCATAACAGCGCCTGTTATGAGCCTTTCTTCTGTACTCTGGATTCTCTGAACACGATTCAATTGCTTTTGGGGTAGACCATACAATAGAGCATTACAATTATCAACTTTGGATATGATTAAGGAGTGAACAATGATTGCAATAGATTTAAGATTAAGATAATGCCTAATCTGTCAAATTTTGCGAATGGCGGAGACAGCTGGTGGCGGTGGTGATAGTTGTAGTAGTGATAGTAGTAAACAATCATGATTATTAGTTGTAGTATAGTGGTGATGGTAGTGGTAGAAGTAGAAGAAGCCTAAAAGTAGTGGTGGTGGTGGTGAGAGTAGTAGTAGCAGTAGTAGACAGTAGCAATAGTGGAAATATCATAATAGTAGTGGTAGTAGTGGTGGTGATGGGTAGTATCATAATAGTAGTGGTAGTAGTGGTGGTGATGGTAGTAGTAGTAGTAGTAGTAGTAGTAGTAGTAGTAGTAGTGATAGTAGTAGTAGTGGCGGAAGTATCATGATAGTAGTGGTGGTGATGGTAGTAGTAGTAGTAGTAGTAGTAGTAGTAGTGGAAGTATCATAATAGTAGTGGTAGTAGTGGTGGTGGTAGTAGTAGTAGTAGTAGTAGTAGTAGTAGTAGTAGTAGTAGTAGTAGAAGACTAGAATTATCTTAGTATTAGTGGTAGTATAGTGGTGAATGTAGTAGTGGTAGCAAGTGTAGTAGTAGTAGCGGAAGTATCATAATAGTATTGGTAGTAGTAGTGGTGATGGTAGTAGTAGTAGTAGAAGTAGTAGTAGACTAGAATTATCTTATTATTACTGGTAGTATAGTGATGAATGTAGTAGGAAAAGTAGAAGAAGTAGTAGTAGTCGTTGTTATTGCATTAAAAATCCGGTTCAATCATCGATGTACATCTATCCAAAAAACGAATTAGCTAGAGATCATTTTAAAAAATTAAAGAATTAAAAATAAGTTATAGTACATGCTTTGATGATATATTATAGTGCTGTTGTACCCTAAACGGTTATCCATTCCATTGTAACCCCCTTAGTCTATATATTTTAATGTACCATTATGTTTTGAATTATACTTCAATTTGGGCCTGATTTTGGACATAAATAAATAGAAATTTACAATTCTGGGCAATAAGCGGGACCAAAATGACCATATTGTTGTTGATGGGGGTCAATTTGACAACTTTTTCTAGCATCGGGGCACATTTTTCACATAGAATAAGCCCATCAAATCTTCTTTGCCTATAATACCACCCTGAAAATTTACCCCTATCCAAAAGTGACCATAATGGTTAGTTGGGGCAAAAAATGACCACAATGACTAATATTTCGTAAGAAGGGCAATAAAACTGATATTTTTTAAATAAGCGCAAAGTTTTAATCATTATAAGCTAAACAAACAAACCCACCAGAATTTATAATTTAATCCCCTTATCTTCTAGGGTATCTAACAATCCCAGAGCTGATATTAATTTATGTCAACTTTTTCCCATAACGAATCACGTGAAATCAACTAAACACTGGTGTTCGTTAGATGGCTGTGAATTGTGAACCCATTGTATTGAATGTTTCATTACCAACCACGAAGTATAAACACCACTGCACACACTAAATGAAAACAATTCTTTGAATAGTAATATCATAGCGATAAGAAATTTTATTTTACCTTTCGTTTCTATCTTGATTATACAAATTTATCTTAATGAGTATTACATGATGCTGCTCTCCGTCTAAACCTATTCTAAGCTTAACATTTAAACTTTTAGAAAAGTTGCATAACGAGATAATAAGTAGACATGATTATACACGATCATTCGAATCATTGGCGCAATACACACACACACACACACACACACACGTCCTGTCAACGTTAATTTTATAGACTTACAATAACATAAGTCATATATCCTTTTGGGGTAAATTATGTGAATTCACATGATTATTGGCTCCGCATATTTTTCATGTCATTTATTTGTCAGTTCTGAATACATAATTAAATTATAAATGAAAACATACATGAAGAAATGTGACCTTATTTTAAACAGAACTGGCAAGGGCTCCAAGATAAGCAAAGCTTGATACATTGTGATCCCTGACAATTAAGTACATGTACACGCAAAATACGTAAATTGGGGGGTTCCTGGTGATGCAGACGTACAGCGAAAAGAAGAGAAGAATGATAGATGGAGACTGAAGAGTGATTGGGAAAGAGAGAGAGAGAGAGGGGAAGAGATAGAAGGAGGGTTGAAGTGACAAGGAGTTATCTAACAATTCTGACAAAGATATATCTAACAAAGATCTAATTTGAAGTTTTGAACCAAACACCATGTCCTATAACAGGCGTTGTAATAATAGTATTCAACAATTATTTAAAACATCGTTCAGAAATGGCGTCGTGGTAAACCTTGGCAGATTTTTTTCTTCAGATGACTTAAGTGTAATACGTGTCACATTTCTGTATCCTTTATCTTACACACAGAGTTTAGTAGACCTAAAGACGTAAGGACCTTTTATGCACGACGTTGCCATTTATTTACACTGGCGTTATAAAAGATTTGTATGAAAGCAGACAAATAAAATATACAGAAAGGCAAAAGTTTGAAATAAATTGGACCAATAATGAGAAAGTTATGAATGTTTAAGAATATGAGATCACTTGAGCTATGCAAATTTCAAATTGGCCATTCTGTTTCTGGATTGTGACGTACGTGGTCACGGAAAACTTTCCCGTTTGTCGTGTACAAAAATATCATTAATTTCTGTTTTTCTCCTAAATGCCTTCTCCTTTGGGGCACTACTCAAAATATATTATGGATAGTATATTATTGTAGGTCCTCTAAAGAGAAAAGCCCCTCCTTCGTCATATATATATATTTTTAAATAGTCATTTTTTGTGTTGGAATCATATCATTAATTTCTGTTTTTCTCCTAAATGCCTTCTCCCTTGGGACACTACTCAAAATATATCATGGATAGTATATTGTTGTAGGTCCTCTAAAGAGAAAAGCCCCTCCTTCGTCATATATATATATATATTTTTAAATAGTCATTTTATGTGTTGGAATCATATCATTAATTTCTGTTTTTCTCCTAAATGCCTTCTCCCTTGGGGCACTACTCAAAATATATTATGGATAGTATATTATTGTAGGTCCTCTAAAGAGAAAAGCCCCTCCTTCGTCATATATATATATTTTTAAATAGTCATTTTTTGTGTTGGAATCATATCATTAATTTCTGTTTTTCACCTAAATGCCTTCTCCCTTGTACAGCAAGACATTTGACTACCCTCCCCTCCCCCTCCCCCCTCCGAGTCAAGATCAACTGCTCATCTACCAGAAATGACCAGCCAAGATGGCTAAGAAGCTACCGCACACCGTGGCTAGAAGACTGACGTCGTAGATAGTCCCGACGCCATTACAAAAATCGCTGTTACAGCAGTGTACGCAGGCCGTAGCACCGCCGGCACTCTCACATGAGTTAGCACACTGGGATAATGGTAATGGATTGCAGAGACGGGCCCAGGTCTCGCCTGCGGCAGTACCCGTTACTGACGATGTTTTCTGTAAAAAAAGTAAGATATACAAGTAAGAAAGCACCAACAAGAAAAACAAAACAGCAATACTCCCCCCAAAACAAGCAAAACAAACAAAACAACAAACAGACAAAAAAAAGAAGTTAGTAAGAAAAAAAATAAAAAGTTAGATATAGTAGTAGCACGCACAAGAAAGAACCAAAAACCAAACAAGCAACAACCAATAAAAAAAGGTAGTATTCATACTAATTATCAGTTTTTGAATCGCATACTATCATAGGTTGGGGCAGGGCTAAATCTGATCCTTCTTGTTAAACAAAGAGAGAGAGAGAGAGAGAGAGGGAGGAGTTAGTTATAAACACAATCATGAGAATTAACATATAGCTCTATCCTTATCACAAAATTGTCCTAAATGATAATAATTTTAATTTATGTTATTTTGGTATTGCATTTAGAACTTGTGTTTGGATATGATTATGTCATTGTACAGCTTGGCGTATCTAGGTTTTTCATTACCCGAGGCAAGCAATGAAATCGCGCATCCCGCCTAAAGCGAGCGAGAGAAAAAGAACATAAGACGCTTCATTGAAGTAAAGATATTATTTAGTCAGTAAAATATACGCCGCCCGAATATGTGGATTTTCTGGTATCGCTTTGCCAAGAATCATTTTTTTCTTTTCACCTTTTAAATAAGAGATTTGCGAGGACGCGAGCGAGTGAAAATAGACACTTTGATATCTTTGAAATGTTATTTCATCATCAGAATTCTCAAGCTTATAGGTATAAAAAATAGTATACTCGGGCACCTTTAATTTTACTGATAATCAAGCAACTATATATGAGAATATTCGGGCATGTCACCGCCCCAACATGAGGTGAGGTTGCTCGAAAATTGAAACTCTAACCATCCCCGGAGGAGCCCCAGCCCCTTGTACGTGTTTGATTGTAACATAGCAGTGGAGTTGCCAATTTTGGCATAAACGGCTTTCTGTTCACTTCTTCTCCAACTGGAGCTAAAATTAACGAACTCTGGAGGAAAATAGTCAAAGAATCTAGCAAGGTTACAAAACGTTAATGCCTCTTTCTAATGCTGAACCTTCTACGAACAAAACCTTATTGGATACATTATCATGATAATCAACCTTATCCAATTTCTTCCCCCTAAAAACATTTCATAGTGTAATCATAATTATGACCGTGACTCAGCTTTATCCTAAATGGATAAGGCCAAACATATTTGATCCCTAGTTTTTCGTCCGGACTTTTCAAAAATGAAGAGGAGGGTCTGGGTTCCATTTCGTTCTGATCATAGAAAAGCTATTGGGTCAATTTTAACAATGATTTTGTTAATTAAAATGGCATTTGTACATGCACTACAGATGCTTAAAACGAGGAGAAATAGCATTTTATGAATGGCTTCTTTTCCTCTCATACGTGTCGTCAAACGTTGCTTATTTAATTTCAGAAAAAACTATCAAATAAAAAATTATTACAATTGAAGCGGGCCTTAAGAAAGGATAGAGGGGGATAGAAAAACTTGATTTTTTCCCTTCAATTTAGACTGACAATACAACCATATTCGTAACCGGTGACGTTGGGTACTCCAGAGTTGATATCAAATGGGTCTACACACCTCTCGTCATCGCCACTTACTGTGTTGTACATACAATTGTAGCATATCACAGCTTCGCCGACATTAACTGAGTGTAAAAATAATAATAATAATAATAATAATAATAATAATAATAATAATAATAATAATGATGATGATATTGATAGTAATCAAAATAATAATACTTTGTTTACCCAGCATCAAAGTTGTTCTTCCTGATGGCTCTGCACTAATTCTTACCCACAGCGATTTCTAGTTACCCATTTACATCTGGGTGGAGAGTGAAAAAATACAATGTGGCTTGAGAATTGCACCAAAAACTTTTAACATTATTTCAAGGAGTTTAAGTATCTTACCGAAAGAAAAGACTGCTGCCAGTACAAAGATCAGCGAAATGTTATCCATTCTGAAATGTTTTCACTTTGTCTACAGCAGACGCAAGAGAGATTTCTGAAAAGACAACTTGTGCAAATGGTTAATTGTTAAGGATAATTTCGAATGTACTTTTTTGTCATTTGGTTTACTCTTTTACACGGTTCTTTTATTACACAATATCAAACATAAAGATACACAACATATCTTTATCAAGTCATATTGGCATCTCTTCGCCCCTACAAAAGGTAATACCCAAGGAAAGCTTAAATGTGTATAGAAAAAGAAATCAGACATATTCTGCGTTTTATTCAAATTGTTATGAATTCATATGACAGACGATAATTCTTTAAATAAACAAAATTATAAACAACATCAATACAAAGGGTACCGCACATTTTACCATAGTTCTACCATGGTTACCATGTTGCTTTCTTATAAGGGATTAACATAAACACACACAAGAATGATACAAATCTTTTCTTGAATTTGTTGAATTTTCTTACCCTTAGATTTTTTTCAGCAATATATGTTTCCTATTCATAAAACCATTTTATAGCTGATTTAATATTGCCAAACAATGGTTAACAGAATGTGCTCTTAGCTAAAAAAGAACATTTTCTTATCAACATCATAATACAATTGAGGGTATCGTCATTACGTCCATGAAACCCGAACAATTTCCTCTGATTTGTGATCTTAATCTTTTTTATTTTTACAAAATAGTAGCAACTCAGATTCAGATCAAATTGTATTTGAATAAGGATACAAACAAAATAAGCTCGAGTGTTTCTTCATTGTTATCATAAAATGTACATAGATTATCTGTAACTAATTTCAATTCCAACAAGGCGTCTTTCATGTAAAGACCTCTATTCATCCCCTTTGAACTGAAACCACCCCAAGTTTATAATGACCTTTGGCAAGGTATTAATCTAGATTTGCCACTACATACCCAAGAAATAAATGGAGACCTGATATGATGCCGAAAGCCTTTGTGTTAGTAGTTGTCATATGCCCTCACGGTGGCCACAAGGTAAGAATACTCCCCAGCGAGTGAATGAATGAATCCGATGACCGGGGTAGTAATATCTATAAAGCGCTTAGAAACGGTATTTCATATTGAGCGCTATATAACTCCAAATTACTATATTAGTATATCAAAAGTTGATTGAAAAGGACTTTGGTAGTAAAAACTCCTTATGTCATAGCCAAGGTCAAAATCATGTTTCCATTTTGTAAGACTTTTACACTTTTTCACCTTTTAATTCAATAGCGTCTTTTATTATATAGAAACAATGCTTTAGGAATAAGACGTATAGCCAGATTCCTCACCTTTGGTTTAACAATTGTATTTAACCTGATTGAATAGCATGACACAAGCCATTATTATTATTTGTATGTCATATTTACATTCCGAAATTCAAAATATAAGAGAAATGATCGATAACATTTTAAATTATGTTTGACAAATACGTACTGTTCACATTATTATTTTCTTTTTCAATCATAAAAAGCACAGATCAAAGTTATGTTAGCTTCACTTTAGGTTTATCTATCTCCTTTTTTATTCATAGCAACCATAAAGTTGACTTTCAAAATTTGAAAGTCAACTTTTATATCTGTATTCAATACAGATATAAAAGATCCTTTAAAAACGGTTGAATTAATTTACTCGAAGAATATGTATAAAGTCTACGTGATGCAGAAATAAATGATTAACTACATGGTTTATCATACACACGTAATAAAAGGTGAAGGTAAATAAAGAGAACCAACAAGAAAATATGTGATTTTATGAGAGTTGTGTACATATGACCTTCAATCAACACTTTAAAATAGGTAACACCATCATGCCTATGGCCTGTAATAGAATATTGTGTCAACGTGCTGACGAATACAGAATTTTGGGTAGGATATCGTTATCAGATTAGTTCTTCCTAATGATTTGTATTATATTGGCCAATGTCAATAACACTTTGGTTTTATGAAAAATTAGATATAAAGCCCGGCAACTGCCATCATAAATGACATGAAATAATATTTTTAAATGATTAACGGGCCGATTATCGTGTCGACATATAGGACATGAATAGAACCCACAGTAGTATCTTGACTCACAGAATACAGATGCAGATCAGATTAATTGTATTGGTCCATTTGGGAAATGGCAGTAAACAAAGACATTAATTGACTCATAAGATAAAGCAATGACAGTAATTTAAAGCGATACCGAACTGAAGAATTTTCTGTCCTAGCGTATTGTTAATTGCACAGCGCCATCTTCTATAGTCAACTTACCAACAATGTAACTCACTGAACTCTACACTACGTAGTGTAGAATTCAGTGGAACCAACAGCGCAGCGAGTTTCGGGACCGTATTGCTACAGCTGACCTGAAATGCCGCTAGAGGTAGTACTTCTAGTACAGTGTGGCTTTAAACATACCAAATTGCGTCAATTTTTAAAAGAATAAAGGTCAGAGGTAATGATCAATACAACAGTGATATAGGCATTTATAATGAGATCAATGAAACATGCACTATTGTTAATGATCACTACATATTTCAAGCAAGACAATTCGCCCACAGATGGGTCAGTGTTAGGATTTAATCAAGAAAATTTACCTTAAGCATTATGATGGAATGTGTACACGTAGGTGCCCGCGGTGTATAATGTGTTACCCACAACTGCCACTAATGGGTTCACAACACATGATATAGCATATGTTTTAATATTCTAGTGAATAACAAAAAAATATATATTTATCACGAGTTTCCTATTGGGCCGAGATCCCGGAGACCCCTCAGATGCCCCCAACAGGATGTGATAATGGTTGAATTAGCAAGTTCCTATAGTAGATAACACAATTACAAATGTATGTAGAAAGGAAATATATCATCTAACTATGGTTTGATGCTGTTGAATCCTTTGCCCTTAAAATCAGATTTGAGACACCTGAGACACATATGGCTATCGAAGCCTTATACCCACAATTTATCATTGTATTTTGATACCGAGATAGAGGTGTACTGTCATCCTGTTACCCCAGAAAAATTGTTTAACGCATTCCTCTTGACTGTCTAGAATTGATAATCCTTTTGGGCCCTTATGGAGCAACTTCAGGGGCCCTGTGGTCATCTCTGTGTCTTAACCTATACCATATTTTTTTGTATCGTTCATTGTGGGTTTTCTACACCAAACGAACATTTTCAGCCAAAATATTTGTTCTGAAATGCATAAAAAACATTGGTGGGCCCCTAAAACATAAATGTTGGGCACTTTGGACACATATTTTCAAAATTCAGTCGGTGGCACCGTTTTGGGGGCATTAAATTATACTTATCAAACCGCATTAAAAAAAGGTGAACACCATTTCCCTGTTGTAGCCATCTGTGTACCTAACCAATGTTGTTATCGTAGACACGTAGGTATACGCAATCTACCTATTAACATGTATTTCAAATGAACGTAGCCTCTAATGTCTAACTTTCCCCCAATTTTTTCTCCATACACTGTATTATCTTTTCTACAATCGTTACATCAAGAAACGTAGGCATTATATTGACATTCTTACAGTAACGTATCTTTATGTCTAATGTAACGCCCCAAAACAACTCTTGCTTTTCGGGTTTTCATGTCGTTCTAGTTTGAAATATAATTATTTACTGTATAGGCCTACTGACCTCTCTGTTTACCATAATTGTACAGATAATGAAAAGGAAAAAATAGAGATTTCTGAATTAGTTATTGATTTTAAAAATCTAGAATTTCTTACCTGGTGATACTAGTGTGCAATTAAGAAGAGGATTACAGACGTTTATCTCCTTGAAAATGAAAGCTCTCCACTACGACTGAACGCGCTCAATATTTAGATGTTACATATAAATATTAACAGACTGCACGCAATATGTTTTATGATAATTCAGAATGGATCTCTTCGTCATGATTGGTTGGCAAGAAGGAGCTGTGAAGTATATGTAATTACAGTGGCGAAGCGTACGTGATCCATTCATTAAAAGGGCAGTGGAACGAAAGGGGTGAGGGGGAGGGGGCACCGATCTTACTCGGAAAATGAGGCATCCGAGGGGGAGGTGGTCCATGCGTCTATCCTTGTTCTTGTCTCTCCCCCCCCCCTTCTTCCTTTTCATTTCTCTCTTTTCTCGCTTTTACCTTATTTCATTTTTTTCTACCAGTCGATTGGGGGCGCACGTCCCTCCGTGCAACTCTACCTAGCTATGCCACCGTTAATACGAAATGGTTGTGATTGGCTCATGTACAGGCTTGGCCACGCCTCCATAAGATTATATTCGTAATGATTGTTTACCTCTATTTGTATCGATAGAGTAATGAAACTTGACGTCATACTAGCCAAGCTGCCAAGGTTGGTAGTTGCAAGCAATTTTGTGCTAGACAATGGCAATGTGATCAATTTGTCCTGCTCCAGCCCTTTGCTTGAAAGATTCTGCGTTGAACCTCATGCACAGGTTCTGTTCTTTGGAACCAGTAATATGGACGATGAGGCCTACATGGGTCTGAATATGCTTCAAACACTCGATCAAACTTTAAAACAAAAAGTTTTTTCTTTATTTTTTTATTATTTTTTTTAATTATCATCTGAGGGTCCACAATTTACAAGCTCTGCTTTCAGCAGACCTCTCCATTTCTACAGAATATAGATCAAATTTCAGTTTTAATTATTCTACTTTTTCTTTTTCAAAGGTATTGATTTTTTTATATTTCAAACATCATAATTTTTGTTGTATAAACTTTGCATAGCAATATTATATTCATGATATTTGTATTTTGTTGGAAATGAAAAAAATATATATTTATATATTTGAAACAGGCGTATATTATATTTTGGAATAATTATGATTCCTCACTGAGAATATTCCATAACAGAAGCACGCCATCATTCGGTGACAACGGGGAATGTTGGGGAAAACCCAGCAAACTCGATGCGATGACACATGAACCCGATCGAGTTCAGTGCATCGAAACATGTATACTTGCATATTATGCTTGTGTAGAAATCTGCGCTTTGTGCATTCCTCAAAAGGATATTAACGTGGATAGAAAGTTGACGCTTAGACTTCTAATATCCATATTTAATCATCGATCTCTACACTATTAACAAGCAAAAGGTAAGGGTATAATATATATATATATATATATATAATGTAGGCCAGCAATATAGGGCATACCGTTATCGTTAGAGACTTTAGCCCGCTTCCTCCCCTCCAGCTCCCCATCCTCGATCCCCTCGACCCCCACCCCCACCCCCACACACAATCATATAAAACGAAATATACATGTATGTAAATTTGCTTGCGTTATGGTTGTATAATGAGCAGGCACATTTTGTTTATCTCGTTAATGTATGCATATATACTCATGCTTGGCAAGGGTTGCTGCATCCATGTCATATAGCTGAGCGTTATTATTATAGCCGTCGGCTAAGCAATATACCAAATGATATATTTGACTGTGAAGAAGTGTGTTTAATGTGTTTCGTATGTACGAAATTATAGAAAATACAACAATGAACAGGTTGGCCTGTTTGGTCTGCATGGTCTTTGTCATGTTTATAATAGGCAAAGGTCATGTTCACGTATTATCAGCTCATGCATGCAGACGGTCTAGACATAGAAAAACCGTGCGCGCGCGATCTCGGCAAATACATGTTGCATGCATAACTTATTATATGCTTTGTCTAATTGGTAGGCACGCGCCTTTGCAGAGGATCTGTCGGTTGGTCTGGGGTTTATTAATAGCATTGACTGTTGCCTGGTTGCGGAGTAAAATATTCGTATAGAACTAATAGAAGCAGCATGGAGGTGAATCGTACATGAATGAGGCCAATTTGAATACTGTTGTAAACCCTCTCTCTCTCTCTTGGATCCAGTCGCTTTGATGTTTATGAAGGATCGAATGCATGATCGAGTCAGTGAGTAAATCAACTCGGGCATTTATGTGAAAAATATAGTCTGTCTGTATAGCATAATTACTTTCTTTCTATCTTTCTTCTTTTTTTTTTTCTCTCTCTACAAATCTATTGAGTGGTTATGTAGAACAATTTGATTTAAAAATAAGACCCTGATGAACTTTGTTTAACCAGGACTCAAAGCAATACATTTTAAACTTTAACATTTTTTGCCAGACATCAATTTTCACAAAATATATATGCATACTTTGTGTTTTTCATTTTCAGCTCTTAGGATAATCTGGATGGACGGCGGTTTTCAAGATGGATTTGTCAACACTGATCGGGACGATGATCTATATTTGTGCAGCAACAGTCGTCTTTGGTAAGCTTTACGAAAGGCTCATTCAGATAATATGACGTGGCAAAAACCGCGGCAGTTTTTAAAAATATTGTTTGATGACGTTAAGTGTAACACGCTTCCCACATGACTTGTATGTATCTATAATACAGAACTCAGTGAATACGCGGTTGTTGCCCGCTTAGCTTGTTGCCATTCATTTGAACAAAAAAAAAACATTGCGGCGGCTCTTTTGCGGTTGTTTACGGCTCCATATCATGTGTCTCAACGATCCTTTTAACATAAGGTGCTGTCATGCTAGAGATATAAACTAAAAATAACTTTTGAGCTTGTTCAATCTTTTATTCCTTCGTGAATATAATATAATATATTATATATATAATCTTAACATAATCTTATTATTATCGAATATAATCTTAGTATAGCCGCAGTAACACGGATTGCTCCTGAGATATGCCCTTATCTTTATGTTAAACAAAACGATAGTTTAACATTTTGGGCAATATATTAATATGTCACATGTGTCGTCCTATTATCTGTGTGCAGTGGTTAAAATAACTTAGGCTTATGCGTCAGCGCCAAGTTTTAGCCAGTTTCTTGTATTGTTAAAGGTATTACAAAGTTTTGGTAATGGGTCATGAATTTGGTTCAAATGAACATATTGGAAGCATATGCGATTTTACAATATTCCGTGATCGTTTTCGCGGTTGAAATCGATTCTAAAGTGATGAAATTGTAAATAATAAACTCTTTATGTTGTATAGCGCCCTCTCAAGACTGATATTACTTTAGCTTTAAAACAATGTTTCTTTACTACAATCGATCGATTTGCTATTCCCGTTTGGAAATTATATATCAGAACTGCATATTCTGAAATTTTCAGGGTCGCAGCTACCATGGAATGGCCTTGGCGCTATTTTAAATATTTGGAATTTACCGGGAGCACCGGTAAATTTTGATTATTCAATTTGCTCGAAAGCAGAAGTGTTTTAGGGTCTATTTTTTTAGTGCTTACAACACATCCACAGGGGCATCCAAATATATCAAAAATTTAAAGAATTACTCTCCGTCCAATTTCAAAATTTCCCAAAACTTTGCATTACCTTTAAGTACACTGTTGCCCATAACGTTGGAATATGTTTTCTAACCCCTTTTCATGAAATGATTGTGATAATATGGTTTATTCTTGGTAGATAAAGTTTCTCTGAACTTTATTGATCAATCTCTATGAATCTTTAGATTTCTCAATAAAAGTTCTGGGAAAATATAAACCCTATCTATCAAAGAAGAAATCATATTCTCACAAACATAAAAGAGGTAAGCAAAATAGCAAATCATTATTCCAGCTTTTTTGATAACTGTTACAGTGTATTCCAACACCACTCAATTTACAACTTTATATTTGTGTACACTTGATCATGGCTTCCGAATAATTCTAAACGGCTCCTTTTATCATACCATCGCATTACATCGTAGACATTGATCTACATTTGCCACACTCCACCCAGGTGAAGTAAATGGGTACCTGGTAGGAATTTATTCCTTGAAACGCAGCGCGCGTAACAGCTGCACTGCTAAAGCCAGGGTAATTATGCTGCATTATTGTAGAGCGCTTATAGAGACTTCTGATAAAGTAAGTGTTAGGCGCTATATAAGCACTATAATTATGATTATTATTAAATGAGCTAATTATCAGTTTCCAAGTCACCCAGTCAAAGTATAATCTCTCTTCAGTGTACATATTTTCATGATTCTAGTTTATACTCGACGAGCAAAATCAATCAGTCAATGACGAATATATGCCTACTATCCTTTATTTTAGAACCAATATGTCGTAGTTATCTTCAGAGGTTGCGCGATGCATTGCTAATGGATGAAATTGTCTTAAGAAATATTAACAAAAATAGGCTAAACAAAAGCGAGTCATATATTGGAAGAGTGCTATGAATGTTCCAATAATCCAGCGAATGAAATTTTTTTTTTTCTTCTTCTTCCTTGAATTATGACTTAAAGTAATAAATACTTAAATAGTCATATTAGCTTATATAAGATCAGGGGGTGTTTCACAAAGAATAAGATCGACTTTAAGTTGGACGGTAACTATGGCAGGCCATTCATGCTACTGGTTGCTCTCACCATTGGTCTCTCAATTATGATCTTTAGATAATATTTTTTCCTTCAATAATGAACTATTAAAAAAGGTGAATTCTGTAGATTTGTAACCATGATTTGTACGTCCTTTGAGAGACCAATGCCAGTAAACGGTGAGAGCAAATAGTGGCATGAAAGGCCTGTCATAATTAAGTCCAACTTAAAGTCGATCTTAGTCTTTGTGAAACACCCCAGGTACTTCACTCTATTATCAATTGCATTATTGCATTATGCTATGGATAGACCCTTTTTTCTTCTTTTTTGGTTTACAGATGAATGTAATATGGATCTATCTCTCTAACTTGAGAATTATCTCTATGTTTACACTATTCCTTTTTCAAGCCGCAACATTTGTAAAAGCTGAAACCTGCTACCACTGTACTCATCCAATTACATTTGAAATACTGACTGGGTTGAACGAGGCCTGCTCAGATAAATATGACTCAGCAGACTACTTCAAGAACCCTGTATACTGTGCTAATGGATGTAGAGTAAGTTAAAATGTTTTTTATTGTTATTGTTATTATTATTTATTATTATTATTAATGTTATTATCATCATCATCATCATCATCATCATCATCATTATTACTATTACAGTGTGTATTATTATTATTTATCTATTATTATTATCGTTATTATTATTATTACAATTCTTCTTCTTCTTCTTCTTCTTCTTCTTCTCCTTCTTCTTCTTCTTTTGTTTATTATAATTATTATTACTCTCGTTATCATTATTATTATCATTATTATTATTACTCTTATTATTATCATCATCACCAATATTATTATTATCATTATGATTGGTCGTAGTAGTAGAGTAGTAGTATTCTAATTTCAATAATTATTTACTGAGGTGCCAAGTTCTTTCTAAAAATCACATGCTATATAGTGGAGGCTTATGGAAGTGAGGTTTTAAAGGTAATGCAAAGTTTTCGGAAATTTGGAAAATTGGATGGATATTAATTTCATAACATTTTGATATATTTGGATGCCCCTGTGGATGTATTATAAGCACTAGAAAATTTAGCCACTAAAACACTTCTGCTTTCGAGCAAATTGAATAATCAAAATTTACCGGTGCTCCCGGTAAATGTGAAATATTTCAAAGAGCGCCTAAGGCCATTCCATGGTAGCTGCGAGTCCTGCGACCATGAATATCTCAGAATATGCAGTTCTGATATATAGTTTTCAAACGGGAATAGCAAATCGGTCAATTGTAGTCAAGAAACATTGTTTTAAAGCTAAAGTAATATCAGTCCTTAGGGGGCTATACAACATAAGAGTTTATTATTTATAATTTCATCACTTCAGCCTCGATTTCAACCGCGACAACGATCATTGAATATTGTTAAATCGCATATGCTTCAAATATGTTAATTTGAACCAAATTTATGACCCCATACCAAAACTTTGTATTACCTTTAAGGAGACGATAGGGAAGTCTAAGTGCAGTGCTTTCTTTCTCTTGGAAAAAAAGAGTAACGAGACAAAAAGTTATGTAAGACCTACGCTTTTCATTATTACTGCTTAAAAGAAAATATTGCGTTTTGTAAGTGCATTGTGCTTGTCTTTATTCAAATGCATCTCTAAATCTGGTGTTATTTAATCTCGACTTTTATATTGTTTTCATGATTGTGTGCAGGTAACGAGAACTTTTGATGCTGGGCGGATGAAAGCTACTATTCAGCGGGGGTGTGCCACAGCTGAACGATCGAAATATTTCACGATTGAAGGGAACGCTTTGAATTTAAACATTAGCTGCTCCGGAAATTATTGTAACAAGCAGAAGTATGAACTGGTTATACTCATAAGCTTAGTCGTAATATGCCTTACCTCTGTTTTACAATTCGTGTATAGTATTTTCGTAAAGGTTGTATATTTGGTATTGTTCTTGGTTATTAGTTTGCTTGTTATTTTTTCCTTATTTTACTACTTTGTCTGACAAATATTAACCCTAAAGGAGATATGACAGATGTAAGAGTTATAATCAGTGTGATTCATACGTTGGTAAATCTGTTTAAATATTGAGATTAGAAAATAATATATATATCGGGATTGTCTCCTCAGTTCGATGTAGCAATGTCAGCGGTAAAAGTACCAGATGTAAAAATGTCAGAGGTAAAAATGTTTGGGGTAAATATATCGGAAGACAATAATTTTGCGATAGAAACAGAACATAATTATGGAGGCTTATTCTATCAATCCTTTATTCGGGGATGAAATTTTAGCCCCTCTAAGCCTTCTTCATATCTGAAAAATAATTAAACCTATATAGAACACTGCACCATAAATGTTGACATTCCAAGCCCTTCAAAGTTTTTCGAACCGACTATACGCTACTAGCCTGGCTGTTAAGTTCGGGCTGTGCTAACTTTAATTTACATCGTACGCAACAAAGTTTAATTTACAGGGGTGCTGGTTATTCAAAAAGGTCATTTTCTAAATAGGTCAGTAATTTCAATTAATGCTTCATAATTCCGAACATATCGATTTTCTGTACCAGGGGGCTCCAAAAATAACATAGCGTTCGTTTTTCCTTACGATTATTCGATCGCAAACGAAAACGAAATATTTAAAATACGTGCATGTTAATTTAAGTTCTAAATGCTTGCAATTATTGGGAGAATTAAGCTGTCGAGCCTTAATAGGCTTTTAATGATGGTCCCTTTTATTTTCTTATTTTATATTAATAAATTTAATGTTACGTTGTATTTTATCTTTGAAATGCTTTTGTATATATGTTAGTGTCTGCATGTTTTGGGGTTTAATTGTTTTTATCTGGAGAATGAATAAAGACGGAGCTAATTGCAAACATAATAAAGTACATATTGTACATTATTTTTATGGTCGACCAGTGGGCCTATTCTTCAATACAGTTGTATGTGGCATGGTATGTTGTCATTTGTTTTATTTTTGTATTAATGTGTCCATGGCTCTGCTCCGCAGTAATTCCGTCTAGATCTTTAAATTCCTAAAACTCTTTGACTTTTCTGCGTCAACAGACTATTTCTCTTTTGTAAATGAAATTTCAATATCTATATTTCCTTTTATACAATTACAATTATTAAAGTATCGCAAGAACGTATAAAATTCGCAAGTTATCATTTTGAAGTGTGTTTATTTTTTTGGCTCTGTAAGACCAATGACCGGTCCACATTTAAGAAAATTGAAAGTGGACAGTCTTGTTTTGATAAAAATAGCCCCGATTTTGATAACAGATTTGCGATAGCTCCTATTTTAATTGTCCTTTTTATGAAAAAAAGTTATACAAAAAATGTCCAGTAGGCTAATATGAATATTCACTTCATAACCAAAGCAAGGTTTTAATTTCCTCCTCCTACTCTTTCTTATTCTTCTATTCCTTATTTTCTTTTTTTTCTTTTTTCTTCCTTCTTCTTCTTCTCCTTCTTTTCTATTCCAATTTTTATTATTATCATTATTATTATTATTATTACTACTACTATACTACTACTACTACTACTACCAGGCGCAGATCTAGGATTTATTAGGAAGGGGCCCAAATTTGAAATTGTGCGAGCCAAATATTGGTACGTAATGGTGACCACTAAAGCAGTGGCGTAATGAGCAAATCGTTTTTTTGGGGAGGGGCAGAAAATAAATCAGCATTACCACCACTCTTACATGCAGGCCCTGCTGAACGTTTTTCAAAGTGGGTGGGGGAGGCTAAGGTATTTACGATCAGGTAGAGCGTGGCGTAAATCGGCGTGGGGTCTAGGGGCGGGGCCCTGGAAGCTCAGGGCGTATGGGCATTTAATTACGGTCAGATGAGCATATATTTATACCTTATTTGTGACACTGGCAGGACACTAATTGGCGTTGGGTGCAGGGGGTGGAGCCCCCGGAAGCTTATGGGTTTTAGGCATTTAATTACGGTCAGATGAGCATATTTTGATACTTTATTTGTGACACTGGCAGGTCACTAATTGGCGTGGGGTCCAGGGGGTTGAGCGCCCGGAAGCTCAGGGGTTTTAAGCATTAAATTACGGTCAGATGAGCATCCAGGGGCCCGCCTTAGGGCCCTAGATGGGGTCTAGGGGGCAGAGCCCCTGGAAACTTAGAGGTTTTAGGCATTTAATTACGGTCAGATGAGCATATTTTGATACCTCATTATTTTTTGTGACACTGGCAGGTTACTATTCTTTTTTTTTCTCTCTTTCTTTCTATTCTCTTTAATATAGTTTTTCGAAAAAGGGGTGGGCGAGCCCCCGAGCCCCGCCGTTCCGCGGGCCCTGACATGTAGGCCTCTAATTAAGCATAGTTCTTGCCTGACTGTAAATTTGGGAATTTGTCATTTTCCAACAAACGCATAAAAATTTACTAAAAAGTGAGGAAAAATCCCGGAAAATTATGTCATTTTCAGCAAAATTTGTAAATCACTAGTGTCGAATTAGAAATAAACCATGCTTAAATTCTATTTGGGGGCAACTGCAGTAAATTGCACCTGAAATTGCATCATGCGCATTATAAGTTCAAAACGCTTTCTTTCATACAAATACACAAAAAAGTTCCGAAAGCTTAAATGCAACTATTTCACAAGATGTAATAAAACAATATGAATAATTTCAATGATACACTTACATGTAAATGCATGATCATTTTTGCGTTTCTTTCTGCCTGCAAAATAGTTTTCTTCTGCATTTTGTTTTGTTGCTGTTAGGAGTTTAGAATCATTTTATTGTTATTAAACAGGAATAAATAAACAAATACATTTGTACAATAATAGTTGTACAATGATGATAGAAGAATCGCAACTGATCTTTCCTTTTTTTTCCCCCCCTTTTCTTTTCTTCTCTCTCTTTATTGTCTTTCCCTTCTCTCCTCTTTCCCTTTACCTTCCCTTTCTTCTCTCTCTCTCTCTCTCTCTCTCTCTCTCTCTCTTTTAACGAGGATGGGGGAGGAGGTGGGCGTTTCGGCCCCCCCCCGATCCACACCTTCTTGACGGGGGAAATCGCAACTGATCTCCCCCACCTTTCTTCCTTTTTTTTCTCCCTTCCTTTCCCCCTCTCTCTCTTTTAAGTTTGCTGGGGGCAAGGGCCTTTCGGTCCCCCGATCCACACGTTGTTGGCCGATTAATCGCAACTGATCTCCCCTTCTTTCCATACTTTTCTTTTCTTCTCCCTCTTTTGTTCCCTTTAGCTCGCCTCTTTCCATTTCCCTTCCCCTTTTTTGGGAGGCAAGGGCCTTTTGGCCACCCCCCGATCCACAACTTGTTGGCGGGAAAATCGCAACTGATATCTCCCTTCTTTTCTTGTCTTATTCCTCTTTATTTCCTTCCCTTTATCTCCTCTTTTACCTTTCCTTCCTTCTCTCTCTCTCTCTTTGATTTTTGCTGGGGCAACAGCCTGGGAGGCAAGCTCCTTTCGCCCCCCCCCAAATCTCCTTCTCTCCCCTTTTCTTTTCTGCTTCCTCTTCTTTCTTTCCCTTTCCCTTCTTGTCCTTCTTTCTCTCTCTTTCTCTCTTTTTGGCGGGGCGGCCCTCTGCCCCCATGCATGGATCCGCGCCTGACTATTACTAATACTAGTACTACTACATACTACTACTACTACTACTACTACTACTACTACTACTACTACTACTACTACTACTACTACTACTACAATTACTACTACTATTACTACTACTACTACTACTACTACTACTACTACTACTACTACTACTACTACTACTACTACTACTACTACTACTACTACTATTATTATTATTAATACCACCACTAATCAATCTACTACTACATGTACTATTATTACTATTATTACAATGTCATGTAGGCCTAACGTACGCTTGTCTCACATGGTATATCCAAAATCGTAATAGGCGTTAGCAAGTATTCATGTTAGGCAATACCGTAAAGAAAAAAAAACAGCAACAAACTACAGTCTAATCATCATGGCAAACAATTAAAACAATTTGAAGAATTTTGCATAACCTTATTAGGCAGTGGGTTAGATAATAATAAACAAAATTAAGAGATCGAGAGAGAGAGGGGAGACGAAAGAGTAAAGGAGGGAAAAGTAAATGGGGAAGAGGGAGGGGGTATAGAGAGAGAGAGAGAGAGAGAGAGAGAGAGAGAGAGAGGGTGGTGTGGTGTGTGTGTGTGGGGAGGGGGGACTCACGGGAGGGCATTTAATGCATGTACTCTGGGATGACGCTTTAAATTGCAATAATTTTCGTCTTGGCCGGCAACCTGTCCCCATGACCCTCCCCCATCCAGTGGCGGATCCAGGGGCCCCCGGCCCTCCCTAGAAAAACAGGTAAAAACACCCTTTTTTTGAAAAAAAGGGTGTTTTTACCCCTCCCCAGGCGCCCAAGGGGGCGGCGGTGGAAAAAAAAATCACCCTTCCCGTAGGGAAAATTTTTTTCGGGTGCCAAAAAAAAAAAATTGTGCTCACTACCCCTGGCGCCCAAGGGGTGGTGGTGAAAAAAATTACCCTTCCCGGAGGAAAAAAAATTCGGGTGCCAAAATTTTTATTTTTGCTCACTACCCCACTGAGTGAAAAATCGACCGGCACGATTTTCAAATTTTCGCACGAAGTGGGCCCCTTTTTAGGCCCCCTCCCTTGCCGCCGGCTGGATCCGCCCCTGCCCCCATCAGTAGGCCTAATCTTGGTCATTTGCAATTTCTTCTATAATGATAATAACCCTTTTCATGATTTTCATTTCAATGAGGGGCCGGCCGGTAGTCTAAATATTAACATTTCTGCTGCTTGAGGCTGGGGAATCCTACGTACGTAATCCCAACTTGAGGTCACTGATTTAATATACATTTCCCAACTCTTATAATATAGGCCTATAAATGCACGTAAATATACTTGAGCAATTTTCATCCTCTATATTGGCCACCCCTTCCCCTTAATTCCACAACGACAATGTAATAAAAATCTCCTTCTGTCCATGAACCTTTAATTATTATATAATTTTTTTCTTTAAAAAGTACATGAAAGAATGAGAGACAAAATACAAAAATGCTTTTAAAACACAGCCCGTGTATTAGAGTTCAAAGAATAATATTATAATAGGCCTACAACATCTGGGCAATCACCATTGCAATACAATTTGCATTTAGCTTATGATTATGTCCATATCTATGAAATGTATCGATGTATTGACTGAATGTATACAAATTATGGATACCTCGCAAGGCCTATAAATCCCCTGTTGTCCTCAACTTTTAGGCCATGGGGCATACCATTAAAATCCACTTTTTCGTGCAACAGGAATGGGGATTACTTGGTTTATGCATGAAAATCTGCAAAATATTCATTCCATTCGATATAATAATGTCCCCAATAAATAAACGTGCCCATAAGAATACACAAACAGAAGGAATTTCGATTAAAAATCAAGTTTAAAATTCACGAACATGGTTGTTCACGTGATAAATTCACCGAGTCACGTGATATATTCAGCGAATGAGCGCTCCCGATCCGTAAGGTGCCGTAATTGGCCAATCACGCGGCTCATACTAAGCTCCGTTCGGTAGCTGACAAACCAAGATGGCGACGCCCATGGCTACGGCAGAGACGGCAAAACCTGTTCAATTTTCGTCCAAATTTTGCGTGATGCATGTTGTCCATAAAACGAAAAGCAACTTTATTCAATTCAATGATAAAAACTGGGCCCGCTTTGTTGAATTTGCGAGTAAATGGGTGCTCTACGACTGTAAAGAACGCGATTTACTGGCCGACTGTGCGGTAAAGCTGGGGCTTGATTTTGCCAATACACAATCCTGCATTGATGCCAAACCAGAAAATCCCAACATTGGCTACCATTATGACTGTTCACGTCGCTTTTGTGACATCAGTAAAGTGAAAAGGCTGAAGGAGAAAAAGACAGAAACATCTACATCTCATGGTATGTTTATTGTATGATTATTATTATGTAGACCCTAGGCCCAGTTATACTTAGATCTAGACCTATATAGAGTCTAGGCCTAATTATTACTAGATCTAGGTCTAAACGTCCGTCTAAACCGTCTATATTAGTCTGTAGATTCTATTTCTAGGCCTAGGGCTAGGGCCTAGGCGAGCTCTTCTGGTTCTGGTGCGGCCCGTGGCCGCGGATCATTGAATTCTGAAATAAATAATTATAAAAATAGCTCATAAATAAATGAAATGCGGCACGCATAGCAGCGATGAAATAGGGTAAAACATTTACACACAGCTATCTCTATTTCCATAATTTGTTTTCATCATTCACAGCATATTGTCTAGGCCTACGTCTATGAGTATTGACTTGTCTTATTGACTCGTTAAGGGGGTTTAACTTTTTAGGCCTTGGCTTTAGGGGGTTTAACCCCTCCCACTTGGGCTGCCAAGTGAAAAATGTGATGTGCATATTGTGAGAAGATATTCAACTCATCTGGTAACTTAACAAAACACATGATAACTCTAGATATATTAACTGTTTTAAACTCTTACTTGATTTAAAAGACGTAATCATGCACTGCTTTTTATGGTCTCCATTGTGTTAGAAGGTGCCAGGAAAACATCACTTACGGGGGTTCAAAATAGCAACTACAAAAATTGCCTTGCTCTGCCTCGTCATTGGGTCAACCCCCGCCCCTGAATATACAAATGTTGTGAATCGAGAAATATGTTTGCAAAATTGCAGGTGTGTACACGTATTGCATGAGTGTTTGTTTGGGGGGGGGGTGAGAAGATTACCTACGGCCCGCAAAGTTATGACAATAGTTAGCTGTGGCCCGCGAGCTTTAAGAGGTTGGCCACCCCTGGTCTAGAGGCTAGACCTAACTTCCTAAGCTTAGAATTTTAGTTACTTTGCCGTTTAAGTTTAAGTTTAGCCAAAACAACAGTTTCAATTCAATTGTTCTGTAATTTTGTAAACATGGTAAACATTGCAATAGGGTCTAGATCTATATCATGATCAAATAAATAATTATGCTTGATTCAAGCAAGTTAATAACATTAACAAGTTCCTGAAGATTAGGAGTTGGCCTTAGAGTTAGAAGTTAGAAGAGTAATAATTATCAATGCAATGATATTTTCAAATTCAATTTATTTACAAATGTAGGCCTGCACTAACTACCGTTATGCATGACAAAAATTTGAAATGTTTATGATTTTGTTTCAAGACTATAATTTATAATACAAAGCATACATTCCTATTGCAAGCATGTCATTTTACTTTTAAAGTATCATGATATTTGGGGATATGTGGTTTAGTGTATGTCATCGGGCTCATGTCACACCTCATTATTTACAGAATTTTAGCCTTTTGTTTTAGGATCCACAAGGCACAAAGAATTAAGAAATAATTGTGTACAATAATGTACATGTACACATTTTTTACTAAATTGTAGTTATTGTACGGTAGGTACTACTGTCCTGTAAAATGATGGTAATAAAAAGTATGTTTACCTTGTCGGGAAAGTTGCTTTAAAAACGATGATTTGGTATTTGTTACTAAAAAAGCTAGATATTTGTTCAACTCTAGACCCCTTTCTATAAACACATGTTGAGTTTATTTTTATTTTGTAATTTTGTTTTGTTGTAGTTTTTTGGGGCGGTCATGGTCATTAATTTTTTTACTAGCAAAGCATCGCCTACCTAAGTACTATTGAGGCTTAAAAGAAAATTTACCCACTGATCTAAGTAGGAAAACAACAAATGAATATCAAAGAAATCCATTAAAAAACAACAATTAAAACAAATAAAATGTGGACTTTGTTCTAAACAGTTTCTCAAAAATCCTGAAAGACGGCGGAGCTATCAACAATTTTAAATAAAATTTGGACTTTGTTTTTAACGGTTTCCCAAAAGAACCTGGAAGACTGGAGCTATCGACAACTTTTTGTGACCACTATTTTGTTGATGCATGGTTGATGTGACAGTGTTATTATGCTGCCAGCTTGATTTGGGGTAATTACCACTGTGAGGTGGCATAAGCTTTCATTGTTGCATCAATTTGACATTTCATCCCATGATATCCTAAGGCCAAACAAAAATGTCATTTTTGTATTATATATTTTTTAAATATATTGTCTGAAAAAATTGGGTATACGAGTACATGTAACTAAAAAAATATCAACAAAATTGTGTGTGTGTAACTGTGTATGTTAATGTTAAGACAAAAATCGATGTTTAGTAGGTAGGAAGAAAAATATATTTTTCCTATTTGTTTAAAAAAAGTTAGATTCTTATCACTCAAAATTTGTTTTTTCCTTTTGTTCTCTTTTAATGCAGATGCCGGGACAGACATGAATGAACTTGATGATGGTCCAGTTGTAGTTAGTGAAAGCAGTGGAGAGCCCAGCAGAAAGAGAATGTTGCGTTCCTCAGAAGCAAACAGCAGCAAAAGAGATTGGAGCAGGCGACATATGTTTCCTGAAGAGTGCACATTATGCCATAGCAACCAATATAAGCGCAATCCTATTTCAGGAAAGAGGTCTATAGTAAGGCTAGTAAAATGTGAACTCATCAGTGGAGGTCAACTTCTAAAGGCTGCAAAAGCAAAAGAGGATGTACAAATGCTGCATCAAATAGAAGGGGAGGACTTGGTTGCCAGGGAGCTTCAGTACCACCATGGCTGCTACAAGAATTACACAAGATTTTTGAGTAAACCTGGCAAGCCATTGACCCCAGTTCAAAATGGCTATATTGATGCTTTTGACAAATTCAGCCAAGACACCATCAGAAAGCGTCTAATTATAGGCAAAGAAATTCTAACATTAAGTAAACTCAACAAGATATTTATCCGCGCCATTAAAGATGTCAGCGGCATCGATGCACCATATCGAACATGGCATCTGAAGACAAGACTACAGAAAAGCTTTCCACAGCTAGTCTTCGTCAAAGCCAAAAGTAAAAACATGAGTGACATTGTGTTTAGTGAGAGTCTATCAGCAGAAGATTTGGCCGAGGACTTGGTAGACGAAACAGCATGGAGTTCAACAGATGACAGCACAGATAATGAAGAGAAGAGTATGCCAACTGTTTCAGAATCCAAAGTACCACCCACAAATGACGACTTACGCATGCTGTATAGAGCTGCACTTATCATAAAGGCTGCTGTCTTCAATAAGCCATCTTCAACACCACCATGGCCACCTACTTCTGACGACCTAACAGAAGAGAAAGTGAAGGCAGAGGTTCCCTTTCAACTGTTCAACTTCCTAGCTTGGATGACGGGTGTGTCCAGTGAGCCGGATGATGCAGACTTTGTAGAAATTCCAGACGACAAACAAAGAAGGCTGCTATCAATTTCGCAAGATATCATTTTCTTGGCCTCAAAGGAAAACGACCCATGCCAAAGCATTATGCAATAGCAACCGCGATCCGCCACCTGACAGGTTCTGCCAGCGTAATAGGGATTATGAATGGGCTAGGGCATTGTATTTCACAGACAACCCTAATGGAGTACAATACAGCTCTTGCACAGCGTCAAATCAGCATGGGGGATATGAACTTACCACCTGATATACATTATACAGAGGAAAATTCACCACTATAGTGTGGGATAACATAGATTTCGGTGAAGAAACACTGTCCGGCAACTCCTTTTCTGGGAGAGAAGGCGTGAATGCTCAGAGCACTTAATTCATCTATTTTTCATGCATTCTGTGCATTGTCGAGATTCAATTTTTAATGCCAGTTCTCAAGTCTACATGTCAGTTCTGTTATTTCTATTATTGCTATTAATATTATTGTTGTATTTTCTTTGTATCCTTGAATGTATTTATATATTGTTTACATGTATGTCACTCGCCAGTGGAGGACGAATTTCTGTATTTTTTAAATCAGACAATAAATTATCTTGAATCTTGAATATTTATGTCTGTCTGCCTTATCCTGGCATGTATGCATTATGTATTGAACATAGAAACGAAGAAAAGTAACAGTACTCTTTAACAATGTTAATCATGCAAGCAGTTTCTATGACATGTGTAATGTATACATGCTGTACTGTTTTAAACAAAGAAGTTGAAAATGAATCTTCTAAAAAGTAAAGAGTAAGCTGTCAGCTGCCAGTCATTGCCATTCTTCAATTCAAAGAAGATGAACTGACATAGAAGGTAGAAGTGAGAAATTAATTGTTAAAAATTTTTTAGATAGGATTCATTTTCAACTTATTGCTATGACTATCTAGGTACAAAAATATCATGTTAATTGGTGTATTTCAGTGGAAAGATGGTCTAGAAACAATACAAGTAACACAATCAAATTTTTTCACTTTACTCCTCAAACTATCCAGAAATAAAAGAAAATGCAGTAACGTATAGTTGATGAATATATATTTACTTGCATTTATTCATTCATTCAAAATGGTTTATTCAAATACTTTCCTTGCGAAAGTTTACAATTACAATGTCATTTCAAGATGTACATAAGAGTATCATAAATAGAATAACAACAACCGCATAGAATATTGAATAAGGTACAATATGACGATAGAGGGAAAAGGAAATATCCAACAATGATGAAGGAGAGAGGGAGAGCAAGGAGAAACAAAAGGAGAGGAAAAGAGATGAAAAAAGGAGACATGAAGAGAAGAAAAGCGTGCGTGTGATTAGATAGATAGATAAGAGAGAGAGAGAGAGAACAAGAAAGAGAAGGAGAGAAAAGGAGTGACACGAATATATAACTTGAACAAGATGCAAGAAAAAGCATAATCCTCGATATCAAGATAAAACTGTATTATTTCAATTTTCATCAAGTTTAAAAAAAAAAAAAAAAAAAAAAAAAAAAATTAATGAGCACCCTCATTGTCTGGGGACATGGTTTTTCTTGTTCAGGAGCACATCCCAAACCCATCTATAGCAATTTTAAGTAATCCCCAGCGTTGTTGCACGAAATTGTCAAATTGAGCACATTTTAGCCCCATGCCCCACGGCCTATTTAGGATTCACATTACTAACCCCATCGAAGCCGAATATATTCTCCCTCTAAAGAATAATGGAATCGTCGTATCTCATTACGGATGTAAATGAGGCTTTCGGGTCACGCCCTTTGAACTCGATCAATTCACTGAACGCGTATTGTTGAGGTTTTGCTGTCAAATTGGCGAGATTCGGAACCTAACACATTGAGAAAAAGTCTGTTTTTGGACGATCTACCGAGTAATTTTTTGATCCATTTGTCGAATCCAAATCAGACATGTCCGCTGATTTGCTTACTGGTAAGTTTTAGCATTTTATAATTTTCATCAAGTTGAAAACAGCATTTTTATACCCAGTTGTCGTGTTAATACGCGTTTGATTTTTGACCGTGCGCTATGGGCTTTTGCGTGTATAACGGTTCGCGTATGTTGACGAAGTTAAGTTTGAAAAAAAAAATAAAGAGACCATTTTACATCAATGTTTTCTCACATTTACAATTCATAAATCCATAGAAACCACAAATCTTCTAGAAGGCAAATTTCTTAGCTGCAGATACATAGTAAATGTATCTTGTGATTTATGTTGGATAATTTGCATGCAGTGTGTTTTGCATGGACTGTTTTCTGAAATCTGATTGGATTTCAAGAATGTTGAGCCTTGAGGGTCGACTGGACCGTGCAGGCTTTAATACGATCTACGAGTACGACCACACGACGTTGACAAAAATTATTGTAGTTTTGTACGAAGAAGATTAACGTTGTCGACTCAAACACAACGTTGCCATTTGAAGAATTCAAATCGTTATGTGCTGTCTTTCATTGAAATTTCTTTGCAGAACACTTTTGTTCATGATATTCTATAATTCTCATGCATGAATACTTTTCATTTGCCAACGCCATGCAGCAAGATAGATTAGAAATAGAATTAGAATTAGACTTTTTAGAGAGCTAGGGCTAGATCACTACGAGTACGACGAAATCTAGTTAGGTTTTAAGTTTAATTTAGGGGCTAAGCTAATTTATAGTAAGTAAGGCCATTCATCAACATCATGTATGCCTTTCATTAAAAAGTTTTTGTAATAAACTCTGCAAATAAGGGGTCATTTTGGGCTATATAAAGTCCCCCTTTGAATGTGAAGTGACACTGCCGGTTTCCTCCCTCGGTTCCATAAATTAAAGTTGAAATTGACTGTAAGTTCCTGCACCAAGCCCAAATGTGTCTTTGAAGTTTGAACAGAATCTGAGGTAGAGTCTAACTCTAACTCTAAGACTTACATGACAGTAGATCGTAGACACCTGGTAATACTACTAGTGGTAGAACATGAAGATGACCATTTTCATTTGACCCGTGTCATGTACTCAGAATGACAGTCACAAGACATTTCGTAGGGTTGTCTAGCCATTCATGTCCATCTCCACATTCATGTCCATCTCCACATGTACCGAAAGTGAGAGAGTGGCTTTTGTGAATAAATTGCTCCTTTTGGAGGCCTTGGTTAAGTTGGTTTGGTTGCAGAGTGGCAATGTCTTCAGCCTTTTAAATTTAAGGAAGTTCTTTCTCATTTTTCTTTGGCTTTGCATCCCTAGACAGTAATTTGATTACTAGACAGAATTAACCCATTGGTATGGGGAATTCTTTAATAAAACTGACATAGTTTGTTGACCTTGCCGCACGCACAAGAGGGACGGGGGAGGGGGCAGGTTAACTAGCTGATTTTCATCAAAATCCGGTAAAAAAATTGCCATAAGTTGTTCTTTAGCATTTTGATTACCCGTAAGAAAAATATGATTGGAAAGAAAATGATTCTTCATTTTCATATACACTATCAACAAAAATAAATCCTTGTAGAACATCAAAATATAGGGACTAGGCCAGAGTTGGTACGGTCGGTCACACGGAATCACGACCGTCGCCGTCGGGACTTGGTTTATAAAATTCCCGACATGACTCAGGCCTATTAATTAGGGACTTACTTTCAGTTTCAGCTGATCTGTCCGTTTTCTTGAGAAAAAAAACAGTAAAAGAAAGTGCGCGCGATGAGTTCGGCAATCACACACAAAAACTGTACTGTACTTCAGACTCGGTCTCTACATAGAAGCAATCGGTGGAGCCAGACGTAGTCTCAGCGGAACAACTGTCGATATCAGACACTGAAGCTTTCGGTCTAGTTGAGTACAGAATTGTTTTGTTTTTGAGGGTGACAAGTCTTGTTTGAACATGATAACGAGCTGTGCTCTGATCATCACTGCTTCTGCTCGCAATGTAAATTTCAACTGCTTTTTTTTAGGATGACATTATGACGATAAAGCACATGTATGACCTGCATGTTGTCACAATTTCAGGCTTTGTAAGCTGGGCAGCGTTTTATGAAACCGTCACAAGTACAAGTTAACAGACATCCCATTGAAATACGTGTATTAAGTTTAACATGCGTTTCAATGGGATGTCGGTGAACTTGTACTTATGACGGTTTCATGAAACGATGCCCTGGTTACAAAAAAAAGTATTCCTTGTTCACTTTCAAGACTTTCAAGTAAGATTGAATGAGAGTTGCAGAAGTACTGCTTCCTATCACCATACTATTGATAATGCAAATCTCTTTTATGTTTCTTTTTTTCTTCTTCACAGCTCCCATACCTTCAAGAGGTACTATTATGAAGAAGCCGAAGACAGAGAAAGAGGTAGGATATTGCATGCCCCACAATAATTCTGATCAATTCGTTGAGACATACATACGTGCCTCAATCTTTACGATGCATTTTGAAGAACGAAATTATTCCACAAGTTCGGTTTAAAATGAACAGAAAATATTTACTGTAAGCAAACGCTCTAAATACTTTGTACGGCTTTGCCTGCATGTATCTCTTCAACAATATTCAGAGGAAGGGAAGGTGAGGGGGGAATTGTCACCACTGCTTAAAAGTTTAATCAGCGCCCTTGATCAGGCAGCTAGATATTGTCGCTCTACAAATTCCAGGATAGAATCAAATTCTCGCTAGATCGCTAATATTTTTAAATTACCTGTATGTTACGTTCAGGCCCCATTTCAAATGCACTCTGGGATAGATTGGTGACCAAGTCACTTCCTGTCTTTTTTGCGCGGCTGTGCTGTGTATGCTTGTGTTGATTGTGGGTGTGTGTACTGTATATTCCAACAGTAATCACAGTGATTTATTAGGATTTTCAAGCGATTTTCAAGAGTGGATTATTACGAAAAATGTATTGTTTATACTAAAAAAAGATGCGATGGGCAAGAGCAAATACAGTCAAACCTGCTTTAGTGACCACCTGTCTACAAAGACCACCTGTCTACAAAGACCACATCTTTTGTTTTCCTTGAAAATGGTTTCTCATTGAAACATGTACTAAAGGAACCTGTCTACAAAGACCACCTGTCTACAAAGACCACTTTTTGTGTTTCCCTTGGGTGGTCGCTATAGACAGGTTTGACTGTAGAAGCATAGAAATGATAATGTCATCTTTCTTTAGTTGTGTTCATTGGCAAGTGCAAAAACTCGTCTATAATACTAATACTAATAGACGGGACTACAGTACAAAGATTCATTGGCTCATTGGACAACCAACAGACATACATGTACATGTACAGTACTATGATTTGTTGGGCTATTCTAAAGTTAAGCCCATGGTTTTCTTGAAGTTTCGAGAAGGGCCTTACATTGTTTCAATCTGGGCCCCTTCTTATAAAGAGCTGCAATTGATCCAAATCAATCGCAAGTTTGCAGTCCCCTATCGCTTATGTACATGTACATAGTCATAGTTTGCGATTGATATCAATCGCAAATAAGTTTTCGTTGCTACCATCACAAAATTTTAGAAATGTAGAAATAGCTTTTGAACACGTACGTAAGTAATTTACGTGTACATTATTATCTTTATTGTTATTATTATTATTAATGGAGTGGTATTTTTGCATTTAATCCTGACAGGATCTGGTGACCAAGCAGCCTGTATTGAAGGACTTCAGTACATTCTGCACTTGGGTACTAGACTATGAAGCATCTCTGCACAACGGAGACATACCCTATGTCCCCAAAACTCCCGTAAGTATCATTAGGGGTCTTATTGTCGGCAGCTCCCAAGATGGATGTTACTGCGATTGTCCATACCTATTTGTAGCTGATGAGGCCTTCTTGCCGAGAGCCGACAATACTATGAAAAGTGAAAATTAAATTATTTTTGATGGGCTTGGGTACTCGACTATGATGCATCTCTGCACAGCAGAGACATACCCTACGTCCCTAAAACTCCTGAAAGTATGATCAGGTGACCTACAGTGAACTCTGTGTTAAATATAGTCTGAGTCTGACCCATTTGTGAGTGGAATTGAATAGATAGAGACAAATTGAACCAACAAAACTGAAAGTTTCATCAAAATCAGAAGGAAAAAAAAGAGGAAGTTTGGAATTTTAAAGTCTCGCATAATTTCATGAAACAGTGATATGTATCACATAGGCTGTAAACAAATTAGGGAGTTGATAATAATAACAATAAACGATGCTTATAAAGTGCTTTCCAACGAAGTCTCTAAGTGCTATATAACAAACAAAATGCAATGACAAAAAATTACAAATAAACCTACAAATTACAAATATGAAATATACATCAATTGATGTGAACAGAGTAAGTTAATCATCAAAAGCAATTTTTAATATAAAATGTGTCTTAAGACCTAGTTTTGAATTGGTTGACAGTCTGACACTTTTTGACATTTGAAGGTAGTTTGTTCCAAAGTTCAGCAGAAGCTTTGCAAAAAGAGCGATGACCATAAGAAAGAGTTGACACCGAAGTTGACACCTTATGTCATCTTCTCACTATTCCCCTATCTTTTGTTTATGATTTTTTATTTTTTGTGGGGACACACCTGTATAATTTGTCCCCTTTATATTACAAGTTACAGTAATGGTGCTTTTTGCACATATTCCATGAGGATTCAAGCCATGTTTACATTCCCGAAGTAGAATAGTGATATTTTGATTAAATTTATGATTAAAACGGATAGAGGAAAGTGAGGAGATGACATCTGGGGAAGACAACAAGACGAGGTTTCTTCCGGCTTCCATAGAGAATGTACAGCAGCGTCAACTAATTCCTTACTTTTAATACTAAACTGTAGTATTGTTCAGGTTTCACAAACTCCCCCGATCTGAATAGATCTATGAAGGCACCATTATAATCTGTTACTTATAGTTTATAGGTTCAGAAAGCACAGTTTCTATCAGACTTTCCAGTTCTTGACCCATTGGGTTTGTATGGGAACTGAAAGTGCCATTGCCAATAAACCCATGGCCAGTGCTGCCCTCTATGGCCAATACCGTAGTTGTGGTAGCGAGAATTCCATGCAATGAAGTCATGGCACACAAAAGTGGGGAGGTTCTGTTTTGAGTTTGGCCTAAATAGGGGCGGGGGACAACACAGAAATGCATTTGTTTTTTGAAAGTATAGCTTATTTATCGTATTAAATTCAATTTTATGTTGGCATCAAGATGATCCCCTCCCCCCTTAAAAAAGTTAACACAGAGAAATAATTTAAAATAAATTAAGTGTGATTTCATTGTTTTATCATGGTTGCATGATTTCCTTAGCCAATATCAGCAAACTCTTTAGCATGGAGTCCTCAAAAGTGCTCAATTTTCACAATGAATACAAATAATTCCTTGAACTAACTAAAGTAATGCAAAGCCTTACAGCTAATCCATTTCATGTGAAATCATGAATATTCATGGTAAATAGAACCTTATTTTACATATGATTGGCCTTTTCTGTGCACAGAGCTCCCTCATTATCATATGGGGGTTTTGAGGTAGACAGAAAAAGGAGACTGGTGTAAATTGTCTTATGATATTGTAGATGCATGATCAATGGTTCAGGGACAACAGAGTAGTGTTTATTCACCACTCTGTTTACCAAGAGCTCTCCCACGCACTGTGTCACATTTCCCATATTTGGGTTTTCAGGGCATGACATCACTTCAGAGATGGGCTAGTTCATTTTGTATTAGGGGTGTTTACTGTTTAGTCCTAACAATTATCAAGGGTGAAATCATCAAGATCCTTAGATATTTCTGTCATATTACAAAACACTTTTATTTTCTCTGATCATGAGGAATAGATTTCTTGTTCATGAATTCAAATGAAAATGAACAATAAACCTGTCCCTACAGGTTTAAATAGCAGTAAATTTAAAAACCTTCTATAGATCTGTACATGTAGTATGTATATGTACATGTACCGTACATGTGCATGCATGTACACTGTAGCCTGCCATATGTGCCAGAAAAACTTGTCAAAATTGAAATTGAAATCCATACAGGCTGTGTTATGTGTTAATCACTACATGTACACGGTTGAGGTATTGTGGTCTAGTGGATAAGTCACCGGACTGTAGATCACAAGGTACGGGGTTCAAATCCCAGCCTGACACTAACGTCAGTTAATCTACATTTTCCACACTCAACCCCGGTGTAAAAGGGTACCTGATATGTTTTTCTAGTTACTTTGGCTATAACCAGGGTTGTAATGTCCAAGTGGCATGAGTGCCATAATAAGTGGCCTTTATTACAGTCTTTATCATATAATGTTACAGATTTGGAGTGTTTATAATATTAAAATTACTTTATTTTCTGTTAAAATTGTTGATTTGTTTGTTTGTTATTGAAAATATATATACATGTATTACATTTATATATATATATATATATATTTGTATAACTTTTTATTCTACCAAATTCTATTTCTATATTTTTTTTTTGGGGGGGGTGGGCGGGTGAATATTGCATGTTTTATTGGAGTAAGCCAAAACAAAAATAATTTAAAGGAACTTTAAATATAAAATAAAATATTATTATCAATCTCAGTGAGGCTTAGTTATTAGTAGCCTACAATGTAGGTTACATTGTCGGAAGCAGCCGCTCGTTTTGCTGTGTAATATCATTTTTGTTCTAAAATCACTCTTTCCCCTGTCCATCAATTGTTATTTTCTCAGGAGCGTTTGAAAAAGAGAAGTATCGGTCCCCTAGACAGCAAGGGGAACAGTAATTAAAAGGTAGAAAAAATGAATAATAACAATTGTTTTCCTCATCAATAATCGTTATTTTCTCTATTAGGAGCGTGTGAAGAAGAGAAGCATTAGTCCACTCGACAGCGAAGGGAACAGCGTTGGAAGCGGAGCCGATTCAGACCTCAGCCCCAGGGAAAGGTATTCCAAGAAGGGCAGAATGAGTAGTGCACGTAAGTTTATATATATTTCTGTATTTTACCTTTAGAAATTTGCACAACATTTCTTTTTGATTTATGTTATGAAAGGGACTGTGTCCTGGGCCCTGTTTTATAAAACTACTTAATATCAATGACAAGTTACCATAACTGTTTCTGAAATTTTGGTAATTGATTGGCTGAGAGCAAAATTTGTCATAGAAATTTAGCATTTGTTAGTGATAACAAGTTTTATGGGACAGGTCCCTGTGTCGTAGTTGAGTGGTTTAAGCACTGGACTTAAAATTCAAAGGTCGTGGTTCGATCCCTTATACGGCACTAATCACTCGACCCAGGTGAGGTAAATGGGTACCTGGTAGGAATATGCTGGAGCGCTGTAATGGCAGCTAGGCTAAAGCCGGGGTAATAATCAATGCGCCTCGGAATAGAATTTCTAGATACACTGTCTGTAGACGGCGCTATAGAAATGCCTATAATTATTATTATTATTAATACAAATCATTTCACTTTTTAATACAAGTTTTAACTGAATGATCAGTTAGCGTAAGACTTGGAGCACTAGCATTGAAACTTTCTTCTATGATTATTATTTCTACATTAAACTTGCAAACTTGCAATATACCTCTCACTCCTGCATGCATTTTAAAGGACCTGTTATTGGGTAAACACCTGAACGGAGTCGAATTCCCCATGAGATCCCACTACTATGCATCTTTATGCTTTGTTTTGTTCCAGGCGAAAAAGACGAAGACTGGAACCTCATCACGTGTTTCTGCAACAAGCCGTCACGGCGTCCCATGATCGAATGCAATGAGTGCGAGACGTGGGTCCACCTTTCCTGCGCCAAGATCCGCAAGACCAATGTGCCAGAGATCTTCATCTGTACACACTGTAGAGACACTCGTAGCAGTATCCGCAAGTCAAATAGGCAACGAGAGCCAAAGAAACAGTTCTCAGAACTCTATGGTCCTGGTGAAAGCTAGCAGGTCGATAGCTTCACCGACAATTTTTTTTTTAAGGAACAATTTTCAGAACTTTGTGGCATTGTCATCAGAGATGGTGTAGCTAAAAGGTGGACAAGTGACCCTAGGTTTGTGAACACACCACTTCTGCAGAACAGCTTTCAGAACTTTATGGTCCTAGTGAAAGCTAGGAGGTTGACATCTCCACCATCTTCATCTTTTATAGGAACTATTTTCAGAACTTACGAGGTGGCCAGTGATCCATAGTGTTTGAACACAAGCATCATTCTGCAGAACACGGGCCAAAGCTAGCAGATAGATCACTACATTATCATGGGTCTCGGAAGAAATGTCCGAAGCCATGTTCCAGGGAAAGTTAGCAGATCACAGGCTCTGTGAGGTCAGAGGAACAACGTCATGACTGCGCCATTATAACAAGTGATGTGTTCAATCCATACAGATTGACCACTTCGTTATCAAGAGTGTACGGAAGAAATGTCCAACGCCCTGGTCCAGCGAGTCTTAGCAGGTACCACAAACAAAACGCCAGATGTTTCTTTTATCAGCTTGGACCTGTAATATATGTGTCACTATGAGGCAGGAGGACAGGCTTCCTTTTTTTGTTTTGTATCTTGTTTAATTTTATTTTTTTAGGGAGGCAAAGTATCACTGAAAATATATCCTCTTTTCACATCATCAATGAACGGGAATCTTCAAAGGTGCTGTTTAATGAATGCTCAAAATGATTTGTTTGCAACTATCACCCATTTTTAACCTTGTAAACAAACACATACAACTAGAATGTAACTACATGTAGGTTTAATACAGCTGCTTTTGTACAAATGTAAATGTCTATCTACCAATACATACATAATACATAATAATAATAGTAACATGTATATAGCGCTTAATACTAATGTTTCTAAGCACTGTACTATTATTACCTCAGCATTTTAGAAACTTCTTCCTACCAGGTAGCCATTTACATCACCTGGGTAAGAGTGGCAAGTGCAGATTGATGTTTTGCCAAAGGTCATTAGCGCCTGGCTGGGATTTGAACCCGATACCTTATGATCCACAGTCTGGTCACTTTCAGTAGACCACAACACCTCTACATCCATCTACTTCCAATGCAAAAATTACATCAATGGCTCAGTGGTAGAGCAGTGGTCTCGCTAACAGGCAGGTCCAGGGTTCGAAACCAAGTGGATGCGCTTGTTCCCTTTGGTAAGGCATTAGTTCTCAATACCAATTCCCTTTGGAGAGGACTTAAAGCTGTCAGTCCCCTGGTTGCTTGCTTACAACAAGCATACACATGCTTTTTTAGCAGCCGGGTAAAACAAACAAACAAACAAACAAATATCGTCTTAAAGTCTATCACAACCCCTTGACCTCATATCATTCTAATATCCAAGCCCATATCTTGTAACACATTTATTCTTGGAGCACATACCAGTGGAGCAAATGTTGCATCACAGAAAAGGAATATGCATGTACTTCATGACATGTGAGGTTAGTGGATAAGTACATTTCAATGGACTTTTGATCAGTATTAATAAGCCTCATGTAGGTATGAGGGGGTGAACCACTTTGTTTTTGTTTATAATGACGTAAGTGTAATACGCTTCACATTTCGGTTTCTTGGAGCATGGAGCTAAGTGAATGTTGGGCGCGGTTGTCATTCACTTACACCTTAAATAAAAGTGACATAATGTACATGTATTTTTTTGTTTTGGCTGCGATTTAACACGTCTCATCTGAGGGTAACATATTTGTGTTGGTTACCCTTATAAATATGGTATTTGCAGTCACACACCTTGAGGGGAAAGTAACTTAAGTTAATTACCAAAAATATCTAAGATTTCTAGATTTCTTTGAACAACCATTATTCTCCTGTAGAATAAGTAAATACCATTTTGTTTAGTAAGGGATTTCGGGAAACTCAACATTCTTTCATTTTCAATTTTTCATCCATTGTCTATCAGTTTGTCTATTTTCCATTTGTTTCATTTTCTCTAGTTTGTTTTGTTTTTATATTTTTACTGTAGTTACTTTTATTTATTTATGTATTTATTTATTTATTTTATTTATTCATTTTTTTATTTTTATTTTTTATTGCAAATCCTCCTCATCTCTTAATTTTTCTCATTAAGTAACTGTCGTAGAACGTATATAGATCTAGAAAATGTCTTCCAATGATGAAATCAGACAAAGTTAGCCAAATTTTCCAGCAATTTGAAGAACAACCTTGTTTACCATACCATCATCATCATGCTAAGGCATGTGATATGCTTATTGTAATGCTTTATAATATGATCACCTGAGCCGCTTTAATTTAAAGTTAAGTTCTGGGAAAGGTGAACAATAATTTGTGAGCTTTTTCATTCTTTTTATGTTGGTGTGGAAGAGTATTATGGAAAACATATCCACCGAAAAGAGTAGCTCTTCAAATGCCCTCATATTTGAAATATTGACAAGTGAAAGCTAAAGGTTGTGGACCTCAACCTCAAGCCTCGTGTGTGTAGTCCCATATACATGTACTCATATCTGTGTACAGTGCATGTGACCTTTAGCAAGACTTGGGCAATTTCCAATCATATTGATGATTCCAAAAACTCAGTCTGCTGTATGATCAACCTTTCCCCATCGCTTCCACACAGTTCTTTCACAATGCAATCACATGACCAGAACTCAACTTTATCTTGCAGTCCTGTAACATATGTAACATGAAATCAATATCGTTGAACAGACCGAATGGTTATAAGCACAGTATTTTGTTTCGCCCATCTTTTCTGCTGCATTAGATGGTATATATGTATACTGTACAAAGTCAAGAAACTGTATGATTCATTACCCTGAACAAACATGTATTGTTGCTTAAATTTGTACATGAAAACAGGACTATCACCCTTTACTTACATGTGTACCATATGCGTGACATGATCAGGTTAAAAACAAACAATTTCTAGGATTAATATTTCCTAAATATAATATGTTGCTGCTACATGTTGAAACCCCCTGTAGTGGACCAGCCTGTATATATATATATATATATATATACATACTGACTCTTTAGTTTGCCGAGGGCCAGAAGCTATTTTAAGCTCAAGTCAACAATCAAATGGAGAAAGCAAAACAGAAATTAATGCCTTTGCATTCCAGTTGTTAATTACTCTGACAAACATGTATTATCATTAGGGGAGGGGGTAAAAACTGAATCACAAATTCATAACCCTTGCCCTTTATTTTTTGGCGACTACCAGAAATTTCCCCTTACCAAAAATTGCTTGAGTGTATTTCAGAGTATATGTATTGTATAATTTGTTAATGAAGAATTTCTCCTTTAGGGTCACAAACTGTGTGTAGATGAAGTCACTTTGTATTTGTGGAAGCAGCATTTGTACAGAACTTTTATATCGGTATGTAAATGAATATTTTGAAGTTTTAAAATTTGTACAGAAATTATGACATCATTATATCTCAACATTATGGAGATGGACGTACAGTGGTCTTAGTATGAAAACTGCCATTTATATTTTTTTTGTTGCATTGTTCATACTTATATTACCATGAAGATTTTGAAAAATATGACTCTTTCTTGTATGATAAAGAAAGGAAGTGGACTTTCTCTTTGGAAAAATACAAACATGTACATTTACAAGTAGAAGCGAATAAATTATATGAATTTAATGTCCTATTCGTGATATTGTGTTGATTTAATGTGGTGATGTATATATCCCCCCTCCCAATGCTATATTGTCTTGTAGGCGCTCAGAACTGGACCTGTTTCATACAACTTATATTCAATAACAAATGCTAACTTTCTATGCCAAATTTGCTCTCGGCCAATCAGATGCCACAATTTCAGTAGCTTATAACAATTAATGTAAATTGTTATTGATAACAAGTATTGTGAAACAGCCCTGGTGTCTGCAGAGGGGTCTTATTCACAACTACATGTAACAAAATATAATCAGGACACAGTATAGTAATGGCATTCAGAAAAATGGTGAAATAAGTAAATTTGAGAAAAAAAGAGAGGAGATAGAAACTAAAGGCAAAAGGGAGAGAGGGAGAGGAAGAGATGGAATTAAAAGTGAGATGACAGAGAGATCGAGGGGGAGATAGATTAACATAGAGAAGGGAATTAAGGGCAGACAGGGGGGGGGGCTGATAGAAAATATGCAGAGGCTGTATAATTATCTTGATATTTTCCTCCAGCGATTGTAAGTGAGATATGATATGCACTGGTGTACTGGGAGGGGCAGGTGCTTTGGGAGTTGTAGTTAATTAACCCCATCCCCTCAAAAAAAAAAAAAGAATGACTGAAATGTACAGAAAGAAATATTGAATGAAAGAAGAAAAAATAGGTAGATATAGATAGATAGATAGATAGATAGATAAAAAGAAAGAATGAAATAAACCTTTGACATACGTGTGTGTGATTGGGTTTTTACAGACGTGTATCAATCAGATATGATTATTTACGTCTGGGGACCGACCTTTAACGTCACCATCCGAAAGACGTGACTCATGCAGTTTCGAACCTGCGTCCTCGGCTGAATCAGTTTGTGACTTCCACTGTTAGCTGGATTACAGGCGCACGCCACAACGCCTAGTGTAGGCCTATAGCCATTATTTTGTAATTGGATGCATGGTGGAAGAAAATTAAGATGGGCATATGCAGGGGGGCTGTTTAATTGGAAGAATATAGCAGGAGATTTATGATAATATCCTGGAACAGTCTAAAGTTACTGTATTCTAAATATTGAGTCTATTTGGAAATTCGGCTTGATCAAGTCTGGATAAGTCTTGTAAGCCCGCTTCTAAGTTGTGGATATTTCCATTTTGTTTTTGTTTATCTTACCGTGCCGTCATATGAAGAGCGAAAGAGTGCATTGACCTTTCCAACTCTGACGCTACCGTACCTTGTCTCCAATACAGAATTTTCCGTTACCGTATTTCCTCGACGAAGCCCGAAATCGTCATCTTGACTTGAGTATTCGGTAACTATGATATGGTTGACAATTTTATTGAATATATTTTGCCTCAGGTATGGTTGACATATGGTCCGAATTGAGCTTATTGTAGTGACGATTTGTATTCTGTTTTTCATACAGGTCCCACGTACTGATTTTCATGTCTTGTTCTGTATGAAACGTCTTGTCAGAATTGGTTAGCTATCTCTCGCAATTGTGAATGTTGTGTGTATGTTCTTGGTGTATATCATACAATGTATAATGATTTAACACTTTTATAGGTTACCCAGGGTCACGGTAAAACTTCTGCTCCTTACATAGTGTGGTACAATTCGTACAAACTTAAAATTAAATTTAAACTTAACAGTTAACTGTCTTTAACTCTAGTAGGGTGTCTGATCGCGCACCCGATGTTGTGTGCTAAAATCCTTCCCATAGAGATTGCACGCAGCCCTATGCAGTCTACGTACATTGCGCGACCATGCAAAATTGGTCAATGTTTTTATCACCAAATCGAAATTCAAACCTAAATCGCTTGTGATCCTGAAGGTGAAACTCAATATATGAGGTGTCATATGAAAGAGCAGGTTTTTCTCGATATTTCCCAAAGGGGCTCACTTCGGAATTCTAAAAATATCTTGATCAAAACAGCGATTTAAACATCGTTTCCCTTTTGGATCGTTTTTCACCATTATGGTTTGATAATTGAAAAATTATTCACACAGAATAATACATTTCAAATTTCAAGACTCACTGATGTTTCTATCAAAAGTTACAGCCCCTTCAATTCCTTACAATATTCATCCATTTTTCGTAAGAATCGACGAAAAAGACGTACACGCAGAGTTATGTTGTTTTGCTAAATTTAGCACAACAGCTGAATTGCGCAATATGCAAGCGTACACATACGCGTGCAAGCGTACGCGTGTTGCTTAAATGATGCGCAATCGGCAATCCATTGTCTTCAATGGGCAGCCACTTCCGGGTTTGCAAACATGCGGTCCGATGTTTATTCATGTGCAGATTTTACGCTCTATCACCATGGGTTCGGCGCGAGCTCACGCCCTGCTTAGCTGATCCGAAAAATGTGGAGAAGGGTATTTTCAAACTGTAATCGCTTGTGATCCCTTGGGGCTAGCGAAAAAATAAGTGCTGGGTTATTTTCCTTACGTCTAGCCCTACATAAGCCTGGGGGGCTCGGTTCAGGAAAGTGGCAAAGATCGGAGCTACGATGGAAACCATGTTTAAATCGATGTTTTGATCAAGATATTTTTAGAATTCCGAAGTGAGCCCCTTTGGGAAATATGGAGAAAAACCTGCTCTTTCATATGACACCTCATTTATTGAGTTTCACCTTCAGGATCACAAGCGATTTAGGTTTGAATTTCGATTTGGTGATAAAAACATTGACCAATTTTGCATGGTCGCGCAATGTACGTAGACTGCATAGGGCTGCGTGCAATCTCTATGGGAAGGATTTTAGCACACAACATCGGGTGCGCGATCAGACACCCTAATGCTAGATGATCAACCTTTTCTGATCGATTCCACAACGTTTCTTTCACAATGCAATCGCATGACCAGAACTGGCCTTTATCTTTAATACTTTGACAGTTTGTCAGACAAACACTTTGTTATAGCATAGTCTGACATCCACGCATGCACTGATTCATAGACCTTTACTAATGTACCAAGTGATCTGACCGGGAGACCTACAGGATATCCTACACTCCCGTATAGATGATGTTGATGATGATGATGATAACATTGGAAACTAAAATATACTGTCAGTGTCAACTTTAGCTAAAAATACCTCATCTTGAACCGTTGAACGGAAAGAATCTTCAGTAAATTCAAAATTTTAGTGTTTTGTTAGTTGTGAATAAATCATTTTGCTGCATGAAACTTTTGCAAATCTGAACCACTTGAGAAATTCACAATATTTCATGCACGCAAATGTTTCTGCTTTGCCGGTATGATGTATCACATGTCATTTTGCTTTCAGCTGAACCTCCATCAAATCAGTTTTGATTGGTTGATCTCGGCGAGCACAATGGAGGAACCCTCTTCTATAGCAGACGCAGGGATTGAGCATGGTGTCATGGCCGAATCTCCTAAAGATGCCACGGTTAGCTCCGATGAAACGCCCAGTACAGACAACTCTATAGGAAACGATATCACAGTCATGGCAGATTCTTCGCCCGTTGAAAAGATGGAGGGGGTCCAGCCAGTGGAACAGCATGCTCAAGAGCCTGTGCCTGAGCAGGGGGAGGGTGGGAAATTAATGGAACAGCCAGCAATGGACACGAGTGGGAAAGAGGGTGCAGAAGGTGGTGCTGCTTGTAGTGCAATGGACACTGAAACAGGAGAAGTGAGAGGTGCAGAGGGAGGCATTCCAGAGGAAAGCAAAGGTGCTACTGCAGCTGCAATATGTAAGATAGTGTCTAGTACAAGAACCATATTCTGAATATCGCCTTTAAAGGGGAAGTCCAGCCTGATATTAAGTCGATTTTAATAAAAGCAGAAAAAAGAGAGAAACAAATAATTGAAAGTTTGAGTAATCTCCGATAACTTTTTGAAGTTGTCATCAGTGAAACACAAATTGAAAAAAACTGACGTATCTTGCAAGGTCCTCTCCAATTTGTTCTGTGCATAATTTGTTGTGTAAACAATCTCTGTCTTAGTTATTGATGACGGATTTGATTTGTCTCATACAGGGGTGGTATTTAAAAATATATTTGCAAATTTATATTTAGGGTGAATGTATGATCGAAAATTTTCTGAAGGGAAAATATAGATTTGTGTTGTTTTTTAGTACAGGGCAAATGGGAGGGGATCTCGCAAGATATGTGACAGAGTTGCCAATTAGTGTTTGATTTATTGCAACTTCAAAGCTATAAAAAATTTTGTAAAAGATTTTGCTCAAACTTTGACTACCGGTAACCTGTTTCTCTTTTTTTCTGCTTCTATTAAAACAAACTTGATATCAGGGTGGATTTTCCCTTTAAAGTGGAAAGCATATCCCTCGGATAGGACGTTAAATGGAGGCTCCATGTTGAGGAAAGTTACCACCTTTGCATGTTGAGAACCCATTGCACTATATGTTTAAGAGTAGGGGGAAACCACTGTGTAGTGCTGTGTCAGGGATTAGGCCAGAAGTTAAAACGGTTCCCCTCCCGGCCCCGACAATCATGCTGAAACCAGGGTTTGACTTTTCTTATTTCGGGTATTTAAAGATATAGACCAGTTCTGGTCATGCGATTGCATTGTGAAAGAAACGTTGTGGAATCGATCAGAAAAGGTTGATCATCTAGCCTATAAAAATTGGTGTATACTGCAAGGTTCTGGAATCATCAAAATGATAAGAAATTTGGCCCAGTCTTGGTAAAGTTACAAGCACTGTACATAGAAAGATGTATATGGGACTACGCGACACATGCCCAATATCTATCCAGTCCAAATAGATATAATAATTTACCAAATATATCAAGTAGGCGGTTTCCCGGCAAAATTTGTATCATCACGTATTAGTCAAAAAATATTCTTTCACATGATTGGTAATGAGAGCTTCCATTTTATTTTTTGTGAGAGGGGCATTTCCAAAACTGGTCTATACCTTTAAAAGTTAGATATTTTGCAATACAGAACTTGAAATTGCGGTACTGAGTGTGTTGAGAAGCGGATGTAAAAATTTGACCAAGCAACAACTAAGCAAGTTGCGAGAGTACTATGCAGAAGATGAAAATGCTGATCAGATTATTGATAGTACAATTTAATGGGCATTAATTGTCAAAATATCTACAAAATTATCTTATTTTTAGGATATTATGATGAAGGAAAATAAATTGATGTACTCGGAACAACATCGATGTGCCTTTCAAGTCTCAATCATTCTAAAACGTGCAAGCATGTATCACGGCCACACTAAAGTGAAGTTTGTCGTGCTCAATGAATATGGATACAGTCCTACACCGTCATACATGCAGACATAGGTCTAAACTGATCGGGTCAACTTCTCTACTATGAACTTGTATTCATTTAGGCTCCTTTCATATTACATGTACTTCTATGACATTCTTCACTGTACTCTTACAAATACAGCTGATGCGGTTGCCACAGGGTCGGCATCTGCCAGTCCTCGTTCTGCGGCCCAACCGGTGCAAGCATACCACGTGAAATGGGTCACGTGGCGTAACCAGAACACGCCCATCATTACTCAGAATGAGAACGGTCCGTGTCCTCTCATCGCGATCGTGAACGTCATGTTGCTCCGGGAGACCATTCAGATTCCACAGATGGTGGAGATGGTTTCGGCCAGTCAGCTCTTTGAGTATCTCGGAGATCATTTGCTTTCCAGGATGCCCGAGGTAGAATGAATATTGTGATAAATTGAACTTTTTTTTGTTCAAAATATTGTAGAAGAGCAATTATGCTTGTAAGTCATTAGGACAAAATGTATTACCAATAATAACAGTAACCCTTTAGAGTTATATATAGAAAGAGGGAGAGAGGAAGGCAGAGAGAGAGAGACAGTGGTAATGATAATGATAATGACAACAATAGTGAGAATGATGATAATACTACTACGAAGAATAATTATTAAAATAATAATAACAATATTACTAATAATCATCATCATCATCATCATCCTCATCATCAACTGTTCTTGTATACGCATATCACATAATAATATAATGTCCCTTTGCGCTTCCAAATAAGTTTGGATGTTATTACCCTAGCTTTTACTATGGTAGGCATAGAAAACACACAGTGCATTATTTGGTTGTTATTTTTGTTTATATACCGTGATGTACTGTACATGTAAACATGTGTAATCTGTGTACTCAAGCTTGGATTTTTTCCTCAAATTGTCTTCCTTTTCAGAATGCAGCAGATGACATTCAGAAGAACTATGAACAGAACATGCATGATGCTATGGAAATCATGTCACGCCTACAGACAGGCCTGGATGTCAACGTCAAATTCACAGGGTAGGTCCCATTTTGATTCAAGAAGGAGAAGGAGAAGAAAGAGGAGGAGGAGGGGAGGAGGAGGGGAGGAGGAGGAGGAGGGGAGGAGGAGGAGGAGGGGAAGGAGGAGGAGGATGGGGAGGGGAGAGGGAGGAGGAGCAGGAGGAGGGGAGAGGGTGGAGGAGCAGAAGGAGGGGAGGAGGAGCAGGAGGAGAAGAAGGAGAAGAAGGAGGAGGAGGAGGAGGAGAAGAAGAAGAAGAAAAGAAGAAGAAGAAAGAAAAATAAGGAGAAGGAAGAGGAGGAGGAGGAGGAAGGGAGGAGGGGAGAGGGAGGAGGGGAGAGGGAGGGGGAGGAGGAGGAGGAGGAGGAGAGGAAAAGGAGAAGGAGGAGGAGAAGAAGGAGAAGGAGAAGAAGATGAAAAATAAGGAGAAGGAGAAGGAGAAGAAGGAAGGAGGAGGAGGAGGAGGAGGAGAAGAAGAAGAAGAAGAAGAAGAAGAAGAAGAAGAAGAAGAAGAAGAAGAAGAAGGAGGAGGAGGAGAAGAAGGAGAAGAAGGAGGAGAAGGAGGAAAAGGAGAAGAAGAAGAAGAAGAAGAAGAAGAAGAATTGTACAGTGTTTCATTTTTGGAAATATAGATCAAGGTTTATATATAACCATGGAAGCATACGCGTACTTATAGCAAAAGTAATTGAAATGTATAATGATATACATGTGTTTTAAATATCTCATACCTTCTAGGGTGAAAGATTTTGAGTACACCCAGGAATGCGTGGTCTTTGATCTGTTAAACATCGCCCTCTATCATGGCTGGCTCTACGACCCTCAGAACCGAGAGGTGGTATCGGCAGTGGGGACATGCAGCTACAATCAATTGGTGGAGCGCATCATTTCTACCAAGTCATCAGCTGATGATGAAGAAGTTAGAAAAGGTAGGTGTGACATGATCTTTCTTATAAATGAAAAAGAATTTTGCTTGTGTGAGAGATGAATCAATGAATTCAATTCAATTCAATTCATGTACAAAAGAATGATATTCATTGGCCAGTGGCAATTTAGGTGTAAGTCTCTAGCAGTTGGAACCTGCAGCTAAAATCCTTGTAGTTGAGTGCAATCATCGGCAAAGGATGAAGAATTTAGAAAGGCTAGGGACATGTGCAAAGGAAGGATGTTGTAGGATCATTGTTGGACAGTGGGGATTTATTTGTTTATTTATTTGGTATTATTTCAACAGAGTAGTCAGTAGTTTAAACCAAGTTATAATTCAGGGCCCTGCATAACGTAAACAATGGGTTTTCCAGGAAATTTAAACAATATAAACAAGAAATTATATCAACATGACCTATATTTAGGAATCAAAATGTGATGTGTAGAAATTGGCTTACATGTATATAGTCCTAAAATCTTAATGAATTCAGAGGTGGTATTTGAGATAAAAATGGAACTCGGTGATGTTTCTTGCCAGTAACGCATCTCAGCTCACTTACATGTATCATGGCTGATATGATCTGCATGTATTTATAAAGACCACAGGATATGTTTCCTTTGAATAGTATCTTGAAACCTTTACTACCACAATCATGTATAAAGTTTTCACCCTCGAGAGGTTTTTGTGAACCGGTTTCACGATATGTGAACTTTTTCATTTCTGTATTATTCATGTATACTGGGGGTTGTTTCAAAAAGACCAAGATCAACTTTAAGTTGGACTTTACTATGGCAGGCCGTTCATGCCACTGGTTGCTCTCACCAGTGGTCTCTCAATTATGATCTTTAGATAATATCTTTTCATTCAATAATGAACTATCAAAAAAGGTAAATTCTGTAGATTTGTGACCACGATTGGTACGTCCCTTGAGAAACCAATGTCAGGAATGGTTAGAGGAACTAGTGGCATGAACGGCCTGTCATAGTTAAGTCCAACTTAAAGTTGATCTTAGTCTTTGTGAAACACCCCCCAGGTCTGTTAGCAGAGCAGTTTCTTGCCAGTAATGCATCCCAGCTCACATATCATGGTCTATGTGAACTCAACTCAACTATCAAAGAAGAAGAGCTGTGTGTATTCTTCAGGAATAATCATTTTAGCACACTCTACAAACATAAGGTAAGTAGAACACCCTGGCTTATATTCGTGAAGGTACATTTTCAAACTGTTTTACCTCACACAGTTTTTTATGGGAACTTGTGTCGCACCCCATAAGAAATAATTTTCATGTGGCTGAACAATAGACCGGTTTACTAACATATTAAAATGTATGGATGCTTCTTTCCTGGGGACCTAGTGATGAGATATTCCATTAACCTGTTGCTTATGAATACTTGGAATACAGTCCGCATACATTACTTGTTGCTATGTTGGGAAAGCCTTGGGCAAGCTTTTGGCTTGTCAAGAACAAGCTCGTTTAAAAACTATGCATACTATTTGAATATGTTAATAAACCGGTCTATGTAATGATAATGAATGGGTGTCTGGAAAAATATGCAAGGAAATTATTCAAGGGAACACCTAGGGGGCGTTTCACAAAGCCTTTTTTCAATGACAAATGACAAAATTCAGTGACAAATCAGCTGATAACCAATCAGAAGCAAGGATTTGAGTAGCTTATAACAACAACTGTCATTTGTCACTGATGACGAGTTTTTGTGAAACGGGACCCAGATCAGGAACAGTCAATCTCTTCAGAATGTTGAGCCTCTATCTTTCTCTCCGCATTTATAACCTGGGCCCTGTTTCATAAAACTTGTTATCAATGATAAGTTATAGTAACTGTTATAAGCTACTGAAATTGTTGCATTTGATTGGCTGAGAACAAATTTGTTATAGAAATGTGAGACATGTTATTGATAACAAGTTTTTAATGAAACGGGGCCCTGGTTCATCAGTCTTTTTCAGGCGGGCATTTCACAAAACTTGTCATCAGTGACAAATGACAGTTTTTGTTATAAGCTACTGAAATCCTTGTTTCTGACTAGTTATCAGCAGATTTTTCATTGAAAAAAGGCTTTGTGAAATGCCCCCCCCCCCCCAGGACTCAACTCACAAAAGTATACCTCTCTTAATTTCTCTTTTCTCTATCAATTCACTACCTAGTAGTCTTCTATAGGATGAAACCGGAAGAATATCTCTCTCTCTCTCTCTCTCTCTCTCTCTCTTTTCTTTGCTATCCCCTTTCAAACCCAACAGTCCTTTTCAGGATTACCCGCACGGTGAAACTGCAAACTATGAATTCAAGGGAATGCTTGTTCGAAATTTCCCTTCCAGCATTCTTTGCCAGGCACACAACATATTGACACCTTTCGTTTGTGTGTTTTCTCTATTGTTAATAGAATGAGCTGTACGTGCTAGTCACAGACCAGGGTTTCTTGACTGAAAGCAACGTCGCCTGGGAGACCCTGTCCAACATAGAGGGCGATAGTTACTTTGTTGATGGTAACTTCCTACGGAGAGCGGTGTCCTCTGGTCCTCTCAACCCACCCCCGCCTATGAGTACATCTCAACAAATTGATACAGAGTGAGTTTTGTTGTTGTTGTATATTTGTTTTGGCATATATTGTGCAATAGACCATTTTCGTTATGTGATCAAATTTAATGCATAAGTTCTTGTAAAAGGTCATACAAAGTTTTGGTATGGTGTCATGAATTTGGTTCAAATGTACATATTGGAAGCATATGCGATTTTACAATATTCAATGATCGTTGTCACGGTTGAAATCGAGTCTAAAGTGATGAAATTGAAATCAAGACTGATATTACTTTAGCTTTAAAACAATGTTTCTTGACTACAATCGACCGATTTGCTATTCCTGTTTGGAAATTACATGTATATATCAGAACTGCATATTCTGAGATTTTCATGGTCGCAGCTACCATTGGATGGCCGTATAGGCGCTATATTTGAAATATTTGAAATTTACCGGGAGCACCAGTAAATTTTTATTATTCAATTTCTCGAAAGCAGAAGTGTTTTAGGGGCTAAATTTTCTAGTGCTTATAATACATCCACAGGGGCATCCAAATATATCAACATTTTAAAGAATTACTGTCCATCCAATTTTCAAAATTTCCCAAAACTTTGCATTACCTTTAAGTGCCTCATTACAAATTTTGTCATTCACCTGTTATGAATTAATGTATTTCATGTATGTAAAATGGAATTTCAGAATGCAAATTGCATACATTAGTTGTTGCTAGGTAGGACAAACATTATGGCTTGCTCTACCTAACAACACGTACTGTATGCTATTTGCATTCTGACTATTGAGATACAATTATTTGTAAAAAGGTGAATTAAATAGATTGTAAATGAGGCACTCAACAAAGATTTATGCATTAAATTTGATTACATTACAAAAATGGCTGATTTTAAACAATAGCCAGTTCAATTATCAAGTGTTATTGTTGAATGCTGGTCACACCCAGACGCGGATCCACGAGGGGGCCGAGGGCCCCCCTCAAAAAAAAAAAAAAAGGGGGGAAAGGAAAGGAAAGGAAAGAAAAGGAAAAGGGAAGAAAGAAGGGCTAAAACACGAATTAGAAGTGGACCCAGAGCCCTCACTTATCCGTTTATAGGCCAAGGCCCTGCGGTTCAGCTAGACATGCTCCGACCTTTGGGTCTTTTTCAGGTCAAAACTAGCCCTAATTCGTGTTTTAGGCCTATACGAAACAAAATGCCGATGATCGCTCTACACTAGGGCGTACAAGTTACAACGTTCAAAAGTATTTCAGGACTCGGTTAGCTTCAGGTCCATCTGTCAAATCATCATGCCGTTACACAGTGTACAGGGTCCGCGATGGGGCTCGAGCCCCTATTTTTTGTAAAAGTATTTTAAAGAGAAATAGAAAGAAACCAACCAAGGGCAAGGCCCCGGCAAAAAAAAAAAAATTCCTGCAAAATGCGAGACCACATTTACCTACATAAAAGCACGACTTAGCGAACGTAATTCAGGAAAAAATAGCAAATGCGAAAAGTAAAAACACGGAAGCATCGTGAAGCATGTCGGCAAAGCTTCCGAATTCGGCAGTTCGCGGATTCATGAAATCAGTTCCGTAAAAGCGGTCGTAAGAGCCTAATTTGTTCAGAAAATTACACATTTTTATCGTCAGAATCTGGGTAAAAACACTCCATTCAGTTGTACAGATGCACTAAAGACGAACTGTCAGTTTAAATTTTTCTTTTTCAATCTGCCCATAACATTTATTATATGTAAATTATACAGAACAAAATTAGTCTCATGCACATCGTTTATTAGTGTCACAGATGGGTTGTTACTGTTACACTATATGGACAGATTGGATAGATGTGTAAATCATTAAAATTATAATCAGTATACGATGCGAAAAGGATTCTTCTCCAGCTTCCGAAACCAACCTGGGATTTGTGTTGTGTCATGCAGGACGTTATTACTCACCTCTTTTGCATAATTTGTGCGTGAGATTTGGTTTTTTCTTATACGCACGGTGCCCCTTTTCATCTCCGATGAGTGCATGCCCTTATTTAAATTTGTGAGATGCCCCCTTCAACTCTGTAATAATTGCCCCTTTTCCTCACTGATTAGTGCCATTTTCCTTCTGATACTGCACTTCTTCTGTTGTCATAAGTGCCTATTTTCATCTCTGGTGAGTGCCCCTTATTAAGTGAGAGGAGTGCCCCATTTTCACCTCTGGTAATTCCCCTTTTTACTTTGACATGTGCTCTTTTTCTTTTCAAATAAGTGTCCTTTTCCCCTTTGGATATGTGCCTTTTAAAGGGATTAAGATCTGCATACCGTCCCCACCACAGTGTAGAAACCCTCCTTGTTAATGTATCCAACTTTATACTTCGGGAGATGGATGGTGGAAAAGTAACTGCTATGATACTCCTTGATTTGTCTTCCGCCTTTGACACTGTTAACCACACTGTTTTGATTAATACCCTCATGTCACTCGGTGTTAAAGATCAAGCCCTGGAATGGTTTAAATCATACCTGTCATGCCATTCTCAAGCTGTCTTGATAAACGGCTGCCTTTCAGATTTTGTACCACTTACATGCGGAGTTCCGCAAGGCTCTGTGGGCGGGCCCACCATGTTCTCTTTATATTTAACTGGTTTGAAGAATATTTTTCATCAGCATTCTCTTTCTTATCATGTATATGCTGATGATATTCAAATATATACTTCTTTCAAACCCAATCAGAGCATTGCAGCCAGCGCTATCCACAACATTGAGAATTGTGTACAAGATGTTCATAATTGGTTGAACTCACATTCACTAAAATTAAATCTCGCCAAATGCGAATTTGTAATGTATGGTTCTAAGACTCAGTTAGAGAAGATTTCCATCACTTCAATTACTCTTGCTGGACATGAAACTACCTTATCCAATGTATGTCGCAACCTTGGTGTGTTTTTCGACTCAAATATGACAATGGCTACACAAATTCAATATGTCTCGAAATCAGTACGCTATCAGTTACGCAATTTAGGTTTTATTCGTAAATATCTTAACCGTAGTGCCACTGAGAAAATTACCCATGCGTTAATCTCATCTCGCTTGGATTTTGGTAATGGCCTTTTGTTTGGTTCGCCTCACAACCTACTTGCAAAATTACAGAAATTACAGAATGCTGCTGCTCGTGTCGTGACCCTCTCCAACAAGTACAGTCACATCACACCAGTCCTCAAATCACTCCATTGGTTGCCCGTAGAAGAACGTGTTGTTTTCAAGATTATTTTGTTATTATTTCACTGTATACATGGCTCTGCTCCGCAGTACAACATCGACTTGATCAAGCATTACATTCCCTCTAGACAGCTACGTTCTCAAAACTCCGACTTACTGGTTATTCCTAGGGTTAAAACAAAGTCGGGGGAGCGAACCTTCGCTCATGCTGGGCCTTCATTATGGAATACTCTCCTCAATGGATTAAAAATAGCAGTTCTGGTGAAGCGTTAAAAACAATCTTAAGAAGTATCTGTTTAATTTAGCCTATAACTGATTTCCACTACCTTTTATGTCTGTACCTTCCCTATTGCACTTTTGTATATATCTATCATGTATTTCATCTTTTGCACAAGCTGCGCCTTGAGCATTTGATTGTCAAGTGGATTTGGCGCCTTACAAATCTTATGTATTATTATTAAGAGGAACTTTTTCTTTAATTTCACCCAAATCTGGCTCGCTACGCTCGCTCGTATATAAAGTTGATATAATTATGGTTCTTATTAAAGATCTTTTCAGTCTTTCATGATTAGATTGTGCTTAAAACCCCATCAGGATTGTCTTTATAAGATGTATTTTTTTTGCACTGCGACCTCACAAATCTCAATTTTTTTGCTCGCTCGCTTGCAAACTATTATTTTAACCATCGCAAACCAACTACAAGGTACAAGTGTGATGCTTAAACAGTATGGGCATGTAAAGAGAGAAAACAGACATTGAAATCATCCCTGTAATCACAATGTAGGGGTATATACCAATGTCTAAAAAAACTGTATATTTTCGCTTGAGGTTTCCCTTAGTAGGTGCCCTTTTTCCCGCAATGTGCCCTTTATTGTTGATGCCCCCCCCCCACACCCTTTGAATGAACTCCTTCGCCCCTGGCCTGCTCAAACCCGAGCTTCAGGGCGCCGCCCTGGACCCCACACCAATTTACGCCCGTTGCTCGCTCGCTCGCTATGCTCTACCTATTCATAAATACTTTAGCCCCCCTACTTTGAAAAACGTTCCCCGGGGCCTGATGTAAGGTGTTTAAAGCTGAAGCCCGAATCAAGTGATTGCTGTCTGCCCATCACAACTGGTGTACTAGTCTTGTACTGACTGATTTTGACAATCAAGTGATACCTGAGGTATTAGGAATCTGTACCGTGTCAATTGTGGTTGTCAACATTGTTGCAATTGAAGATCTTGTACAGAAATGAAATAAAAAGGATAAAAGATATACTTTATGGACTCTTGATCTTGTTGAGGGAATCATTACTGTGTTTAGTTATACATCAATATTAAACACTTACACCTAGAGGTACCGGTGCCATGAATACCAGTGTCCTAAAAACTTTTTGTTACACCGGCGTACTATATCAATGCGGACTGCACACATAGTCTTGCTTCTTGTGTTTACAGTCTTTTCCTCCTATCATAAATTTATGCTGGAAAAAGTCACAGATTTTAAATGATATCCTGGCAAAAAGTATACACCAAATCGCACGAATTGAGTTTACAAATTCGATTTTTCTTCAGCTTCTCAGGGGGGCACATACCCCTCAGACTCCTGTCCGTGCAAGCGGAACGCGGCGCTGATGCGCCGCTAAATAGTTTCTCACAAATTGGGCCCCCCCCCCCCTCGCCGCCAGCTGGATCCGCCCCTGGACACACCAGCCGTCCCTGTAAGGAGAGTCCCAAATTGGCCAATCAAATTGGTTCGCTGATGCTCAGATGTATGTATCACTGTACTAAAAAAGAAAAGTAACATGTGGTGGGAGTTTGTGTGAAAAGAACATTTCATTCAGTTCAATTTACTTTATTCAATCCACTCCCATCTTTAAAATTTGAACATGCATTGCATTAAAATAACAAATACAAATTCCATTGAAGGTAAATGTATCTAAAGTGGCAGAAACATGGGTATGAGTGGTGATAGAACTAATTTAGATTTTTGATTTGTAATGGGAAACTTTATATGACAAGTTGCCCTATACATGTAGTGCACACTGGTATCTAAAGATACAATTGTCAGATACATAAATTTTGATACTCTGCTCTTAACTTACATGTATGTTGTGTAGTAATATGAAATAATCAATAGCCCAGTTCAGATTAATTTATTCCTTCCTATATGCCTTACAGCCTACTACATTGTATTAGCATTATCACTACAAGACACAAACCCTCAGAGGGAGGTTGCACAAGCAACCAACAGCCCAGTGCTGATTAATTGATCTTTTTTCCCTCCCTCTATGTCTTACAGTTGACTATTAGCATTATCACTACAAGACACAAACTCTCAGGGGGAGGTTGCATCAAGCAACCAACACCCAGCGCTGATTAATTGATCTTTTTTCCCTCCCTCTATGTCATACAGTTTACTATTAGCTTTATCACTACAAAACACAAACCCTCAGAGGGAGGTTGCACAAGCAACCAACAGCCCAGCGCTGATTAATTGATCATTTTCCCTCCCTCTATGTCTTACAATTTACTATTAGCATTATCACTACATGACACAAATTTTCAAGGGGAGGGTGAATCAAATATTGAAAGCTCAGGAGAGATTTAATTCATAATTTTCCCTTCCTTCCTATATGCCTTACAGTTTACTATTAGCATTATCACTACAAGACACAAACCCTCAGGGAGGGGAGGGTGCATCAAACAATCAACAGCCAAATGCAGAAGAGGTTCCTGCTGATGTGAAGCTACCAAAGGACATGCTTACAGAGTAAGTTTCATATTAATAATTCTTTAAAACAATTCATTTCTTATTTCATATTGATGGTGCATTTAAAGATAAAGTTGAGTTCTGGTCATGCGATTGCATTGTGAAAGAAACGTTGTGGAATTGATCAGAAAAGGTTGATCATCTAGCATATAAGTATTGGTGTGTACTGCAAGGTTCTGGAATCATCAAAATGATAAGAAATTTGGCCCAGTCTTAGTAAAGTTACAAGCACTGTACACAGAAAGATGTATATGGGACTACAAGAACATGTGGCATAAAAATCGTCCGATTTTTATGATGTTACATGCCATATTTAGAATATTAAGGCATTTGAAGAGCCTTGCTTTTCAGGGAACATTTTTTCTCTGATGTTCTTCCACACTTGCATAATACAATGATAACGCTCACAAATTATTGTTCACCTCTTCCCAGAACTCAACCTTCTCTTTAAACCCTTTTAAAGCCAGTCTGCACTAGTTTGGCCAGGAGGGATTAGACCTCCCAGCGTGGTCACTGACAGGTGGTTATCCCGTCAATTCAGTTCTCAATTAACATAAGAAAAAGAGGATCATGGGGGACCAACGGGCACTGCTTAGGCATCGTTTTCTATATAGAGGGAGCAAGTAGCTACAAGTAGTGCAGTGGGGCTTTAAATATTTTTTTGTATAGCCATGTACATTTTAAAATAATAAAAAGCTTAATCAGATGTTATTATACTGGGGTGATTTGCTTTATATTGATTCAATTTCATTTGTATCCCACAGCCACCAACTGGCAATGCAGCTACAGCAGGAGGAGGATTACCGAATAGCACAGCAGATCAGTCAAAATGATCAAGAACAGCAACAACAAGGACAACAACAACAACAGCAGCAGCCTCGTCGTAGCCCTTCAGGTCAGATGGGTGCTAGGCCAGGTCAAAGGTCATCCAGGTCAACTCCAAGGCCGCAGGGTGAAGGGGCAGCTAATGGCGATGGCAACGGGTCAAGAAGGAAAGAGGTGAGCATAATCTCTCATTCCATGATTACATAATCAGGGGAGGGTTTCACAAAGACTAAGATCGACTTTAAGTTGGACTTAACTATGGCAGGCCTTTCATGCCACTTTTTGCTCTCACCATTTACTGGCATTGGTCTCTAAAGGGACGTACAAATCATGATCACAAATCTACAGAATTTACATTTTTTGATAATTCATTATGGAAGAAAAAAATATTATCTAAAGATCATTATGGTGAGAGCAAACAGTGGCATGAACAGCCTGTTATAGCTAAGTCCAACTTAAAGTCGATCTTAGTCTTTGTGAAACACTCCCCAGTACAAATGAGGCCCCATTGTAAAGCGTGATAAACTTGCTTTTCAATGATACCAACATCAAAGGCGTACTACGAATCATTGGGTCATCGCGTCCAGTCAGGTAGTCGCGTTACACGACCTTTCAAGAAAAGAAAACGGAAGATCATTTGAAGATGCATGTGAAGGACGCGAACTTTCGTAGATTTGCTGTAGGATTTTCACAAAGTGACTAATAAATTGGACCAGACCATTTATAGATGAGAGGGATTTATTTCCCAAACACTACCCCCAACAATTCTTGAATAAACGGGCATGTTTTCACAAAAGATGGGGTAACGCCACCACCTGACCCGACACACTGACCTGATGATTCGAAGTAAGCCACATCAAGTATGATAATATAGTAACAACAGAGGTCAAGCTAAAACTTGAATTCCAGAACTTTTGGAGGGATTTATAATCAAATATCTATTTGACTGTAATTTGGTATTTGGTCTATACTACAGTTATAAGTTAACCAGTCGACTATTGAATTCTCTAATTTCTATAGCCATTAGTACAGGAGCTAACCAGTTCACGTAGGCACAAGGTTAAAGGTATAGACTGTATTATGATTAGTGATTCACTTTTTGTTTGGTTTTGTGTCCTTTCTTTGTCCAGGAGAAAAGCTGCACCATACTATGAGGAAACCTGCCTTTATCGCAACCCAATATTAACCAGACTACACCTGTATAAGTATAACTGCTTTGATATTGCTCTCAGATACATGTATGTGCTATTGGGAATTTCAAGAGAAGCTTGAGTTCTGGGAAAAGTGAAATATGTATCTGTGACATTGTTCATTCTTTTGATGTTAGTGTGGAAGAGTACCATAGAAAAAACATGTCCCCTGAAAACGATGGCTCTTTAAATGCCCTCATTTTTTGAAATATGACAAGGAACATCTGAAGGTTGTGGAACCACAACTTTGATGCGACATGTATGTGTAGTCCCATATACACATTTCTGTGTACAGTGTATGTGACTCTTAGCAAAGTTAGGCCGATTTCTTATCATTTGGATGATTCCAAAACCTGACGGTATACATCAATAGTTATCTGCTACATGATCAACACGATTTCTTTTGCAATGCAATCACATGACCAGAACTGAACTTTATCTTTTGAGGGGTAAAGTGTATTTTGCACTCTAAAGGGAAATGTTAAGTAGCACATATGAATTCTTATTGAAACCATTACGAAGAATGCTGTAGAGGTAAGGCAATGGGAATATACAACAATTGATAACAAAATATTACCCGGCAAGAAACCTTCGCTCTCAGTCAAAATCCTTGTTAGTTCCTCCCTCAATATCAACAAATTACTATGGTGCGAGATCCTTTCAACTGGCAGCTGCAGAGTTATGGAATAAATTACCTAATTATCTTAAGCAGGTAGATACAGTAGAACACTTTAAGAGTCTCTTAAAGACACATTTCTTTGTTTGTTAAAATAGTACAATGTTATGCCAAAGCAGTTATTCTTTCTCTTCGCTCATGTCTGCTATTATCCCTTTTTTCTTTTCTTTCTGAGCGCATAGGGACTTAAATTTATTTTTGTGATATGCGCTATATAAGAATGGTTTATTATTATTATTATTATTATCTCAGTGATGTTACCACCAAATCTGGAGAAGTTGCAGTTCACAAGAAAGCAAAACTAATTTATGTTTTACTTTTTTAATATTTTTAATTTTTAATTGGAAAAAAAAACTTAGGGGGGGGGGAATATACATACATGTCCTTTGCCATCCTAAAATCTGGACAAAGTGGTAGTTCACATCTTGATGGAATATGATTTTTTTTTTTTCCTTCTTTTTTATTGGGAAAAAATTGTATTGTTAGGTAAAGGGAATATACATGCTTGTCATATGTCACTACAAAACCTGAACAAATTCTTAATTCTCCATATTCCCTATAAAGGCTTAAGCCGTATTTATTTATTTATTTTTGTTTTTGTTTGGGGGGGGGGATGATTTATACATTCTAGCCATACACAAATCATTTGTAGGTTATTTGTACACTTAAATGTGATACATTTTTCATTACCCGTGTATAAATAAGTTTGGAAAATTATTGACTTCATGCATATTAAGGTAAAGACACAAAGTATTTATATCGATCTGTAATAGTTCTTTGAAGGTACTATTTAATATTTTGAAGTGGTCGTTAAAGTAGTTGAAGTGTTTGTTGATTTGACTTAAAATTTAAAAAAAAATACATCCCTGAAATTTGTAGGAAAACATTGACTTGTGGGAGAAATTTATGGTCACTTTCCTTAAGAGTCGGAAGAATGGTATTCATATCACAGTACAAGTTACCCCTCCCTATTGGATTTTGCTTTCTCTGTTGACGAGAGTGGAATTTGTCAAGCCTTGTTTCAAATCAAATTTACTACGTAGCTCGTTGAAACCTTTAAAAATGAAAACATCTTTCATATTTACACCATGTTGGCGAATTTGGAAACTCTAGGTAATTTTAGAAATTGTTTTCATTAATGGCAGTCTTTCTTTCATTTGCTCCCTCCTCCACCATCATGACCCCATCATGACCCAATGACCCCATCATGACCCCATAACAGTTTAGAGTTTACTGAGAATTACAAATAATCAACAAGAAATTGCCAATTTGTACTAAAAAATAGTGATGATAAATTTCACTCTGCATTGCCAATTTAGAGGCTTAGTGATTACTTTTGATTAAATTGCTCTTTTTTCTACTTTTCTGTCTACCTTTCCACAGGGTTCCTTTATTATTTATCAACATAATCATTTTTTACAAAAGATCGATACATGCACTATTCCATGACTTGTCATATATATATATATATATTCAAACAATGAAATATTACAAAATAACCTTGGCAGCACAGCGACATATAATATATTAAACTTGCCAAAACAAATTATAATTTGTACACTAATTCTATAACATAAGTACAAACAAGCAAACTGAACAAAGACACTCAAAAACATTTGGTAAAATTAAACCATTTTTTCACAAAATTATTTCTTTAAAATTTGCTTTTGTTATATATCTTTCCATATCATGATAAGTTTCAATAGCTGAAACAACTTTTTCAAACAGTGGTATCTGATTTATGTATTTGGCTGAATAGATTTCTTTTCTTACAATAACTAAGTTACAATTAAAAGCGTTTGTATGACCTCCATTCAAGTCCAAAGATTGATTTTGGTTTGTGAGTTTGGCCTTTATATTGGTCTTACTGAAAAACCATTGCTCAAGTTTTGACCATATTATATTTGAATATGGGCAGTAACAAAATATATGCATTTAATTGTCTCTTCACTGCTGTCACAAAATGTATAATAATTATCAACTATTTGGAATTTCAGCAAATCGCTCTTATTCATGAACAGTACAATGTACTGCTAGAGAAAAAGACTCAAATTTTCCAGTGATTTTTGCATCACCTGCTCATGTACAAATTGTAATTTAGAGCATACTGGAAAGATAAAACTAAAACATTACTTATCGCCCCACTGCACTACTTGTAGCTACTTGCTCCCTCTATATCGAAAACAATGCCTAAGCGGTGCCCGTAATTGGTCCCCCATGATCCTCTTTTTCTTATGTTAATTGAGAGCTGAGTTGAAGAGATTACCACCTGTCAGTGACCAGCAGAGGGTGGTCTAATCCCTCCTGGCCAAACTAGTACAGACAGGCTTTAAGACACGTGCAAAGCATAACAAAGAAAACTATTAGGATGCTTTGACCATCAAGGCATTAAAAATAGATTCATCAGTAGTTCTAGATGGTTCTATACAAAACGGAAAGTCGAGTGTAGGCTTTTATGGTTCATGAGCATTTTCCACATTCAATTGACTTTCCTCTTGTAAGGCATGTTTTGAGTAAAGCATTTATATTTTGTAAATTACAAAACTGTGTTTAGGTATTAAGTAAGCCATGTGAATATTGTATAGGAACTTTCATATTCTCATATTAATGATATACCATCCTGTGCAATTCTTTCTATTATTATGTGTAAAATATCCATACTTGTGTTCCATTATGTACACATGAAAAGTAAACTGTTTATTATTATTATTGTTAAATATGAATATGTTATTGTGATGATTATTGTATAACTATTTACAAACTGTCATTTAGCGATAACTATACCCTTATGTTGTATCAAGGAAAATTATAGGACAATTTTTTCCCAACATAGGCCCTCAGAAAGTCCCCCGACGCTGTGGGGTTGGACGTTTCATATCTCTTTTGGCTCATTTTCGAGCCTTCCGGCCTTCAGCATCCGTCTGGGTGAGGTGAGATTCTCTAGAATCTTCTTTTAGCATCTCCTACTTGGGGGAATAAAAAGGCTCAAAAGATTAAAAGACAGAAATTAATGTAGCTTAGCCTAAAGACAATGTTACTGCTTTAAGATGTACTATTTTATTTGATGTTCAAGTTTTTCATTATTGTTTCTCCTTCTGAGATCAATTTTGTATTGTTTTGTATTATGATCATGACATAGACATATATAGTATAACAATATATGTCTGTTTGTTGATCATAGAAATTATCATTGCCAGATAACATTTTATGTATGAGTTATATTTTGTACATTTCCTTTTTTTTCTACATGAACTATTTTATTCTTATTTATAATTATCATAGCTTTGTATTCATTAGTATAAATTATAGAAATATATGTAATGAAATAGAAGGGGAAGAAAACAAAATAGGTTGGTGAGAGATTTTAGAATATGATGTGGTATTTAGTTGAAAAAACAACACCATAAAACAAAAGAAATTAATTGAAAAATGGAGAGGCCAAGAGAGTAAGAAACAAGAGAAGTAAAAAGAGGGGGAAAAGAAAGTTTAAGTAGGACTCCTTTCTTACGCTTTTTTTTTCCCATTCTGAAGGATAAAAAAATAAGAAGCTTAAAGCCATACTGTACTAGAAGCACTAACGCAAATCCCATCATTTTTAAGAAAGTGATTTGGCTCATTTCGGAGAAAAGGGAAGGTTGCGAAGGAGATTTGTGAGGTTTAAACCTTTCCAGGCTTGAGATTTCACATAAAGGTGCATCATGAAACATTATTGTACATGTATAGATGGTACTAGAAAAATAAGAAGCCTGTAACATTTTGTTTACATACCATCCATCATTGGGAATCTTTCTTTTCATTTGTTTTTTCATCTATAATCAGCTGGTTATTTCACATTTTCAAGTCTTTCTTGAATTTCCTACGAATTCTGATTGTTGACAACATGATTACAAGCTCCAAGAAATTGTGTCATTGTTTGCTTAAGACACGGCGCACACTACGCGATCCGACTGCGATTCGATGTTAGAACAAATTTGCAGGAGCATTTATTAACATTCAAGCATGTAAATCCTTAATGATGGAGGATCTGAATAGTCATAGGCATAATTAAATCTAAATTTCAAATGATTCTAAATTTTCTTCGAGGAGGATAAGCTAATTCAGCTCAGACCAATAGTGGGATTAATTGTCTATGATTTGAAGCCGATTTGGGCTTTTTTTTCTGACCAGGAGAGTTAAATGCACTGAAATTCCATTTTCATTATTAAGAATCTAAAATCGGGAAGATGTTGTTTGTTTAGATTTCCATGTCTAATATTATAAGAATAATCTGATTCGAAAATTGGATCGCAGGAGAATCGTGTAGTTTCCACTCGGCTTATAAGAATGATCATTGACTTGTAGAGAAATCAACATACAACATGTGTGCATGTAAGCTGGACACTGCTGAATTGATTGTAATACTGAATTGACTTCTTTCCTATTGAAACATATAGTACAAGTTTGGATAATATTGCCGATGTTATATATATTCAAAGTTTGACCAATATTATATAGACATTAAGTTGTATTAATACAATTGCCATTGGCCCATTGTGTTACATTTTGAATGTATATGTTTTCTTCTGTACAAATACGTTTTGGTATTTCTAATGCAGATTGAATGAGTCATTTGAAATAGAATTTAATATATATGACTATGCTGTATGTGGTTGGTATATACAATAAAAACAAGAGAATAATACAAGTCATGTGAAATTGCGTTTTTTTAGTCCATAATGCGTTTGCTATTTTATCTATCATTTTATTTATCATTTACTATGGTTTTTTTTTCTCTGAATGGCAGTCTGTTGCATATCTCATGCAGTATGGATATTTGGTTTGAGGGGAAAAACACTACAAAGATGTTACAATAAACCCCTGCCCCCGTTCTTCTGCGAGGAGACTAACAACTTAGAGGAGAGAGGCAAGGGATCGAAATTAAAGAAGAAGAAGGACAGAAAAAAAAGGAGAAGGGAAAAGAAGAAAAAAGTGTGAGCGTAAATTATTACAAGGATAGGAAGAAGAATAAGAAATGAGACGATCGGAGAAGATCAATGAAGAATTACAGGAGATCTAGAGAAGAAGAAGATGAACCAAAGAAGAAGAAGAGAATAAAGAATGCATGATATAGAGCAATAAATATATACATATAAAACAGTTTAAATAAACTTATCTGAGAGTTCAAAACGTAACTATATATATATATATTACTGGTTTCAATTTATCTCTTCAGATATAAGCCATACAATGCATTTATCATATATTTATATCTGCATGAACTTCGATCTGAACATATAAATTGAAACCGGTTATAGTTAAGAATTGAATTCTCAGAAATTTCCATTTCAACTGTTATAGTCTTACCTCCCTGCTTATATATACATATATATATATTATATACATGTATATATATATATATATATATATATATATAATTATATCTATTGTTGTTCTATATCGCGAATTCGTTTACGCACGTACATAATGTACACGTACGTTCGTACAGGGAGATCTCACTTCCCTGGTAGCCTACGTATATGGCGCGCCGTTTGACCAATAATTCAGATAAACACTGTTTATCGCCGATAAACACTGTTTATCGCCGAAAAACACTGTTTATCGAGCGATAAACACTGTTTATCAAGCGATAAACACTGTTTATCGAGAGAAACTATGTTTATCGACTGAAAAACACAGTTTCTCTCGATAAACAGTGTTTATCGCCGAAAAACAGTGTTTATCGCCGATAAACACTGTTTATCGAGAGAAACTGTGTTTATCAGTCGAAAAACATAGTTTCTCTCGATAAACAGTGTTTATCGCTTGATAAACATTGTTTATCGCCGATAAACACTGTTTATCACCGATAAACACTGTTTATCGAGAGAAACTGTGTTTTTCAGTCGATAAACATAGTTTCTCTCGATAAACAGTGTTTATCGCTCGATAAACAGTGTTTATCGCTCGATAAACACTGTTTTTCGGCGATAAACAGTGTTTTTCGGCGATAAACACTGTTTATCTGATTTATTGGGCAAATGGCGCGCACTCGTATTCCAGATCAGAGCCGTATGCACTACTCTGCACGTTAGTCAGGTGGCTTATTGAAATTACCGTTACTTGCCTGATAAAAGCACCATTTTTGGTACAGGGCTTCCTTAGGACCTACTAAACTATATTAGACTAGGAGCCCCGGCAAAATTTCAATTTAAGGGTGTGGGGCGGGGCGTCTTTTGGAGCCCCAAATAATTTCATAACATTGATTTGTTGTTGTACAAATGCCATTTTTGGTAAAGGGCTTCCTTAAGAACTACTGAACGATATTAGGTAGAAGCCCCGGCAAGAATATCATATAAGGGTGTGGGGCGGGGCGTCGCCTCGTAGCCCCAAATAATTTATAAGGTAATATAACATTGATTTGTTGTTATACAAATGCCATTTTTTGTACAGGGCTTCCTTAAGACCTACTGAACGATATTAGGGTAGGAGCCCCCGGCAAGAATATCATATAAGGGTGTGGGGCGGGGGCATCGCCTCGTAGTCCACAAATAATTTATAAGGTAATATACCATTGATTTGTTGTTGTACAAACGCCATGGGGTCTCCAATCACACATTATATGAATAGTTATGCCGGGGGCTCCTACCCTACCATCATTCAACTACATCCTTAGCTAAACACCCAACATGTAGTACCTGGTTACCTCTTCGGAAAAACATACCCATCTCCTTACGCCATGCATCTAGATATCAACAATTCAAGTGCAAAACCAATCGTTTCCGAAATAGCCCCCTACCTTACTTTGTCGATCTTCTCAATAAAGCCAAACCCAATTAATCGAAATAGATGAATTAATTTTTTAATTTTTATTTGTATTATACTCCTTTCATAAATGTTGAAGTTTCCTGATTGTTACTCTCCATAAGATAATAACACACCAATATAACAAAACACTGTTCCCTTTCCCTTCAATAGCCACTTTATATCTGAAGTGAAAAGAATTTTAAAGTACCATAATTGTAGTTCTTTATATCATTTTCTAAGCAATAATACAAATACTTGCAATATCAAACGTCAACAATGTTATGAAAAGAATATTTTCATTTCTATTTTTATATTCGTATATTGTCTTAATGACTCTTTAAAAGTACATGTATGCAATTTATATTTTTTGATGTACATGTACTTTTATAACTTCCTCTTTTACTTCTTTTCTTAATGTTTCTCCTCTCCGTTTTTCAGACTTCATGTTATCTTCTGTTTTTTTTTTTTTGCTGCCCAAGCAATATTACCATATTAACTATATATATTTCAAAATTGACAAATCAAATGTAACTGTATTTTATATTTGAAATATGTAAAGTGTCTTTAATTGTACACATGACCGATTCAGCCATTGGGCTGCGACACATGTTTTTTTAATAAACCTTGAATTGAATTGAATTGAAATGAAGCCCTGTACCAAAAATGGCGTTTGTACAACAAAAACTCAATGTTATATTACCTTATAAATTATTTGTGGGCTACGAGGCGACGCCCCCGCCCCACACCCTTATATGATATTCTTGCCGGGGACTCCTACCCTAATATCGTTCAGTAGGTCCTAAGGAAGCTCTGTACCAAAAATGATATTTGTACAACAAATCAATGTTATAAAATTATTTGGGGCTCCAAAGACGCCCCGCCCCACAGCCTTAAATTGACATTTTGCCGGGGGCTCCTAGCCTAATATCGTTTAGTAGGTCCTAAGGAAGCCCTGTACCAAAAATGGTGCTTTTATCAGGCAAGTAACGGTAATTTCACTAAGCCACCTGACTAACGTGCAGAGTAGTGCATATGGCTCTGATCTGGAATACGAGTGCGCGCGTTTGACCAATAATTCAGATAAACACTGTTTATCGCCGATAAACACTGTTTATCGTCGAAAACAGTGTTTATCGACCGATAAACACTGTTTATCAAGCGATAAACACTGTTTATCGAGAGAAACTATGTTTATCGACTGAAAACACAGTTTCTCTCGATAAACAGTGTTTATCGGCGATAAACAGTGTTTATCGGCGATAAACATTGTTTATCAAGCGATAAACACTGTTTATCGAGAGAAACTATGTTTTTCGACTGATAAACACAGTTTCTCTCGATAAACAGTGTTTATCGGTGATAAACAGTGTTTTCGGCGATAAACACTGTTTATCGAGAGAAACTGTGTTTTTCAGTCGATAAACATAGTTTCTCTCGATAAACAGTGTTTATCGCTTGATAAACAGTGTTTATCGGTCGATAAACACTGTTTTTCGACGATAAACAGTGTTTATCGGCGATAAACAGTGTTTATCTGAATTATTGGTCAAACGGCGCGCCATATACGTACATGCATGTACAGGCATTTATGTCAATCAATTAGTCTCGCATTGCATTGTGGGAATGGACGACTATAACAACCGTCCAAACACTACTAGACTATTGCGCTTTACATGGACTAATTTCACCTGCACCTAGTTTCACATTTTGAGTCTTCGCCCGGCCATCTATTAGTATTACGGCTTTGCAGATGAATTAATTAGTAAGTAGTGAAATAAGTATTTGTCAGGCAACCCTTAAATCGACATGCTCGCGCTGGCTTGGACCTGAGTGATCTTTCGATGTCATTTGTGCTATGAACTGTGGTCGAGATCGTGTCTTCGCTTAAGCCTAAGGCTGAGCTAAGCGTAACTCCAGGAAGCTCCGACGCCGCTGCTCTCCCACCGCTCCAGGGTTACGTGCGGGGGTGAAGCGGCTAGCGGCGCGGCGGAGCTCGTTGCACTGGCAAATATTCTTCAGATTTTACTTTTTAGCCTAACGGATTTGGTGATTTATGAAATACCATGATATTGGCATTATCGTGATCCGAGTCCCCTCTCATTTCTCTACACAGCAAGCTTTATTGCGTCTGCGTGCGGGGGACTTCGATCCACGTCCATAGACTTTGCACACAAACGTGTATAGAACTAGACGGCTTCAACTAGACCTACTATAGGCTATACACTTTGAATGAGAGGGGACTTCGATGACGATAAGGCCATGATATTGATATCACTAAGCGTTACTTGTCATAGATCTAATACTATAGTAGATCTAGACCTACATTATGTGTATAGGGTCTATATATAGAGAGCCACAGGGCTCAAAGTCAAATTAATTTTTTGTCCACGGGGGCTCTTCCAAAAAAAAAAGAGCCCCTGTGAGCCTTCTCACGGGGGCTATTTTAGTACTGACGGGGCTTTTTTAAATACAAATTTCCATTGAATTGGTACCCATGATACTCTTTGCTATTTCATCATTATCAGGGGTGGATCTAGCTTTTGATAAGGGGTTGACCTAATGACGCTGCAGAGCATCGTCCACGAGCCGCGTAGCGGCGAGGCGATTTTTTATTTTTTTTGCTTTTTTGAACCCCCGTAAGTGATGTTTTCCTGGCATCTACTAACACAATGGAGATCATAAAAAGCAGTGCATGAATAATGTCTTTTTAAATCAAGTAACAGTTTTAAGGGGGGTTTGACCCAATGACGATGCGGATACTGTGTGGTTCTGGACACATGATGGCGTTTTCCATGCACATCACATTTTCACTTGGCAGCCCAGGGGCGTTAAACCATTTAAACCCGGCCCCCTCCCCCGTAGATCCGCCACTTATTATCATTTATTTAAGTCGGCATTTCCCTCTTACAACTTTACAAGTTACATAGGGGTTATACTGTCGACTTTCATCCCGAGATGACAATCATTCTCTGAATTTCTTCCCGTTCTGCACATTCTCTATTATCATTCAAAGCAACCTTATTACATTTTTTCTTTAGTCTTTACTATATCCTTCCACAACATCTTTGGTCTTCCTCTCCTTCTCAATATTGATTTACTGGTCGAGGTTCATTATTTGCTGGTCTTTTGGAAGCACCAGATTTTTTCAGAGGATTCACGCTTTTCACAACGAAAATCTTCTCCATGTTTCGGTCCTTGCGCGATCGCCTCTAGCTTCAGCAGATATGGGGCGGCAGCGTGCACACCGGCGCGGTATAGCCGCTGCTGACGGTCGCACTGCACTGCGAGCTTCCGTTGTTTGTATCGGTAATACAGTCATAGAGAATCTGATTGAAGATGGGAAATATAGCGCCCTCTTGCGGCGAATATGCGCACATTTGTTTACAATATGGCAGCCTCCAGACACCGAAAAATATGAGCGAGAAATCCTGCACGCGAATCTAACTTCCATAGTTCCATTTCATTGGTTTAAGGTTTGAAATACATATTAAGCTGAAAGTTATAACAGAAAAGATAATCTTTATTCTATAATTCCACGGGGGCGATTTTTAATTTTGCAATCGCCCCCGTGAGCACTCTGACGGAGGCGATTATGTAGCTCACGGGGGCGAATCGCCCATCGCCCATCGCCTCCGTGTATTTTGAGCGTTGGAGAGCCATGTAGATCTAATTGTAGATCTAATACTAATAGAAACAAAACGACGCGACAACGTCAACGTCACAACTCGCATGTCGATCACATTCATTCACCATGTTCACAAGTCACAAACAATGATTGAAAGTTGAAACATTAAAGGCAGAGTTCAGTTCGTGTTTTAGACCGCAAATGCCTTCAAAGTGCATGGTTATTGCTCTTATTCTTATTTATGACATTTCTAGTGCCCTTTGAGAACCTATAAATAAAATTGCTATGAAGGTAATTTTAGACCCCAAAAATAAAATTAAAATGTGTACATTTAGATTGAATACGATCATACTCATACATGTAGGTTACTAGTCATAGGCCTACTTAGCTTAGTTTCATACCAATTCAATTCAGCTCTACTTTCAAAAAAATATGGTGACCGACTGACCATTAATTAATTAAATAATTAATAATAACAATACACGGGCCGGCTGGTTGTGCATATTATAACCAACACGAAAAAGCCAACAAAAAGCCAATATTGGCATTAGCTGGAATAAAACGTATAAGGCTCTAGACCTCGAGATCTATCTCGTTTTTCAATGGCTGGTTCATATTTGTGGGGCACCATACGTGTACTTATTAGAAATGGTTATTTATATTTATGGATATTTCAGCCCTCTCTGAACCGATTTTGATCAAACAAAGATGATTTTGTCATTTATTAATTGTATATTCTTTCAAATTCGACACTCAGTTTTTCATTATCTCACAAAAAAATTATTTTGTGTTACAATTTGTGTAGATCTAGTGCCCTCTGCAACAAAACTCAAATAGTCTAGGGAGTCTATAACAACATTTTCACTTTTTTGTTTGTTAATGTTTCATCATTGTTTGGTTTAACAAACACGAAAGTGAACGTAAAATTGGTCAATATTAAATAATAATCAACTAATTTTATGTTCATTTTTGGGTTTGTATATTGACCAATTTTATGTTCACTTTTTTGTTTGTTAATGTTTCATGGCAATATCAATTTGAACTTTGTGCACGTGTTGATGAAACACCTAGCGGCTTGAGCCAGCGTTGGGCAACTGAGCTCCCCGCATGCGATCCGGCTGAATCTGCAATTCTTAAATAATGATCTTAACTTTTCAAGCCTCAAGGTATTCTTTTTGTCCAATGTATTTAGTATCTATGAATTTAACCTTTACTGGAACAAATTTGGAATAGGGTCTATATTTGAAATTCGTCTCTTTCTGCCATTGTAATTCAAAACATTCTAGAGGATTGATGATGCATAAAGGTCATTAACCCCTAAACACTGAAAACACTGAAAACATGGCACAAAATTAATAGGCAGATGCAACGTGTACTGCATACACTGTATGGGTGCCAAAAAGTCCAGGCCTAAAGTTATCTGTAATGTTGTGATATGTCTGAATTTTAACATCTACATGTATATGTAAACCCTAAACTTCTCGGTCCTTACGCCTCCCTCCCCCTCCCAATGTGTAGTGCCCTACAATCGGATTAAGTAATTAATTTCCTTTGATGTCTCTTTTGTGTATAATTTTAGGGATCTGAGAGGTAACTGGATGGATTGAGCGATGGAGACATCTAGAACAAAGCTGAGGAGAGAAGTGAGGGAGAAGAGACTAGCGTACTTTGAGAATCAGAGCTCAAGTTCACATCAACCCAAACTCCAAGAGGAAGCACTTAACCAAAACAAGAGCCTGTCAAAGAATCTTTACAAAGATAAAACAAAAATAGGGAGGGATAAAAAAGATAGAAGCACACACCACCACAGACAACAAATAACTCACGATAGTGGAAGAGATGATAGATTAACAGCAAGTGGATTGAGCATTAGGAGCAGCCGTCCATCTTCTGCAAGATCCGGTGTCCCCAGACATGTTCTCCAATATCCTCAAGGTCCTTCAGGTGATAACTGCTCAAATGTGACACCTCTTAAAAGAAAGAAGAACAGGCCATCAAGTGCAATTCCCTCTGCTCATGGCGACCAATACAGGTTAGACATTGCAGACAGTGCTAGGCTTACTGGGTCTAATTTGAGGCCTTCTAGTGCCAAAGCCGGTGCGAGACCCAAAAGGCCTCAGAGGGATCCAACTACAGACCATGCTGTGCAGAGACCATCAACAGCCAGTGCATACCGAAGTGATAATGAGAATGCTAGGAGACAGTCAGAATTTGTGGATTTTAGGAAAGGAGCCTATGCGAGCTCACATTATGCTAAGAAAGAGACATCAGAGAGTAACAGTAGGCTTAGTGACCGTGAATTGCAGGACTTCTTTAGATTACGTGAAATTCGGCAACATTCTGGCAACGACCTGTCCCCATCTTCTAGTGAAGGTGGACTAGATGCAGGAGGGCCCAGGACATACAATTTCTTCAGGAATCAAGCAAAGAGCCATCAAGTAGTACCAGAGTCTAGCAGACCATACACAGATGATCCATATGGATTGAGAAGTAAGGCCAGCCTGGAAAATGGCATATCAAAGCGTGTGCAATCACAGTTTGGTTCACAGGTCGAAAGCGAAGCACTCCAGGCATCTGAGTTTCATAGTGCGTACTCGGCAGAGAACATGCTTCAGTCCTTGCTTGGTATCCGCAAGGTCAAAGCCAAGCTGCACGATGAACTCCTGTCATCCTTTCTAGAAAATGATGGCTATAAATCGATACTCACTCCTAAAAGGAATAGTTCTAGACCAAGAGATGAGGTTCTGAACCAGAGAGGACCAGACCTTAATGGTAACGAGGTGGATATGGACAGTGCTCTGTTGAAATTCCACCACACAAAATCAGAAGAATTGAACAATGGACATGAAGAATCCTCTGATGAAACAAAACAAGAGAAAGCATTGTCTTCAATTCCATCAGCATCCGATGATGTCTCTGCTTACTGGGCAACCCAGCAAGAGAAACAGGAAAATGTGAGGGTAGAGTCAATGCCTGATGGAAGGCTTGATGGTGATGATCCTGTAGCCAGAAACAAGGATGAAGGGGAAGAGAGTGGGGTAGAGATGGACGATCTAAATTTTGATGTTGGTGCCTTGTGCAATGCTGCCAAGCAAGGAGATGACATACTAAGGCAATACATTCAAGGATTGACGGAGAAGGTCAAGGCAAAGAAAGGCAAAGAAAGTAATCCCGGCGAATCTGTTCTTGGAGAGAGTTCTACCAGAAGTTCTGGAAAGATTGATTCTCTGTTTGCTCCAAAGATGCCTGAGAGAAAGTTTGATAAGAAAACAATAGTTGCTTCTGTAAATGAAAAAGTGACAGTACCTCCAGCAGAGCAGAGTTCTTTGGCTTTATACAGTGAGAGGGACTATATGAAGAAGAAAGAAGTAGAACCCATATTTGTTGAGGACAAGGTAAACTTACAGAATGCTTCAACGTATGGATTAGTGGAGATGGATCATGACCATCATTCTGATAATTCAAAGCACTCCCCAAAGCTTGCTCCATATACAAATCAGTTTGGTTCTGCCCAAGATTCTATTGGATATAGAGACACAGAACCATCAGTCAGCTTTGAAGCAATAATTGATTATCAAAAAGACAGTGTGAGTCTAGAAGATAAGGAAACAGAATTTGATCAGAGAGCATTTAATGTTCAAGGGAGCTTTCAAGATGAGAATGCAAGTGTTGTCAGTAAGGTCAGAGAACCAGCAGTTACTGCCGATCTTTTAGAAAAGCTTGGACTGTTCGATACCAACGATACATCATTCACAAAGTCTCTGCCAGGTCAGCTTGAAGGATACAGTGTTCTGTTGAGTCATGATGCTGATTCTTCAACCGATGATGTTGGCTTTCAGCTGGCCAATGGAACCCTGGATGATTCAGATCTTGGTCTTGAAACTTTCCGTCCGGACAGTCGGATCATTTTGCCACTGGAGGAAGTGAGAGACTACAGCAAGGTGGGTGTTTTGACAACTAGCCATGTAGACTCTCCAGATCTGATTGAAGAAGTATTGGATATGCCCACAGCTTCAAGACCTGCAAGAGCTGAAACTGAAGCTTTAAGGAGAACATATGATATGTCTGAAGAGCCAACCAAAGGTGATATTGCAGATCCCAATGTCAACACTCCATTCCACTCCCAAATTCAGCGCTCCAAGTACGGTGTCTCATTTGTCTTTGATCCTCAAGATGCAGGAAATGATAACATTGTACATGTACCACAACCTAATCAAGGTCCAGGAAATTCCAAGCATGGTATTGCTTTTGAAGTGGACTTGACATCAGCCAGAAAGCAACCTAAACCGCCTCCATCCTCAAAGCCGAGCAACACTAGGTTAATGACACCCAGTAGGGGTTCTCCAAAGCTTAGTCGGAACTCTCCACAGAGATCAAGACCTAGGAAGAGTCCTAGAACTCCAGATGCCCACAGATATGAAGTCAGGAATTACCACGAGAAGGACAGGAGAATGAGGAAGCTTTCATCACCTAGAGCTATAGCTTCGCCGGTCAGCAATCTACCATCTGAGTCCTCTTCAACTGGTGACAACCAATCCTCTCTAAGACTAAGCTTACCGTCCAACATGGATACTGATAGACCAGGTGCTGAAGGAATCGTCCACCTTGGGGACAGCCATGATAGTCTTTTAGACGTTGAAGTTGGAGCCCCCTTTCTGCATTCGCCCAGGCGTGAAGCACCCTTGGAAGATGAGAATGAAGTCCTTGACAGAATTTCAAACTTCAACCCTCCAGCAGCGTCAAGAAGTGTGGCCCTCGAAACCGTTGAAAGCCACGACACTGTGGGTGATATCCTTGGACAGAGCGGAGTAAACTTCACAGTATGTCAAGACAGTAGAGACCCTCAAGAGCAGAAACAGGATATCCACAAGGCAAGCAAACCCCGACCAAGCAGTGCCAACCCCAAGAAAACTGCCACCAAGAAACCAGGCAACAATCGCCCCACCAGCGCCCATTCCAAGATGTACTCTTCCCCAGACAAGAGCTATGACAGGAAGTGGCCTCAGTCCAGCATGGCATGGATGACTCAACATAAACTTACTTCAAGTCTCCTTGAGATGACCAATCCAATAGTGACCTTTCAGCATCAGGGTCAAAGGTCAAGATAAGCCAGTCAAGGGTCAACAGACAGTTTGCTGGGAAGAGCAAGCCTCCAGTTGCAGTTCAGATGTCCAAGCGGGATGGCGAGTTTGTCAGAGTCAGGTCATCTAAGCTATTTGGTAAGCAACATTGATGTGAGCAATATGTACATGTATACCGTTAGTTTATTATTCACACAGTAGATTAAATTATTTGTACATGTATGCAAATTATATATTCATATTCTGATCTTTCATTTTATATGGCTGTAGTATAATACCTTGAAAAGCATCAGACCAATTATCTAAAGGGTTTTTTGTAGTTTGACAGAAAAATACTGGCACCATAATGATATTTTGTAGAGCAGATAAAATAAGATTTTTATAAATTTGTTTTCTGTTTGAATATACATATATCTCCAGATGATGATGGGAGGAAGAACAGTAAATGGTTTCACAGCATGAAAAGCAGGAGGGGGTAGGGGGAAGAGATGTGTTTAGATTTGAATATCTCAAAGAAATAACCTCCAATTCTTGAAGAGAATATTGAAAGGAATATGAATACTTATAAGGTAAATTGATTTGTGCACCTCAGAACACAGAAAAATATAGACCTTTCATGTATTAAGTAACAAAATATTTTGTTTTTGATGTTTGCAAAGTTTCTGTATCCACTTTAATACTTGCAATCATTTTTTCCCCCTTTCTTTAGATGGAACTGTATCTCGAGTGCTCGAAGGAAGAGGATCTGTTGACGTACCTCTGTTAACTTTACAACTCATTCAAGATGTGAGTAGCAATATAAACGAGCGCTAGAGAAAATATGTGCGTAGGACATTGTCATCACTCTGACACCATGTATTAAAGAATATTATACTTTTATCCCACCCCTAGATCCTGATCAAGTAATTGGTTGAATGCAGTCACTTGCTAGGTGTCATAGTCGAGTGGTTTATTAAGCACTCGACTTGAAATTAAACCTGAGTCAAACCGTTTAACCGACGGTTAACCGACCGCATTCATCAAAACCGTTTAGCATTTCTTGGTCCGTTTAACCCTTGTTGGCATACATTTTTGAATGTGCTAATAGTAATAGCTGATAATAAAGATAATCAAAGAAACCGCGGTGTAATGTTACACCCAGCTGGGCGCCAGCTGTCTGGCAGCAGTAATCTCTATGGATCAATTTGTAAACAACCATGCCCCCTTCTCACCCTCTTTATTTCCCTTCTCTCTGTGTTCATCGCTCATGTACCTTTTCTTATTGCTGCACTTTCAGAAATGATACACATTCAATGATTTCGTCTCAGTCAGTTCCTCTCGCCTCCCTTCTCCCCGAGTCTCTCTCTCTCTCTCTCAATATTAGTATCAATCCCTTGCCGACTCGATCGGCCCCCTCAAATAACGTATAGATCTAGACCCTAATGATATAAATACAAATAAAAATAATGATAAAATAATTGAATTTTTAGAAATATTAATCAACAAAATCAACAAAGTCTTGTACATTGTGAGTATTAAAATTTAAGTTTGTGATCATTCTTCAATTCAGCTGACTTGGGGATCCCCACAGCCACCCTTTCTATCTCATTTGTCTTACTTCTTCACTCTCCATGGTCCATGCTCACACACACACAAGTACACACAATCCAACTCAAACATGCATCGGCGCCCAAATACATCATACACACACACATGGTGATCAAATGATTGGCACATGGCTTCTGACCTCCCACTGACCTAGGTGCATGCACGTGCGGTCACCAAACTGTAATTTATGCTGGTATCAAACTCCACCCACATAGCTAGAGAAACTTCCTGATTGGTCACCAATTTTGATCAGCTCATTTATGGGTGTGTGTATTAATACACACAGCCACATTCATACGACAATGATACATGCAAACTTAAACATGCCTAGGCATGTTTAAACACAGTCACAGATCAAGCCATCTTCACAGTGACTTGACCTCAATTATTTAAGGTAACTTTGCTAGGTTTATCATGATATCAGATGAGGAATAATAAGACATGTTTTATCTTGTTTGTTAATGGTCTCTATTTACTGGGTTGACCCAATTTGTGCCATAGTCCGGCTCGTAATGTACCCGGCTCGGAATGCTCAGCCGGAATGCTCAGCCGGCAGTCTAAAAACCGGCAGGGGTTCCAAGCTACAGCACTAGTACAAATACACCTGTACTTGTATTTTCATAACGGTTAAACAAAACCGCCCGTATAAAGTTAACGGTTAACCGTTTAGCAAAAAAAACGTAATGACTCATGCAAAGGTCATGGTTCCGATCCCCGACACAGTATGAATGTCCTTTGGCAAGGCCTTAAAGCCTCTCTGCACTAGTTTGGCCAGGAGGGATTAGAGGGATTAGCGTGGTCACTGACAGGTGGTTATCTCATCAACTTAGCTCTCAATTAACATAAGAAAAAGAGGATCATGGGGGACCAACAGGCACCGCTTAGGCATTGTTTTCTATATGGAGGGAGCAAGTAGCTACATGTACAAGTAGTACAGTGGAGCTTTAATCTACATTTGCCACTCCATACCCAGGAAAAAAAATGGGTAGTAGTAGGAAGAAATTCCTTTCATGCTTTAGCGCCTGATTGTGGCGGCACAGATGCACTAGCTGTGCTATATATATGGAACTATTATTATGTTGTTTTTTCTCTCTTTTTTGTCAGAGTCCTAGAGGTTCGGAATCTCTGTCCATCTGGCAGCTGCTACCCGATGAGATTCTGCTACATATGTTTTCTTACCTTCCCCAACACATGTTAGTCCCGTGTGCTCTGACGTGCCAACGCTTCCATAGGATTGCCATGGATGACTCTCTGTGTAAGTTATGTTATTTAATTCTCTCTTCTCTCTTTCTCTCTCTATTTCTCTCTTTCTCTATTCCTCTCTCTCTCTCCTTTCTCTCCTCTCTCTCTCTCTCTATTTATGTCTCCCCCTTTCTCTCCTCTCACTTTTTCCCTGCCCCCCTCTCTCTCAAACACAAGATAAGCTTCAATTTATCAATTTTTCCCAATTACAGGGCGTACCATCAGATTGGAGAACAGAGATTTGACGGACTTCTATCTCACTTACATAGGAGAGAAACACCCGGTCAGTCTGACCCTTCATAAGTGTCGCGGTAATCTCGTCACAGAGAATGGACTGCGCAACCTCTTCAGGTCATGTGCTGACTCATTACAGGTGTGTAATTACAGAAGTCTCGAATCTGTATCGGGTTGGCCTTCAAGCCCCACTGTACTACTTGTAGCTACTTGCTCCCTCTATATAGAAAACAATGCCTAAGCGGTGCCCGTTGGTCCCCCATGATCCTCTTTTTCTTATGTTAATTGAGAGCTGAGTTGATAAGATAACCACCTGTCAGTGACCACGCTAATCCCTCCTGGTCAAACTAGTACAGAGGGGCTTTAAAACATGTTGTTTGAGAAGAATACCTAGAATGAAAGTGGAAAAGAGGCTAAACAACAATGGTATAGACAACTTTTGCCACTCTCCACCCCGGTGTAGTAAATGGGTACCCACTAGGAAGAAATTCCTTGAATGCTTGAGCACCTTACCATGGTAGCTCGGCCAAAGATGGGGTAGTACAACTTGGCTGATTTTCTTCCAAGACCTAGGCAAGGACACCAAAGTGAAAGTCAATGTAGGTTATATAAAACTGTTTGAAATACAAAAGCAACTAATAATTTCTTTTTCAATATGGCTTTCCGAAAGGATTATCTAATAAAAACATTTCACTTTTTGAGTACTTTTTTTAATATATTTTTTTATTTGTAGGAGCTAAACATTACAGGTTGCTCCAAGGGAGAGCTCCAGGGAGACTCCATCCTGCTCCATGTCTCTAGATGCTTCAACCTGATCTCCTTGGATACTAGCTGGTGTGCTGTCACTGACAATGGTCTCTCTGCTATACTGGATGGTTGCCCAAGGTAAGCAGGGTCATAGGTCAGAGGTCATAGAGATCAAGGTATTTATGCGTAAAGTTTATCATCAATACTAAATGTAAGGTTGAGAAGGGGAATCTATTCTGATCACCTTGGATGCTAGCTGGTATGCTGTCTCTGACAGTGGTCTCTCTGCTTTACTGCATGGATGTCCAAGGTAAGCAAAGGTCACGGGTCAGAGGTCATAGGGTTCAATGTATATTTAGTGCATATCATATCAGGGTCACAGTGGGTACAATTGATTTGGTAGTTCGTTCCCTACTTTGAAAAAACAAGCCTTAAAATGATGCTTATTATGTATACCGTAAATCTCCATGTATAAGGCACACTTTTTTTCCGTCGGGAAAAATCGAAAGTCGGGGGTGCGCCTAATACACAGGTACAGGATATTTTGAGTCCTCAAAATGCTACTTTTTAGTGGTTTCCGAAAATCTCTGTGTCTCAACATGAATTACATAATGCAAATAAAGAATAGGATCTACTATTTGAAGTTAAACTACGTTCCTAATTTGAAGGGAAGAGAGTTTTTTTTTTTTTTTTAATGTAAAAAATAGGGGTGTGCCTTATACACAGGTGCGCCTTATACACAGAGATTTACGGTACTAATCACATTTGACATGTGCATCGTGAAAAGTGATTGAAAATTCTAAAAATGAAATACACATTCTGTCTTTGAACTAGATCATAACCAAAACAATTGCAATGCCAATAGTTGGTGCAACCAGTGTTGCAGCAAATGAAATAAATAAATTTCTGTCTTTTCCCTGTTCACAGATTGGAGACTATTTGCTTGAACGGATGCCAATCTGTATCGGATCAGTGCCTTCGTCAAATCGTCAACAAATATGGATCTAAGTAAGATATTTTTTTCATCGTTTTCATGCAGTGTGAAAATTCATTTATCAGAGAAACAGTAGTTGTGCCTATTATTTTGCAACATTCAAGCAGATCTGCACGCAACTTGATATAAAATCAATGTGGGGAATCTTCTAAGAAAATGCACACAAGATGGCGCTAGACCTCATACGTTTGCTACTACTTGCTCATGTTTACAATGCATGTATTTGTATAGTGTGCTAAAAGGAGTAAAGCCAGAGACAGTTTTTTTCTTTGCAGATTACATCTACAAAACCAAAGATGAAGTCCACTGTTTATGCCTCCGCTACAAAGTAGCCGGAAGCATTATGTTTTCTGGTTGTCCGTCCGTACGTCCGTACGGATGTCCCATTCTCGTGATCGCGTTATCTCTAAAACGGATTGATGGATTACCGCCAAACTTTGGTCATGTATGTATCTTGCAGAGCTAATGAACAGACTAGATTTTGGGGTCACGAGGTCAAAGGTCAAAGGTCACAGGGCTCATTCAAAGAGATTGAGGGATTCATTCATTTTCATAAATTTTCTATGGTATTTTATCTGTCTTTGTCTGATTCTGGAAGTGATAGGGAAAGCAGAACAGAAATACATTAACTTAATCACACAAAAATCAATTAAATTTGACAACATTGCTCATTTCTTTTTAATGATGACTATAAAAATCATGAAATTATGCATACATTCTTTTTTTCCTTTTTTTTCTTCTTCAGTCTGGAGGTATTGGAGTTGTGCGGATGTTTTAATCTCTCTCCTCAAACCCTTATACATCTCGCTGACACAAGCAACCGTCTAAGGACTCTTAATATAGCCCAGTGCTACAAGGTATGATAATCCCAAATACTAATTTCTTTCCGTCAGTATTTTTTTTTCTTTCTATTCATACCCGTTCCATAATTTGAGTCTGTATGCTTAATTTATACTCCTGTCTGTTTTCGAGATTTATGTTTTATACTTCATGTATGACATTGAAAATCATTTCATTTTTAATATTGGCAGATCACAGATGAGTGCATTGCTTCAGTCGCGCCCAAGTTCCAAACCCTACAACACTGGCATCTCAAGGGCTGCAAGGAGCTAAGAGACTCTGCTGTCAAGAAGATCGCCAGGCACTGCAAGCAGCTCAGAACATTGTCCATTGCATCCTGTCCACATGTCACCGATGTCTCCTTGATCGAGGTTGCTACATACCTGAATAGTATAAGGTAAGGAGGCTGTACGACACTTGCTCCTGTGACTATTGCTCTTCGGTCATTTGTAATAATAGTGTAGATTTATGTAGCACTTAGTACAAAATACCATCTCTAAGCGCTTTACAGATATTATTACCCCGGTCATCGGATGCATTAACGCACAATGTACACCATCTCCACTCCCTAGGGAGTGTTCCTACCATATGGTTTGCATGAGGGTATATGGCAGATACTAACACAAATGATTTCATCATCCTACCAGGTCCCCATTTCTCTCCTTGGTATGGAGTGGCAAATGTAGATTTTAAAATGCCTGCCAAAGGACATTAGTGCTGTGGCGGGGATCGAAACCCATGACCTTTGCATTTCCTACACTAACCAAATTCCTTAACTTCAACCTTGGACTCACCGCTATACCTAACACCAACCCTGACTCTAAGCATCACCAAAAACCTAATCTCTTGGTTTCTGTTTGCGTGAGGTCAGTCCATTCCTTGATGTTGTCTGACCACTGCTTTCTCTGTTTGCCTCTACTTGTCTTTCCTTCCATTTGGCTTTCAATTAGTGTGCTGCTAGGGGGCTTCTTTCACCTTAGTATTAGTCATAATATGGAACTACATGTACTTTTATTTCTTTTTTGTTCTCGATAGGAGCCTGGATGTGTCTGGTTGCCGTAAGATCGGGAACGAGGGGATGCGTTGCCTAGCAACATGCTGTCCATACTTGGAGAAGGTTGGACTAAGTTCTACATCAGTAACACACAAGAGGTATGATTTAAATACTTCACTGTATGGCATCAATCTTTTAACGACAATAAAACCTTTAGTTGACTATTTTGGTACTTTGGAAGTAATTGGTTGTAACTGATCTGCAGTTATCAGTCGATAGTTTTTAGCTGTTTTTACTTAAAAACAAAAACAAAACAAAAAAGAAATTATGCCTCTACAATTTTTCTTTACGCCCATTGACTAAGGGGGAGCAGCTGTTTTCCTTTGGAAAGGGTGCTTTATGAATCCAATTAATTTTTCTATTGTTAAAGGCCGGTGTATGTTAGAGTTCATATGTCCATGAATTTTATTTCATTTCTCTTGTGCCTCAAGCTTTAGTGACTTAGAACTACTTCACAAAACACATAGTGATAACGATAGAAATAATAGAGAGTTCTTGTTTAGCACTCATGTTTGTCAGACTTGACACTCCTGGCGCTCCACAATTATTACCCCGGCACGGCTGCAACTATGGCACTCTAGCATTTTAAGGAATTAAATACCTGCCAGGTATCCATTTCCCTCACCCGTGTGGAGTGTGGCAAACATAGATTAATGCCTTGCCAAAAGATGCTTTGGCGGGGATTCAAACCCAGTACCCTGTAGTTCACAGTTCTCTGATGTGTCCACTAGGCCTCGACACCTCTACATAGCATGAGACAGGCGCTCAACCAGTCAATTCATGAGGATTTGCATGACTTTTTTAAAATACCAGTCACAAGTACTAAAATGTTATATCCGTGCATTTTCGTTTCAGTGTGTCCTCGTTAGCCAGCTATGCCAGTCAAACCCTGATGGACCTGAAGCTGAATTGCTGTCGAGAGATCACCGAGGCAAGCATCATCAGACTACTCAAGCATTGCAAGAAGTAAGTAAAATGAGCCTTATATGTTCTTCTAATTACTGTGGTCCACAAATCAATATTGAGACATGTACAATTGGAACGTTGAAGAGTATGAACTTGTTTATGCAAAGCACAAAGTCCCTTGTAGCCGGGCCCCGGGGTTTGCTTAAAGCCCCACTGTACTACTTGTAGCTACTTGCTCCCTCTATATAGAAAACAATCACATGCCTAAGCGGTGCCCGTTGGTCCCCCATGATCCACTTTTTCTTATGTTAATGGAGAGCTGATTTGATGAGATAAACACCTGTCAGTGACCAGCAGGGTGGTCTAATCCCTCCTGGCCAAACTAGTGCAGACGGGCTTTAAGGACTCTAAGCTTCTTAGATGCATTTTGGTGCAATTTGAGCCATTATTTTGAAGCATTTTCAAACACTTTTTACGACTAATACTTCATGTATCACTTTGGTTGAGAATTCATATTAACCTGTAGCTGATTTACAAACCTGTACAATAATAATTCAAACCTGTCAATGTTACATGTTTAAACTCTTTGTGGATCACCCTGATACTATAATCACCTAAAAACATTTTGCTCTGTTTATTGGCCGTTCTGTGTCACTGTACTATACTATACTAAAAATAAGAGTTTCAAAATTTTTCTTCTAAATAGATATATATTGTAAGTTAAAGTACACTCTCAATTTACATAAGAGCGACTTACGTGTTGATTAATCGATGTACTCATTTGTGCGCACAATCTGTATGGCCTGCCCGTCAGACTTGGGTTCCATGTACTGTGTGGGTTCGATGCACTTGTTGTGGGTTCCGTTTCATGTTTAAAAAGATGTAATGTACTCACAACTGACCCAGCATTGAATATTTTCTGATTTGCAAAGGTTTTTCTGCCATTTAAATGGCTGTTGTTCAAATTCGCAAAAAATTCATTTTGCGAAAGTTTCTGATTTTATAGTACGCAATGTACATGTAGATATACATGTATAACATGTTTATTTTCAGAATATATATTTACCCCTGGTTGAAGAAAAATTGCCTGATGTCACCATGAGTGTAAATGATGGCATGCAATTGTGCATGGCAATTATCTCATAAATATATATTTTATGGGTTATTTCCTAGTACTTTTCATTTAAATATTTTGTTATATTTTGAAGATGTAAAATGAAGTGAAAATATATCTCAGTCATAATTGGTGTCTATCTTGGTATTGACAGGCTCAAGACCCTTCATCTGTATGGAGTGAAAGGTCTGAGGAACCTAGGTATATTGAAGGTACAGTATCCATGCATAGAGTACCTGGAGAAGGTAAGGGCGACTTAGTCACATCGTAAAGCACCTTGATGGCCACAAGTACCCTTTTAGCCACTTTGAAGAAGCTAAAGTGAGACCGATTCAAGTCACATCATCAAGTATCTTTTGAGCTGCCAGTAGGTAGAGATTCAGAAGTTAATTTTTAGCAAGAGTACTAAGACAAATTCCCCAATGTGAAAGGACTCGGGAACCTTGGTATTCTCAAGGTACAAAGTCTCAAAGTACCTGGAGAAAGTGACGGCGACTAAGGGTGCGTTCAGTCGACACTTTTTCACCCTAGAAACACGGTTTTCAAAGACGTTTAGTTTAAAACACAGTTGCGTTCAAGCGATTTTTCGTTGGTCGTAAAAGTAAACGTGTTTAAAAACTCAAACATGAAACGCTGAAAAAGATGCGTTTTGTATCATGATTCTGCAGAATCACGGTCGTTAAAATTCGCTTGAACAAACGGAGATCTCAATCATGATTCTATGACGTCATTATCTATTATATATATTATCGCTACCTATTTCTATTCTTCCTGGGTGGGCTTGAAATGAGCGAGAATCATCGTTGATGGAAATCGCTTGAACGATCTCCCGCAGTAACCGTGTTTCGTATCGGCGTTTTGAATTGTGATTCATGTTTGTGATTCTAGCTTCGAAAAATCGCTTGAACGCACCCTTAGTCACGTCAACAAGCTCTTCAGTAACTTCATTTATAGGTGCTCTGACATTTTCTCTGGGCTTTATCTCGTCATGGTGTTGTGTTTGGGATCGGTGTATTTGTGGTTATTGGAATATCGAGAGGTACATCAATAAAGAGGTGCTGAGACTTTCTTTGAAGTGTAATATACAAGAGTATAATTTATTAACTCTAACAACGATGAGTCACATAGTGCAGATTCAATATATATTTTACAAAATGTAGAGCAGCCAAAGTATAGGTGCTAGCTTGGTGATGGTCTGCCCTCCTCTTCTCCCCTCCCGAAAGCCAGAACATATAGTATTTATACAGAAGGATACAAATAATATGAGGGTAGGTTACATTGTGTCAAAGGGACAAAGGCATCACTGCAGAGGGCCGTCAAAACAAAGGCATAAATGGGCCCGCCAGAACAATGGACTACTTGGTAGTTTTATGTATGGGGCTTAAACATAATAGAGGTGGTCTTTCCTAGGAAGTGGATTATGAATGCACTTGGTCTTTCTATGGGGAAGGATTATGAATGCACTTGGTCTTTCTATGGGGAAGGATTATTAAGATATAAACTTAGCTTTTAAGTGCATCTTAAACTGGACATCATGTCAGGGTATAAATATGAGGGTACTTTATTATTAACTGGGTTTTGGGACAATACTAAACAACATCCCCTTTGTTTGGAAAATGAGACTCCTCTCTCTCTTTTCAAAACAGTAGAGGAAGAAAAAAAAGGGGGGACATCGTATACTTTGCATATATTAATTACTGAATGAAAGGGGAAAACTGATAAGCGAAACATGTGATCATTGTTCCATCTTCTCTTACTCTCCCTCTCTCTCAAACACACAAATGTGCAACATAGTTAATAATTAATATAACAACGGTAAAATAGTCACAAAACTAAACATACATACATCAACTACGGGGCTCACATGGTTTAAAGGGGGATATCTCTACTTCGCTACACTTACATCTATTCATCGTAACTCAACGTCTACCGCTCCCAATTTGCAGATAATAAATCGATTTAAAAGGTAACATACACAATATAAAATTGTGACGTGCAAGTTCATTTAGAAGAACATAAATACAACAAAAAAAACACATGAAAATACAATGTCGTTAAAACTGGGAAATTGTTTGTTGTACTATTTTGCTGCCTATCAGTGCAATATTCTTCATTTCTCGAATACTGGTTGTTGAATACTGATTGAATATTCGCAGAAAAAAAACTTTGGTTAGTTTTGTATAAGTGTTGATTGCCTTTGATATGAACATAGTAGACAATGACCACCACTCTCTACCTCCTCCTATTCTATTCATCTATTTCTTTTCTCGCCTCTCTTCTGGACACTAGTCGATTCCTCTGATTATTACCATCCCTACCTACCTCTGGAAAGGATAAAGAGAGATAAAATTTGAAAGAGATAGAGGGAAGGGAAAAGAGTTCAGCAAACATTTGCAAAACTTGCTAAAAACCATATTGTGTCACAATTTGAATTCAGAATTGAACGATGGCAGTTCTTCTTCGTCTGAATCTATTTCGAATACAGTGTTTTCTTCAACGCACCTCCTCTTTCTGGAGGGTACTGGACAGGAAGGGGGTGATTCGGTGTTTAAACAGAGGTAATTTCCTATACTGGTCGGCGGTAGTTCGGTAAGTGTAAACCTACTTACTACCTCCAAACCACCCAACATGCGTTGGCAGTGGTCGTTGCATGTATCGATGCGGTCGACCAGTCTTCCTATCGATTCAACCTTCTTTTTGTCTCCTCAAGGGTGTGTAATGTTGGCAATTTTCCATCTTTTCCGTTTCCAGTGCGAACCCCATGCTGTTTATAACGGCAACCATGTCTTCCGCGGCCGACAGTAATGTTTCTTTTTCCCTCTCAAACAAGTTAACAAGCGTCTCGAACTTGTTCATTTTTGTCATCAATGCAAGGAACGTCTCGTGCGATTTGTCGACCTTATTTTTGCTGGATAGAAGGTCCTCTCGCACATGTGCGACGCTCCTTGAGGGTGATGGCATGCATCCAGAGCAGTACAGCCCCCCATTTACATTTGAGTACCGCATGCCGTTCAGGACATCCTTCTGATATGCCTCCATTATCGGTATTTGCTGTCCGCAAACCAAATGCCGGACTCACATTGTCTCTGGCAAACTCGTTTCCGACAGTAATGTTTCTTTTTCCCTCTCAAACAAGTTAACGAGCGTCTTGAACTTGTTCATTTTTGTCATCAATGCAAGGAACGTCTCGTGCGATTTGTCGACCTTATTTTGGCTGGATAGAAGGTCCTCTGGCACATGTGCGACGCTCCTTTAGGGTGATGGCATGCATCCAGAGCAGTACAGCCCACCATTTACATTTGAGTACCGCATGACGTTCATGACATCCTTCTGATATGCCTCCATTATCGGTATTTGCTGGAGCAAACCAAATGCCGGACTCACATTGTCTCTGGCAAACTGGTTTCCGACAGTAATGTTTCTTTTTCCCTCTCAAACAAGTTAACGAGCGTCTCGAACTTGTTCATTTTTGTCATCAATGCAAGGAACGTCTCCTGCGATTTGTCAACCTTATTTTTGCTGGATAGAAGGTCCTCTCGCACATGTGCGACGCTCCTTGAGGGTGATGGCATGCATCCAGAGCAGTACAGCCCACCATTTACATTTTAGTGCCGCATGCCGTTCAGGACATCCTTCTGATATGCCTCCATTATCGGTATTTGCTGGAGCAAACCAAATGCCTCACTCACATTTTCTCTGGCAAACTCGTTTCTGCAAAGGTGACATTTAGGATGAGCTTCATCTTGTAACCTGACGACACACGATTGGCCCGCACAGTGTCCGCATCCAGAAATGATCACAGGCCTTCTCTCGTTGACAATATATCTTAATTTGCATATATCGCAAAACATTGCTTGAGACATTTTAAACATTTAGTCTTCGGATTGGTGCTGTAGTTTACAAGTTTTGCACGAGATAATCCAGCCTTCTTCCATGTTGAATACCGGTGGTCAAGACTTGCGTATGGTTTGAAGTCAAAATATGACATGTGAATGTCGCTTATTGGTAAGTCATGGGCCACATTTATGAGATTACTAGTGTCCAGAAAGGCAATTGGTCTACCTTTTGTCAAATGGACTGGCTTGTCCGTAGAGTTTGTCACCAGTAGTTGGGTCCTACCTTTAACCAACTGAACTATCATGGTAGATGGGCAGTGTCGGGCTAAGTACTTATTCGCAGTCAATACAACTTTAGAGTTGCGTAAGTGGGGTGGGGTCTTGCTGTGTATGGTCACACATCTAGAAGTACCTGGTTCAATGGTCACTTTGTTAGTGGGGGCAAATGAAATCTTCTTCGACTTAATCCTAAATATATTATCTCTAAAGTGGAGGCTACCATTCAAATCAGAAAGTGTATTGCTACCTAAAAGCATATCAATTCCCACAAGATTTTCGACTACCAGAAAGGCGGATATCTCTACTTCGCTACACTTACATCTATTCATCGGAACTCAACGTCTACCGCTCCCAATTTGCAGATAATAAATCGATTTAAAAGGTAACATACACAATATAAAATTGTGACGTGCAAGTTCATTACGCATAAGCACAAGCAGAACAATGGGCTCAGCAGACTAAGCCCACTTGTTCTGGCCGAGGCAGCGCCTCAGTGCGGCCAATGAACACTGACCGGTTCCATGTAGTACAAAATCATGTGAAAAAAAAGCATATACACACACATACATACACACACACATACACACACCCGCGAGAGGGAGATAGAGGGAGAGAGAAGGGAAGAAGGGGGCAGGACAGTAGGAAAGGAATAAGGAGAGATGAAGAATTGTAGAGAAATATTGCACAAATTATTATACAAATTATTTAAGTGAGAGCAGAAAAGTATTACGACAAAGCGTTTTTAAATGGGAAAGGGTGGTACTACTTTTAGTGCTCTTATCAAGAGCATTCCATTGACTCAGTCACATCACCTAGCTCTGCGGTATCCTTAATAGTTATCCAGTACCTTGGTGGCCTAAAGTTCCACATTAGCCAACAGTACTTATATTTACTTAGTATGTCTTGTTGCTATTCTGCAAATTTGTAATACCAATCATCTCTCTGAAAATACCTTCGTTAGGCGAATCATACATTGGTGGATCAATTAGTTTGCGTTATCAAGAACAATGTTTATTACAAAATGTAGACTTACATACATGTACAGGTTGACCATTTCCCGATGCACCTTGATAATTGCTTAATTTTTCCTGCCAAAGATTTTTTAGAAGCCTGTAAAAGTGTATTAATTTAAGAGATAATATACCATGGTTGCTTCTTTTGTTTTGTAACATTACCATTGTTATTTCTATGAAAGATTTTGTATTTACACTTTTTGATGAATGAAAAGATATTTTCTAAAGTTTAATGCATATCATCATTATAATGAAAAAAATGTATACCCCGGTAGATGTATTGTGTACACAACAAAGTTTTATATCAATTAAATTGTATGCAGTATACACGTGTATGTGTAGTTTAAAAGGGAAATACAACCTTATTAGCAAGTTCTCTGAAAGAAAGCAATACAATTCAGAAAAAAACGCTGGTGAAAGTTTGAATGAAGTCGAACAGTCAAGCAATTAACAAATCTCTGAGTTTTATGAAGTTGTAATCACTATACAGGATTTCAAAGGGATGGGACTGGTAATTAAGTAGATGATTAGAATGTCAATTTTACCGTATATTTTACTTGGTATAGACTTTTTCCATTTTGAAGATGCTCTCCATGATATATTTTGAATACGGTAATGCCTTGAGGGAAAAGACATTTAGGAGAAAACAAGAAAGCTAATGATATGAATAATATTTTAGGGTACAAAAACAGGAGAGTTGTCATTGAATATGTCATAATCAACTTCAGTTATTGCTAATTTGGGATTTGCATAGATTTAGTGATCTCATTTTTCAAAACATAACTTCTTATTTGTCCGATTCCTGTCATGTTTTGCCATCCTGTTTTTCTGATTTTTATTGTCCTGCTTCACAACAAATACCTTATTACAAATGATAGATTGTCCTTGAAGTTTGTCATTGTTTTCAAGAAAAAACTTATAATGAAGTAAGATTGAGTTAAGATACATGTATTTAGAAATATTATATATATGTCAATGTTTCTTGTATTTTTCATCGTCATGTTCAGTCTGAAATTTAAAAAATGTCTTTCAACTGTACAATAAAATTCAGTTTATCAAATATATGTATGGCTTTAAGACGATATGCCTGTAAATCAATGATAGCAGTCAAATTGTTAACCTTGTACCACTAGTTTACTGTACGTATAAATAAGGATGCAGTGACTTAAAATGAAGATCTTAAAGCCCCTCTGCACTAGTTTGGCCAGGAGGGATTACTGGTAGAGGGATTAGCGTTGTCACTGACAGGTGGTTATCTCATCAACTCAGCTCTCAATTAACATAAGAAAAAGAGGATCATGGGGGACCAACGGGTACCGCTTAGGCATTGTTTTCAATATAGAGGGAGCAAGTAGCTACGAGTAGCGCAGTGGGGCTTTAAAGTCTGTGTTACATGAATTGAATATTATTATTATTACAATGTATATTATTGTTATTATTATAAGGTGAATTCACCTTTCAACTGAAGTCTTTCATTGTGCGTGATCATGTCTAATGTTTGTTATGTGTGTTTTCTACTGTGCAATCTCCACTGTGATTCAAGCTATGCAAATGAAATGATGTAATTATTCTGGTATCATATTTGTATGCATATTCCTATATTTTCAACTTTTTTTTATTTTTTTAATTATTTTTTAATTATTATTATTATTATTTTTTTTTTTTGGGGGGGTGGAATAGATTTATATATATATATATATATATATATATTTTTTTTTCTTTCTTTTGGTTCTGTTTCCAATATTTTCATTGATATATCTATTTCTTGATTTTTTAAAGATTTATTGAAATTATTTTTTTTTCATTATGTTAGATTCATCATAGGACCTATTTTGTGATGCATGTACAAATTTAGCTCTGCTCATAGCGCCTACCCCTGAAATAGAAAGATATGTTCATTGATTTTTTTTTATATTCTGTGTTTTATTATGTTTTATAATATCATTCACATACCGGTACTTTAAAGGTACTATGTCCATTTGTAGGTTTTAAAAAAATGAAAAGGTTAAATTCCAACGGCATTTGAAAGACAATACTTATTTAGAACTTCTCTCAAAACGAAAGAGTTTGAAAATGGATTTTTGTGGGAAAATAACAACCATTAGTTGTCGAATTGACATAAGTGATTGCAATCACCTAAGTAATAGTCTGATTTTCAGACTCTTGTACCGAATGGTCCTACGTTTTCTGCTGCACAAAGATTCAATCAGTTTAATTTTGGCCATTACAAGAAGTGGGTTATTGATGTAGACAAAAGCTCATGTACCTGATACAGCTCATTTTATGTATGTTATTACCAGAGAAAAAAAGATGTCAGTCAGTCACTCAATATTGTCTGACAGTGAAGTCTAGCAAGTAAACAGGTTTCCTTGCATAATGTGAATACTAGGACACTGCTAACGTTAAAATTTCACAGATAGGACATACACTGTACATGGCATATTCATAATTCCTGCAAAGCTCTACAGAATTTGATGATGGCTGCAAAAAGGACATAGTATCTTAACACAGAGTCAATGCCCTTCTGACTATGAGCAAGCTGTAGGGTGATCGAGAGAGGTGCCGGGAAGATATGTTATCATGGTGAAGTGTATGGCAGAAAGGGGAACATTTCTGGGTATAATTGCCAAATATTGAAATTCAACTCTTTTTAGGTTCCTTCTGTTTGGTATAATTAACCCATGTTTAACTTTTGTATCATTATCTTGTTCTGTTTTAAAATAGGTGATTGTCTCTAAAGTGTATCAAAAAAGATTGATTTTATAAAATATTATTTCCATTAGTAAGTATCTTTCTAAAACCTACGTTTGCAATGTAACGTTTCACATTGGTTTTGTGTTGAGGTAGTTTTGGTGACTTTTGCATTGTCGATTATTTTATTAGATGTGAAAACCTGAATGATAAACGTAAATTTCGACTCTTCTTTTATATATCAAAATTACTTTAAAAGGGCATTTTTGTTCAATCAGTGACAGAATACTAAATTAAACATTTCATTGCTTATTTTTCATCATTATCAAAAGTACATTACCTCTTTGTGTATTTTCTACTGGTGTTTATATTTTGGGGGAATCAGAATTTGATAATGAATCATTAAATATGATTGAATAAAGCAAAACATTAAAAAAATGATGAGAACTTTGATTTTTTTTTTTCCTTCTTTATTCGACTGTATAAGAATTGGCTGGATGACGCCTTAGTTTCTGGTGACTTCTCTCTCTGTCTGTCACCCACGCTATCTCTCTCTCTCTATCTCTATCTCTCCCCCTCTCTCTCTCTCTCTCTTTCTCTCTGTATTTCTCTTTCTCTCTCACCTCAGTTTCTTTCTCTTCCTTTCCTCCCCTCTATCTTTCTCCCTCTACTGATTTCTCTTTCTCTCTTGCTCTCCCCTCTCCTCTCTTTCTTTCCCTCTTTCTCTCTCTTTCTCCTTTTCTCTTTCTTTATATACCCTTTTCTTTATATACCCCATTTCTGTATATACCCCTTACTTTTCTTTCTCTTCTTTCTTTTCCCTGTTATTCTTGCCCCCCCCCCACCCCCACTCTTTAACTCTCATTCTCCTTTTCTGTTCCCCCTCTTTCTTTATGCACCCCCTTTTCTCTCTCTCTCTTCTTTCTTGGTTATTCTTGCCCCCCTCCCCAACTCTTCATCACATTTTCTATTCCCGTTTCTTTCCCATTCATATACTTCATATCGCGATTTCATTTAGCCATTCTTTGCTTAGTGTACTCGCAGAATGTCAAAAACAAAATCTTGATCTTGGGCAAGAAACGTCAGCAGCACCAACATCCACCCTCTCCAAATTAGTGTCCGTTCGCGTCTATGAGTAAACAAATCGGATTGAACGTGATTTGAATTTGAGGAATGCAAAGATGGCCAGTTATAAAATTCAATTAATTCGTATTCAACATGACCACTTCCTATAAACCCAATGACGTCACAATCATCTCTTCACCGCGCCGTCCAAAACAGTGAAGATTCGAGTCCTTAGAATTTCACTTTGTTTACCAGTAGCGGTTCGGGAGCTTTTGGGGGCTCAAGTAGCCCTTCCCCCGAAAAAAGTATTGATTTTGTATGAGTTTAAACGAGGAACACGTAGTAAATGTGTGCGAGAGCCTCCAAGCTCCCCCCCCTCCACCCCCAAAAAATAATAATAATGATAATATATATATATATATATATATATATATATATATTTAAAAATAAAAAAATATATATCGCGGCTACTATTTAGGCATTCAAGAGTCAGTTCGTATCTACAGAAATTCAATGATATTTTTAATTTCTTTTTATGAAATGACTGTGACAATCATTTATTCTTAATAAAGTGTATATCTTCTCACAGCTTCCTCGATAAATGTCTTTGACTCTTTAGATTACTTAATTAATTAATAGAGTTTAGAGAAGATATAACCTTTATTATTAATATTATCATAACTAGTAATAATGTTAGTTTTTGTATTGTTGTTATTATTATTATTATTTCTTCATCATTATTTAACAACGAGAACTTGCGAGTTCATGCAACCCTTCAAAGAGGAGGCGATGCAATCCAATCCACCTCATTGCATGTTTGTCTCTTAATCCTTCGCGAACACTTCAACCTGGCTCTAAGCTAGTTAAATCTGCCTAGACAGAACAAGTGTATGGTTTCCTATTTCGTTTTGTATCTAAAAACAAGGTCTGTTCACACATGAATATATCTTAGCCCAATATTCGCTATTTTGACAATTACTCGTGATACAATAATTATGGGCTTTATCTCCTTAAAGATGTGGATTTATCGAGTCTCTTTGTTAGTGTACTTATATGTCTAGTTCTTTATTTCTAATTCGATAATACACACTTTAATGTTTTTTTTTAACTCTACTTCTTTTTATTTAAAGTATTGTTGATTCACTTCAATATCTCTTTTTATTTATATATTGCTTTTGGCTTCAATGTCTTTAAAACAAGACTAATATATATATATATATGTTTACAAAGTGTACGGACTCGCTGAAAAGCAGTCTGTTTCTACTGATTGTGAGTTTTAACCGTGATTAAATAAATACCATACAAAACAAGATAATTAATAGTTGTGAAGATAATCCACATTTTAATGATTGGTTCTCCATTTTCTGTCAAAATGTAAAATTGATACCGATAAAATATATCAACGTTTACAGTTGAGTTCTGTTATGATGCTGTGTGAACGCAGTGTATTATGTAAACAAATGGCGGCGGACGTGACTGTGTTCTTTATGATGCTGTGTGAACGCAGTGTATTATGTAAACGAATGGCGGCGGACGTGACTGTGTTCTGTTATGATGCTGTGTGAACGCAGTGTATTATGTAAACGAATGGCGGCGGACGTGACTGCCAACTTGAAATGCATCTTGAGAATTGAGGTCATGTGACTGGGTTGAATACTGTTCCTTATCCCGTAGTGCCAAGGGATATTTTATATTCTCTCTTGAATAATGCATTGATGACTTGACCGTTGTACTCGCCTTTTAGCATATATATCGTAGAACTGGGGAGTGTTTCACAAAGACTAAGATCAACTTTAAGTTGGACTTATAGATATGGCAGGCCGTTCATGCCACTGGTTGCTCTCACCGTCCAATATGATCTTTAGATAATATTTTTTCCTTAAATTAATAATGAATTATCAAAAGTTGTAAATTCTGTAGATTTGTGACCACGATTTGTACGTCTCTTGAAAGACCAATGCCAGTAAATGGTGAGAGCAAACAGTGGCATGAACGGCCTGCCATAGTTAAGTCCAACTTAAAGTTGATCTTAGTTTTTGTGAAACACTCCCCTGTAAATATAATATTCAGAGATTTAGCTTGATCCATTATGAGTCATCATTGGCTGCCAGAATGATGTGTGTCAAACTTATCTCTCTAATAATATATTATGTACGCTTTATCGCAGTGCGTTATGAAAACAAATAATCTGAACTGACGGCATAACATGTGTGTTAAAGCCCCACTGCACTACTTGTAGCTACTTGCTCCCTCTATATAGAAAACAATGCCAAAGCGGTGCCCGTTGGTCCCCCATGATCCTCTTTTTCTTATGTTAATTGAGACATTTAATGTTGAAGTTCTATCAAAACTCAGACCCCCTATTCCGATGAAATATTGTATCGCACACTATGCTGTTAGCCTAATGAATGCATAAACATTGCTACCCCGTGTGTGTTGTTATTGTTTTTGTTATTGTTGATGTTGTTGTAATTTGTTATAAGTCTGAAAAGCCCAGATATTTTACTTTGTAATGTCACAGAATGTACCAATTGTTAGGTGCCAACGAGTCGTCCCCGCATCCTAGTGACCCCATGGACAAACAAGGCTACTCTGTCCTGTGCAAGCTACCACATCCCTCTTCCAAAGGCGACTAGCTGGAATGCTCCACAGGGACTGGTGAATGTGCACTATAATGTGCAGAATAGTAGGCTAATTGAATCAGTGACCGGGGTAATGAGACTGTAAGCACTTTGGTCAGTTAATTGTAAAACGCTATAGAACTTACACGTATCTATAATATTATTCAATTCAATTCAATTCAATTCAATTCAATTTGTTTTATTAAACCATTTAAAATAAAATATCAATATACAAATCATGCATGTATGAAAATTATTAAGACGGTGTAAAATGGTCAGGGTGCCCCTAAAAGCCAAGGCTTGATTAACGGGGTACCCAATACATAAAGAAATATACATAGAATAAACACGAGATACAAAACAAACTTAATATTTAAAAAAATTAAATACTAAACATACAGGTAAAGGGAAATATGAAAAGGTGAAAAAAGAAAACGTAGGGAGGAGAAATGAAATTACATGTTTATTTGGTATAGGTAATTATTATTGAACGTTTGAGTTTGGTTTTGAATGAAGTAACATTACTGCCGGAAGTTACATCAGAAGGGAATGAATTCCATATTCGAGGACCAGCATATTTAAATGCATTAAGAGTTGACTGATTGAGTGCTAATGGATAATGGAATTTAGAGTGGGAACGGGTATTATATTGATGGTAATCTTTATTATACTGAAATAAATGTATTATATTAAGAGGTGCTAAATTATGTTTCACGTAATACATCAAGATCGCAATTTGGATTTTATGAATATCAAAAATTGTCAATGTGTTTAACCTTGCAAATATTGGGCTTGATGGAGCTATGTAAGGGGAGTTCGCACATATGCGTAAGGCCATTTTTGCAGTCTGTGTATAGGGTTCAATTTAGTAGTGCCACAACTTCCCCAAGTAATATTACCATAATAAATATAGGGAAGTAATAAAGAATTATAAAGCATAAACAGGTGCTTTTCAGTAATTTAGATAATATACCTATGTTCTTTGACATCTTATTACTTATAAAGGAACGGTGTTCCTTAAATGACATATTATTATCAAGTATAAATCCTAGGAATTTGACAGAGTTAACCAAATTTAAAGTAACATATTTCATTTTTATATGAAAATCTAAAGAATTTTGCGATACATGAGTTTTTCGAAAATACATAACATTAGTTTTCTCATAATTAACAATCAGTTTGTTAGTATCGAACCAATCGGCTATTTTACATAATTCATTATTGTTTTTTTCTAACAAAAAATGAAGTTGCTATGAGTTGAAATGATAGTTGTATCGTCTGCAAATAAGACATAATCAAAAAATGAAGATGCTGTACATAAATCATTAATATCAATTAGGAAGAGGATCGGGCCCAGTATGGAGCCTTGGGGGACCCCATACTGGGCTTTCGAGTATCAGGAATTATAGTTACGTCGATCAAGTTTAAGTAGCTCTGAAACCATTCCCACACTGCTTCCCTGATACCATGATGGGATAATTTATATAAAAGTATTTTATGGTCTATGAGGTCGAAGGCTTTTGACAAGTCTAGAAATATACCAAATGAGTGATTATTATTATTGATATCAGTTAAAAGAGTGTTATTAAATCAATTAATACATGTTCACAGGAATGTCCTGCCCTGAAGCCTTACTGACTATTATTTAATATTTTATTTCTATCGAAATAAGAAATGAGTCTTTTATAAACAAGTTTTTCCAGGATTTTAGAAAAACATGGTAATAATGTAATTGGTCGACCATTGGAAAATAAGTGTTTATCGCCTTTGTTATCATAATTATTATTATCATCATCATTATTATTATGATTATCATTACAGTCATGTATAAATATATATAATATACATATATTCATGCAATGGCGACATGCATTGCTATAACATCAAAAAATATATATACCACTGCAACCCGCTTTTCTTTGAATTAGATGAATATGACGAAGTCTATGCGATAACGAAAGAGAGAGAGGTGGGAGAGAAATAGAAATACAGAGAGGGAGAGAGAGAGAAATAGAGAAGAAAACGGACTTTGACGACTGAAGAAGGGGTTTGGTCGGGAAAAACCTCAACTCCCTGAGAGCGATTTTCTTACTGCAGATTTGGCTTTTCAGTGATATTTGGTTTCGTCTTTGAGACTCCGTCTTGAAACATGATCTCTTCATGTCGCAGTCCTCTTCACATTGACCCGGTGCATGATGGTCCAGTCAAAGCAGACGAATCTTACATTGATTTGGTTTGGTTTGGTTTGGTTTTTTTGACGATCATCAAATATGAAATACAAACATAACACATTAAAAAAAAAAACACTACAATAATTTACAAGGGATATTCCAGAAAAATTAAATTTTAAACTAAAAGATCAACCGACAAAGGTGATCTGTTCTTCCTCGGGGTCTCTTCAAGTATACAAATCAATATTTCTGTATGAAGTTCATATAATCTTCTGCAAGATTCGGTAAATTAGTTATCATTCTTAAGATTCTAAAACAAAATTTCTTTATGAAGTGCTGAACAATATCGACCTTTTCCTAATTGTGCGATGCAATAATATTGTATGAACAGATCTCGTCATTGTCTTTAATTACATTAAACATTAATTTAATGGCTAATTCAACATCGCTGCCATAATTGAGTTAGTTGGTGAACATACATTATACATGAAGCAGAAATACTGTGCCTCTATTTATTCCAGACAATACATATGATAACTATGATATGCTATTTCCCCCCGAAACGAAACAATGCCGACAATTAATCATAGTACAAACTCTACAGACTGATGTTCCGATGCTTGGCTGCATAACATCCATTGGCGCTCCTAGTTGCATCTCATTTCGCGTTTGTTCATGCTTTAATTACTAATATATCAAATTATGATGCCGGATAATAGATAGGTTGATGGAAGGCAATTTCGACGCTTCTGGGCATTTATCAAATTACGGTGTTTATTAGTTTGATGATTGTATTATCTTCGAATTGGAGCTTTTTGTTACTGTAGGCTGCAAGTAATGCTGCAGAGACGGGTATTGGACATAAAGTCGAATACAGTTGGTTTCAAGAAAAGCGTAGCATGAATTAGGCATGGGTTCACCACTGATAGTCGGTATAAAAATAATGATGATGGTAACTATAATGATAATAATAGTAATAACAATAATAATAATAATGATAACTATAACAATAATAAACACGATTGCAGTATATGAGAGCAGATGTTTCATCTTCATTCATTCATTAATCTGTTTATCATTATTTTTGTAGAACATGGTAAAATGTATAGTTATCGGTCGGTCTTGGAGTCGGTTAGGCGGCTTGACCCGGATAAGAACTACCGACATTTTTCTTACCACGTGAATAGGTATGCACGTGGATACGTTATTGTCTTGAGGTACATTATTTTGTAGGGTTTCAGGACATTGTATTAACCTTAAAATCAACTTTGGAAGAGAAGGTTAAAAACATGTATGTTCAAAATAACAGTAGGTGTGAAATGCAGCAATCTTAAATTCCAATTCAGTGAAACATCGGATCAGGGATTATCCTTAAAAATATAATAAATAGTAACTGTGACTAGAAAAGCGATCTTTAAAAACATGGATTAACATGATATATCAAAACATATTGTTGCTGTGGGTTTCTCTAGAAACGGCAATTGTTGACATGCGGTGCAATTACTTCTTTTAGTGGTACTTTTGTATAAAACTAAATAATAACAAATACTAATATTAACGCCTTATTTACACAAGTTAGCAACATCAGTATACCAGTACTACTTTTCCCGTGGGCCCTGCAATTATTATTACCCTCCGCCATTGTTAAGTACCAAATTTATCCTGGGTGGAGAGTGGCCACTGTGGATTAATGTCTTGCCAAATGACGTTCAAGTGCCTGTGCTGCGATTCGAATCCTCATCCCATGAATTGAGAGTCAAGTGAATGAACCACTGTACCATGACGCCTCTATTTCGCTATAGGAAAGAGGCAATTTAGAATCGGGGGTGACGGAAGGCCATGCTAAGGAGAAAGAAAGAGAGAAAGAGCAAGGGAGAAGGGGGAACGCGAATCAAGGATAGAAATACGGGTAATCTAAGATAGATGAAATACCAGAAAGGCAGATGGAAATAGATGGAACTGCTTATGAGAGAGATTAAAGGGATTAATGAAGGAAGGCTTAGCTGACGTTGAAAGAAAAAGAGCAAAAGAGAGAGAAAGAGAGAGAAAGAGAGAGAGAGAGAGAGAGAGAGAGAGAGAGTAAAGCTGAGCGAGAATAGAGAACAGATGAATATAGGGGGAAAGACGTGCTATATTGAAGGAGAGGAAATAGAGGAAAGGCAGAGAGAACTGGCATGCACAATCAGAGATGAACTCAGAGATAAGAAAACAACAATTCTTCCCTTCTTAACCCATTATGACGTCAATGCGAGGCTATGGCCATGCGCTTAATAGTTTGCAGCCACAAACCCTTGTCAGCCATTGTTTGTAATAGTGTCTGCACTGTGAGACTATTATGACGGCATACCACATACGCTCTGTAATTTAGCTATTCCGGACACAGCCGGAGACTGACAGAACTAGGCTCTGCTGAAGGCTTTAGGATATTTGGGTAAATTGCCAAATTAGAGTCTGTGGTCGCAGACTACGGTCTTATTCAGTTGTCCATTAGTGGCAGTATGAAGGAAATATAGGAAGAGAGAGAGAGAGAGAGAGAGAAGTCCGTAATGATGTATTTGGTAAGTATCCTCACGTTTTGGATATAATTCACTTCATCTCTCAGTCCTCTCAGGTCCGTCTCGTTACTATATATTTATTCCTTGGAAATCAGGCCATTAAATTTATTTTTTGGCTTGAATGGAACCACCCTACTGAAATAAAACTTAATAAATAATTAAATATATATATATATATATATATATATATATATATATATATATATATATATATATATATATATATTTCCTTCATCGCATGTCGTCATTAATATTGAAAGGCTTTAAATAGAATCTTTCAAAAAATAGAATAATTTGAACAAGAAAAAATCTACTTTAGTATTGTTATCATTTTTAATATTCATTATTATCGTTATTATTGCTATAAAAATTATTATTATTATTATCATCATCATCATCATCATCATCATCATCATTATTATTATTATTATTATTATTATCATCATCATTAGGAGTAGTAGTATTATTAGTAGTAGTAGAAGAAGTAGTAGTAGTAGTAGTAGTAGTAGTAGTAGTAGTAGTAGTAGTAGTAGTAGTAGAAGAAGAAGTAGTAGTAGTAGTAGTAGTAGTAGTAGTAGTAGTAGTAGTAGTAGTAGTAGTAGTAGTAGTTGTAGTAGAAGTAGTAGTAGTAATACTAGTAGTATTTAAATTTGTATGCATAATTATGCTATTCTAACTTTAACAATGACTTTCCCCCATATTATGGAATCGGGGAATAGAACTTGAAGCGGGAATGGTCGCTGAGCAGAATGATATGAATAAAAACCAATCACCACTTACCAGACTATGAAAATGAGGAAAATACTACAAACTAATTTAGTCATGTTAGTTAGGGAAAGGTACAGAGGAAAAAAAGGAAAGAAAAGGTGAAATGAAAAAGAGAAGTAGTAATGACATAGAACAGAAAATTGCCTGACACCGTTTTTTAATTCACAATACCATAATGAATAGGCCGAAATATTGAATTGACTGGTGCCTCGTTATCAGACATAATTCGTTTTCTTATGCATCGCATCACATCCAAATAAAATATACGAGCTCAGGATAAGCTGAATACTTTATGTTATAATGCCATCGAGTTATCATGTATTTCTTTTCTGCTTATGTGAAATGGTTTACAAAACAATTCTTCAACATCGGACCCATTGAACGTTGTACTCCCCGGCAATCATTATCTTATCAAATTCATTACAGTTGATCAATGGAATAGGAACATTTACTTTTATTTTGTTACATTTTTTATACAAACTTAAAATTATGTTAAAGTGACTCCGTAACATTGTTGAAGGTTGATGAAAAAACTGCGTAATTTGTGTATTAAATGTTACTTATTATATATTCCTTCTACTGTACTAACCCTCTAACATGCGAACAATCCGGGAAAAATTCTCAAACCACAAAGAGATTTATGGTTTTCTTTGAAGGCGTCACTGTGCAACACCCTCTTACAGTAAATTCTAGCAATCATTTTTGAATTTTCCCCACCTTTTTCCATGAAAATATGACATAAGACAGGCTTTTAAAAATATTTCAACACTTAAATGTCTGGAATGGTACATAGAGCCAATTCATTGCTTTGTGACGATTTACATTCACCTAAAATGTAATTAAATTGCAATAATATAGTTGGGAGAATTAACTGAGGAATCGATCAGATCAGTTTTTCCCAATTGTTATCATTAATAATGGTCTGTTTTCACTCAAACTTTTAGATTACCCTAATTGTACATCTAGCATTGAAATCACTACCTTATCACCATTTGCTCTCATCTGAACAATGTTTCCAAGTCCCTTTAAATATTTATGACGATTAAAATGAACGTTGTAGGGCGTCTAGCTTAACGACGTTTCTCGTTTTACACATATTGTCATGGCAACTTCCCATACATGTACATATCACATTCTCAAACTAGTCGACATGCAAAACAGAATTGCGAAAATACACAATGCAGACAATATGTAACATTATAAACATGCCAAGACGCTTTACAAGACGAGAAAAGAAATATATGGGACCATACAATCATCTAGATACAATCAAGACGACATCCCAAACCCAGGTCTGGCATTCATTCCCTTTGTAAAGCGGGTCGCTGCAGTATTGGGTACAAGGTATGACGTAAATGGAGTAATATATCCCTCAGATTTATTAAATGTATTCCATTTCATGTGGTTATTTGGCAGACAACCGACCGAGGGGATAGGATTTGGATCCACTTTGAGCTCGGTCGATCAAAGTAAAGGCAGGATCATGATGATGAAATGAGACGTCTAGGGTGGTGTAGGGTCAAAGGGCGGGGGAGGAGGAGTACCTTCAGAGTATGAGGGGAAAAATCAGAGACGTCGATTTAAAAATAACAACAATTAATTCAGAGAAAATCACGGATTATCCTCGCCCTCCCAATATAGAAAAGAGTTTGCACTCACTTTACTTAATACAAACTCCATGATTGGTGCTCTTAATTCCTGAGTGTCCGCAAATCCTGTTCATTGATGACGTTTCAGACTGGACAACGGTTTAATTAATGAGCATGGTATTTGAAAGATCCACAGGGAAAACTTATTGAATTTCGTTTTATGAGCGTTCCGCTATTTAGAAGAGGAACTCATATCGAAGCTTAAAGATATAGGAATTTGCATCGGCTATACATGATATCTAAACGTTCAAAGAACATAATGAAATTATCACCACTTGACGTTTGCGACAGGATGATGTGCAATTTCGGATAAAATCCCAATTCGTGGATTATCTTTTTAATTTATTACACCAACTAAAACAACGACGAAGACAACAACAACAACAACAGCAACTACAACAACGAGAACAACAAAAATAGCTAGAATGATAATGATAACGAGAACCACAAAACCAGTGGCTAGGGAAGCTTAGTTTGGAACGATGTTATTAATATTCGGAGAAGGCTGGTGCGGTGGTACTCGTGTTTTATAAGCAATTTTCACTTGGAACACCGCACAATTGACGTTCCCTAGGGAAGTATCTACAAACAGACGCTAATTAATTTTCGCTTGGTCGATATACTCAATCAATAAAATTAAATGTCGGGTGACGTACTCAAAATACACATTCATGTTTAGAGTGCATTATTGATCACGATGAACGGAAAGCAATGGGGGGAGAGAGAGAGAGAGATGGTGGGTGGGTTGGTGGATGGATGGGTGCTTGTGTGTGTATATATATATATGTGTGTGTGAGAGAGGGAGAAAGAGAGAGCAACTGTTATACCGAGTGGGAGGGAGGAAATTCGACGAGAAAAGGAGAAAGACAGGAAATGAAGGACAATGGAAAGATGATAAGGAACTGGAAAGAGAAAGATAGAGAGAGCGGGGAGAGGTTGCGGGAAGGCGAGAAATGGGGAGGGGAGAGAAGAGTGTAGAAAGAAGCAGAGAGACAAACAACAATGAGCGGGAAAGATCTCGAGGAGGCCAGAGAAAGCGGTTATATAGAATGTATGTGTCTGTCGGGGGCAGGGGCAATGAAGAGAGGAATGAGCTGAGAATGAATGGGGGAGAAACAGAAGAAGGATACGGGGCGATGGGAAAGAGAGAAAGAGAAGAGAGGGAAGACGAAGAGGAAGGGGGAAAATGGGGGAAACATGGGGCTGAAGAGGGATCGAGGGTGTAGAACGAAACTGATAGATAAACAACATATAGAGAGGAGGTCAGAGAAAGAGCAGTCATTTAAAATAGGGGAGAGAGAAGGGGAGAAGAAGAAGAAGAAGAAGAAGAAGAAGAAGAAGAAGGAGAAGAAGAAGAAGAAGAAGAAGAGGAGCGGAGGAGGAGGAAATAGAGAAAAATAAATTGCTACCACTCGAGTGCCTCGAGTGATAATCACATTGTCAAGTAGAGAAGTAATTAATCGTAGCCTGACATTATGAATTGGCCAAATCTCCCAACTCTCAATCCGTCATCGTACGTACTTCACATCATGCATGTTTGACGTAAACATTTCGTCCGTCTCATGGAATCTCAATAAATGCCAGCCCTGTGTCAAGACGTTGGTGTAAGAGATAACCATGACATGTGGCATTGAAGCAATTACCTGAAGAATACATCTGAAAATAGGATTTATTTTGTGTAGCCAATTATCTTCGTGCTTGATGTGTATGCAGTGTAATGGAAAGGGATCCGTAGGTAGGAGACATTCCGAGAGGAAAAAAACAAGCAAACAACACATACAAAAACAAACAAAAACAAAACCTAAACAAACACAAACATACCAAAACTAACAGAGAGACAGACATAAGGACAGAGGCAGACAGACAGACGGACATTAAAAGTCATAGAAATAGAGACAAATGGTGCCTCCGACACACACACACACACACACACGCACACGCGCACACACACGTACACAGTACACTGCACTCTTTGAGGAAAGCTAGCGATATGAGACAGGGAGATGTAGGAAGATATATATAAAATGCCAGAGGGACCTAGAAAGAGAGAGAGAGAGAGAGTGACAGAGTGAGAGAGAGAAATGATTATGAACAACAGAGTTAGACGACAAGAACAGCAAACTAACTAAAATACCAACCAACAGACCAACCAACCAAAATACCAACCAACAGACAAACTGTCCAATAAACAAGCCAACCAACCAACCAACATCAACCAACATATACAAACCGACCAACAAACAAACCAACAAACAAACTAACCAACCAACCTCAAAAACAGCAAACAAATCGATCAACAAACCAACCAACCAACTAACTAACCAACCAACCTCCAAAACAGCAAACAAATCGATCAAAAAACCAACCAACCAACTAACTAACCAACCAACCTCCAAAACAGCAAACAAATCGATCAACAAACCAACCAACCAACTAACTAACCAACCAACCTCCAAAACAGCAAACAAAGCGATCAACAAACCAACCAACTAACTAACCAACCAACCTCCAAAACAGCAAACAAATCGATCAACAAACCAACCAACCAACTTACTAACCAACCAACCTCCAAAACAGCAAACAAATCGATCAACAAACCAACCAACCAACTAACTAACCAACCAACCTCCAAAACAGCAAACAAATCGATCAACAAACCAACCAACCAACTAACTAACCAACCAACCTCCAAAACAGCAAACAAATCGATCAACAAACCAACCAACTAACTAACAGACAAACAAACTGACCAACAACAAAACCACACAACAAAACAGTAAATGGGACAATTAAGGACAGTCATAGCATGGAATTGAGATTTCAAGAGGAAAAATACATAGTGATAGTGAGTGACAGAGGGAAAGACGCAATGAGAGAGAGAGAGAGAGAGTATTATAATGTAAATAGCACTCGAATTGAGGGAGAGGGAGACAGGGAGAGAGGCAGACAGAGGGAGACAGAGAGGGAGAGAGAGAGAAAAAAAAGAGAGAGAGAGAGAGAGAGAGAGAGTGAGCAGAGATGTGTCTGCTAGAGCAAACGGTAAACGGCTGATCAATCATCGCGGTATTTTCCACTAATGTTGCTCCCGTGATCACATTTGATCCCACTCACTGCTATATGCCATACACATAAACAAGACACTTAAAATGGTGACGATGATGAAGATGGTTAAATGGAAAATTGATGGAGCGATACATTAGGTGAGGCCATGTTTTGAATCTCCATAGAAGACTGTATTGAGTGAAAATAGTATCATTAAGTAGATTCTCGACAAATTCACACTGTGCCTGTAGGGGGAGTACGAATACAAAATGACTGAGACCTTTATTTAGTGATGATTATTTTTCTATTTTTACCATAGATACCAAGTTTTAAAGCCCACCATGTATATACAAAACTCACGATCAAAAATGTACCAAATCAAACGCAATTTTATTAGTAATAGGGGTAACTTCCGTTTACTTATCTCTTAATAGTTATGATTAATGAACGGGAGAAAGTAAGCGCTATCATTATCGATTGAAGTCTTGGATCATCACAAAGTACAGAAAACTTTTTACTGACAACATTAATTATTCATTTTTTGGCCCTGTACAACTCTATTCGACAATTTTCTCCTCCTTGTTTCACCGGTTTCTCGTCGTTCTTCACTCCGTCAAAGTTTGATATCAATTCAGATGGGATGCTTGATTTTTATTTTGTTTTTAATTCTCGATTTGTCTTAAAGCCCGTCTGCACTAGTTTGACCAGGAGGGATTAGACTTCACAGCATGGTCACTGGCAGGTGGTTATCTCATCAACTCAGCTCTCAATTAACATAAGAAAAAGAGGATCATGGGGGACCAACGGGCACCGCTTAGGCATTGTTTTCTATACAGAGGGAGCAAGTAGCTACAAGTAGTGCAGTGGGGCTTTAATAGTCTAGTCTAGTCTCCATCTTGCAAGGAGGAAATGACGGGAGAATAAAGAGGGGCACACCAACTAGGACATGGAACGATAACATCAAGCAGTTGGCGAGAATACCATTTGAACAGACAACAGCTGAAGACAGGAAGTTATGAAGAACCTGTGTCTCAAAGTCCATTTCAATATCGCCTAAACTGCTTCCAGGCTTTAGAATAAAGATAGATAGATAGTTTTATATTTTATTTTTATTCTCTTTCATGTATGTATATATCATCATCTGCATCTATTTCTGATGTTGTTTTATGCACATAAATTGTTGTTTATTTATATCATTTTATCTTTTGTATCATCCTTCTGTTTATTATATATTAAAAAAAATATATCATTATATTTATGTTTATTCGTTCTTTCATAGGTATTGTACTTTCTTATGTATATTATGTATGTGTTTTTATTTATGCAAGGATTTGCAGTAGAAAAGCCATTAAAACAAGTGTTTCCGTGCTGAAATAAATTGATACGAAACAGACGACATTGGCAGTTAGGAGGCGGCACAAGCAGGAGAGACCCGCTGCAGAGAGAAAGATATAGGGTAGGGGGGGGGTCTCATATCAGATCAGACAATATAATATAGAAGATAAAAGAGAGAGAGAGAGACGGGGAGAAGGAGAGAGCGAGAGACAGAAAGCTCGTTGGTGTGCGCGCGCGCGTGTGTGTGCGTGTGTGTGTGAGAGAGAATGAATGAGAATGAGAAAGAAAGTGTAAATGGTTGAGACAGAGATTGAGACAAAAGAGGAAAAATGTAGGTGGGTGGGTGTGGTTGTGTGTGTGTATGTGTTTGGTTGTGTGAGAGAGATAGAAAGAGAGAGAGAGTGAGAGAAAACGGAAAGAATGTGGTTGTGCGGGTATGCGAGTGTGTGTGAGAGATAGAAAGGGAGAAAGAGAGAGAGAGAGAGGGGAGACAGGGAGAGGAGAGAGAGGGGGAGGGGGAGAGAGGGGGAGAGGGGGGAGAAAGTGTATGTACGGATCTGGATATGCGTGTGTTCGTGTGTGTGTGCGTGTGTGTGAGAGAGAGAGAGAGAGAGAGGGGGGGTGGGGCTTAGAGAAAGAAAAATTATGTACAAATAAGAGGGGACAACTGAACCCGCTGGGATGTCTTGGAGATTGGAAAAGTGAAGGATGCAAAGCGAACGCTAAGAATAATCATATTCCTTCATCCATTATCCATCGTAATGCCTTTACCAGTGTTGGGCCACAAGGGCCTATAAGGAGTTTCTGGCGGCCACGATGAAAAAGGCAAATACGGCAGACATCACGTGATCCCTGACGTCATCATGTAAGATCCGGTGGATGAGTCATTAGCCTTGCTATAATACTTGTGCATTCCCTCACACATGCCGAGACAAGGACAGAGAGTGGTATGACTAAGAGCAATGATTTGTGCTAATAGGGTTTCGTTAAAGCTAAATTTGAGGACAAGTCATGTGATTACATTGTGAAAGAGACAAAATAAATGGACCATTTTCGTAAAGTAATCAAATTTAATGCATAAATCTTTGTTAAGTGCCATGTTGCAAATCATTTCATTCATCTGTTATAATCATTGTATTTCAATAGTCAGAATGCAAATTAAATACGCTAGTTGTGGCTAGGTAGGACAATTATTATTGCCTGTCCTCACTAACAATACGTAACATATGCAATTCGCATTCTGACTATTGAATACAATAATTGTAACAGGTGAATGAAATAATTTGTCATGAGACACTTAACAAAGATTTATGCATAATTTGATTACATTACGAAAAAGGAAAGGATTGGGAAAGGATAATCATACAGAATTAGTGTTTACTATTAGGAGTTGGAATCATCAAAATGAAAAAGGATTTGACTCGATCTTGCCGAAAGTCACATGAACTGCACTCAGAAAATGAGTAGATGGGACAAACATGCACACACAAATGGCATCGATTTTTTTGTTTAAATTGACTTTCCAGCTATTTCTCGTCATTTTTAGAAGGGCACACAATTTCAGGTACCATTTTTGTTTACCTTTACCACAACTCGGCCTTCTCTTTAAGTTCGTTGTGCAGTTGAAACCCACCTATCAATATTGAAGAAATATACGGAGGATGAATTCTACCCGTGATAATCGTACGGGCACATTGTTATTTTCTGTAAACATAAAAAACAGTATTTTGTCATCAATATAAAGTATAGTCTTTCTATAATAAAATCTGTCTGTCAGAGACAATAAAAAAAGCTCTTCCCTGTCTAATTACATATCTTGGTCTCCTCACCTCTTCTCTCTCTCTCTCTCTCTCTGTCTCTCTGTCTCTCTCTCTCTGTCTGTCTCTCTCTCTCTCTCTCTGTCTCTGCCTGTCTTTGTCTCTCTCTCTCTCTCTCTTTGTCTCTGTCTGTCTCTGTCTGTCTCTGTCTGTCTCTCTCTGTGTGTGTGTCTCTCTGTCTCTGTCTCTCTGTGTGTCGCTGTCTGTGTCGCTGTCTATTCCTGTCACTCCCGCTCTTCCCTCTCTTAAAGGTATAGACCAGTTTTTGGAAACGCCCCCCTCTCAAAAAATGAAATAGAAGCTCTTATTACCAATCATGTGAAAGAATATGTTTTGACTAATACGTGATGATACAAATTTTGCCGGGAAACCGCTTACTAATTGATATACAACTTTGGTAAATTATCATATCGATCCGGCCTGGATAGATATCGCGACGCCATTTCAACATTGAACATTTGGGCATATATTTCTGTTTTTTGCGAATTTAGGTTGAAGTATTGCCATCTAAACCTCTGAAGGCAATATTTAAACAATATTGAATGGATATTTTGCACCCAAAACCATTGAACCGCAATTTTACCACGACCAGTCTACATCTTTAATAATCATCTTCTTTCACTGTAAATGGCCTCGAGGAAAAACACTCATTCTCCCAAAATCATAAACAGGTTATTTTCTCTGTCTTAGAACCCTTGAGGCCTTTTATCAATTACCATTTTCTGTGAAAATGGAGAATGGAATATGTCATTCGAAAACTCGGCTGGGTTCACTGACAGTAATTATGGGGATTTCAGCGTCTGTTCCTCGTCTCGTCTTTGCATTTGGTTGTCGGTGATGATGATTTTGATAGTAATGATGATAGTGATGATGGCGGTCATGGTGGTGGTGATGGTGATGGTGATGATGGTGGTGGTGGTGATGATGATGATGATGATACTGATGATTATGGTGATGGTGGTGGCGATGATGGTGGTGCTGGTGATGATGATGATGATGGTGGTGATAGTGGTGATGACGATGGTGATGATGGTGGTGGTGATGGTGGTGATGGCGATGATGATGGTGGTGGTGGTGATGATGATAAAAACCTGTCACCACAGCTATGTCATGGTTGACAACTAAAGAAGAAAAAACATGAACCCCAGAAACCTAATAAACAACAAACGAACAAAGAAAAATCATACATACACAAACATGATATCATCGCTGACAAATAACCAAATGTTCTGCCAATGCAAACAGGTTTTTATACCTGTGATAAGCCTAGTTGAAGATATCTCAATAATTGAAACACAGTACAAATCTACAATGAGGCTAGTGTCATTTAAGAAGGTTGATGCCGGTGACCTAATAAAACTCAAATTTGACTAATGTCGCTGTATTAAACTGGAGTAAATTTATATCAATTTGGAGAGTTGCATTTGGAAAGGTCAAATTACCGGCCGCATCTAATATTAAGCACATAGCTCTTAAAGCCGAAGTTTTTCTGAATCCGCAACAGTGGTTGAAAATGGATATCCTCCCGTGTCCTTAAATAAAAGAAGTAGGTCGCATATACATGTAAAATCAATTCGTAATATTATGAATAAGAACGAAGACCACGTTTTTGTGGGAAACGATTTTGGGTTTTCCTATAGAAGCAGGACAAATTTTATCTTGTTTATTTATTTTATTCAAAGTCCTAAGAATGGATCAGCGCTTGCCGACAGGAACTAATGCATCAATAGAGCCTTCAGATTTTAGGCCCTCTATAATGATACAATTAATGATAATAATAACAAAAACGATGTATCTTTGTATATCATCTATTTATACTACTGTCTATGTTGATCCATTAAAACGGTATTCATATAATAATAACTATAATTATTTTTGTAATATTTTCCCTGACGTAGACATTGCTAAAGGAGAAAGTGTGTTGTGTGCGTGTGGATATGGGATTGTGTAACGGATATATATATATATATATATTTACTGTAAAAGCGGCCAATGAAATGACACACAAAATAAAAAGTTGGAAATAATAGACAAGCAAGTGATACAACAAACAAAGCAAATAATTTTGCAGGGCGCGGAAAGCAATTTACAACGTAAAATCTGACTTGAAAGCCTGAAAACTTTATTTCACCTACAAATTAATTTTCGTCCTCCCAGTGTTCATGAAATGCAATTTCAACTTTTGGTTAATTTGGTAAATTAATTTGTGATATATTTTTTATATTCTTTATTCTTTTTCGGAAAAAATATCACAAATGTCTCTTGATAGTTTTTGACACCACATCGTGACTTTGTATTCCCAAAATCTATATGCTGTTATCATCAGCAAGGTCGATTTGAGAAGCAAAGTGATATCCGTTTTATTTTGACTTTTCATAAAAACCTTGCAGTAGATATGCACGTTTTCCGGATAAGAAAATATTAAACATTTTAATACGTCCTAACTGTCTTGTCTTTTCTGATTTTTTAATAAGGTATAAATCCTCTGCAACCATTTCTATTGAATAAGTCAATACTCATTTTAGTCATTTAAAGCCCCCACTGCACTACTTGTAGCTACTTGCTCCCTCTATATAGAAAACAATGCCTAAGCGGTGCCCGTTGGTCCCCCGTGATCCTCTTTTTCTTACCCGGTATGTTAATTGAGAGCTGAGTTGATGAGATAACCACCTGTCAGTGACAGGGTGGTCTAATCCCTCCTGGCCGAACTAGTGCAGACGGGCTTTAACAAAGACTGTGGACATTACACCCATTTGGGAATGTTTGATTCTATACAATGTTGGCCATAATAGAATAGATTTTGTTTATCTCTAAGTCCATAAAATGATTGTTACAATACTATCATTTATTCTTGATATATACATCTTATACCTCAGAACTTTATTGATGAATCTAAATAGTCTAGAGAATAATCATTGATGTCCTTAGAAGATATAAACTTATATTGTAAACTTTATATTGACACAATCGTATCATGCATGAAAGGAGGTCAATCAAATGTATTCCAACTTTATGCGCAACAGTGTATATAAGACAGCATGGAAGCCTTACGGGCTTTATCTCTGTGTAAAAGACTCACCAGAAAACCTACATTTTCTTGGTCATCCAGGGTTTTATCCCTCGTCAAACCTCCAAGGGAAATCAAGACCATCACAAACAGTGTAAACAAGATAATCGGGAGATGAAAAGATAGAAATGGATACGACGACGGGAAACCATGGACCCTCTACCTGGGGCCCGTTTCATAAAACTTGTTATCTATGACAAATGCTAAATTTCTATGACAAATTTGCTCTCAGCCAATCAGATGCCATTATTTCAGTAGCTTATAACAGTAGCTTATAACTTGTTATTGATATCAAGTTTTATGAAACAGGGCCCTGATCTTCGGGGAGGCATACAGGTATCATATCATCTGCTTGGACTCAGAAGGGAGTAAACCCATTATAGTTTAATACATAGTTGACCTCTTTCTGAGTCTGACCAGACTAAATGTGGGGATCATGCGATAAAGCGTAAGTTCTATTATTTTGTATCTCCACCACGTCTATGGGGAGACATACAGGTAAAGTGCTTGGAGCAAGAAGGACGTTACCCATATAGTTCAATACAGAGTTATCGTTCTTTTGGATCTGAACATGGATAAATCATGTGGTAAAGTGTAAGTTCCATTTGAATCTCCATCGCGTCTATGGAGAGACATTCAGATAAAATGTTTGGAGCAAGAAAGACGTTAGCCCATATAGTTCAAGACAGTGTTATCGTCCTTTTGGATTTGAACATGGAGAAATAATGTGGTAAAACTTAAGTTCCAAATGCTCTCCATCATGTCTGTGTGAAAACATACACGTGTAGTACCATCTATTTTTGGAGCCAGAAGGGCGTTAAAAGTTTAACAAAGAGTTAGCTTCCTTCTGGGTCTGAAGATATGATCTGATAGGGGAATCATGCGGTGAAATGTAATTACAAATAGAGAAATGGGAGTCACATAGAGGATTGAGAAGACAAAGAAACAAGTGGTAAATGTGATGAGTAAAGCGAAATCAGCAAAGAGCCTTTTAATAGAAAAAAAAAAGAAAAGAAGAAAATGAAAAAGAAGAATAAGGAAACAAAAAATAAGTAGAAGAAGAAGATAAAGAAGAAGTAAGAGCAACTTTATACTTCGGTAGACAGTAAAATGGCTGTCTGTATTTTTAATCAAACAGCGTTTATCCACGTGCAAATAATATTATGTGTTTTTGCATTTCGATTTGTGGCAGGCGATATCCAAAACCTTACTTTCAACTAATTAGTGTGTTCTTCTCCTATCCCGGTATTTTTACAAGATAACCGGTTCAATGGTATGGGCACAAAACAATGTTAGTTAATTAACTTTATTTGTTTTGTTTAGTTTTTGTTTTTGTTTAGTCGATTGTATTTCTTTAGATGCACAAGTCATGTATATATATGGTAAATGATGTGTGTATCTGATGATATACTCTTCAATATATTATCATGACTAATTTTTTGCAAACGCATGTAGTCAGTGACAGAGTGTGGGTTTACCCATTAAGGGCTCATTGGTGATTTTTCGTGTTTTATGGGGGGATGTAGCATTGGCCATGTCCAACTCGGTGGATGAAATGTGAGAGACGAAGGCCATATTATATTAAGGGGTAGATGAAGGAGGGGGGTCTATCAACATAATTTCACATTGCTTTCCTTTATCCCCCTCTCTCTCTCTCTCTCTCTCTCGTTCTCTCTCATCCCTTTGCCTTTTGATGGGGACACCCGCGCCCCTTCATGCCCTCACGAGACTACGCCACTGTGTACCCTCACACTTCATCGGTGGACCATGTCTTAGTTTTTGACACAACCTTCACACCTCAGCAAGGTGCGATGACACCATCCCAGCTTCATCGCGACACTTCCTGGTGCTTGCATCATTAAACATCCCCCAGGCGTAAACAGAGTGCATGCATGGCCAGCAATGACCCCCTGATTGGGAGCTCTCCCTTTATCGCGGTTCTAGAAGAATATATTTGGTGGTGATGAAGGGGGAAGGGCTTTGGGAGGGGGCTTTGGGTATCTTGTATTCATTTTCTACTTGTGCGTAGATTATTAAAAAGTCAAGATTTTTCTTGGGGAACAGTCTTGATTAAAAGAAAAACATTACTGTTATTTGTTTTAATTTCATATATTCATTATTTTTTCTTAAAGGGGGGAGGGGGTTATTTGTGTTTACTCTTACGCCCTAAACCACCTCTACAACTGTATAAATCCTTTTCCAACGACTTTACCTAAGACCATTTAAACATCTCTCACCTTTAGGAGCAACGCAGCATGAGAACAAAAAGATTCAACCATGATCGAAGTTGACTTTGATTAACTTTCATATAGTTTAATATGCTAGTAACAGAGATGCATGGTGCATGTTGGGTGTGTATTCGACTTTCGTTATGGACTTTTAAAAAAGTAAAAAAAAAACATCCTTGTCTATTTCTTTGTGGAAATGGTTCAGCTATTAACCGGAAAATGCAATTTTATTCCCAATGTTACAATGCATGGTATTCCTAATATTAAATGTAATATTTCTATTTATTTACATTTGTATAAAGCACTTAAAGATTCTCGTAGTAGGCGTTATAGAAGTGTAATGTCTTATTTTTCCATATAACACGTATTTTGTCATTCTACTGATGATGGACATTTCCAAACTTAAGTTAGTCTCTAAGCAGTGCACTGCACTGTAATACCCATATCTCTATGCCGCATTTGAATATGGTACGTATGTTAAATGGTTCCGCCAGCTTGTAAACGTTTTGAATAGCGTTATTCAGAAGAGACAGTGCGTGCTTTCGTTTGGCAATTGGTGAAATGTGATTCGATTGATATACGGAATGGTGCCAATTTACGGGTCGAACTGTTGCTCTGGACGGCAGCGTTTCACGGAACCGTCATATAAGTACAGTTCAACGACATCCCGTTGAAGTGCGTGTTAACTTCAACACACGCGTTCCAATTGGTTATCGGCGAACTTGTACTTACGACGGTTTCGTGAAACGCTCCACTGTTTTCCTTATCTTTTCATATCAGATTTGTTAATAATGATAAAAATACGTCATATGTATGAGGAAACAAGTCACAAATATTACCACTTCGAGCTCTATAACCACGATGATAGAGATTTAAACGATAAACAAATACAGAATAGGGAAAAGTGAGATATATGTGTTGAAGCAAAGGGAATTAACATCCGGATAACATCCGTGTAAATGTATTTAAATTTCCAACGCACAAAACCCTTAATAAGATTATCATCATCATCATCACCATCATCATCATCATCATCATCTCCAACATCATCATTATTTTTATTATTATTATTATTATTATTATTATTATTATTATTATTATTATTAATATTATTATTATCATCATTATCATCACAATCATCATCATCATTATTATTATCATCATCCTCATCATCATTATTTTCATGATAATTATTACCATTATCATTATTTTCATCATTAATAGTATTATCATGATCATCATCATCTTTTGTTATTATCACTATCATTATTAATTAATTCATTCATTTTATAATTTTATCATTATCAGGATCATAATTTTTCATGTTATTGTCATCATTATTTTGTACTGTTATTATCAGTCCTCTTATTATGATTAGTAGAAGAAGTAGTAGTCGTCGTCGTAGTAGTAGTACTATATTAGTCGTATCACTAGGCTAGTATTGATTACTACTATTACTACTACTACTACTACTACTACTACTACTACTACTACTACTGCTGCTGCTGCTACTACTACTACTACTACTACTACTACTACTACTGCTGCTGCTGCTGCTACCACTACCTATTGCTAATGCTACTACTACTACTACTACTACTGCTACTACTACTGCTACTACTACTACTACTACTACTAATACTACTACTACTACTACTACTACTACTACTACTACTACTACTACTACTAATACTACTACTACTACTACTACTACTATGAAGTCTATATCTAGTGAAAAAAAAAATGAAATTAAAGATAAACAAGATTGACCAGTACCGAAAATGATTTTGTTCTGATAGTGAGAATACACATTTAAATGAAAACAGCAATTAAAAAAAAGGTCGCTTGAATCAAATGGAGTATAGCTTCACATTGCCTGCTGCGTGATATCTCACAGCTGATTTATTTATTTCGTACATTTTAAAATCACATCCACAGTATGCCTATTGATAATACTTAAACTTTAAATATACATCAAACACCTTCGCAAAAGACTTCTGAAAAATAACACTTAAGATCATTTTCTTGTCCATCACTTTCTTTATGCGCCCATTAAAGCCCCACTGTACTATTTATAGCTACTTGCGCCCTCTACATAGCAAACAATGCCTCATCGGTGACCGTTGGTCCCCCATGGTCCCCTTTTTCTTATGGTAATTGAGAGCTGATTTGATGAGATAACCACCTGTCAGGGACCACGCTGAGAGGCCTTATCCCTCCTCGCAAAACTAATGCAGACATCATTGTTTGTGCGCCCATTGCAATGACGTATTGCGTGATCCGAACATAGTTTCAATGGAAATGCAATAAGGTATTGAAGTGCAATTGAGCTGATATTTCTGGGGGGTGTTTCACAAAGATCCTAAGTTGAACTTATCTCTAAGTTGGACTTAATAATTATGGAAAGCCGTAAGCATCTTTGACAATATTTTGTAAAAGTTATTTTAAACGGCATAAAATGTTGATTCAAATCATTCATATTTTCTATTATCGAGGAGATTTTATGTTCTTGATGTGGAATTTATGAAAAGTCTAAAATACTTGAATTTTTGCTTTTGAATATATTTTATTTTAAGGCTACAAATGGCTTTCCATAATTTTTAAGTCCAACTTAGAGTTAAGTTCGACTTAAGATCTTTGTGAAACACCCCTCTGAAGTAGTTGCGATTGTGTTTTCAAAGGTTTTTACAAGATGACATCATTTCACGAGGTGAAAACATATTCTTTTCGAAATTTTAGATAAAAAAGGAAGATAAATGCATTTACGGGTGAAAACATATTCTTAACATATTTTGATAAAACTATTACATTACAAAACTAAATTAGCATATATTGGTTTACGCTTAAACACACCACAGATAATAAATATCATATATTACATATGTTTCAACTCATTGTAACATAAAATATATAAATTTACTGTTATTTACACAATTCTATACAGATAAAGAAGCCCGTGAAGTGCAGTGAATTATACATCTTTTGCGTACCATTAAAAACTCTATACATGTACCTCAAATATTATCAAGTATAAATATTTTATTATCTAAAAGTTTGAATGTGTAAAAAATAATAACAGTTCAACTGTACACACGAATTTTAATTTAAAAAGCTGTTTCTGGGGCATTTTTCAGTGGATATTAAAACAAGTACTATTTCAGTTTTCAAGGAAGGTATTCTATTATAAGATGGTAATGATACCACTTTCTATATTTATTGGATATGTATTGTAGGATTTCAGAGAAAATATGGCAATTTATATTATTTACTGAAATAAGTCAGGTCCTCCAGACCATCGTTTGATAGAGAATCTTCCTATTAATCATGATGATGGTGACTGCTTTTTCTTTAAAAAAATATTGTTGATAATCTGTTCAAAGTTGTAGACTGTGTATAGCCCACAGGAGACTTGTGGAGGTATCGTGGTATAGTGGTTCATTCACTTGACTCTCAATGCAAGCGTTGAGGGTTCGAATCCCAGCCCGACACTAACCTCATTTGGCAAGACATTAATCCACGTTTACCACTCTCGACCAAGGTGTTAATGAGTACCTGGCTATTGCTGGGGTACTAAGTAATAATAATTGAAGGGCTCTCAGTAAGAACAACTTTAGATTGATGCTGATAAGGCATTCCTGGCTAACAAAAATACTATTATTATTGTTATTATTATTATCATTATTATTATCATTGTTATTATCATTATTATTATTATCATTATTATTATTATTATTATCATTATTATTATTATTATTATTATCATTATTATTATTATCATTATTATTATTATCATTATTATTATTATCATTATTATTATCATTATTACACGATAGGAAGTTCTATTTAGGGAATATAAGTATCTATTTCCACACCTTCCTAGAATTTAATGATGTATTATGAATAAAGACTTTGCAGCTACTGCCTCACAAAATAATGTGTCAAACACAAGCTTGTTTAGGTGAAAACACGTACTGTACATTGCGGGTTATAATGACAAATATATTAGACCTGTTTACATATTTTATCTACGCTTTTTGAACAAAAGTTTCTTTTGACGACTGAAAAGCTTGCCAGAGAATAGACCGGTTTACTAAGATATTCAAACTTATGGATGTTTCTTTCCTGAAGACCTAATGACGAGGTATTCCATTAAGCTGTTATCAATGAATGGACTACAATACTTGGTATCCAGTCTGCATCATTACTTGTTCGGGTTGTCAAGAACAACCTTTCTTTAAAAAGTATGCAAACAATTTGAATATGTTAGTTAACCGGTCTATTGCCCGACATAGCAACAAAAATGGTATCATGAGGAGGTGAATTAATACGACAGTTCGTAAATAGCTTCGGTACGCATGACCCCAAAATATCCACAGATCTTTTACACGATGGATACGTCCCACTTATGCATTTTAGAATAGTCACTGCCGAAGTGATGGAGGTGCTTCATGAATGCCTTTTGTTTGCCTCTTGAGAAGAATAATTCCACCTGTGTATCGGATATATCTACTGTCGGGGCATACATGCATACTGATGATATAACTTTCATGAACACGATACCAGTATTCGTCTCGATGGGTTTTACAATTTGGGAACAAATGGCCTTTGTCTGCCCATGCGCAGATAGTATTTACGAACTGGCTTATTACTTGATAATCTCACGAAACCGTCTTAAGTACAAGTTCACCGACATCCTAATGAAATGCGTGTATTAATTTTAACACACGTTTCAATGGGATGTCGGTGAACTTGTACTTATGACGGTTTCATGAAACGCTGCCCAGGGGTTCGGGAGAGACACATGCATGTATTGAAATACATTAGTAAACAGGTCAATTCAAGCGGATCATTGTTGAACTTCCTGTGGTTCAGGTGTATGCTGGGATACCTCCTCTTGTCTCGCTAACCATTCCCGTACCAGTCTATCAGGGGAGACCTTAGACTCATGCACCAGTCTGTCCCTATCCATCACGTACGTGGCTCTGTAGGCCTTTTCATAGAGTCCCTCGTAGGATTCAACCCCTTCCGATAAAAGGCTTATTCTAGAGCCCGTACGCGAGTCTGAAGGAGTGGATACGCGTGCAGACTGAAGTGATAGGTGACTTGGGCACCTGCAACTAAAGTTACGGTGAATCATGCAGCATTCGTCAATCGCCCCTACGCGTAGGTCCGAACAGGACTTACTCAAAGGGTTGTAGGATGGCGGGTTAAGACCCTTTGACGAGGTGGGAATCGCCCGTGCTGAACCGGCGGGGCTTCTATCAGCCGCTCGGTCCTTTCGCACATGGAGACTGCAACAAGCTGAGCCTAAATGCTCACCATTAGCGTTAGAATCCAAACTCTGCGAGGCGTGGTTGTCGAGCAGAGCAAGTGATACAGGACGTTGCTTCTGTCGTTTTGGAAGAAGCGTGGGCGTATCAGGTGCCGTTGGGTTTCCATCCGTCGGACTAGCGTCATTGGTGGTGATTGTCGGTGAGGTTATATCCAGGTTCGCCATGAGGTGAGAACACCCAAGTGAATCAGTGTCTGAAGACGACAGATGCGACAATGTGGACTGTGAGGCGAACTTTCGGCGACGGCACGGAAACGATGAACTAACCCCGTTTGCAGAGATGGCGCGTTTTCCGTCTTGTCGAGGCGGAGAGGACAACCCCTTGGTGAAGTAACGCGGATTGAAAGCTCGTTGCCAACCAAATTCGTCCTTCTTCTCAAGCATGGAGTTCACACAGGCTGTCTCAAGGTACCTGCTCCTGCGACAGAACCTAGGTGAACAATAGACACTCAATCTCTGGTCCTTTAGCTGTGTAACACTTGGGGAGCCGTCACGACCTGGAGACATTGTTACGGTCAGAAAGCACCGGGCGAAAACCCGTTAGGCTTAGCCTGTCTGTCTTCTACAAGTCACCTCTAATTTGTTGCATCCACTTTTATCCTTGTGCGTTTTCTAAATTTTTAAAGGAACTTTGGGGTTTTTACGTTTTGCCTTCTCTGTCTGAGTCGCAGTTCAGTCGTGACTAGGATGGTTATGAAGAATGATGTATTTTATCAGAGAATCCTTAAAATTTTGAAATGAAATGTTGTTCTAAAATATTATTACAGAGGAGCCTACTGTCCCTCCTATTTCATCCGATGTTTCTTTTCACATATGCTTGCTCGTGAGAATTATGTCGAGAAGTCAACAATATTATAAACAGAGTGTCCTGTGAAGTTAAATCAAGTAGCATCTCCTGGTAAGTACAGCTTACGATTTTTCATCCAATGCGTTATTTCAACAGCTCTCTTCTAAGAATCTTTCCCGGATCTTGTAACCGGATACTCACTCGCTGTCTACTTTCGATAGAGCGAACCCGTCACTAATCCATCATGGGCGAACGCTTTTTCATCAATCATAAACAGGTCCACCATAACTTGTTGCCGCTCGTCTTTCAACTCTCAAAATGATTTTCCCAGTTTCTTCTCTCCTCAGGGGAGAGATAACCAACTGCAGTACCTATACCCCCGCTCTAAATTATGCGGGTTTATGCACACACGAGTGTCCCGCCACAGCGCACCACGACTTTCCACAGTGGGACGATTCTGCAAATGCTGCTGTGAGCGTCGCACGCGACCAGAGTGAATGCAGGCTCTGTCTATATTGATTCCTTCAATACTAAACTAGCGTAAAACAAACGAAGAGCAATTTCACCTAATCAGCTCCCGATCGAAACAGACATTGCATGACCCTACTCTACGCGGTCGCTGTGGATAGAAAGTAGTGTGCGTTATTGAGTTGTGCGTGTGTATGTGCGGGCCGAGAGCTCCCAATTCGGGTTGATTTAGGTCGAGATGAGATAGATGGTCCGAGCGTAATTGAGGTTTGTTTGTTAGCGAGAGCTGTTATTGGAGAATTCGCCGGATGTTAAATGACCGCTGACGTACAAGACTTTATGTTTTACCTGGAAGGATGAAAGAAAATGGAAAGATACATTACTGTTCTATAAATAACACTATAACGATCGACAGAAAGAAAGAGCGAATACTGTTCTGTAAACAAGACAGAATCGATTGACAGAGAGAGAGAGAGAGAGAGGAAGAGAGAGAGAGATAGATAGAGATACAGAGATAGAGAGATAGATATATATATATATATATATAGAGAGAGAGAGAGATAGAGATAGATAGAGAGAGAGAGAGAGAGGGGGGAATGATAGAAAGAGAGAGAGAAGGGGGAGAAGAAAAAGAGAAAACTTCGAAGTGAGATGAGCGTTGGTGAAGAAACATTAACACTCTATTCTAGAAAGAACATTAATACTATTCATTTCGGATGTACATGTACATGTAATTATAAAAAAATCAAGCTTGCATTACATTGCCTTATCAAAACTTAAACATGTTAAAAGCATCGCTTCCTTTTCGACAGTTCTCAATAACCTTGAGACGTATCAAGAACTGACGGGATTTTTTTCAATCGAAAAATAGAAAACTCATATTATTATAGTATGGTTGAAACACATTTCGCTGCGGTTTTCTCGTTTTAGAAATCATAATTATTAAGGAATTAATAAGGACAACATGAATACTTGTAATTATGATATAATGAGACTTGGGGAAATAAGAATTAGACATGCGATGCACTTCTAACCAAAGAATCAAACAGAGAAGAAAGCGAAGAAGAAGAAAAAGAAGAAGAGGAAGAAGAAGAAGAAGAAGAAGAAGAAGAAGAAGAAGAAAAAGAAAGAGATGAAGATAAAGAAGAAGATAAAGAAGAAGAAGAGGAGGAAAAAGAAGGTGATGGTGAAAAGGAAAAAAAGGGAGACGATGGAAAACAACCTGATACTTTATTTTAGAAATAGATATGAAACAAATACACATTAGGGGCTTCGCTCGGCATTTTTCGATGCAGAATTGGTATTTTAAAAACGGGAACCGGTATTACACCTTTGGTGGCTTCTTACAGAGACACTGGATCAGCACTTAAGGTACCTTAACAGGGAAAAGGACAATCAAAATAAAAAGACTAATATTCATCTTAGAATTATGAATCTAAGTTGGAATTATTGTTGACATTCCAAATTACCAGGCTTTGCATTTCGAGATTTGTGGTTCAAGATCTACCTAGTAATGAAGAAGGGAAATGCTTCAGAAAGTGAGGAAAAGGGAAGGAGAAAGAGAGACAGAGAAGTGGGGAGTGGGAAAAGGAAGACAAAGATTAGATAAAAATGGATGCAGACGTTTGGAGAAATAATGGGTTTGTAAAACAAAGAAGAATGAGAGAGAGGGAGAAATAGATAGCGAGAGAGAGACGAAGAGACATAAATACAGAGGGATACAGAGAGGAACAAAGAGAGAGATAGGGGAGAAAACCAAACAGACTGACGGAGAGAGGGGGAGGAGAGAGAGAGACGAAGAGACAGAAATATAGAGGGATACAGAGAGGCACTAAGAGAGAGGTAGGGGGAGAAAACCAAACAGACTGATGAAGAGAGAGAGGAGGAGGAAAAAGGGAGACAGTGAGAGAAATAGTGAGAGAGAGAGAGAGAGAGGGGAAAACCAAACAGCCTGACGGAGAGAGAGAGGAGGAAAAGGGAGACAGTGAGATAAATAGTGTGTGTGTGTGTGTGGGAGAGAGAGAGGTAGGGGGAGAAAACCGAACAGACTGACGGAGAGAGAGAGGAGGAAAAGGGAGACAGTGAGATAAATAGTGTGTGTGTGTGTGGGAGAGAGAGAGGTAGGGGAGAAACCAAACAGACTGACGGGGAGAGAGAGGAGGAAAAGGGAGACAGTGAGATAAATAGTGTGTGTGTGCGTGTGGGAGAGAGAGAGGTAGGGGAGAAAACCAAACAGACTGACGGGGAGAGAGAGGAGGAAAAGGGAGACAGTGAGATAAATAGTGTGTGTGTGTGTGTGGGAGAGAGAGAGGTAGGGGAGAAAACCAAACAGACTGACGGGGAGAGAGAGGAGGAGGAAAAAGGGAGACAGTGAGAGAAATAGTGAGAGAGGAGGAGAGGGAAAAGGGAGACAGTGAGATAAATAGTGTGAGAGAGAGAGAGAGAGAGATAACGAGAAGAAATTTGTTACATTTCTTTCAATGAAGGTGTTATTAAGAAAACACCGAAAGAAGATATAATTAACTGTCACCCACCCAGAACTGATATCATACACCTATCTGCGATTTCCTTAACGGGGAAATAATTCCCTTCTTTTCCGACTGCAAAAATAGATTCGAAATCGTCAAAATGCGAATATTAGCATAACAATACCCGCGTTCAACTTCATTGGTAATCATAGCATACGTCATCCTAAATTGGTCCCCGGATGCATTTGAAGGAGAAACAGCATCCGTTTTAAGTGAGGATATGAGAGATAACAAGATGCTCAGACCGAGACGACTATTAATCCATAAAACCAATTTATCCCGAGGGTACGAGAAGCATCTATTCTAATCATGTTTCTAATGAGGATGTTACCGGGACAATCGTTAATGGACTTGCATCGCAGGGCCAGAGGAAGCTAAACCTACGAGAGATTTGATAGAAATAGCTCGTCAAGTTGGGAATCTTCGGGAACGCCAGAAAAACAATTCCAGGTCATAGCATAAAAATCATTAATTCTTAATTCTTTCTTTCACAATATCTTTTTTGTCTTTGTTCTTGAGCGACTTGTTATATTACGTACGGGGAAATTAACATTGTCCATTTTTTGCACACAGGGATTCGAAGAAATCAACTGACATTTCGTAAAAAAATAGAAGGGAAATAATCTTATTTCAAATGTTATACCTAGTGATTCGTTCATCTTCTGGTAGTAATGCATTTATAGGACAGGAGAGAAAAAGAGACTGAGAGGTGTTTGAGAGAGAAATCAGCAGAAGATATATGATCACTAAATAGATCAGATAAGAAAGGTAATAACTTCGCAATTCTAGTCTCGTAATTCGCAGAGCAACCTTTTCCGCTGCCAATAAACGACTTAGTGTAACTACTTCTATAAATATGGAAAAATATATCATACTCGATTCAAACAATAGAAAATCGGTTAATATCTAAGACAAAAAAAAAAAAACGTTTTTTAATTTTTTTTATTTTTCCAATTCTTATTTTTTTTCATTGTAAGCGCCATGGTACTTCTTAGTTTATAGCGCCGTATAGATTATTATTATTATTATTATTATTATTATTATTATTATTATAATTATTATTATTATTATTATTAATATCAGCAGCAACAGCAGTTGTAGTAGTAGCAGTAAGAAGACTGGGGGTAGTTATTGTAGTAGACTACAGAGATAATGGCAGTAAAAGACAACATATTGTGACAACCAGGCATACATGTATGTAGGGACGAATGAAAAGGAGAAAACAAACATGACAATTTTTAGAGAGAAAGAGAGACCACAATGAAATCAAGAAAAAAAAAAGAGAAACGAAGGTCGTGATAGAATGGGGTCGTAGTGTGACCTTGAATCTGAGACAGACGAAGATAAACAGGAATAACATAGAGAAAGAGATAAATAGATATAGAGAAATAGGTTGATAGGTAGGTAGATATATATATATATATATATATATATATATATATATATATATATATATACATATATATATATATGGGGAGAGAGTGAGGAGAAGAAGATGGTAGAGATAGAGATACAGAGAGAGAGAGAGAGAGAGGGGGGGGAGAGAGAGAGAGATAGAGATAAATAGATGGCGCGCGAGAGAGAGATATATATATATATATATATATAGAGAGAGAGAGAGAGAGAGAGATAAAGAGAGAGAAAGAGAGAAAGAGTGAGGTACAGAGGCACAAAGAGAGAGAGAGAGAGAGATAGCTATATGGAGATAGGTAGGGAGAGAGGTATATACATATATATTCACAAGGAGAGAGAGCGAGAGAAAGAAAAAGAAATTGAGAAAAAAAAGGTGAGAGATAGAAAAAGATAGCTCGTCAAAGCCAGAGAAAGAGAGAGAAAGAACTCAGGTGGAAATGGGAAGATTTAAATCAATTTTCTTCTGCAGAAGAAAAAGAAAATCAATGCATCTCGCAAAGGGCAACACGCCATCCTACTATACTAGCTAAGGCACTCCCTAATTAACATACACCTTAGAAGTGTATATCTCATGGGTTTCCTAAGCACATTTGCACAAATGGCACAGCTCTAACACTCGTCACGTAGCGCACACTTAGAGGGAAGGTTGTGTTCTGATAGAGGTAAGAATGAGTAGTAAGGTTTCCCATTCCTAATTGCATATGAAATGCTCTCTATCATTATTATCAATATTTCTTTATTGAAACCCAAACTTAGGGTTGGATTTCAAATAAATTACAAATAAAAACAGATAGATAACTTTGATAGTAATAATGTACACAGTCAAAGAAACTATCAAGTCTAATACATAAATATATGAATAACAATGTGCTACAATCAAAGTATTAAACAATATGAAACTAATTTAAGTAGAATCATGAGTACAATATATAATAATGATTGTATATAACGTCAGAATTAATAAGGGTATGTGTGTCTAAAAAATTATACAAAGTTAAAGAAATGTCCATGCTAATTGTTTTACTGTAATAGGTTCATATCTTACCAAGATAGCAATCAATCAGCGGAGATGAATATGATTAACTATTAAATAGATTTGATCGCGATTTGAAAGGATTCTTTACGAAACTTTGATCAAGATGAAGAGAGGTTCAGAAGCGTTCAGAATTCAACGCCTACCCAATGCTAAGTATTACCAGGGTCGTAAGCATTATTTTCAATATCTGAACAACTTGGGTTTCGTGTACTCCTAGGGGTTTGCCTGGGTGACGTTTCCTTTCAAGTTGACTCATGCTTATCGGCCAAGAGGAGGAAGGATGTAGCAAATCCACTTTCTTGGTGTAATTTGGAGTAAGCTATTTCGAATGGAAAGAAGATCACCCCTATCCCACTGTCTCGCATATCTCTCTTTCTCCCCTATCCCTCTCCGTCTTTCTCTTTCTCTCCCCTATCCCTCTCTTTCTCTCTCCCATCATCTCCATCGACTGATTGTCCTTACTCCTAAGTGTCTCCGGTATTTTGTTCTTGGAAACCCTTTTCACTATATAGACTAGACATGGCCTTCCGTCTCCTTCTTCTTAACTCCCATGTGTGAAATGTGTAAGGACGATGAAGGACATGTCCCTGAGAATGCTCGCCCACTTTAATGGCCACTCTAATGAGTTAACTGATCGTCCGAACTGACGACTGGGGTACATATTCTGTATAATATGACACACAGGTAAGAGAGTACGTAAATGAAAATGGTCGCGACCAGCTCTATTTTACATCCGCACTAGACATTCATTTATTACACACACACACACACTCCCACCCCTCCACATACACAAAAAAGGAATAGAGAAGAAGAAGAGGTAGAAGTAGTAGTTGTAGTAGAAGAAAAAGAAGAGGAAAACGAAGGAAAAGAAGAAAAGGAAGGAGAGATTGTAGTAGTAGTCGTAGTAGAAGAAAAAAAAACAGAAGAGAAAGAAAAAAGAAGAAGAAAAAGAAGAAGAAGGAGTTGTAGGACTAGGAGTATTAAAAATAGTAGTAGTGATAATTTTAGAAGTAGTAATATTAGTAGTAATAGCAGTAGTATCAGTAGAAGAAGGAGAAGAAGTATTAGAAGAACTATAGAAGAAGTGGTTGTAGTAGTATGAGTAGCAGTAATAGGAGAAGAAGAAGGAGAGGTTGTATTAGTAATAGTGGTAGTAGAAGAAGATTGAAGTAGAAGAAGAAGATGAAGAAGAAGAAGTAGTAGTAGAAGAAGAAGTAGAAGAAGAAGAAGACGAAGAAAAGGAGGTTGTTGTAGTAGTAGTAGTAGAATAAGAGATTGTAGTAGTAGTAGTGTAGTACTTGAAGAGGAAGAAGAAGAAGAGGAAGAAGAAAAAAAAGAGGCTGTAGTAGTAGAAGTAGACAAAGGAGGAGAAGAGTTTGTAGTAGAAGAAGTAGAAGAAGAAGTAGAAGAAGAACATGAACAGGAATAATTTGAAGAAGAAGAAGAAGAAAAATAAGTAGAAAAAGAAGAAGAAGACGAGGAAGACAAACAAAAAGAGGCTGTAGTAGTAGAAGTAGAAGAAGAAGAAGTGTAAGAACAACAAGAAGAAGATATTAGAAGAAGAAGAAGAAGAAGAAGAAGAAGAAGAAGAAGAAGAAGAAGAAGGAGAAGAAATAACACCCAGCGGTGGTCTACTGCGGCATTTTGAACATACCTTTCAATATCCCAAGACCAATTGCTATCAAGCTGCAACGCAAAAAGTTGTTTTTTGGATGTTCATTAAAAGAGAAATTTCACACCCACAATAACTTAAATGGTTTCTCTTGTATTTTGTAAGGCTTCATATTCTAAGGATTCATTCAAACTGATCATGATCTTATTTTCTGTTACGTTTTGTCTGTGTTTGCATGTGTGTTCGTTTTGCCTATCTAGGAATTGAAAGTGCGTCACTAATATCGTGTCGCTGGAGTATGTATCGCATTTATGCCATCATATCTTAAAATGTATATGATTTCGTTCAATAATGGATCGATGGTCATCTAATCACGATAAGGTAGGGGTGGAGGCCGGGGGCAAATACGTGCCATCAACTGCGAAGGAAACAAGAGACAGGGGAACGTTCCAGTGATGAATGCCTCTGTTGATGTTGCTTAAAGGCATCGTTTAACAATGTTAAATCGGAGATGCATGGCCCTACGTGTTATCAGTGTCTGTGATATGGTGTAATATTGAAGCCCTAAACAAATTCCGCTTCAAAATGATCATGAGGTGCCTCAAAAAAGTAAAAATCTTTGAGTTACCGGTTTTACCATACTCATTTTCCCCAAAAGACTGTAGTGTTATACAAACCGTTAGGAAAACGAAAAATAAAATTTCCATTTCCAATCATGAATATCTTGATAATCAGACAGGCGATTGGTTTGTAAAAGTCATGGGATTCCTGACTGACCTAAAGATAAAGTTGAGTTCTGGTCATGCGATTGCATTGCGAAAGAAACGGTGTGGAATCGATCAGAAAAGGTTGATCATCTAGCATATAAGTATTGGTGTGTACTGCAAGGTTCTGGAATCATCAAAATAATAAGAACTTTGGCCTTTGATAAAGTTACAAGCACTGTACACAGAAAGATGTTTATGGGACTACACAAACATGTGGCATAAAAATCCGTCCCGATTTTAATGCTACTGCATGCCATATTTAGAATATTAAGCATTTGAAGAGCCATGCTTTTCAAGAAACATTTTTATCTGATGTTCTTCCACACTTGCATAATAACAATGATAACGCTCACAAATTATTTTTCACCTCTTCCCAGAACTCAACCTTCTCTTTAAAGGTTTGCAATTATGATTGCAGCATGAGCTAAATCCAGGATTATGTTTCAGAATCTGAGGCAATGTTACAGGGTCACTTAAAGGATGGTATCGTACCCCTTCATCCTATTAATCCGCCATTGCTTTTGATTTTTAAAGTTTGGTTGTATCCACTTCTCGTGCAGCAACTGTTCCGGACTTTATTTCATCCAAGAGTATATGCATACGATGCGGGTTGCAATAGCGTCTTATGTTAGCTTTAGGATTGGGATAAGGCTATGTGACCTGCTGGGTTCAGGGCTGAATTTAGCGTTCGTTTAGCATACAAGATTCGCCATTGAGCAATTGCTGTGGGAGCATGTATACCGTATAAGCTGTGATTATCCTTGACGATTTAACAACTACTAAGTATCCAGATAGACATGAGTCTTAATTTATTGTCACCTTGCAGTAACGTTCCCAGTCGTACTAAACACAGGCTGTAAGGTTTCTGAGGCCTTCGTTCTAGTATTAACGAAATTCAAAGTTCATAGAAACTAGATGATTATATTTGTATTACAGAGGGTGTTGTTTGAAACTCAGAAATTGGACAAAGTTAAGTTTGAAAGAGATCACAATATGGTTTTAATCACTGAAAAAACACAACTCGTTTTTTAAATACTGCGTTGTATGCATCGTAGATCGAATATAAAAACTTTTTCCCTACAGATGCGGGTCCATAACTAGCGAAGCGATTGGGGGGAGGGAGGAGGTGAGATGAAAATTGTTTATACCCGATTAAAAAAAATTATACTTGGTGTTTGAATAGGCGGACAATGCTCAACCTGATGTTGCACATTTCGAAATGAAGTTAGGTGCTCATTAAATTTTAATCCCTCTTCAACTGCGGTAAACAGGATGTCCAATGCCTTAAGTATTTTCAAATTATTGATACAGACTATTTGTTTAACGAGACGAGACTCCCTGCATCCAGGGTCGCACATAACAGAACAAAACACAGCTAACTTTATCTTCAAAAAGTATCCCGTTCAGGGATTTAATACTGCGCACCATTTTCTTCTTGTTACCTCCAACAAATTGTCGCCTTTGGGCGTTGATCTACTGGGTTTCATATCCCTTTGACAGTCATCCAGTCTTGTCACACGCTTATTATTGATACCCTCATATCGGTGACGTTTAATCAGGTAAGGTTTTCTAGGATCTATTCCCGCGTGTCTCATTTGATAATGAGGTTACGTGTCGCTTTTCCGAAGGTTCAAATCTCCGAAGGTACTTAATTTCGAAGGTTCGATACTCTGAAGGTCCGTCATTCCAGAGGTTCATAGAGTTCATGATTCCGAGAAAAAATGTACAATTGTTATAGCCTTTTTGGAATTACCCACCCTATTCCATTTTCAGAATTACGAACCATATTTTTGTCATTTTCGAAATTACGAACCATATATTTGTCATTTTCGAAATTACGAACCCTATTTCATAAGTAAAGGTTCATGATTTCGAAAAGATGAACAATTTTGTTTCCCCTTTTTCGGAATTACTCACTCTATTCCACATTCGGAATTATGAATCCTTTTCATTTCCAGATTAAATAAGAATCTTATTTCATTTTCGGAAATATGCACCACAATGTATGGAAATGATTTTGTTTCGGAATTATGGACCTTCGGAAAAATGATCTTCAGAAACAAGAGTAACCTCCGATACGAGATACCAAATTCCACCCTCGTGTTTTGGAATTATAAGTCACGAACCTTCAGATAAATGAAACTTAAAAAAAAAACGAGTAAACCCCGATATGAAATACCCAATTTCACCCTCGTCCGATAAACTTGTTGACAGCACCTAGTGAATTATTAATCATAGCTTGGCTTAAGTCGCCTCCCAGCGTAGATTATTCTCTATCTATCTTCTCTTTCACCTAGCAATACTCTCTACTTCCCTTCAGCGAGCCCTGCATTAATCTTTCCTGTCAGTTGTTGCTGTAAAGGGGATCAGTTTTAATCCGCCATTATGCCGCAGAGGAAGGATGTGTTCAGACAAGTCGGATAACCTCATCCATTCCTGTCAGTTTCTGCTGTAAGAGAAAATCATTTTTAATCCGCCATTACCATATGATTACGCCGCAGAGAAAATCAATGTTCATACAAGTGAGATAATCCCATCAGTTTTGACGTAAAACATTTTTAAACCGTCGTTAAACCGCAAAGGAAGGCCGTGTTCACGCAAGTCGTATATCATAAGCAATTCTCACCAGACTTACACAACCTGAAGGAAATTCAAGAAAATAGAAATCATCTCCTTCTTTTCCTCTTCCTCTCTATCTTGCTTTCTCGACTTCTTTTTATCCTCTTTTATTTCTCCTGCTTTATCTGTTTATTCTCCTTTTTTTTTTGCTTTTACTTCTTCTTCTTCTTCATCTTTCTTCTTCTCCTCTAGGCTCAGCCTTCTTTACTTTTATCCTTCTCCTTCTCCTCCTCCTCCTCCTTCTCTCTCTCTCTCTCTCTCTCTTCTTCTTCTTCTTCTTCTTCTCTTCTTCTTCTTCTTCTTCTTCTTCTCCTCCTTCTTTTTCTCTCTCCTCTCCTTTCTTCTTTTTGTACTTTTTCTTCTTATTTCGGAGGGAGGGGCGGGGTATAATTCTTTAAGTCCAGTCAGTTGAATACCAAAAATACAAATAGGATTTTACGGATGAAAAGATAGAGAAAGAGAGAGAGAGAGAGTGGGGGAGAAGTGAAAAAGGGAGTATTATTTTCTCGAAATGCATTTGAGATTAATTGCGAGCCTTTTTGTGCGTCACAAATCATTAATGCTTCGCTGTGTTTATTTTAAATTGAAGGTTGAGCTTTCCCGTTCTTTTTATTTCATTTGGGAAGAAAAATGTCACTTCCCTCGAAAGGATGGCCTTTCAGGCGTCTTCACTTTCAAAGTCTTATTATTACAAAAGAAAGCTCTTCGTATCATTTGCCTTTCTCATTTTCGCTCTCATACGGATCCTCTTTTCTTTTCAAATAAAATATTGAAAGTTAAAGATCTTTATCTCTTTCAGTTGGGCCAGTTTATGTATTCTTATAATAACAACATGCTTCCTTTCATTTTTGATGATATGTTCACCCTAAATAAATCCTCTCATAAGTACCCAACTCGGCATTGTAATGACCTTCATCTACCTTTGCTGAGAACCCTTCTAGCTCAAAACACGTTTATTTATACAGCCCCAAATTTTGGAACTCTCTTTATAATGACATTCAACTTGCCCCCCTTTAATTCATTTAATAGGAAATTGAAATTGTTTCTTATACTTCCTTACGATACAAATTAATATCAGTGCTTTGTCAAATCATGTCTTGCCTTCTTTAAATCCTTCCCGTCACGTCTTTTTTTACGTTCTGTATGTATCTTACTATGATTACGGTCGCTACCCCTGCAGTATGCACATCGTGTGCTCCCTCTCTCACTCTCCTTCCTTCTCCTCTCCACCTCTCCTCTCCTTTTCTTTACTCTTCACATATGCAGCAACATTTTCTATTCTTCCATTTTTCTCTTTCCTTGCTTTATTTTCTGTTGTCTTATGTATTTTGTTATTATTATTATAAATTTATGTCTTATCTGTCAGTCGTCATTATCTTTTTTCTTTTTACCTTTCCAGTGTTCACTATATAAGTGTCGTAACAAGTTTTTCAAATTACGGATTTATAATTGTATCATTATTCTGCCACTGTTTGGTAATCTATGTATATATAAATTCTTTTTATTAAAGTCAATATATTTACATGTTACAAAAATTATGTTTGTCAATATTTTGAGGGATCCACATTTTACAGACTCTGCTTTTCAGTGGATCCCTCCATTTCCACAGGGTTATCTTGAAAAAACTTTATAAAAAACATTATACTGGATATTATTGTATACTTTCTATTTCACAACTCTAAACCATGTAAAATGTATTATATTATTGAATATTGAATTGTATACTGATTTCTTGTCAAATTACTGTTCTGTTGGAAATGAAAAATAAATAAACTAAAAACTGACACTGAAAGTATGGAAGAAATGGAAAGATTTGTAGTCCCATAATACACTGTTCTGTGTGCAGTGCATGTGACTTTCAGCAGCATTGAGTCATATAATTCCAAGACATCACACTAATTACTACGTACTGCAATCAGGCCTCTCTTTGCTTCCAGATGGGCTATCTCTCTCATTTTTTTCTTCTTGGTGTTGTTGTTGTTATTGTTATTTTGTTATTGTTATTGTTCTTCTTCATCTACCTCTTCGTCTTATTCTTCTTCTTTTTTCTTCTTCTTCTTCTTCTTCTTCTTCTTCTTCTTCTTCTTCTTCTTCTCTTCTTCTTCTTCTTCTTCTTCTTCTTCTTCTTCTTCTTCTCTTCTTCTTCTTCTTCTTCTTCTTCTTCTTCTTCTTCTTCTTCTTCTTCTTCTTCTTCTTCTTCTTCTTCTTCTTCTTCTTCTTCTTCTTCTTCTTCTTTCTTCTTCTTCTTCTTCTTCTTCTTCTTCTTCTTCTTCTCTTCTTCTTCTTCTTCTTCTTCTTCTTCTTCTTCTTCTTCTTCTTCTTCTTCTTCTTCTTCTTCTTCTCCTTCACAGTCTGTGTCAAGGCACGATGGCAAGAACCCAATTTGAGCTTTAATATGACAGAAATAAAGTAGGAGTGCCTGGTTGTCATCATGCATTATTTATGCTCGCTGGTTTATTGTGAAGCTCCCCATTATGAGTTATTGTCTCATCATCGCAGTTGAGTGCATTTTGCTTCGAGACATACATCACTCGAAGCGGATGTGACAAAGCTTAAAGGGAGTGTAGCATGGCAAATACTGGTTAACGCCATCACCGTCTACTTTTGGACACCTGCACGTAAACGAAGGTACTTGATTAACGGTAGTCAGCGACTTAATCTCTACTTGGTCAGCGCGCGCTAGCGTTCGCGAAACAGACCGAAGTTCTCCTCACGCTGCGGTTTCGCGTATGTTGCACGCACGTGAATGCTGCGGTCGCGTCGTCCGTAGTCGTATTACACCCGATTGGCCCCGAGTAGGGCCACGGGAAAGACACATAGTCTCGTCATACTACACTCCCTTTAAATACACATAGAAGTGGGCTCTAATGAGGAATTTGACACCATCCGGATGTTTACCAAATAACAGGTATTGTCAATCACAAAGAGTGGACTTCACTTTTATGCCAGACAGGTCTTGTGTACTGTGCCCTAGTCTACAACCGCATGGAATTATCATCATATATAACAAATTTCCTTGACCCTCGAGATATAGCCAAGTTAGAGTATTTTCTGGTGGGACCACGGGTTTCATTGATTCAGGGATCTTTGCACACCCAGACACATTATTGGTAATTCAAGCAAATTTGGGGGTGCTTCACAAAGGCTAAGATCGACTTTAAGTTGGACTTAAGTATAACAGGCTGTTCATGCCACTGTTTGCTCTTACCATTTACTGGCATTTGTCGTTCAAGGGACGTACAAATCGTGGTCTCAAATCTACAGAGTTTACATGTTTGGATAGTTCATTATTGAAGGAAAAATATTATCTAAAGATTATAATTAGAGACCAATGGGGATAGCAACCAATGGCATGAATGGCCCGCCATACTTAAGTCCAACTTAAAGTCGATCTTAGTCTTTGTGAAACACCCCCCTGGTGTCAGTAAATTATGATGCAATACACATGAACACTGACTATTATGTCGCTTTAAAGGAAACCTCACCTCAAAGAATAAGTGTAGGTATGATGACAGATGAATTGTATTGCTGCCTATTGATCTACACTATTCCTTACGAAAACGTACAAGATATATACTCTTAGCGTGATGTAATTTCATTTAGCATAGCATGGATGCACAGCCATTTTCTTGATAAAATAAAAATGTACCAGGCGCACTTGTATATGTATCACGCACCAAGCTCTAGTTGACATTTTAATTCAACAACAAACTGATACGTTTCAATGAGGGAAAATCACAACTGATAAGGTAATATAATATTTGATGAAAATAATATAATATGGGAAAAATCATGACTCATTTTAAACTCCTAAAATAAAGCTGTTTGAAAATCGTTTTAGTTTAAGCAAAACCTTTAAACCAGAAGGGTAAAATTTGTAATGCGATTTACTTTCTAACAATTATAGTACAATACCTGTATCGTGCTGAGAAATTGTACATTATGCTAAGAATATTTTGCTTTATTCCTTCATATTTTATTCAATCGAATAGTATATCAAAATGTCAGTTATTCTCTCTCTCTCTCTCTCTTTCATTTTCTTCCTCTTTCTCTCTTTCTCATTTTCTCTCTCTTATACATAATATATAATGTGAATCTAAATACCTTTCTTTTTGGGCAATTTCATCTCCTCTAGAGGTTGGACATTTTCCTTCTAAGTTATTATTATGTTGTTTTTGTTTTGCGCTATGACCGTATCCTTAAGATTGCCTTTAAAACAAATACGTGTAGAATAGCAGGAAGTCACTTCCTGACAGTTCATTATTTATAAGTGGTGATCATTGCTGGGACCCCATTACGAATTCAAAGAAGCCATTAGTGCAGTGGGGTGCATTCTTACTTGCACGTCTACTCAAATAATACTTAATCCGAAAATGCCCTAGCTTAAAGGTTTACCCCTTGGGAAAACTCAAACGTGTCCTAGTAGTTGAAATGGGAAGGTGGTTTCGTATTTCAGATCGGTCTATTCCCAATATGCTTTACACTTTTTTCATTTTTTAAATTATTTATATATCATATTATACGCTATTTCTATATCCCCTTGCCCTTTCGTCCCTCTCTATATTCCTCTTTCTTCATTTCTCTATTCAAATTCGATTTGTCATTTCAATAATTTTACAAATCTGGTTGTCTTCTTGTTGTTGTTCTATGCTCTTGTCCTTTTCCCCCAATTTTCATCTACTACTTGTATTATTTTTTCTATCCTTGGCCCCTCTCCTCTCTCCCTCTCCTCTTTCTCCCCCATACCTCTTTTCTCCTCTTTCTCCCTCGCTCTCCCCTCTCTCCCTTCTCTCTCTCTCTCTTTATCTCCCCATCTCTCTTGCTACGCCTCCTCTTCCTTTTACATTTATATCTAAAACTCATATCTCATTGAACTATTTGTTTCTTGAGACTGTATATAGCGCTGAACGTAGATTTAGCTCATAATTCAAAATAGAACTTTTCTAAATTAAATTTACTTTTCCCAACAACGTTGAATTGATATTTCCTAAAACTAAAATACTCCATGTGATTTTAATAAAGACGTGATGACGTAATGAGCTCGTTAATGTGCGTGTTGTGATGAAGATATTCGGTTAATACTAAAATCGATACATGAAATCATAATTTCTTCGTGAAGCCAAGTAAACCCATCTTCCGTAACAATATCGAGTCTAATAGGTTTGTATTAAGTTATTTTTAATAACTATATTCTATCTCGAAGTTTTTTGATAAAAATTAAAGAGGTTTTAAAAAATAAGAAGAAATAGAACGAAAATAAACAGACACAAGTATAAAAAGATATGTTCAATTCATGATGAAAAAATTATTCTATTAAGTATTAAATATCAATATTGTCAATTAGGCTGTGTGTTAT